>OW388289.1:0-1200000 GCA_936450465.1 Gibbula magus | reverse complement strand
GTGGCTATGCATTGCAGTGAAACCTGCGAGCAACGGCTGGAACTAGCGAACCATGGGTGGTACTGCACTGAAATTCAGTGTAGCATTGCACCCAAACCTTACTGCGTGTAGAACAGTTCTCTACTGCAGACAAAGTTGCCGTGCCCCTGGCGGGATTCTAACCACGGACCTCTTGATCCGAAGCCGAATGTGCTAACCACTGCGCTATCCAGCCCCTGTAAGTGTTTGAGGAACTGCATCAAGATACTGAACCAATGCCTGGAGGCAACACAGAATTTAACACTCTGTTGAAATAATTACCGGGTAGTGCCAAGCCCAATCATCTATTTTAATTTTTGTATCATCAAATCATGTGTCATCTCTCATTTATTGATGATATCCAGAGGAAACAATTCAGGTATAGCTTCACAATGCAATCGTAGAGTTACAATCAATTATAGCGCATTCTTGTAAGATGGGTTACAATTGATTGTAATGCTATCATTAATTTAAAAGAGAAACTCGTTAACAAAGAGAGCAGTCCAGCATTCATTAAAGATATTCCGGAACTGGCAAATTAAGGGTTAAGAGTTGTCAATTCCTCAGTAAAGCACGTACCTTTGTGAGGAGGAAGACCAGTTTATTCTCCATGTCAGTAAAGCACGTACCTTTGTGAGGAGGAAGACCAGTTTATTCTCCATGTCAGTAAAGCATGTACCTTTGTGAGGAGGGAGACCAGTTTATTCTCCATGTCAGTAAAGCATGTACCTTTGTGAGGAGGAAGACCAGTTTATTCTCCATGTCAGTAAAGCATGTACCTTTGTGAGGAGGGAGACCAGTTTATTCTCCATGTCAGTAAAGCATGTACCTTTGTGAGGAGGGAGACCAGTTTATTCTCCATGTCAGTAAAGCATGTACCTTTGTGAGGAGGGAGACCAGTTTATTCTCCATGTCAGTAAAGCATGTACCTTTGTGAGGAGGGAGACCAGTTTATTCTCCATGTCAGTAAAGCACGTACCTTTGTGAGGAGGAAGACCAGTTTATTCTCCATGTCAGTAAAGCACGTACCTTTGTGAGGAGGAAGACCAGTTTATTCTCCATGTCAGTAAAGCATGTACCTTTGTGAGGAGGGAGACCAGTTTATTCTCCATGTCAGTAAAGCATGTACCTTTGTGAGGAGGAAGACCAGTTTATTCTCCATGTCAGTAAAGCATGTACCTTTGTGAGGAGGGAGACCAGTTTATTCTCCATGTCAGTAAAGCATGTACCTTTGTGAGGAGGGAGACCAGTTTATTCTCCATGTCAGTAAAGCATGTAACTTTGTGAGGAGGGAGACCAGTTTATTCTCCATGTCAGTAAAGCATGTACCTTTGTGAGGAGGGAGACCAGTTTATTCTCCATGTCAGTAAAGCATGTACGTTTGTGAGGAGGGAGACCAGTTTATTCTCCATGTCAGTAAAGCATGTACCTTTGTGAGGAGGGAGACCAGTTTATTCTCCATGTCAGAAAAGCACGTACCTTTGTGAGGAGGAAGACCAGTTTATTCTCCATGTCAGGAGTGAGACGAGAGACGAAGAACTTCCGAGACGTTCTGATCTGCAGCAACTGTAATATACCTGCAGAGAAGGAACATGTTTTAGTCTGGGACTGCATGACATTCAAGTTTACACAAGCAGAAAGTTTCGTGTAGTCATGAAGTTTAATGAGAGACAAGATTATATGAGGTATACTCTAACTTCAAGATTATCTTTTCTGTCAGCTATTTTGGGGCCAAAAAAAAAATGATACACCAGCATTTAATCATATATCAGTGATACAATTACCTGTAAATGTGGGGCATATCACTGCCGGATTGAAGAACATTTCTTTCCACAACTTTTCGAATTCCGGTATTCTTGCAACATTTTGCAGCAACCGGATGAGATCTCTACCAATTACCATACAGTCTGTGAACTGAAACAGAAGTAATTCATTCAATGAGAAGACAGAGAGATTAAACACATTTCACATACTAATTCTGCATTCATTTGTAGTGCTGTCAATTAAGTTTCAAAAAGGGGAAGGGTTTTTTATGTACTTCTATGTTTATATGTGCACTAAGTCACAGACATCTGTTAGAAACTAAAGCTATGCTGACTTATCAGCAAATTATTTCGCACGTCAAATGTAAATCAATGACCTTGAAAATTTTAAACCTCCGATACTTGTCAACTTTTTTCTTTTGTTACTTTGATTTAATAAACAAAATCATTAAACAATTTTCATTTAGGTTTCAGAAATGGTTAAATCCTTTCCTCAAGCAGGGGTAGAAACTAACTTCAAACATATTGTAGCCTGCAGGGCTAGTCGTTTTGATTTCTACTAGCCCAATACAACTATCACTAGCCCGTATCTTCTAGTAATCTAAAATAATAAAATATTATGTTCTAACTACAATGGCAAGTATTTTCCCTACTTCAATCATTCACATCTGATATCCTTGCTGAAAAAAAAACAAGAATCTCTAGTCATATTTTGAGTATTTCATAAGGATTCAGAAATTTTTAAAGGCCCACAGGGCTAGTAGAAGCTAACATTTACTAGCCCGGTGTCATTTTTACTAGCCTCGGGCCGAAGGACTAGTGTTAATTTCTAGCCCTGTCAAGTTATGAGCGATGTTACTTTGATTTGATAAACAATTACCTTCTCTCGAAGCAGGGAGATACACAGCTCCACCTCCTTTTGCCGAACAATGGAGAAGATCGGGTTACCGTGGTCGATGATCACGCGAAGGTACGTGTACACCACCGTTGGAACTAGCTGGGGGTTCTTCTCCAGCCAAGCTCTGCAATGTTGAAAGATATTTGTAACTTTTTACACACCACTTCTGGCTGCCAGTTCTAGCTACATAGCTATCATATCAATGACAATATTTTCCATTTCAGAATCAACAAAATTAAATACAAAGTAAACCTCTTTCGAGATAGAAACAAGAAGATGAATGTAAGACATACTTGTATTCCAGGAAAATATCCAACAGGCTTTCGCCCAGCCAGATATTCTTTGGCGTGACATCTCCACCTTGAAAACATCGGAGAAAGGACATAAGCTAGCAATGTAAATATACAATGGAGGCAATAGTATTCAAAACTTTTAATATATTTTAAAGATAATATCATCTCTTTGTTTTTTCAATGTTAATTCGTTTATTCATATAGACAATACTTTCAAGTAAGCAAAACACAAACGATTATTTCAAAGCGTCACCTACTTATCAATTAAAAGGAGGAGAGAGCCGCCATCAACCCAGGCAGATATCCGCAAAACAGCCAGAAAAGTAATGTTACATGTTTCGGAGTCGGTTGACTCCTTCATCAGACGATTTTTATCAGGGTTCTGGGTCCCTGAGGTACAACTCGGCGGCGCGAGTATGTGACGTTGTCTGTGACGTCATACAATTGTCTTCAATACTTTGGTTTATTATGCTTACGTTTACTAAGTAAAAAACATGGACGAAATTTTAAATTCAACATTGGTATAAAAAACATAACATTGTACATTGTGATAGAGTATTTAATAATTATGATATAATTTACAATGATTGTATAAAATGTGAACAAATGTAAAAAGAAAAAATAAAATAAAAAATGAAAAAATAAAAATATGGAGAGTTTAAAAATAAAAATATATGTATAACATCAAGTGTTTTGTTTTTTGTAAAAAGGTAAGTATTTTGCACAATACATACAGGCATAAATAATAATGAAAAAAATTATATAACTATATACAAGTTTGGCATAAGTACATGGTATTGGGTGAAGTGTATTTTTAATAAGGAAGGTTAGGGTCATATTCTGGCCATTGGTCAAGAATTATGTATCTACCTTCGATTCCATGGAACCTTAGTGTTGTAGTTTCAGGCCATTCAAAAGGATGAATTCTGAGATGGCTAGGCGGGGTTGGTAGTAGGGGTGAAAGTGGGTGCGGTTTTGGGGGGTTGTATTCGTTCGGCATGACTTTTTTGGCGGGAAAGAATGAAAGATTTTTGGGCTTAATTATGTTGGTGGTAGGTTTAGTGGGGGTACTGTTTTGGAGAAGGAAAGCTTTTGTGCGGGGTTGGATACACATGGGGGTAGAAGTATGCACAAAGGGTTCTGCTGGAGGAGCAGGTTTAAGGAGTAGATCAGGTTGTGAGGCTAACTCAAAGTCAAATTCTGACGTACCTTCATCCAGGGTTAAAGTGAAAGAGTCCATATAGTTTGAAATCACAGATGAAATCGGTTGTGCAGGTATCTCTGATGCGTTAGAGTCCGTGGAGGTGAGGGAACTGTCACTAGAAGAACAGTATAGATCGTCCAGTAGTGTCTGATAGTTATGTTCGTTTGGTGATAGCTTTGGAGATGCTGTCATAAATGGCGTAGTGTGGATGTCCTTAGGTTTGGTTGGTGATCGTGTAGGCGAGAGTGGACTAATAAGTGGAGGCAATCTGATTATGTCCCTCCTGATTTTTGCCAAAATGGCTGGTGAAGTTTGGTACCAATGTTCCTGGGGAACGATCCTGAAAATTGGTTTTTTTGGAACATGGCGGCGTGTAGGGGTAGAAGCAATCTTGCTAGTTATTGTAGTGGTCGTGCAGGTAGAAGCAGTGGGGGCCGCTGTTGTGGTTTTGATCACAGGTAGATCCTCTAGAGTTCCATGAGTACGCTTATAATGGCGACGTACGTTGTCTTGTCGCCATTATAAGCGTACTCATGGAACTCTAGAGGATCTACCTGTGATCAAAACCACAACAGCGGCCCCCACTGCTTCTACCTGCACGACCACTACAATAACTAGCAAGATTGCTTCTACCCCTACACGCCGCCATGTTCCAAAAAAACCAATTTTCAGGATCGTTCCCCAGGAACATTGGTACCAAACTTCACCAGCCATTTTGGCAAAAATCAGGAGGGACATAATCAGATTGCCTCCACTTATTAGTCCACTCTCGCCTACACGATCACCAACCAAACCTAAGGACATCCACACTACGCCATTTATGACAGCATCTCCAAAGCTATCACCAAACGAACATAACTATCAGACACTACTGGACGATCTATACTGTTCTTCTAGTGACAGTTCCCTCACCTCCACGGACTCCAACGCATCAGAGATACCTGCACAACCGATTTCATCTGTGATTTCAAACTATATGGACTCTTTCACTTTAACCCTGGATGAAGATACGTCAGAATTTGACTTTGAGTTAGCCTCACAACCTGATCTACTCCTTAAACCTGCTCCTCCAGCAGAACCCTTTGTGCATACTTCTACCCCCACGTGTATCCAACCCCGCACAAAAGCTTTCCTTCTCCAAAACAGTACCCCCACTAAACCTACCACCAACATAATTAAGCCCAAAAATCTTTCATTCTTTCCCGCCAAAAAAGTCATGCCGAACGAATACAACCCCCCAAAACCGCACCCACTTTCACCCCTACTACCAACCCCGCCTAGCCATCTCAGAATTCATCCTTTTGAATGGCCTGAAACTACAACACTAAGGTTCCATGGAATCGAAGGTAGATACATAATTCTTGACCAATGGCCAGAATATGACCCTAACCTTCCTTATTAAAAATACACTTCACCCAATACCATGTACTTATGCCAAACTTGTATATAGTTATATAATTTTTTTCATTATTATTTATGCCTGTATGTATTGTGCAAAATACTTACCTTTTTACAAAAAACAAAACACTTGATGTTATACATATATTTTTATTTTTAAACTCTCCATATTTTTATTTTTTCATTTTTTATTTTATTTTTTATTTTTACATTTGTTCACATTTTATACAATCATTGTAAATTATATCATAATTATTAAATACTCTATCACAATGTACAATGTTATGTTTTTTATACCAATGTTGAATTTAAAATTTCGTCCATGTTTTTTACTAAGTAAACGTAAGCATAATAAACCAAAGTATTGAAGACAATTGTATGACGTCACAGACAACGTCACATACTCGCGCCGCCGAGTTGTACCTCAGGGACCCAGAACCCTGATAAAAATCGTCTGATGAAGGAGTCAACCGACTCCGAAACATGTAACATTACTTTTCTGGCTGTTTTGCGGATATCTGCCTGGGTTGATGGCGGCTCTCTCCTCCTTTTAATTTATACCCAACTTCTGTTGGTACCGCCTCAGTATCCTTAAGTGGATCCTCATGTTTATTATCCCATAACAAACCACAATTTTCACAGGTCGTTAAGCGCCGCCTTTTCATCTCACCTACTTATCAAGATATAGCCCTTCAAAGAGAGTAAATTTTGCCTCCTCATTATCTCATTCTTGAAACAGTTTTCCGCGGCCCCTCAGTGTAGCATAACCTTCGTTAGCGATGTGACGTCATACACAGGAGTTGCTTAATGAAATCCCTAGGCGATTTGTCTATTTTCGTTGATTATTCGTTTAAAACATAATAATAACGTTTTGACATTACAAGTTTCCGATAGAATGGGTATGTGTGCGTCCGTAGGGAGTAATTTCGGAGTTTTAGGAGCATTTTTCGATATTCAACCGCTGATTTTAGATTTGTTCTTTTCCCAATCGAGTGGAGTGTTATGTTATCTTATAAGCTACAATATGTTTTGAAATGAATAACTGACAATTCAAAAATAAAAAAGATCATGCAATTTTTTTAATATCATAAACGCCATTTTGTTAATTTTTTTGATGTGCTTGATTTTGTGTTTGAAGAGTGTCTATAGCTTGAAATCTACTGCGTCAATATTTCTCATGGTCACTTTATTTTGCTTTCCCAATTTCAAATGAAAGTATTGGAACTATAGAACTTTGATCAACCTACCATGACCGTGTGTACATGTGTTGTTTGGTTCTCAATTTAAAAAAAATATTACCCCGGCAATAGTTCAGTCGTGTAGATTTCCCCTCTTATTTAATATTTATCTTAGTTAGAGTGTCAATAACGCAACTACATCACTTGTTACATATCGCTACATTGATAAACAAAAATACTGAAATATATTGTGTTATTCTGCATAAGGACGAATGTGAACCTTTTTTTTATTCAACATGAATGAGGCGTGTTAACACCGTTATAATCCGTATGAAATGTGTAATAGATCTCTGTGACGTTTGAACATCTTCATCATCTGACATGCGGGCCGCCGCCATATTGGGCAACGATAAGAATTGTTCCAAAACACATTGCAGAATTACGGGTCCCGCAATGGTCACATCCAGTACTAAACAGTGTTGACATCTGCTGCCATTTGTAGTACGTTTTACAGGGCGTGTATATATGTAATTTTGTTGTATAAGGACAAAGGTAAATATGTTATTTAGGCAGTTATGTAAGGCTAAATCTAGTGGATTCTGTCATTAGACGCCAAACGACTCCTGTGTATTATGTCACAAGGCCAAGCAAGCGGAATTCGCTCTCGGCTAAAGTTTTATGAGGCGTAATTGAGCGGCGTTCTAAAAGGTGTTTATTGGTTGAATTGACAAATATCAAGTGAAATCCTCGTCATCTTGGAATATGCTTGAATAAAAACCGAAAAGTGATATGGTCGGGGTTTGTGGATCTTTAAAGGAATATTTGAATTACAGGAGTATAGAGAGTGAGTGGTCACCCAATCAGTGAAATATTTGCCCACTATTGCTGATCTGTAAATCTAATATAGGTCAAATACGGTGACATACATTAATTTAATATAAAATCAGTGTTCACTCTCTAGGGACTTCATCAAATAAGCAGAGACCAAGCTTAGCTCTTTAAATATTCACAGTCCATTATAAACTAGAAGACATTTGCAAAATTTCTCTGGATGAAGTCCTGATTATATAAATAAAGATAGCAGATTTTGCTAAGTATTTTCAAAAGCAACTTAGACTAAACTCAACAAGCACCTGCTATCTGCCGGAGTAGAGAACTGCACACACTGTCGGCTCCCGTCACGTTGTTCTTCACTAACTCCTTGCACAGCCAAACCAGCTGAAACATTCATAAGAATAAACTTCAATTGGATATATTACATTTAAATAAATCAAAGTGTAACCTATGTTACAGGATTCACAACTTCCAGGACTGACAACACTACAATATTCACACCCAGATTAGTTCTACAGTTTTAGAAAAACAAATTCTGTTTTCAGCATATATAAAAGAGATTATTGATCATAACACGACATCTCTACACAATAGACTCTAACTAACTAATTAACTAACTAACAAATATTTGGCTTGTCAAAAGGGAGACAACTCTTCAAGGACTGAATGAAACATGCAGTGTTTCTGAAAGTTTGATTCATTTGCAATCACAGATCGAATGTCTAACTCGTAACTCTGTGTTAGGTGAACTTTTACTCCCACAATCAGCGATGAGGCGAAATCCATCAGATTAACTTGGGGTGACATATGCAGTGCCACATTCAATGCCAAATCTAAGAAGGCCTGTGATAAGACAGACAGACAGACAGTTATTGGGGCGGAAAGTTCACAGTAAAGGTCACCTGGCATGACCTCTACGGGGTAGTATTCAGAGCACGAACGAGGTACGAGTGTTACATTCAATCTGATTGAAATGAGATTGTTTCATTTGTTGTTTTTCTCATTTGTTTTGCTCACAACTGATAATCATATTGTAAGTGAAGTCAGCGAATACAAAGTCAGAAATAAGCTGACAAAGTTGGATTTCTTCACTTCATCTCTATAGCAGCATTCAAACGACAGCAATATCTACATAGACAAAACTGTTTCCTCACTGCAAGTACATGTTAACTCCTAATCATTTTGGATGCTACACTTCTCTCTGTGTATGAATACATGTGATGATTTTATAATTTGAAAGCTGTACTGAAAACTATCAAACGTGAGATGTGGACATGGTTAAATGTATCCTACAACAATACCAAGTTCAGAAGGTAAGAAGACATGATATTATTTGTCAAGGGAAACACAAATCAAGTATCAAAGTCCTGTCACTGACTTATCAATTGTTTCAGCCAAGGTTAACATTGATCCTCTATCTGCAATAGGAAAGTCAAGAGATAAACAAAAGGAAAGAATATATATACCTGTGCTCGGGCCGTCTCCTGCAGTTTGAGCCACTTTTCATGGATGACCATGTTTACATTGGTGAGAACTAGCGTCAACCCATCTCGAGATATCAGCACCATGTCGCGATACGTCTACACAGAAGACAAGAAAAATGTTAGCATGGCTTACATACTCCGATCTCCTATCCGTCCATGAGCATTATAGCTGTTAATGACACTATGTCTAAATACAGATTCAAGAATCATAATTTTGTCTAAAATATTTTGGGGGGGAAATGGCTTTGATATTACAAAATTTCATTCACCAAGATGTAATATTTTTCAGGTAAACTGAACTGTTCCCATTAGATCATCACAAAGGTAATTTGTACTAAGTTCACTTACAGATGCAAGGGCAATAACTCCTTAAAAAATGATATTATTGTACTGGCTTTTTGAACTCGATAAAGAGTATGGTCATGAGTAATTTCATTCATCTATGTCTACTAATTCCCGAGAAAACTTGTCTGGATTCCAAAAAGTGGCGTTTCCATGGAACAGACACAAAATTTTAATCCCAGAAAACTGAAAATACGTCACACATCATAGGAAAGACATGATTAAGAACTGTGTAATGGTTGATGTACACCCAACGGTTTTCGAGAAAATTTACCAAATGAAAGGACACCACTGCCACGTCATGGCTTTGTGACGTAATCATGTTAAGATGTCATAGCATTGTGACGTCATCATGTTTATGACGTTACAGCATTGTGATGTCATAATGTTTAGGACGTTATAATATTGTGATGTCATTCCTCGATGATGTAAAAGCTATGGCTATGCTTGATTCGTTTTGGCGGCGTATACACCGGTCACATGTCCGGCGTACGCCGTTCCTCTACTAGGCTCAGTTGAAACAAGTGTATCGGCGTACAGACAGGAAGACGTCATCATCCCTCAAACTAGCTTAAAAAAACATATCATTTATATTATATAACTATTTTTTAAAAATTATTTCAAAACATTGATTAATATTTTATTAGCGTGTGATGCAATGTTTTAAATAAGCAGTGACATTTAAAAATAAACCAGTCAACTATTTAATTGTACAACGCAACTTCATAAACAAAAGGGTTATTGAATGTCGCAAGGGTAACATTTGTCCGCCATTACACGCCGCCTTCGCCGGTCATTTCCAACCGGCGCATTCGGAGTACGCCTAAGGCGTACGCCGGGTTCCAATCAAGTGATTTGCCGGTTGCGCCGCTTCCGGCGGCGTACGCCAGGTAGTGCGCCGGGTCCTGAATCAAGCATAGCCATTGTGTCATATAGTGACTGTGGAAAGGTATTGTGTAAAATCTACTGTCAAAACGATATCTCCAAGGAGATCTCACACAAGCGATATCACCTGTAAAACTCAGTTTTTGTTGATAAATATCAGTAACATACAAGGTCTCCTGCTCCATCAAGATATTTGTATCGACCAGGTTCCGTCATCTTTTGTCTCAAAACACAAACTGACTGGTCAGTGTGGTCACTCATCACTATTATTATTTATATTATAATGAAATGTTGCGTTTTGAAATTTTATGGTCACTCATTGGTTTTCTCAGTATTGCTTGATAATTGTGTTACGAGGCAAAATTTGCTGAGGCAATCAGGGGATTGCAGGATTCAGGATACAGGATACAAATCCCTGATGGAAATGATGAAATGATCTACGCTTCTCACAAGTAGCTAAGAATCAAACCACTGAATAACCATTAACCAACGATGCAAACTCAGCTTCCATTCCGCACTTATATTTATTAGAGGTGTGACGATACATCGATACTGACATGATCGTGATACAAACCATGACGATAAATAAATCGATACGTTTTATTGAAAAGCAATACAAGTACGATACGTAATATGTTTTTTTTTCATTAAAAAATGAAGATAAACTAACTTAAACTATGACGATTTACGACAACAAACGCGAAACGGCAAGTAAAAATAAGCCTGGGCGCCGCCATGTTTATTGTTGCTATGCAACGTCGAAGTCTCGCAGCAAACGAGATCGACAAGATGGCCGACCAGAGTCATGCGGTCGTTGAGAATAGCGAATTTATTAAGGCGCCCTCGTCTTTTAAGAGTGGTGTTTGGGGTCATTTTTTATTGTCAAAGGACAAAACAAGTGTAAAATGTAAGTTGTGTGACCAGATATCCAATTACAAAGGTAACACCACTGAAACAGTGAAGCATTAGATATTATAGATATTAGATAATCATTCAACATCTAGTCATCTACATAGACATGTATCGTGATACGTATCGTATCGTATCGTATCGTACTGCAGTATCGTGATACGTATCGTATCGCAAAATTTCTGTATCGTCACACCTCTAATATTTATCAGAGCATATTTCAAAAGTGGCACTTTGTTAGTGCAACTCTGGGACCTAATACCTGTAATTGAAAGATGTTTTGTAAGGTAAGTAAATTGTTCCCATTTACAAATTGGCTGATTGGTGCCAGAAAACCATTTTGATGGCAACTATTGCCCCACATGAGAGTGTATATTATGAAGTAGCTTTCATGTACAAATCATTATGCATCAAGTTTTATTAGGATACAACTCACAATTAGATGTTTAAGTAATGTTCATTTTGAAGAAACCTCATCTCCTAAGTCAAGATATTGAATTCTCATTAAAATAATTAAATTTTTTGAATGAAATGGTAGTCTTAAATATATGATGAAATCAATAAAGACCTTGGCTGCCGTCTTCGGGTCGACGAGGATGGAGAAGAACTGGCCCAGCTGAATCTCCTCGTGTTGGATGGTGCCCTTGCTGACCTGTGGAGCAAACAAATTTAACAATCACCATGATCACTACTTGTCAAGCTTATTCTATACACTGGGATGACTAAATTTGATAACATCAAAAAATTTCAAGTAACCATTTAATGAATTAATAGTTCTTGGCTGATGTGCAAGTTTCATGGATTACTTACATGAGCATTTAAGGTGTCATTTATCTCTCTCTCGGACAAACCGGTGATGAGACCGGTCAACACACAGTAGCACTTGTCCAGCCTCTGTAACAGTATACACATGTTTATCAACTTGTTCATTAAAAGGGACAGGGCAATCAGGATGGTTTTGGGGAGAAAATTTGAGATATGGTTTGTGTATTAACTGTTTAAATGGTCATCTAATAACATATTCAAGTTTTATATGGGCTCATAATTATACATTATGAATGCTAAAATATACACAATTCTAAATGCTCCTCTGAGATTAAAACATAACCTCTCCAATGCATTTTTTCTCAAAATTAACGATAATGTATAGAGATTATTTATAAACATGTAGCTTGATTGTATAGTCTTGGCAAAGCTGTCTTCCATTTGGTGCTACAATCGGTTATTTTGTTTATGTGAAAATGTACAAGAATTATCTATACCTTTGGAAGATAATTTTTTGATAGATTGCACAAATAGGCCTACACAGATTTAAAAACTGTTATTTCTCATTCCAAAACCATTTCAATTGAGTAAACTTCATGGTATGACTCCAGAAATAAAAAAAATTTTGGCAATATTGCAAAATACAAAAGTGTCAAACATGCTTGTCAAAACAACAATATTGGAAATATGCCAGTTGAGGAATTTTGATGCACAAAATTTTAACAAATGTTAACTTTTTAATAACCCATTTTTTAATAAAAGTTATAATTCTTTTCTAATGATATGCAACATTTCCTTTCCAAATCTAGCTTCATTTATGTTATTAAACCACCAACAGAGAGTTAAAAATAACAAAAATAAACACCTTATCGATATCATCTTTAAGTTCAATAGAACTTGTTGTCAATAGTCTTGACTGTGCCTTTCCTGTATCCATTGTCATGACAGGTAATCAAATCTAAAGTAAACACTGTAGATATAATAGCACATTAGAAAACAATATTTCTAAAGTTTGTCTTTTTTCCAACAATTCTCTGTTGATGACATCACAATGTCAAAAGTCATTGATAAACAGGTCTTCATCTTCAAGTTCACAAATATTCACATAATGACAACTTAAAAAATGTGAGACAGCTGTTATTTTCCAAAGAATGCCAGAAGAAGCACGTTATGATGATTGTCGATGATTCTTGTGATCGTATAAACACGTTCATGAAGATATCACTTAGCAGTTGGCAACTGCGGCCTGCACCACTGAACAGCTGAATGGTAGGTCGCGAGATTTGAGCGGGGATCAGGAAGAGAATTTGAGTCCTTTTTGGATGCCTTGTCCCTGTTTAGTGTAGAGCAAATCTACTTATTGCATGTATATATGTTGAATGTAACGTTTTTGTGGATGCTGGTTGCTTCTTCGGCATCTGATCTCAGAATGAATGAACAATGCGAGGTTTGCACTTCTTCTTGTAGAACTGCGAGGGCATGGATTGATCGTAAGCGGTTTTAATGTCGTAAAAATATCGTGTCTTAAAATACCCTAGTTTCGGGCAAATACACTACAGAACCATTTGCAATCCAATTCAGCATTACATTTAATCGATTGAATTTGATGGACTTCTTGCAATTCTATTTTTATAGTTGTGACAGATATGTCGTTAAAATATACCACAAGCCGTTTTTAGATGGGTTCTTTATAAATTTAGAAATGTGATATTTTATTTAACGAAAAATAATTTGACAAAATGTATCACTTAAATGGAAAACATTACACATATAGAATATGTTATCTGTTTTGAAAACTGCTGAAAGCGCCTATAAATATCTGAGGTATCACAGGTCTCTGAAAACAATAGGTGGATTGACTTTGTACTTTTATGATAGGTGGTTATAATATTTGATTAAATATTGCAAAGGAGACTGGGAGAAATGAAAATGTATTCGCTAAAATCAAATTTGCTTTTCGTGTGGATTATATTTGAGGTAAAAGCGAACTAATGCAAAACTTTTGAGACAAACAATTTAGAATTAAAGAATATAATAAATAATGAAATAAATATGTTTTTAACAAAAATGTCAATCTTTGACATTTGCTGTAAAATACATTTTCAGCTACACATGCATTTTGGTTTATGATGAGTTATTAGTTTTGATAAATTTGTAATGTAAACATACATTAAGACAAACTTTACCACTCTAAAATTCACATAAACCAATAGACTAAAGAGAAATGTACAAACATTTCTATTTGGGGGATATATAATTTATTATGGAGAAGAATACAAATGTTTTATTTCCTTTGTAACCAAAGCCAAAGGAGTAAGATGGAAGTTGAACATGTATGTCACTGTAAAGTAAAATTAATATGTTTACTATTCGAACCTCAAGTCAATGTAATTAATCAATTATTTTGAATATGTATTTATTCCATGTTTGATATAAAACTAGTAAAATAATATTTCAACAAAAACATTGCAAAATGAAATCTTCAAATGATATTTTGAACATTTTCAAATTTGAATCATTTTTCACTGCTAAACCCGATCCGACTTTTCATGCCACGCACATGTTCGTGTTTGTGCTGGAGGCCGGTCCTGTTGCATCATAATTCACGTATTTACATTGCCGGGGGCTTCGGTGTCATCATATCCCGGAGTTTCCGTCACATGAAATAAAGCAGTAATAGTCTCCCTATATAATACAAAGATCCCATCACTGTCTGAATCTCAGTCACGCACTGAAAGGAATCTGGATGGCCGAGCAAGCAGCACAACAAGTTGGGAAGATGAGTCTCGGTAAGCGAAATTGGAGATAATCCTTACAAAAAATTAGCAAATCAAGGACCTGAATCAGTGAATGATTTTCATTTCAACACTCACTGTATAAAAACATTCCTAGTCATTTGATTGATCTGTATAATGTTAAAGAAAAGCTTTTCCTCTTGCTTTACCAAAACATATGGGAGGTGACATTAAACACTTAAACAATTTATTTACTGTATCTAAAATTGTGTCATGTCAATTAAAACTTAATTGTGTCCTTCAGTTTATATTTATTAATTAATGTATACAAATTCTATTTGTTCTATTGATTGTTAACTGTATGTTGTTATTTGATCATCATTATCTATAAGCAGATACAATACAATAGTCAACCGTTTTGATTGTTCTTTAAGTCTATATAACCTCGAGTGATTGGTTTTCGGACGCTTAAAGGGAAAGTTCTATCACAGATTTATTGGTAGCAACCGCCATCTTGGTTTCTTGACATTTCGTGAAATGAAAACACGCTATATTTAACCCAATTTTAATTTTTTGTAATAATAAAACATATATCGTCGCGTCACATAACTTCGATCGTCACATAACTTCGATCGGCCATTTTGGATGGTAATCCACGCGACAAAAAACGAGATTTGACGTCACAGGCAGCTTTGATGTTTTGTTGACAGTGCCTTCGATCACCTGAAGCACAAAATGCTTCGCATCAAGTTATCAAATGTAAGTAAATGCTATTACTTGTCAAACAACTTGTTTAAGGCGTGTATTCACTAATGCTTCTTTTTCATTGTTAATAAAACGCAAATATAAATTTAATACGTCACAGAAAAAAGTTAGGAATTCTGTCGTCTGCTATGTTTGGATCCCTCGTACAAAAGTCACATGACTGAATAAGTGACGTCACGTTCAAAAAAAAATATATGGAAGCTTCAAAGGGCCATTTCTTATATAAATCATACTTTATTTTGAAAGTTTAATCCAATTCGTTGTGAGGAACTAGAGTTTGTTTTTCTTATGTTTATAGGTTTTGACTGATGGGGAAACACCAAGAAGAGGGAAGTACAGGAAATATTCCTTTGATGCCCTAGATTAAGCCTATGATGCTATAACTTCTATTAGAAAAGCTTCAGCCAAATTTTCTATTCCCTTTGCTACGTTGCATGACAGAATAAGCGGGAAGGTTTCTGTTGAATGTATCACGACCGGCCGGGATCCAGTGTTATCAATGGAAGAAGAAAAGCAACTTGTTGACCACATCAAGGCGATGTCCAACTTTGGATATGGATATACGAGAGCAGAGGTGACAGCCATTGCTACAGATTTAGCCGTATGTCTTGGGAAAAAAAGAAAAGACGACCCCGGTTTTTCACTGCAGTGGTTTTATGGCTTTCTCAAACGTTGGCCTGATTTGTCTGTAAGACGACCTCGTTCTCTTGAAATTCAGAGGGCTCGTGCTACGTCTGAGGAAACAGTAAATAAATACTTCAATGAACTTGACAACGTTTTCACAAAGTTTAATTTGAAAAATGATCCTCAACGCATCTACAATATTGATGAAAAGGGACTGGTTGAAAATCACACCCCTCCTTCTGTTGTTACTTCAAGTCAAGGAACTCCAGTCTCTGTGACGACATCACGTTCTACTACAACTACAGTGATAGGATGTGGTAATGCAGCTGGTTCATCTATACCACCATTTTTTATCTTCAAAGGAAAACGAATGAGGGATGAACTTCTGGAAGGATCCTGCCCCCGGACAGCAGGTACTGTGAGTGATTCAGGATGGTCGAATTCGGAGATATTTCAATATTATCTACAGGAACATTTCCTCAAGTACTCTGTTGCCGCGTCTGCCGACGCTCCCCTCTTGATATTGTATGATGGCCACAAGTCTCATGTCTCTGTACCGTTGATCACCTGGGCAAGACAACATCATATCATATTGTTTGTTCTCCCGGCACATACTTCTCACGTGCTACAGCCAATGGATGTTGGATGTTTCGGACCCTTTTCCCGTATTTACAATAACATGCGTCACAAGTATATGAGGGGAAATGCTACAAGTTCCGTCAACAAACATTCAGTTTGTCAACTAGGATGTAGAGCGTATAACCTGTCGCTAACGCCGTCGAACTTACAGTCATCTTTTCGAAAATGCGGCATTTACCCATACAATGCGTCCGTTGCGTGTGATATGGATTTTTCACCATCTTCAGTTTTCAAGCCTGCTGAAACAAGTTTGGATCAATGTGCCGTGGATATGGTTGTTGAAAACCCTTCTGAACCTATTGCTGAAAAATCAGATGTCGCAGAATTTTTCAAAGAAAAATCGTCTGTACTTGTCAACAAATCTGTTCCTACAAAGAAGAGAAAAGTTTTGAGTGCTGTCGTTGGAGGGAAAGCTATCACTGAAGATGATATCTTGGAAAAGATTTGTTCTCATCAAGCAGAAAACTCAGCACCACAGAAAAGAAAAGAATATTCAAAGAAAAGTAAATCTACAAAAACAATTCCAGTGCGTAAAAATGCGTCACCAAAGCCCAGCACCTCTGGAATATCGCGCCCAGTTCGTCACGATAATGACACTGACAGTTTCGACTCATATGACAGTGATGATGTTATCAGTGACGAAGAATTATGCTGTAAATGTAAGAAGCAAGTTCCTGATGAAGTTCGAAGAAGCGTATCATTAATCATCACAACTTGGGCTCAATGCACTCATCCGACATGTCAGCACTGGACACATTTACGTTTCTGTACTCCAGTTCGTGTTTGTACGCAGACATTCAGAGTTTTGGTGCCCTTGTCACAATGAACCAGAAGAATAATTCAACTTATGACATGAAATTTTGTAAATAAGTTCCTTTTAAAAATATCTGCTGAATTTTGTGAATTGACTATGTACGATAAAGAAACTGAATGAAATGACATTCGGAATGACTGTGTGTGAACTTCAAATTATCCGTTCCGAATGCGCTACAGCCTGACGAATCATCTGATCGAACTTATGTGACGTAACCTCCTCGGTCGCTTCTGTTGACACTGAGAGTGAAGCCATGCCGCGACTGTGATAATTGATGGAATACAGTGTGATTTGGATATTTCAAACTTTATTAAACGTCATTGAAGGTAAGACATGTAAAACAAACTTTGAAACGATACTTTTGTTAAATTTTGGCATGATTGCTTAGGTGATCGAAGTTACGTGACGCGAGGATACACTGACAGAATATACACAAAGTAACACATAACGTATCATACAACTAATAAACAATATGCTATTAGGCCGTAGCGAAGTTTTCCCCACTCGCAGCGCCGATGAATGGCTTCAATTCTCGTTGTTTTTATTTTTCAACAAATGTGCGCTTGTGTTTATCAAGTTGTGAAATGTAAAGTCATCAAAGTATTAACTTCGTTATTATGTTTCAATTTGACTATGTTTTAATCATGTATTAATAGAATATATGTGTAAACGGGAATATCCTCTTGAATTTCGTTTCCACAAAAATACTCCGATAGAACACTCCTTTTAAAGGTACATCCATTGTGTTGTTGGGGATTCAAATATGCCAAACGTTATAAATGGTCTTATTTTATCGAGAAGTACCAACTGTTACCAAAAACTACCATTTTGATGGTAATCGACTTAGTGTATTGACGATATGAAGGTAAAAGTATCGATTTCTGATCGAAAACCGGACAATGCACCGCGTGTGGCGCGTGCCAATGAGTCAAACGTAATTTTGGAATCTTATTTAAACCAGACAAACTAATAGATTTGGGTTGATAATGTTCAATAGGTCATATAACTACTGTGCATGTAAATAGGGCGTGCACTTTCGGTTTCTGCACATGCATAATGATGTTACTCGATTTTAATTGGAAACTAGTAATTATGATATGTTTGGCGATTGGGGATGAATGTGCAAGCTGAGTGAATTTGTGTGTATTGTAAACAACATATGGTGTGTCGGAACGTATTAAAGCCAAATCAAATTTTATGAAACACAATGGATGCACCTTTAAGACACAAATCAATGTTGACAATAAATATGTTTGAAAATTAATAGAACATATCATCTATTTTCCCCATATGAGCTTTATCTAAAATAAATTGGAGACAATTCGTCGGCTAAAATGTTTTGATGACTATCTTGTCTCATTTAGTGAGTACATCCGGAATTTTGACAGTCAGCGAGTGTATGCTTTTTCGGACATCTGATTGGTCGATACCAAAAAGGGATATCCCAAGCTATTTATGTAACTTCTGTTGACCCACAATATTACAAAAACGCAAGGACAACTTAGAAATTTTGTTGGTAGCCGGTATGACTTGTTCAAATTATCAAATTGTCGACTTTTTCATAACATGCAAAAAGTAGTTCAGGATAGAGATAGATTTTAAGCTTAAGAGTGATGTTTGTATGATATTACAAATCTTAGGAAGTTTCACACGAAACATGTTATTCTGACCGCTAGCGGAGACCTCTCCTTTGTATTGATGATGTCACATGGCTACAAATATCATGAAAAACTACCCGAATGTGAGCCGTCCTAAAACCAAGTACTCGACGATATATAAATTAATTGTACAGTAACGTTACTGGCTGGCGACCAATTATCGCCGCATACCAATTATCGCCAACACATAGCTACATAGCTAAATACTTAAGTCGAATTGAACTTTTGTTGGTTATCATTTTGGTGATGTCTTAATGTGTGAAATAATAGGGAACCATAGGATAAAGTTGTTTGCGCAAGCGCTGTAGCTATGTGTTGGCGATAATTGGTATGCGGCGATAATTGGTCGCCAGCCAGTACCTAAATTCGTGGATTACCTTGATTCGTGTATGTTAAGAATTACCATGATATCTCGTTAGCCGAATCTCTTATGACGTCACATAGCCGTACCTTTGATGTACACCCATTCACAGGCTTTGCTGACTAAAAAGTTAAGAATCGCCCACTTCATATCTTTAGGCATATAAACAGTTACAAATACCAAAATACGTCAAAGATCACTAACACCAATTTTCAAGTAAGCCTATATCTAAAATTAAATTACAAAGGTATGATCAGCGCCAACCCTTCCGATGTTCTGTCGTCTGCTTGTTTTCTGTGAAAGTAAATCACGTGACAAAAAGTGATGCCAGCTGTCAAAATTTAAAATATATGGAATTCATTAAATATTTCATCTGTCTTGTGCCCGTCTGACTCTACCAATCTCTGCGTACTTGTCTATGAAACAAACACGTCTATGAAACCATTGGTTCCCCATGTTGATACCCAAAGTTTGATGATGGCAAGCTTGTTAAAGGGACAACGTGATGGAATATCTTGGTGGAAAGGAACTTTGAATTCATATTCTTTTGTGTGCGATTTATTTATAAATTTATTAATATTTTATTTATATGTTTATATACATTTCAATGTAACAAGTGACATAATAATTTTAGTGATGGGAATTGCCCTTTCAAAGTTTTATCAATTATTCAGACCATCCCCCAATTGATTATTGATAATAGATTGGCAAGAAATTTTGGCAAAAATTGCATTGGTACATCATTTTCATTAACTCTGATAATTGTATAAAGAAAACAATTTATACCAGACTTGTCATTTTATGAGCTATAAAGTTAATTCAAGGAAACATCGTAAATTGTATAATCACTCCCACAATACAACGGATCATCCAGCATGCTGCTTTATGGGAATTTTATTTAGCATCAGTCATTTTTATAGGTTTTTCACTTTGTGAATTTTGGAATCAGTTTGGTATGTCGATTTGAAAGATGATACCCAGTAGTTAAAGAGTAATTGAGTATTTTTGATAATGTTTGATTTTGATTTCATACGTGCTGAAAGACCATATGTGCTGAATTACGCTCAAATAATTTCCTCAGCAAACCCTGCTACTTTGTTAAGTTTAGGCAAAGTTATGTTCTTATCCCAAAAGAAGAGACAGAAATCTGTGAATGTATAACATGATATATAACTGTAAATTCTCCATGCAACGTCTATTGAGTATTGTTGCTTTCTGTGGTGCTCATACCACTATACATGTCCTGTACAAATGTATGATGGGCTGGTAACCCCGTTACCCGAATACACCATCATTCATCATTCACTAACAATGTACCAAACTATTGTTAGATCACAAGTGTCAGATGTGCTATAGTACTTTATCGATAGTGAAAACACACGCGTGACGCGACACATCAATAGTAAAGTGAACAATCAATAGTTGGATAGAGTTACGTTTCCTGAATTAAGAATAGATTAATTTAGATTTTTTTCAAATGTATTTCCATAAATCTGTTCACAATATTACTTTTATGCTGTTGAATGTTGCTAAACATGAAGTGTGTTATGCCCCCTTGTTGTAACTACATTGATAGCTAGCCCCGAAACATTTCTTTTGTTTTATTTGCAAAGATTGATGACTTACCACTTTCATCAATTAGATTAATCTACTAAAGCTGTTAGAATTACGGCTGGATTGTAAGATAGCTAGGCTGCAGTAGACTACATAATGATGATTATTGCGATTGCATGTCAATGTCACCACTGTTGAATACGCACTCCCATTACATTTATACACCTGTGTGCACAATAGTTTCATTATTTTGTCCTTTTGATGAAGTAAAAAGATTATATATAATAAAAATATTTTTTAAATTGAGTCCTTGATTATTTATATTTATTACCCATATGGTTGAAAATAACTGAGTTAATATTATTGATATGAGCACATGTGCACATATTAAGTTTGCCTAGCAACAATTGTTTCAACGTGGCTTCCCATACTTCGATTCAAATCAAGAGGTCCGGGGTTCGTATCCCGCCAGGGGCATGGCAACTTTGTCTGCAGTAGAGAACTGTTCTACACGCAGTAAGGTTTGGGTGCAATGCTACACTGAATTTCAGCGTAGTACCACCCTTGGTTCGCTAGTTCCAGCCGATGCTCGCAGGTTTCACCGCAATGCATAACCACATGGCGTTGCGGGCTTTCTCCCTGCCATAATACTGGCAGCCGCAATATAAGTGAAATACTCTTGAAAGCGGCGTTAAACCCCAACTCACCTCACCTCACCTCCCATACTTCGTCGTCTGTGATGTCATAAAACGATGGTTCGTGACGTCACTGTAGAACACGCGAGAAGCAGACCTTTTCATGGCTATTTTTACCCGAATGAAATTGAATAGTATGGGTAATAAAGAAATTATTTCACTCGAAAGTTTGTCATATGACTTTTATGAAACTTGTGCAAATTTATGTATAAGCCTCGCTCTCGCTCGGGCAATAACAAAATTCACACTCGTTTCGTAAAAGTCACATGACACACTTCCTCTGGTAATTATCTCTATATATGCACTTGTACCAGACTAGTTTCCAGACTAGTCCTGCTCGACAACGCTTATTGTGATTTCGAATCATTTCCTTGAAATTACTGATTTGAATAAGACTAAGAGTTCAGGAATCTTAATTGATTTTGCAGGAGAGATTTACACCTCTGAGAAGACAGGATCTGACGAGAATGGGGATGGGACCAAAGATAACCCCTTCAAGTCGGTTCTGCAGGTGAGATGGTTTTGTCAATTAATGTTCAATGAAAACGGGTCTATTTGCAACACATTTATAAAATTTTGTAAACATCAAAATAAAATATCTCTGATTACACCTAATATTGATAGTCGATGGATATAACAAAGCCAATGTATGATGTAAGCCTGAAACATAATGATTATAATCCCAAAACTATGATTTTGTCAAATTTCATGGTAAAATTAAGCAATAAATTAAAACAGCCCGGACCAAAAGTAACAAGTATTATTGTCAAGTATTATTGTCAATGGGTCTTATTTCATGCACTGGCAAAGTTATTCTTGTCAGTAATTAGATT
The DNA here is from genome assembly GCA_936450465.1 of Gibbula magus. Lineage (NCBI taxonomy): Eukaryota > Metazoa > Mollusca > Gastropoda > Trochida > Trochidae > Gibbula > Gibbula magus. The sequence continues at coordinate 1,177,351 of OW388289.1, read as the reverse complement.
ATTGAATAAAATAAAATTATTATAGATTACAAATGTTTGGTAAATATGATAAACAAATCAACTTTTGAATTTCCAATAAAATCAATTGATGCAGGTAACTCAACACCACCTGTTCCTAGTCAACAGTTTGATGTTGTATCATGTAACAAAACTATGCTTTCCCTTATCCAACACCACAAATGGCTGCGATACTGCCGAAGCGGCGTTAAACAAGAACTCGCTCACTCACTCACTCCGTTGTCCAAAATATGTTTATGGGAGTATAAAACAGATAATAAAAAGTTTGTAAACTACCGGTAGTAATAGTAACATCTGTCTTATAAAGCAGTGTCCAGCTTGGTTACCTATAGGTTATAGCATTAAGTTAGTTCAGTGAAGCTTGGTTACCTATAGGTTATAGCATTAAGTTAGTTCAGTGAAGCTTGGTTACCTATAGGATATAGCATTAAGTTAGTTCAGTGAAGCTTGGTTACCTATAGGCTATAGCATTAAGTTAGTTCAGTGAAGCTTGGTTACCTATAGGCTATAGCATTAAGTTAGTTCAGTGAAGCTTGGTTACCTATAGGCTATAGCATTAAGTTAGTTCAGTGAAGCTTGGTTACCTATAGGCTATAGCATTAAGTTAGTTCAGTGAAGCTTGGTTACCTATAGGATATAGCATTAAGTTAGTTCAGTGAAGCTTGGTTACCTATAGGTTATAGCATTAAGTTAGTTCAGTGAAGCTTGGTTACCTATAGGTTATAGCATTAAGTTAGTTCAGTGAAGCTTGGTTACCTATAGGCTATAGCATTAAGTTAGTTCAGTGAAGCTTGGTTACCTATAGGATATAGCATTAAGTTAGTTCAGTGAAGCTTGGTTACCTATAGGATATAGCATTAAGTTAGTTCAGTGAAGCTTGGTTACCTATAGGATATAGCATTAAGTTAGTTCAGTGAAGCTTGGTTACCTATAGGATATAGCATTAAGTTAGTTCAGTGAAGCTTGGTTACCTATAGGCTATAGCATTAAGTTAGTTCAGTGAAGCTTGGTTACCTATAGGCTATAGCATTAAGTTAGTTCAGTGAAGCTTGGTTACCTATAGGCTATAGCATTAAGTTAGTTGAGTGAAGCTTGGTTACCTACAGGCTATAGCATTAAGTTAGTTCAGTGAAGCTTGGTTACCTATAGGCTATAGCATTAAGTTAGTTCAGTGAAGCTTGGTTACCTATAGGATATAGCATTAAGTTAGTTCAGTGAAGCTTGGTTACCTATAGGATATAGCATTAAGTTAGTTCAGTGAAGCTTGGTTACCTATAGGATATAGCATTAGGTTAGTTCAGTGAAGCTTGGTTACCTATAGGCTATAGCATTAAGTTAGTTCAGTGAAGCTTGGTTACCTATAGGATATAGCATTAAGTTAGTTCAGTGAAGCTTGGTTACCTATAGGTTATAGCATTAAGTTAGTTCAGTGAAGCTTGGTTACCTATAGGTTATAGCATTAAGTTAGTTCAGTGAAGCTTGGTTACCTATAGGCTATAGCATTAAGTTAGTTCAGTGAAACTTGGTTACCTATAGGTTATAGCATTAAGTTAGTTCAGTGAAGCTTGGTTACCTATAGGCTATAGCATTAAGTTAGTTGAGTGAAGCTTGGTTACCTATAGGCTATAGCATTAAGTTAGTTCAGTGAAGCTTGGTTACCTATAGGCTATAGCATTAAGTTAGTTCAGTGAAGCTTGGTTACCTATAGGCTATAGCATTAAGTTAGTTCAGTGAAGCTTGGTTACCTATAGGTTATAGCATTAAGTTAGTTCAGTGAAGCTTGGTTACCTATAGGATATAGCATTAAGTTAGTTCAGTGAAGCTTGGTTACCTATAGGCTATAGCATTAAGTTAGTTCAGTGAAGCTTGGTTACCTATAGGTTATAGCATTAAGTTAGTTCAGTGAAGCTTGGTTACCTATAGGATATAGCATTAAGTTAGTTCAGTGAAGCTTGGTTACCTATAGGATATAGCATTAAGTTAGTTCAGTGAAGCTTGGTTACCTATAGGTTATAGCATTAAGTTAGTTCAGTGAAGCTTGGTTACCTATAGGCTATAGCATTAAGTTAGTTCAGTGAAACTTGGTTACCTATAGGTTATAGCATTAAGTTAGTTCAGTGAAACTTGGTTACCTATAGGTTATAGCATTAAGTTAGTTCAGTGAAGCTTGGTTACCTATAGGTTATAGCATTAAGTTAGTTCAGTGAAGCTTGGTTACCTATAGGCTATAGCATTAAGTTAGTTCAGTGAAGCTTGGTTACCTATAGGATATGGCATTAAGTTAGTTCAGTGAAGCTTGGTTACCTATAGGATATAGCATTAAGTTAGTTGAGTGAAGCTTGGTTACCTATAGGTTATAGCATTAAGTTAGTTCAGTGAAGCTTGGTTACCTATAGGATATAGCATTAAGTTAGTTCAGTGAAGCTTGGTTACCTATAGGATATAGCATTAAGTTAGTTCAGTGAAGCTTGGTTACCTATAGGATATAGCATTAAGTTAGTTCAGTGAAGCTTGGTTACCTATAGGCTATAGCATTAAGTTAGTTCAGTGAAGCTTGGTTACCTATAGGATATAGCATTAAGTTAGTTCAGTGAAGCTTGGTTACCTATAGGCTATAGCATTAAGTTAGTTGAGTGAAGCTTGGTTACCTATAGGCTATAGCATTTTGTTAGTTCAGTGAAGCTTGGTTACCTATAGGCTATAGCATTAAGTTAGTTGAGTGAAGCTTGGTTACCTATAGGCTATAGCATTACGTTAGTTCAGTGAAGCTTGGTTACCTATAGGCTATAGCATTAAGTTAGTTCAGTGAAGCTTGGTTACCTATAGGCTATAGCATTAAGTTAGTTCAGTGAAGCTTGGTTACCTATAGGCTATAGCATTAAGTTAGTTCAGTGAAGCTTGGTTACCTATAGGTTATAGCATTAAGTTAGTTGAGTGAAGCTTGGTTACCTATAGGCTATAGCATTCAGTTAGTTCAGTGAAGCTTGGTTACCTATAGGCTATAGCATTAAGTTAGTTCAGTGAAGCTTGGTTACCTATAGGCTATAGCATTACGTTAGTTCAGTGAAGCTTGGTTACCTATAGGCTATAGCATTAAGCTAGTTCAGTGAAGCTTGGTTACCTATAGGCTATAGCATTAAGTTAGTTCAGTGAAGCTTGGTTACCTATAGGCTATAGCATTAAGTTAGTTCAGTGAAGCTTGGTTACCTATAGGCTATAGCATTAAGTTAGTTGAGTGAAGCTTGGTTACCTATAGGATATAGCATTAAGTTAGTTCAGTGAAGCTTGGTTACCTATAGGCTATAGCATTAAGTTAGTTGAGTGAAGCTTGGTTACCTATAGGCTATAGCATTAAGTTAGTTGAGTGAAGCTTGGTTACCTATAGGCTATAGCATTAAGTTAGTTCAGTGAAGCTTCGTTACCTATAGGCTATAGCATTAAGTTAGTTGAGTGAAGCTTGGTTACCTATAGGCTATAGCATTTTGTTAGTTCAGTGAAGCTTGGTTACCTATAGCATTAAGTTAGTTGAGTGAAGCTTGGTTACCTATAGGCTATAGCATTACGTTAGTTGAGTGAAGCTTGGTTACCTATAGGCTATAGCATTAAGTTAGTTGAGTGAAGCTTGGTTACCTATAGGCTATAGCATTAAGTTAGTTCAGTGAAGCTTGGTTACCTATAGGCTATAGCATTAAGTTAGTTCAGTGAAGCTTGGTTACCTATAGGCTATAGCATTAAGTTAGTTCAGTGAAGCTTGGTTACCTATAGGCTATAGCATTAAGTTAGTTGAGTGAAGCTTGGTTACCTATAGGCTATAGCATTTTGTTAGTTCAGTGAAGCTTGGTTACCTATAGCATTAAGTTAGTTGAGTGAAGCTTGGTTACCTATAGGCTATAGCATTACGTTAGTTCAGTGAAGCTTGGTTACCTATAGGCTATAGCATTAAGTTAGTTGAGTGAAGCTTGGTTACCTATAGGCTATAGCATTTTGTTAGTTCAGTGAAGCTTGGTTACCTATAGCATTAAGTTAGTTGAGTGAAGCTTGGTTACCTATAGGCTATAGCATTAAGTTAGTTGAGTGAAGCTTGGTTACCTATAGGCTATAGCATTAAGTTAGTTGAGTGAAGCTTGGTTACCTATAGGCTATAGCATTAAGTTAGTTCAGTGAAGCTTGGTTACCTATAGGCTATAGCATTAAGTTAGTTCAGTGAAGCTTGGTTACCTATAGGCTATAGCATTAAGTTCAGTGAAGCTTGGTTACCTATAGGCTATAGCATTAAGTTCAATTTTCAAACAAAATTCAAACTGAGCCTTTATACCTTCCCTTGTGTAATGTAAACATATTTCATTCAGTCAAAAATGTAAGACGATTTGATAGATCGGTGGTATCTGTATTGCAAGTTTTCACGGCTGGAGGATTTGTGTAGAACCGTGAAATGTGGTCCAATTGTGTTAGAGGTTAGGTGGGAAGATATGGCTTGAGTAACTCTATGAATATAATGTGCTGGTGTCTTGCAGGATTTACTTTTTAAACTCATGTACATGTATTACTGGTTGTGATTATCAATTTAATCATGGATGTAAGGACAATACACGTATCTGTTTCAGGCTATGCGACATGCTGGAAAAGAACCGTTCCCTACAATCTATGTCGATGCAAAGGAAGGTGCTGAAACTAAAGAGGTAATAAAATATTTTTGTCAAATAAAGGCCGAATAATAGAACCATAAGAACCCTTTGTCTTGATGCCCGTAAGTCCATGAGACATAGAAGATTTCTCAACCTCTGCATCTGCCCGTAAGTCCATGAGACATAGAAGATTTCTCAACCTCTGCATCTGCCCGTAAGTCCATGAGACACAGAAGATTTCTCAACCTCTGCATCTGCCCGTAAGTCAATGAGACATAGAATTTCTCAACCTCGGCGTCGGTGCAGCTCAGACCATTTTTAAAGGAGTATCCCTTCATTACTGTATATACTTTAACATCAGTTATTAACATAAAAAATTTAAATTTTGATATCTTTACTCTCTTAATTGCAAATATTTAAAAGCTTGTATTATTTGACAGAAGTACGACCAGGTAGCCAAGTCTCAGCTGAAGAAGCAACAGAAGATCTGGCAGAGAGAGCAGTACAAGGCGGAGGAGAGGACCGTGAAGGACGTGAGTTTTATATAAGTTTTATATCAGGGAGGAGAGGACCGTGAATGACGTGAGTTTTATATAAGTTTTATATCGTGGAGGAGAGGACCGTGAAGGACGCGAGTTTTATAGAAGTTTTATATCGGGGAGGAGAGGACATGAGTTTTATAGAAGTTTTATATCAGGGAGGAGAGGACAGTGAAGGACGTGAGTTTTATAGAAGTTTTATATCGGGGAGGAGAGGACCGTGAAGGACGCGAGTTTTATAGAAGTTTTATATCGGGGAGGAGAGGACTGTGAAGGACGTGAGTTTTATAGAAGTTTTATATCGGGGAGGAGAGGACTGTGGAGGACGTGAGTTTTATAGAAGTTTTATATCGGGGAGGAGAGGACCGTGAAGGACGCGAGTTTTATAGAAGTTTTATATCGGGGAGGAGAGGACATGAGTTTTATAGAAGTTTTATATCAGGGAGGAAAGGTCCGTGAAGGACGTGAGTTTTATAGAAGTTTTATATCGGGGAGGAGAGGACCGTGAAGGATGTGAGTTTTATAGAAGTTTTATATCGGGGAGGCGAGGACCGTGGAGGACGTGAGTTTTATAGAAGTTTTATATCGGGGAGGAGAGGACCGTGAAGGACGCGAGTTTTATAGAAGTTTTATATCGGGGAGGAGAGGACATGAGTTTTATAGAAGTTTTATATCAGGGAGGAGAGGACCGTGAAGGACGTGAGTTTTATAGAAGTTTTATATCGGGGAGGAGAGGACCGTGAAGGATGTGAGTTTTATAGACATTTTATTGAAGTTTTATAATGGGGAGGAGAGGACCGTGAAGGACGTGAGTTTTATAGACATTTTATTGAAGTTTTATATCGGGGAGGCAAGGACATGAGTTTTATAGAAGTTTTATATCAGGGAGGAGAGGACCGTGAAGGACGTGAGTTTTATAGAAGTTTTATATCGGGGAGGAGAGGACCGTGAAGGATGTGAGTTTTATAGACATTTTATTGAAGTTTTATAATGGGGAGGAGAGGACCGTGAAGGACGTGAGTTTTATAGATGTTTTATGGAAGTTTTATATCAGGGAGGAGAGAACCGTGGAGGACGTGAGTTTTATAGAAGTTTTATATCAGGGAGGAGAGAACCGTTGAGGACGTGAGTTTTATAGAAGTTTTATATCAGGGAGGAGAGGACTGTGAAGGACGTGAGTTTTATAGAAGTTTTATATCGGAGAGGAGAGGACTGTGGAGGACGTGAGTTTTATAGAAGTTTTATATCAGGGAGGAGAGAACCGTGGAGGACGTGAGTTTTATAGAAGTTTTATATCGGGGAGGAGAGGACTGTGAAGGACGTGAGTTTTATAGAAGGTTTATATCGGGGAGGAGAGGACCGTGAAGGACGTGAGTTTTATAGAAGTTTTATATCAGGGAGGAGAGAACCGTGGAGGACGTGAGTTTTATAGAAGTTTTATATCGGGGAGGAGAGGACTGTGAAGGACGTGAGTTTTATAGAAGTTTTATATCGGGGAGGAGAGGACTGTGGAGGACGTGAGTTTTATAGAAGTTTTATATCGGGGAGGAGAGGACTGTGGAGGACGTGAGTTTTATAGAAGTTTTATATCGGGGAGGAGAGGACCGTGAAGGACGTGAGTTTTATAGAAGTTTTATATCAGGGAGGAGAGAACAGTGGAGGACGTGAGTTTTATAGAAGTTTTATATCAGGGAGGAGAGGACCGTGAAGGACGTGAGTTTTATAGAAGTTTTATATCAGGGAGGAGAGAACAGTGGAGGACGTGAGTTTTATAGAAGTTTTATATCGGGGAGGAGAGGACTGTGAAGGACGTGAGTTTTATAGAAGTTTTATATCGGGGAGGAGAGAACCGTGAAGGACGTGAGTTTTATAGAAGTTTTATATCAGGGAGGAGAGAACAGTGGAGGACGTGAGTTTTATAGAAGTTTTATATCGGGGAGGAGAGGACTGTGAAGGACGTGAGTTTTATAGAAGTTTTATATCAGGGAGGAGAGAACTGTGGAGGACGTGAGTTTTATAGAAGTTTTATATCAGGGAGGAGAGAACTGTGAAGGACGTGAGTTTTATAGAAGTTTTATATCAGGGAGGAGAGGACCGTGAAGGACGTGAGTTTTATAGAAGTTTTATATCGGGGAGGAGAGGACCGTGAAGGACGTGAGTTTTATAGAAGTTTTATATCAGGGAGGAGAGAACTGTGGAGGACGTGAGTTTTATAGAAGTTTTATATCGGGGAGGAGAGGACCGTGAAGGACGTGAGTTTTATAGAAGTTTTATATCGGGGAGGAGAGAACCGTGAAGGACGTGAGTTTTATAGAAGTTTTATATCGGGGAGGAGAGAACTGTGGAGGACGTGAGTTTTATAGAAGTTTTATATCGGGGAGGAGAGGACTGTGAAGGACGTGAGTTTTATAGAAGTTTTATATCGGGGAGGAGAGAACCGTGAAGGACGTGAGTTTTATAGAAGTTTTATATCGGGGAGGAGAGAACCGTGGAGGACGTGAGTTTTATAGAAGTTTTATATCGGGGAGGAGAGAACCGTGAAGGACGTGAGTTTTATAGAAGTTTTATATCGGGGAGGAGAGGACGTGAGTTTTATAGAAGGTTTATATCGGGGAGGAGAGGACCGTGAAGGACGTGAGTTTTATAGAAGTTTTATATCAGGGAGGAGAGAACCGTGGAGGACGTGAGTTTTATAGAAGTTTTATATCAGGGAGGAGAGGACTGTGAAGGACGTGAGTTTTATAGAAGTTTTATATCGGGGAGGAGAGGACCGTGAAGGACGTGAGTTTTATAGAAGTTTTATATCGGGGAGGAGAGGACCGTGAAGGACGTGAGTTTTATAGAAGTTTTATATCAGGGAGGAGAGAACTGTGGAGGACGTGAGTTTTATAGAAGTTTTATATCGGGGAGGAGAGGACCGTGAAGGACGTGAGTTTTATAGAAGTTTTATATCGGGGAGGAGAGAACCGTGAAGGACGTGAGTTTTATAGAAGTTTTATATCGGGGAGGAGAGAACTGTGGAGGACGTGAGTTTTATAGAAGTTTTATATCGGGGAGGAGAGGACTGTGAAGGACGTGAGTTTTATAGAAGTTTTATATCGGGGAGGAGAGAACCGTGAAGGACGTGAGTTTTATAGAAGTTTTATATCGGGGAGGAGAGAACCGTGGAGGACGTGAGTTTTATAGAAGTTTTATATCGGGGAGGAGAGAACCGTGAAGGACGTGAGTTTTATAGAAGTTTTATATCGGGGAGGAGAGGACGTGAGTTTTATAGAAGGTTTATATCGGGGAGGAGAGGACCGTGAAGGACGTGAGTTTTATAGAAGTTTTATATCAGGGAGGAGAGAACCGTGGAGGACGTGAGTTTTATAGAAGTTTTATATCAGGGAGGAGAGGACCGTGAAGGACGTGAGTTTTATAGAAGTTTTATATCAGGGAGGAGAGAACCGTGAAGGACGTGAGTTTTATAGAAGTTTTATATCGGGGAGGAGAGGACTGTGAAGGATGTGAGTTTTATAGAAGTTTTATATCGGGGAGGAGAGGACTGTGAAGGACGTGAGTTTTATAGAAGTTTTATATCAGGGAGGAGAGGACCGTGAAGGACGTGAGTTTTATAGAAGTTTTATATCGGGGAGGAGAGAACAGTGGAGGACGTGAGTTTTATAGAAGTTTTATATCAGGGAGGCGAGGACTGTGAAGGACGTGAGTTTTATAGAAGTTTTATATCGGGGAGGAGAGGACTGTGAAGGACGTGAGTTTTATAGAAGTTTTATATCGGGGAGGAGAGGACTGTGAAGGACGTGAGTTTTATAGAAGTTTTATATCAGGGAGGAGAGGACCGTGAAGGACGTGAGTTTTATAGAAGTTTTATATCAGGGAGGCGAGGACTGTGAAGGACGTGAGTTTTATAGAAGTTTTATATCGGGGAGGAGAGAACTGTGGAGGACATGAGTTTTATAGAAGTTTTATATCGGGGAGGAGAGGACTGTGAAGGACGTGAGTTTTATAGAAGTTTTATATCAGGGAGGAGAGGACCGTGAAGGATGTGAGTTTTATAGAAGTTTTATATCAGGGAGGAGAGGACCGTGAAGGACGTGAGTTTTATAGAAGTTTTATATCGGGGAGGAGAGGACTGTGAAGGACGTGAGTTTTATAGAAGTTTTATATCGGGGAGGAGAGGACTGTGAAGGACGTGAGTTTTATAGAAGTTTTATATCGGGGAGGAGAGGACTGTGAAGGACGTGAGTTTTATAGAAGTTTTATATCGGGGAGGAGAGGACTGTGAAGGACGTGAGTTTTATAGAAGTTTTATATCGGGGAGGAGAGGACTGTGAAGGACGTGAGTTTTATAGAAGTTTTATATCAGGGAGGAGAGGACCGTGAAGGACGTGAGTTTTATAGAAGTTTTATATCGGGGAGGAGAGGACTGTGAAGGACGTGAGTTTTATAGAAGTTTTATATCGGGGAGGAGAGGACTGTGAAGGACGTGAGTTTTATAGAAGTTTTATATCGGGGAGGAGAGGACTGTGAAGGACGTGAGTTTTATAGAAGTTTTATATCGGGGAGGAGAGGACTGTGGAGGACGTGAGTTTTATAGAAGTTTTATATCGGGGAGGAGAGGACCGTGAAGGACGTGAGTTTTATAGAAGTTTATATCAGGGAGGAGAGAACCGTGGAGGACGTGAGTTTTATAGAAGTTTTATATCGGGGAGGAGAGGACTGTGAAGGACGTGAGTTTTATAGAAGTTTTATATCGGGGAGGAGAGGACCGTGAAGGACGTGAGTTTTATAGAAGTTTATATCAGGGAGGAGAGAACCGTGGAGGACGTGAGTTTTATAGAAGTTTTATATCGGGGAGGAGAGGACTGTGAAGGACGTGAGTTTTATAGAAGTTTTATATCGGGGAGGAGAGGACTGTGAAGGACGTGAGTTTTATAGAAGTTTTATATCAGGGAGGAGAGAACCGTGGAGGACGTGAGTTTTATAGAAGTTTTATATCGGGGAGGAGAGGACCGTGAAGGACGTGAGTTTTATAGAAGTTTTATATCAGGGAGGAGAGAACCGTTGAGGACGTGAGTTTTATAGAAGTTTTATATCGGGGAGGAGAGGACTGTGAAGGACGTGAGTTTTATAGAAGTTTTATATCGGGGAGGAGAGGACTGTGGAGGACGTGAGTTTTATAGAAGTTTTATATCAGGGAGGAGAGAACCGTGGAGGACGTGAGTTTTATAGAAGTTTTATATCGGGGAGGAGAGGATTGTGAAGGACGTGAGTTTTATAGAAGTTTTATATCGGGGAGGAAAGGACCGTGAAGGACGTGAGTTTTATAGAAGTTTTATATCAGGGAGGAGAGAACCGTGGAGGACGTGAGTTTTATAGAAGTTTTATATCGGGGAGGAGAGGACTGTGAAGGACGTGAGTTTTATAGAAGTTTTATATCAGGGAGGCGAGGACTGTGGAGGACGTGAGTTTTATAGAAGTTTTATATCGGGGAGGAGAGGACTGTGAAGGACGTGAGTTTTATAGAAGTTTTATATCAGGGAGGAGAGGACCGTGAAGGACGTGAGTTTTATAGAAGTTTTATATCGGGGAGGAGAGAACCGTGAAGGACGTGAGTTTTATAGAAGTTTTATATCAGGGAGGAGAGAACAGTGGAGGACGTGAGTTTTATAGAAGTTTTATATCAGGGAGGAGAGGACCGTGAAGGACGTGAGTTTTATAGAAGTTTTATATCGGGGAGGAGAGAACCGTGGAGGACGTGAGTTTTATAGAAGTTTTATATCAGGGAGGAGAGAACAGTGGAGGACGTGAGTTTTATAGAAGTTTTATATCGGGGAGGAGAGGACTGTGAAGGACGTGAGTTTTATAGAAGTTTTATATCGGGGAGGAGAGGACTGTGAAGGACGTGAGTTTTATAGAAGTTTTATATCGGGGAGGAGAGGACTGTGAAGGACGTGAGTTTTATAGAAGTTTTATATCGGGGAGGAGAGAACTGTGAAGGACGTGAGTTTTATAGAAGTTTTATATCGGGGAGGAGAGAACCGTGAAGGACGTGAGTTTTATAGAAGTTTTATATCAGGGAGGAGAGAACAGTGGAGGACGTGAGTTTTATAGAAGTTTTATATCGGGGAGGAGAGGACTGTGAAGGACGTGAGTTTTATAGAAGTTTTATATCGGGGAGGAGAGGACTGTGAAGGACGTGAGTTTTATAGAAGTTTTATATCGGGGAGGAGAGAACTGTGGAGGACGTGAGTTTTATAGAAGTTTTATATCGGGGAGGAGAGAACTGTGGAGGACGTGAGTTTTATAGAAGTTTTATATCGGGGAGGAGAGAACCGTGAAGGACGTGAGTTTTATAGAAGTTTTATATCGGGGAAGAGAGGACCGTGAAGGACGTGAGTTTTATAGAAGTTTTATATCAGGGAGGAGAGAACCGTGGAGGACGTGAGTTTTATAGAAGTTTTATATCGGGGAAGAGAGGACCGTGAAGGACGTGAGTTTTATAGAAGTTTTATATCAGGGAGGAGAGAACCGTTGAGGACGTGAGTTTTATAGAAGTTTTATATCGGGGAGGAGAGGACTGTGAAGGACGTGAGTTTTATAGAAGTTTTATATCGGGGAGGAGAGAACTGTGAAGGACGTGAGTTTTATAGAAGTTTTATATCAGGGAGGAGAGAACAGTGGAGGACGTGAGTTTTATAGAAGTTTTATATCGGGGAGGAGAGGACTGTGAAGGACGTGAGTTTTATAGAAGTTTTATATCGGGGAAGAGAGGACCGTGAAGGATGTGAGTTTTATAGAAGTTTTATATCAGGGAGGAGAGGACCGTGAAGGACGTGAGTTTTATAGAAGTTTTATATCAGGGAGGAGAGGACCGTGAAGGACGTGAGTTTTATAGAAGTTTTATATCGGGGAGGAGAGAACCGTGAAGGACGTGAGTTTTATAGAAGTTTTATATCAGGGAGGAGAGAACAGTGGAGGACGTGAGTTTTATAGAAGTTTTATATCGGGGAGGAGAGGACTGTGAAGGACGTGAGTTTTATAGAAGTTTTATATCGGGGAGGAGAGGACTGTGAAGGACGTGAGTTTTATAGAAGTTTTATATCAGGGAGGAGAGGACCGTGAAGGACGTGAGTTTTATAGAAGTTTTATATCAGGGAGGAGAGGACCGTGAAGGACGTGAGTTTTATAGAAGTTTTATATCGGGGAGGAGAGAACCGTGAAGGACGTGAGTTTTATAGAAGTTTTATATCAGGGAGGAGAGAACAGTGGAGGACGTGAGTTTTATAGAAGTTTTATATCAGGGAGGAGAGGACCGTGGAGGACGTGAGTTTTATAGAAGTTTTATATCAGGGAGGAGAGGACTGTGAAGGACGTGAGTTTTATAGAAGTTTTATATCAGGGAGGAGAGAACTGTGGAGGACGTGAGTTTTATAGAAGTTTTATATCGGGGAGGAGAGGACTGTGAAGGACGTGAGTTTTATAGAAGTTTTATATCGGGGAGGAGAGGACTGTGAAGGACGTGAGTTTTATAGAAGTTTTATATCGGGGAGGAGAGAACTGTGGAGGACGTGAGTTTTATAGAAGTTTTATATCGGGGAGGAGAGGACTGTGAAGGACGTGAGTTTTATAGAAGTTTTATATCGGGGAGGAGAGAACTGTGAAGGACGTGAGTTTTATAGAAGTTTTATATCAGGGAGGAGAGAACAGTGGAGGACGTGAGTTTTATAGAAGTTTTATATCGGGGAGGAGAGGACTGTGAAGGACGTGAGTTTTATAGAAGTTTTATATCGGGGAAGAGAGGACCGTGAAGGATGTGAGTTTTATAGAAGTTTTATATCAGGGAGGAGAGGACCGTGAAGGACGTGAGTTTTATAGAAGTTTTATATCAGGGAGGAGAGAACTGTGGAGGACGTGAGTTTTATAGAAGTTTTATATCAGGGAGGAGAGAACCGTGAAGGACGTGAGTTTTATAGAAGTTTTATATCGGGGAGGAGAGAACAGTGGAGGACGTGAGTTTTATAGAAGTTTTATATCAGGGAGGAGAGGACTGTGGAGGACGTGAGTTTTATAGAAGTTTTATATCAGGGAGGAGAGAACTGTGGAGGACGTGAGTTTTATAGAAGTTTTATATCGGGGAGGAGAGAACCGTGAAGGACGTGAGTTTTATAGAAGTTTTATATCAGGGAGGAGAGGACCGTGAAGGACGTGAGTTTTATAGAAGTTTTATATCAGGGAGGAGAGGACTGTGAAGGACGTGAGTTTTATAGAAGTTTTATATCGGGGAGGAGAGAACTGTGGAGGACGTGAGTTTTATAGAAGTTTTATATCGGGGAGGAGAGGACTGTGAAGGACGTGAGTTTTATAGAAGTTTTATATCAGGGAGGAGAGAACTGTGGAGGACGTGAGTTTTATAGAAGTTTTATATCGGGGAGGAGAGAACCGTGAAGGACGTGAGTTTTATAGAAGTTTTATATCGGGGAGGAGAGAACCGTGAAGGACGTGAGTTTTATAGAAGTTTTATATCGGGGAGGAGAGAACAGTGGAGGACGTGAGTTTTATAGAAGTTTTATATCGGGGAGGAGAGAACCGTGAAGGACGTGAGTTTTATAGAAGTTTTATATCAGGGAGGAGAGGACCGTGAAGGACGTGAGTTTTATAGAAGTTTTATATCAGGGAGGAGAGGACTGTGAAGGACGTGAGTTTTATAGAAGTTTTATATCGGGGAGGAGAGAACTGTGGAGGACGTGAGTTTTATAGAAGTTTTATATCGGGGAGGAGAGGACTGTGAAGGACGTGAGTTTTATAGAAGTTTTATATCAGGGAGGAGAGAACTGTGGAGGACGTGAGTTTTATAGAAGTTTTATATCGGGGAGGAGAGGACTGTGAAGGACGTGAGTTTTATAGAAGTTTTATATCAGGGAGGAGAGAACTGTGGAGGACGTGAGTTTTATAGAAGTTTTATATCGGGGAGGAGAGAACCGTGAAGGACGTGAGTTTTATAGAAGTTTTATATCGGGGAGGAGAGAACCGTGAAGGACGTGAGTTTTATAGAAGTTTTATATCGGGGAGGAGAGAACTGTGGAGGACGTGAGTTTTATAGAAGTTTTATATCGGGGAGGAGAGGACTGTGAAGGACGTGAGTTTTATAGAAGTTTTATATCGGGGAGGAGAGAACCGTGAAGGACGTGAGTTTTATAGAAGTTTTATATCGGGGAGGAGAGAACCGTGGAGGACGTGAGTTTTATAGAAGTTTTATATCGGGGAGGAGAGAACCGTGAAGGACGTGAGTTTTATAGAAGTTTTATATCGGGGAGGAGAGGACGTGAGTTTTATAGAAGGTTTATATCGGGGAGGAGAGGACCGTGAAGGACGTGAGTTTTATAGAAGTTTTATATCAGGGAGGAGAGAACCGTGGAGGACGTGAGTTTTATAGAAGTTTTATATCAGGGAGGAGAGGACTGTGAAGGACGTGAGTTTTATAGAAGTTTTATATCGGGGAGGAGAGGACCGTGAAGGACGTGAGTTTTATAGAAGTTTTATATCGGGGAGGAGAGGACCGTGAAGGACGTGAGTTTTATAGAAGTTTTATATCAGGGAGGAGAGAACTGTGGAGGACGTGAGTTTTATAGAAGTTTTATATCGGGGAGGAGAGGACCGTGAAGGACGTGAGTTTTATAGAAGTTTTATATCGGGGAGGAGAGAACCGTGAAGGACGTGAGTTTTATAGAAGTTTTATATCGTGGAGGAGAGAACTGTGGAGGACGTGAGTTTTATAGAAGTTTTATATCGGGGAGGAGAGGACTGTGAAGGACGTGAGTTTTATAGAAGTTTTATATCGGGGAGGAGAGAACCGTGAAGGACGTGAGTTTTATAGAAGTTTTATATCGGGGAGGAGAGAACCGTGGAGGACGTGAGTTTTATAGAAGTTTTATATCGGGGAGGAGAGAACCGTGAAGGACGTGAGTTTTATAGAAGTTTTATATCGGGGAGGAGAGGACGTGAGTTTTATAGAAGGTTTATATCGGGGAGGAGAGGACCGTGAAGGACGTGAGTTTTATAGAAGTTTTATATCAGGGAGGAGAGAACCTTGGAGGACGTGAGTTTTATAGAAGTTTTATATCAGGGAGGAGAGGACCGTGAAGGACGTGAGTTTTATAGAAGTTTATATCGGGGAGGAGAGAACCGTGGAGGACGTGAGTTTTATAGAAGTTTTATATCAGGGAGGAGAGGACTGTGAAGGACGTGAGTTTTATAGAAGTTTTATATCGGGGAGGAGAGGACTGTGAAGGACGTGAGTTTTATAGAAGTTTTATATCGGGGAGGAGAGGACTGTGAAGGACGTGAGTTTTATAGAAGTTTTATATCGGGGAGGAGAGGACTGTGAAGGACGTGAGTTTTATAGAAGTTTTATATCGGGGAGGAGAGGACTGTGAAGGACGTGAGTTTTATAGAAGTTTTATATCGGGGAGGAGAGGACTGTGAAGGACGTGAGTTTTATAGAAGTTTTATATCAGGGAGGAGAGGACCGTGAAGGACGTGAGTTTTATAGAAGTTTTATATCGGGGAGGAGAGGACTGTGAAGGACGTGAGTTTTATAGAAGTTTTATATCGGGGAGGAGAGGACTGTGAAGGACGTGAGTTTTATAGAAGTTTTATATCGGGGAGGAGAGGACTGTGAAGGACGTGAGTTTTATAGAAGTTTTATATCGGGGAGGAGAGGACCGTGAAGGACGTGAGTTTTATAGAAGTTTATATCAGGGAGGAGAGAACCGTGGAGGACGTGAGTTTTATAGAAGTTTTATATCGGGGAGGAGAGGACTGTGAAGGACGTGAGTTTTATAGAAGTTTTATATCGGGGAGGAGAGGACCGTGAAGGACGTGAGTTTTATAGAAGTTTATATCAGGGAGGAGAGAACCGTGGAGGACGTGAGTTTTATAGAAGTTTTATATCGGGGAGGAGAGGACTGTGAAGGACGTGAGTTTTATAGAAGTTTTATATCGGGGAGGAGAGGACTGTGAAGGACGTGAGTTTTATAGAAGTTTTATATCAGGGAGGAGAGAACCGTGGAGGACGTGAGTTTTATAGAAGTTTTATATCGGGGAAGAGAGGACCGTGAAGGACGTGAGTTTTATAGAAGTTTTATATCAGGGAGGAGAGAACCGTTGAGGACGTGAGTTTTATAGAAGTTTTATATCGGGGAGGAGAGGACTGTGAAGGACGTGAGTTTTATAGAAGTTTTATATCGGGGAGGAGAGGACTGTGGAGGACGTGAGTTTTATAGAAGTTTTATATCAGGGAGGAGAGAACCGTGGAGGACGTGAGTTTTATAGAAGTTTTATATCGGGGAGGAGAGGATTGTGAAGGACGTGAGTTTTATAGAAGTTTTATATCGGGGAGGAAAGGACCGTGAAGGACGTGAGTTTTATAGAAGTTTTATATCAGGGAGGAGAGAACCGTGGAGGACGTGAGTTTTATAGAAGTTTTATATCGGGGAGGAGAGGACTGTGAAGGACGTGAGTTTTATAGAAGTTTTATATCAGGGAGGCGAGGACTGTGGAGGACGTGAGTTTTATAGAAGTTTTATATCAGGGAGGAGAGGACTGTGAAGGACGTGAGTTTTATAGAAGTTTTATATCGGGGAGGAGAGGACGTGAGTTTTATAGAAGGTTTATATCAGGGAGGCGAGGACCATGAAGGACGTGAGTTTTATAGAAGTTTTATATCGGGGAGGAGAGAACCGTGGAGGACGTGAGTTTTATAGAAGTTTTATATCAGGGAGGCGAGGACCATGAAGGATGTGAGTTTTATAGAAGTTTTATATCGGGGAGGAGAGGACTGTGGAGGACGTGAGTTTTATAGAAGTTTTATATCGGGGAGGAGAGGACTGTGGAGGACGTGAGTTTTATAGAAGTTTTATATCGGGGAGGAGAGGACTGTGAAGGACGTGAGTTTTATAGAAGTTTTATATCGGGGAAGAGAGGACCGTGAAGGATGTGAGTTTTATAGAAGTTTTATATCAGGGAGGAGAGGACTGTGAAGGACGTGAGTTTTATAGAAGTTTTATATCGGGGAGGAGAGAACCGTGAAGGACGTGAGTTTTATAGAAGTTTTATATCAGGGAGGAGAGGACCGTGAAGGACGTGAGTTTTATAGAAGTTTTATATCGGGGAGGAGAGAACAGTGGAGGACGTGAGTTTTATAGAAGTTTTATATCGGGGAGGAGAGGACGTGAGTTTTATAGAAGGTTTATATCGGGGAGGAGAGGACCGTGGAGGACGTGAGTTTTATAGAAGTTTTATATCAGGGAGGCGAGGACTGTGGAGGACGTGAGTTTTATAGAAGTTTTATATCGGGGAAGAGAGGACCGTGAAGGATGTGAGTTTTATAGAAGTTTTATATCAGGGAGGAGAGGACTGTGAAGAACGTGAGTTTTATAGAAGTTTTATATCGGGGAAGAGAGGACCGTGAAGGACGTGAGTTTTATAGAAGTTTTATATCAGGGAGGCGAGGACTGTGAAGGACGTGAGTTTTATAGAAGTTTTATATCGGGGAGGAGAGGACTGTGAAGGACGTGAGTTTTATAGAAGTTTTATATCAGGGAGGCGAGGACTGTGGAGGACGTGAGTTTTATAGAAGTTTTATATCGGGGAAGAGAGGACCGTGAAGGATGTGAGTTTTATAGAAGTTTTATATCAGGGAGGAGAGGACTGTGAAGAACGTGAGTTTTATAGAAGTTTTATATCGGGGAAGAGAGGACCGTGAAGGACGTGAGTTTTATAGAAGTTTTATATCGGGGAGGAGAGAACCGTGAAGGACGTGAGTTTTATAGAAGTTTTATATCAGGGAGGAGAGAACCGTGAAGGACGTGAGTTTTATAGAAGTTTTATATCAGGGAGGAGAGGACCGTGAAGGACGTGAGTTTTATAGAAGTTTTATATCGGGGAGGAGAGAACTGTGGAGGACGTGAGTTTTATAGAAGTTTTATATCGGGGAGGAGAGAACTGTGGAGGACGTGAGTTTTATAGAAGTTTTATATCAGGGAGGAGAGAACCGTGAAGGACGTGAGTTTTATAGAAGTTTTATATCGGGGAGGCGAGGACTGTGAAGGACGTGAGTTTTATAGAAGTTTTATATCAGGGAGGAGAGGACCGTGAAGGACGTGAGTTTTATAGAAGTTTTATATCAGGGAGGAGAGAACTGTGGAGGACGTGAGTTTTATAGAAGTTTTATATCAGGGAGGCGAGGACTGTGGAGGACGTGAGTTTTATAGAAGTTTTATATCGGGGAGGAGAGGACTGTGAAGGACGTGAGTTTTATAGAAGTTTTATATCGGGGAGGAGAGAACTGTGGAGGACGTGAGTTTTATAGAAGTTTTATATCAGGGAGGAGAGGACTGTGAAGGACGTGAGTTTTATAGAAGTTTTATATCGGGGAGGAGAGGACGTGAGTTTTATAGAAGGTTTATATCAGGGAGGCGAGGACCATGAAGGACGTGAGTTTTATAGAAGTTTTATATCGGGGAGGAGAGAACTGTGGAGGACGTGAGTTTTATAGAAGTTTTATATCGGGGAGGAGAGAACCGTGGAGGACGTGAGTTTTATAGAAGTTTTATATCGGGGAGGAGAGAACCGTGGAGGACGTGAGTTTTATAGAAGTTTTATATCGGGGAGGAGAGGACTGTGGAGGACGTGAGTTTTATAGAAGTTTTATATCGGGGAGGAGAGGACTGTGAAGGACGTGAGTTTTATAGAAGTTTTATATCAGGGAGGAGAGGACCGTGAAGGACGTGAGTTTTATAGAAGTTTTATATCGGGGAGGAGAGAACCGTGAAGGACGTGAGTTTATAGCAGACAGTAGCTTCTTAACATCCTGGGGTGAAAATAGTTCATTCATGGCAGAAGCTGGTCACAGCACTTAGCTTTTCATTGCCATTCACTGGCGGATCCCGGATGAATGTTGCTATTGAGACATGACTGGGACGGCTTTATCAACGTCTCGGGGCTCACTACATTATAGCAGGAAGGTAGTTCTTTAAACTTGATAAAGTAATGAAGTACACCAGTGTAATGAGCCTTTACTTCCATTTAGGATAAACTCACTGCAACAACTCAGGAATGTTATTGACTTACCTATGTGGAGTTCAGTACAGGAAAGGATTAACACATGGCCGGCTTATGCACACAATTTATTCATAAACTTATTAACTATATTGAAGAACAATTTATTGAGAATTTAAAGAAGTAGATCATTTGCTCCTTGTCATAAAGATATGACAGTTATATAATTGTGATCAGTGTGAATAAAACAGAACTTTATGGTGATTCATGCCTTTCTGAAATGTGAATGTTTATATGTTCATTAGATTGAGGTCATAATTTAAACAAAACATTAGAATATTATTATTTTTTCAACAACAGGCTGAGGATGCCCAGAGAAGAGAGAAGAACCTTGAAGAAGCCAAGAAAATAACTGTCGAGATGGACACGTCCCTAGCAGAACCCAAACTGGTCAGAATTCGTAGCATTCATCATCATAAATTACAGATTACAAATTTAATTACTTTGTTTACAGTTTTTTTTGCACAGGAGGCAAATAAAGAAAGCAAAATCGCTGTAGTATATTTGAAAAGTGTTCAGTAAGGAAAACAGGCACAGAATTGAACAAGAAAATAATAATCATTTTAGTCTTTCAATATTTTTGTTTTGGGAGGGATTCTGAGTAACATTTCTTTTCTAAATTTCTTAAAATCATGGTAAGAGGATCTGTTACTTCCTAAATAATTGTTTTTCATCTTATTATGTATATAGTTTGAAGCAAAATGTTGAATTGTTGTTGATTTGGCAGATTATTGATTTTGCAGATAAAACTTCGAGACACAGTTGCTACTCGCAATGTTAGAGTGAAGGTGTTTGGCTGGGTTCACCGCTTGAGACGTCAAGGTAAGAATGTGTTACCCTTAAACAAGTATCAACTGTATAACTGTTCAATAAAAGTTGAAAATCTTACAAACTACTGTTCAAAAAGTACTATTTAAAGGCAAGTTAAAGGGATGTTCGGCTGTAATTAAATACTGTGAAATCAAGGGTGATATAAGATTTTATTACCTAGTACAAAGGCAATCATACTTAGGTCCATATTTTTATGCGGTGCAGTAGGGAAAATATGTCTTTTGTTATGATGATGTTTGAGTTGAGTTTGTATGTTTCCAGGCAAGAACCTGATGTTTGTCGTGCTGAGAGACGGTTCTGGCTTCGTGCAGTGTGTGATGGTCGACAAACTGGTGAGTTATCTGACGATGTAATCATCATGTCTTTGTATCCCTCTTAAAGGAGCAGTACAGCTGGTTATTTTGTGGGAATTAAATCTGGGGAGCGATTACCAGCTACTAGTACATTTCTGTTAGAAATATTAATGACAGTAACTTATGAAGAAATTTGTTTTAAAAACTTCAATCAGTGGTCACTCCAGGTTTTTTTTTTCTTAAGTTGGTTTTCCTGTAAATTGGCTATTCAGAATGGTTGGCACAGAAACAGTTGAAGTGTTAATCTTATATTCCATTTCTTCCTATTGAGTATACCCGGTAATGTGAATCCCCTTTCTTTCAGTGTCAAACGTACAACGCCCTCACACTGGCTACAGAGGCGGCCATCGCTGTGTACGGAGTCATCAAGGAACTGCCGGAAGGAAAAACAGTACGTTGTCTTGGTTTGGTTCATAAACCTATAACCATGTGCAAAGAAAGTGAAGCATATCATTTATATTTAATTCAGAGGTTTTCTGCCTTCATTTACGAATTACGATTTTGTTTCTTTTCATTTTCATGATGTTAAAAAATAGTGCTGTTTTTCTACCCCTGCTGTTATTCTACCCATACGTGGTGGTCAGCGGGTTGTCTGTCACACTTTTTGATCCACTCGTAACTCGGAGACTAGTTGTTCAGATGTTATGAAGGTTGATACACATAATCATTATGATGTGTAGATCTGTTTCATACCCTGGTTTGCATACTTTTTTGCAAATTCTCTCACTTTTCAACTTCATTTTCTTGAAACATTAAAGTCTTACAAGTAACTATGAGGACATGCTAATTTCACCAAAGTTGTCACATAGGTCAACTACCATGGTCCCTAGTTTTAGTTAGCTGTACCACTAAAGTCTAAGCTACCACTATTTCTTTTTATTGATGAGTAAAATTCTGTTAGCTCTTTAACAGCTGATGTAAGCTTTCGTTAATGCTAATGAAAAAAACTTAATATTAACTTTTGCCAGCAAAATATTATTTCAAAAATTTGAAATCTATGGTATATCAATAAATGTAACAGATAATATTTTCATATTTCTGTCATGTGCAGGCGCCAGACAACCACGAGTTAACAGTAGATTACTGGGAGCTGATCGGACCTTCCCCTGCAGGCGGGGCGGAAAACTTGCTCAACGAGGTACCACTGATGATTGCTTGTCAAATATTGTACATTTTATTTTGCCAAAAAATAATCCATCACTTATCAGAGCACCTTGAAACCTTGTGTTTACCTGTTGCTGAAGTGGTGTTGTTTGATATCTTTGGCAAAGAATTAGAAGTTGCATTTTTAACATCCATATTTGTGTTCAAAACATTCCACAACTCATCCTAGCTTCACTTTAAACTTAGTATTTACCTCGTGTCTTTTTATCATTCCGAACAAAGAATGAAACGTTGCACTGATTATCATTTCAGGATGCTCACGTAGATGTGCAGCTGGACAACAGACACATGATGATCAGAGGGGAAAACGTGAGTTATCTCCCTTTATTTGGGGATAAAAAAATAAACAGATGAATGATAGCCAATATTTGCAATTTGTGTAGATTTTATTTCTATATTTCAAAAGATGAAATCACCAATTAGGTGTTACCGCTTCAGTTTAGTTTCTTCAGTTTCTTATCTATAATGGTATGCAATACACATGTATACATTAATGTTATTTACATCTTGATTTGAAATCAGCAAATTAATGGTCATAATATTTTATAACTTATTATCTGTGCAGACGTCCAAAGTGCTGAAGATGAGATCGGTTGTGATGCAGTGTTTCCGAGCTCACTTCATGAGTCGAGGTTACTGTGAGGTGAGCATTGGAATCATTGAATGTTGGAGACACACTAGATATCACTTAGCAATGTATGTGGTTTGTTACAACAGTTGGCAGAATCATGTTGAAGACATTCCTAAATTGGCTGTTGTCAGTTTAAAAAAATGCTCACCAACTTCTCATAGAATTTTACAAAGTGCTGTCAGATTTGCTATGTTCATATTGAACCAATGAGTTTCAATGTTTGAGTCACCTGACCTCATGCCATCACCTGTAAAGCATAATTTCAACATGTCTATACATTTCACGTGAAATATTCATCATGTAATGGCTGTTTAAAATGTGTGACAGCTGTCTTGGTTGATGCTAACCTGTAACGTGTGTGTGTGTGTACAGGTGACCCCGCCCACTCTCGTACAGACCCAAGTTGAGGGAGGAGCCACTCTGTTCAAACTAAACTTCTTTGGAGACACTGTAAGTAATATCTCTAACATAGATAATCAGTGTATAAACAGGGCCGGTACAACTCTAACTCTATTAGTGCGTAACTGTTTTCCCTCCAAGTTTTCAAGCTTATTTCATTCAGTAATACATTCAGGATATTTTTTCACGTAAAGTTTCCTTGTGTTTTCAAGTTCAAATGGGAATATTTAGAACCTGCAAGAGGTAAGAAGAATAAAAGTGTACATTTAAAAGAATCTTTAGTATTTACTGTTTTGTTGTTGTTTTGTAATACAAAATGATTTTATATCAAACATCTCACAATTTCGTAGATGTTTGTTAATACTGCAGGATCTCAGGTTTAAAGAAAGTATTACACGAATTGGGATATTTGTGAGAGAAAAAAAAGTTATTTTTCCTGCCGGCAGGCATAATATACAAATATTTGTTTATGAAATATAATAATCAGCATTTTTCCTCCCCAGGCGTACCTGACCCAGAGTTCACAGTTGTACCTGGAGACGTGTCTACCTTCTCTCGGTGACGTCTTCTGTATAGCTCAGTCATACCGCGCAGAACACTCACGTACACGCAGACATCTCGCAGAGTGAGTAGAGACTTGACTTGTTAATTATTATCTGAGTAGTTGGGTTATTCAACTGGTCCTTGTTGTAGATAAAGAAGCTGAAGAATGAATTGAGATTTTATGAGTGTTTCAAAACAAAGGTACTTTGGAAGTATTGGTGTTGCAGTCAGTGAACTTTTACTATGTGAATGAAGATGTATTTAATGTCTAGTATTTAGTATTTATTTAGTATTTTAGAACTTTAGCAGCAAATGTCACAATGTTTCACTGTATGTATGTACGTCTCTATTCAGTGAAAAACAAATTTGTATTGCTTTATTTGAACTTGATTCTGTTTCAGATACTCCCATGTGGAGGCGGAGTGTGCGTTCATAGATTTCAACGGATTGTTGGAGCGTCTGGAGGATCTCGTGTGTGACGTGGTGGACAGAGTTCTACAGTCGCCGTACGGCAAACATGTCTATGAGCTCAACCCTGTAAGCATTACTCTGTGTATCATTTGTGACAAACTTCAGGCAACATACATAGAATTTTAAAAACAAAAGCTTTATGAGGATGTGGAAAAGCCGTGTGGTTAGGTTACTGTAGAAAGGTTACTGTAGAAATGTAACTGTAGAAATGTAACTCTAGAAAGGTTACTGTAGAAAGGTTACTGTAGAAAGATGTTTCACCTCATGGCCAGGCCAAATAGTGTTCCAGACTTTCCCCTCCGATACTACCGAGTTCTAACTCTGTGATACATCTGAGTTCTAACTGTGTGATACTACCGAGTTCTAACTCTGTGATACATCTGAGTTCTAACTCTGTGATACATCAGTTAAATGCTCTTGATAGCGCGATAAACCTCATATCATCTCTACTCATGCTCGATCAGCTGAATTGTAAAAATAGTATTTTGATTCTTTAATCCGATACACTTCTCAGTTCTGAATTAAATGTCCTCTTAGATATAAAATGAATCATGTTGTCATTTACATTTTGCAGGACTTCAAACCACCCAAGAAACCATTCCGTAGAATGCAATACAAGGATGCCATAACTTATCTCAAAGAGAATGACATAAAAAAAGAAGATGGAACATTTTATGAATTTGGAGAGGTGAGAAGACGTTGTTGCATAATTTACAGAGATTTATTCAAACTGATTCAAACTGACTCAATGCAAATGTACAATGCATAATATTCTCTTTCTAGCTTTGTAAGTTAGATTTGAAAAATAATTTCTGAAATATCCTAACGAAGACAGTAGCTTTGTGAGTCCTAAATTAAAAAATATTTTTTTGTATATTAATTATGAGTCTTAAATGAATAAACTTGTCTCATTGCAGGATATCCCAGAAGCACCTGAGAGGAAGATGACAGATAAAATAAACGAACCAATCTTTTTGTGTCGCTTCCCTGCAGAGATAAAATCATTCTATATGCAGAAAACAGAAAGCGATAGAAGACTCACAGATTCTGTAAGTTTTCAGTAAATTTTTCAGTTAATTTTATATGTATATGCCAGTGAATGCAGAATGTCTGTCTTAAATGAAAGACATGTTTACTGCGGACTCGAGGGTTTTTACAGGTCGACCTGTTGATGCCCAACGTTGGTGAGATTATCTTTATAACATGATGCTTGGTTAACAGGTCGACCTGTTGATGCCCAACGTGGGTGAGATTATCTTTATAACATGATGCTTGGTTTACAGGTCGACCTGTTGATGCCCAACGTTGGTGAGATTATCTTTATAACATGATGCTTGGTTTACAGGTCGACCTGTTGATGCCCAACGTGGTTGAGATTATCTTTATAACATGATGCTTGGTTTACAGGTCGACCTGTTGATGCCCAACGTGGGTGAGATTATCGGGGGGTCCATGAGGATCTGGCAACACGAGGAGATGGAGGAGGGCTTCCAACGAGAGGGCATCAACACCGACCCCTACTACTGGTACATCGATCAGGTACGTACAGGGAAATGAGTGCAAAATTATTACTTGTTCCTTCGGTTGACGGAGCATTATTACCTGCTGAAATAATTATTGGATCATCCTTTGTCGCCAGCTTGCAGGAGTCTACTCAGAGTGCTTATCTTGTGACCTGCTACCTGTGGCTACTATATAATCTTTCACAACATTTTGCAGAAATCAGTCACAATAGAAACAAACCTATCGATATTCATTTCAATTCTTAAAGACATACCGGTAATAAGAATGATCTTAAATACGAGATCATTGCCCAACTCCAAAATCCCACCACCAGGAGACGTGCTCTTGAATTAAGATGAATCTTTTAACTTGACACATTCCACCCGTATGGCCTCAATGATTAGAAAGTTCTGGTCTTCTCATTCTCAAGCCATCTGTTAATCCCAGATTATTATCTTGTATCTGTTTAAAAGCAAATATTATTAATCCAGACATCTAATGTCCATCTTGATTTCCAGAGAAAGTACGGTACGTGTCCACACGGCGGGTACGGGCTGGGTCTGGAGCGATTCCTGTGCTGGCTGCTCAACAGATACCACATACGAGAAGTGTGTCTCTACCCGAGATTCGTGGAGCGCTGCAAACCTTGAACACAAGCGTCGAGCTGGAGCTTCATCTTCTGCAGCACTTTCACCTGCTGCTGCTGCTTTATTTAACTCAATTCTTCTGCCTCTTTTTGTATGAGCAACTCGTTAACTGTAAATATTATGAATTTAATATTAATAACTAATTTTTACGTTTTTTTCTTTGTCTCTGTAACATGATGCCACGAAAACAAATGCTGAAGCTGTTTTTGAGAATATGAAATCTGCCATTTAGGTTATTTTTTAGTGTATTGTAATAATGGGTATTTTTCCCCTTTTGAAGCAAGAATAGGTAGGGTAGTTGGGTATATTCATGATGGTAATGGCTTCTTCTAAACCCTGACCAAATATAGTATGGTAGTTCTGATGGGGAGATTAGGTCACAACTAACGAGTTTGTTGAAGAAAACATACTAAAATCATGACAGTAAAAATTACAGGGCTAACTTTGTAATTTCATATTCAATGTCGTAATATCTTTTTTTGTGCAATGCTAAATAAATACTGAATATTGCATTGTTTTCTTGTAGTTATTATTGACCCCACCTTTTAGGTGAGGTAACTCTTTAGCTCGTCAGGCCTGTAAGGTCAGATGGGCTAACGGCATGGACTGTCGTCTGTAAACTTTTCACATTCTTAACCTCTTCTCCAGAACCGCTGCACCCCCAAAACTTTTTGGGGTGGTACCTTGCAAAAGAATGTTCATTTGGTCCTGAACAAGAAATTTTTTAAATACCCTCCCCCCCCCCCAAAAATAAAGGAGGTGCAGTTTAAAGTGGTTTCCCATGTTAAGTGATATGATCAAATGTTGAGGGTAATTATAAAGGTCTCTTCGTGAGCTTTCAATCACACCTAACTTTATGTCTAGCAAAAAAATTTAGCAACATATAGCTTATTCCTTCGCTTTAAGTGGAGAGACATCAATCTGACAATAAAATTATCCTGACTCATGCATATTGGAAGCTGACCCTAGAAGAGTGCATTCTGCCTCAGAGAGGTGTATTGGGTTTGAGTCCAGTGTAGTTGGGGCTGACCATGGGAGTGGAGTCGGAGAGGTTTCTGGTTACAGGGTTATCCTAATTCAATCTTCTGTGCTCCCGAGACTGGTCCCTTGAGTGAAACCTCTCATAGAGGTCACCTTCAGAAATGGCTATAATATTTAAATTTTGTGTTGACGAATGTGGATTATAACTTGTAAATTTGGTTACTGTGCAATGCCTTATTTGATTTTTAGTCTTTAGATTAGAGACCATGAATAATGTAATACTGATGAGTTACAGAGCCAATGGCATTATACTGTTATGTTGTGAACATGACCTAAACACATATTGTCATATTCTCAGTACCAAAAGCTCTAGAAAGCTGAAATGTTATGTACATTCTCCTTGGCCAATGAGGTTCTATAATATTGTAGATTTGGTGACCATGTGACCCAAAGGTTGTTCTTCCTAGAATAACTCTGTATGAGGTTTTACATTCGAAAGTAAGACCAAGAAGGAAGTAAACGCTTGATTTCCTCTACTGCTAGTCATACCGTCTGCTTCAATATATATTGCTGGATTTGGGAATAGAGAATAAATTATATCAAAATATGGACGGTTTATTAATTGGAGAAAACTTTACTTTTAGGTTTTCTGCGCTCAGAAAAACATCCCTCCCTTCAGGGTTTTCCGAGAGCCATGTTTCCGCCTTCACTTGCAATTTGTTAAACCTCCTGATGGGGTGTGCACTATTACCGGTATATCCACCCCTACCTCCTGATAAACATTTCGAAGTTACCCCGGTACATTGTTAAACACTTCTTGCCTGATGAGTTACAGAGCCAATGGCTCTATTTCTTCAGTATGTGAGGTTGCAGGTTGAGCTTGTATTTCTCATATCTTCCATATAGGGAAACAAGAGCTGATTAGATTTGAGGTGAGTTGGGGTTTAAAGGCGCTGTAGCACACTGTCCTTACTGAAATAAAGTGATCTCAAGAAAAGGTAAAAAAGTGTTACCAAGGGTTTTAAAATGAAAGTACATAATTTGGTTGAGCCACGTGAGTCCATGTGCTACACTGAATTTCATAGTTCGCTAGTTCCAGCCGCTGCTCACAGGTTTCACTGCAATGCATAGCCACATGGAGTTGCGGGATTACTCCCTGCCATAATACTAGTTAAACCCTAACTCACTTCACCTTGAACCTCTAGGGACTACTCCCTGCCGTAATACTAGTTAAACCCTAACTCACTTCACCTTGAACCTCTAGGGATTACTCCCTGCCATAATACTAGTTAAACCCTAACTCACTTCACCTTGAACCTCCAGGGATTACTCCCTGCCATAATACTAGTTAAACCCTAACTCACTTCACCTTGAACCTCCAGGGATTACTCCCTGCCATAATACTAGTTAAACCCTAACTCACTTCACCTTGAACCTCTAGGGACTACTCCCTGCCATAATACTAGTTAAACCCTAACTCACTTCACCTTGAACCTCCAGGGATTACTCCCTGCCATAATACTAGTTAAACCCTAACTCACTTCACCTTGAACCTCTAGGGATTACTCCCTGCCATAATACTAGTTAAACCCTAACTCACTTCACCTTGAACCTCTAGGGACTACTCCCTGCCATAATACTAGTTAAACCCTAACTCACTTCACCTTGAACCTCTAGGGACTACTCCCTGCCGTAATACTAGTTAAACCCTAACTCACTTCACCTTGAACCTCCAGGGATTACTCCCTGCCATAATACTAGTTAAACCCTAACTCACTTCACCTTGAACCTCCAGGGATTACTCCCTGCCGTAATACTAGTTAAACCCTAACTCACTTCACCTTGAACCTCCAGGGATTACTCCCTGCCGTAATACTAGTTAAACCCCAACTCACTTCACCTTGAACCTCCAGGGATTACTCCCTGCCATAATACTAGTTAAACCCTAACTCACTTCACCTTGAACCTCCAGGGATTACTCCCTGCCGTAATACTAGTTAAACCCTAACTCACTTCACCTTGAACCTCCAGGGATTACTCCCTGCCATAATACTAGTTAAACCCCAACTCACTTCACCTTGAACCTCTAGGGACTACTCCCTGCCGTAATACTAGTTAAACCCGAACTCACTTCACCTTGAACCTCCAGGGATTACTCCCTGCCGTAATACTAGTTAAACCCTAACTCACTTCACCTTGAACCTCTAGGGACTACTCCCTGCCGTAATACTAGTTAAACCCTAACTCACTTCACCTTGAACCTCTAGGGACTACTCCCTGCCGTAATACTAGTTAAACCCTAACTCACTTCACCTTGAACCTCCAGGGATTACTCGGTGCCATAATACTAGTTAAACCCCAACTCACTTCACCTTGAACCTCCAGGGATTACTCCCTGCCATAATACTAGTTAAACCCTAACTCACTTCACCTTGAACCTCCAGGGATTACTCCCTGCCATAATACTAGTTAAACCCTAACTCACTTCACCTTGAACCTCTAGGGATTACTCCCTGCCATAATACTAGTTAAACCCTAACTCACTTCACCTTGAACCTCCAGGGATTACTCCCTGCCATAATACTAGTTAAACCCTAACTCACTTCACCTTGAACCTCCAGGGATTACTCCCTGCCATAATACTAGTTAAACCCTAACTCACTTCACCTTGAACCTCCAGGGATTACTCCCTGCCATAATACTAGTTAAACCCTAACTCACTTCACCTTGAACCTCCAGGGATTACTCCCTGCCATAATACTAGTTAAACCCTAACTCACTTCACCTTGAACCTCTAGGGATTACTCCCTGCCATAATACTAGTTAAACCCTAACTCACTTCACCTTGAACCTCCAGGGATTACTCCCTGCCATAATACTAGTTAAACCCCAACTCACTTCACATTGAACCTCCAGGGATTACTCCCTGCCATAATACTAGTTAAACCCTAACTCACTTCACCTTGAACCTCCAGGGATTACTCCCTGCCGTAATACTAGTTAAACCCTAACTCACTTCACCTTGAACCTCCAGGGATTACTCCCTGCCATAATACTAGTTAAACCCTAACTCACTTCACCTTGAACCTCTAGGGATTACTCCCTGCCATAAT
The DNA here is from genome assembly GCA_936450465.1 of Gibbula magus. Classification (NCBI taxonomy): domain Eukaryota; kingdom Metazoa; phylum Mollusca; class Gastropoda; order Trochida; family Trochidae; genus Gibbula; species Gibbula magus. Next base: position 1,147,412 of record OW388289.1, on the reverse strand, counting down.
ACTAGTTAAACCCCAACTCGCTTCACCTTGAACCTCTAGCCAAAAGCACTAACCACTGTGCTATCCGCCCTTTTCAAATAAAGTTTAAGTTGACCTTGGCATTAATCTTAAAAAAAACACAGAACTTTGATTTTTGTTTTGGCGCGTGACCTTGCATGTTAAGCTTGTCAGCGGATAGTTCACCATTCACTGGATTCTCATCATATCTTACATCAATGTTCTTGAAGGGGAAGCTTCATGGCCATGTTGACCTTGACATTATTGTTTAATTTTGAAATATTTTCGGCAGGTGATCATGTCAACAAAGTGACAACTGCTTGTTGAGATTGCTTCTACATTCATGGCTAAGTCGACTCTGGTAATATGTTCATATAAAAAATATAATGTCATGGTCACCAAAGTCACAGTTGCTTGTTGTCTAATGTGTCAAAAGAAAAACACAATGGTGATTTTTATGAAAAATAGTTTTATTAGAATATTCACATTACCAAACCGCAAATGAAAATATATTTGTTATATTTGCTATTTTTAATTGAAATTTGGACCTGCCATTTCAACTATAAGTGGCAACAGGTTTGTTTGAGAAAATTCTCAAATTACTTTATACCAAAATGAATCTGTACAAATTTTTAAGTATAATAATTCAATTCACTACAGTCAGTTCTGAGGGTACTTTATATTAAACTACCAAATCACATTTAAATAGAACCATGAATACCACAAGTTAAGATATAACAATAATGACAAATTCATCTTGTTCGTTCATTGGAAACAGGTTATACATGTAATGAAAAGTTTTTATGTACACATATCTTCAAACTGACCTTTTACCAGGTCTTTTAAACCAAGGGAAACCTTCTGTTTTGTAAAGACATATCCTATACAAAATATAATTAAAGTGAACATATACATCAGTCTGATTAAAATCGACCTTGTTCCGAGGAATACAATTTGCAAAATAATATATCTACCGGGATACGAACAGGTTCTGTAGATTCCTCGCCACAAGGTCTGAGAACACCTCATATTGGCGTGTGTTTCCGAACCAGATTAGGGCAGCCTAAGCCCAGTCAAATAGCTGACCAATCACATCATAGTTTTTAAACGGTCGCTGTTTTGAAAGCATTCGGAACTGACAAAAGGATAGCTGTTTGGGAGTTATCTGCCGGTAGCTTCTTGCACCGAAAGCTTTTGTTGGGACTTCTTGTGATTGGTTTACTGAATTGCATCAGAACATGGCAGTCTACGGGCTGTAACCAGACGGTTTAGCGTGGAAACCTCCGAACGATATGAGTTCGTATCCCGGTAGATGCACTATTTTGCAAAAAAATGTCCGTGGAATACCATCGGTTTGAATCAGACTGACATATACATAAACATGTTATAACTACTTTTGTATATATTCCTACAACATCTCTTTTTTTCATTTTTCCATAAAGAAAGCATTTACCGCCAGAAACATATTTTTGTAAATTTACCATTTACAAACGAAAATACATTTGTTTAATGCCCAAGAAAATACAAAATATGTTGAATCTGTATACTCGTTTGAGACCTGTAAAACAATTTGGCATGACTCCCTGAGAAATATGCCTAATGCCAAGGAATGGGATTTTTAACAAGAAACAGTATAAACCTTACAAAGTTACTGATCCCGTGGAATATATATGGTGGGTTGTTCATTAATTGCCATTGTATCAGGAACATTTTGGTTGCAAGGCAGGTTCAAGAAAGAGATATTAGTTCAAAACCTCACTGTGCTCTACAGTGACTATTTTTTCATAAGAAACATGTTTGAAGCAAGGAACGATCTAGGTTGTGGGACGGGCATCAAGCCCAGACCTCCCCCGCCCCCTCCCCCTCCCCCTCCCCCTCCCCCTCCCCCTCCCCCTCCCCCTCTCCCTCCCCCTCCCCCTCCCCCGCCACGTGAAGGGGCAGATGCACTGGACTTGGTACTGGACCTGCTGGACGCGGCCTTCTTGCCTTTCTGGAAGCTGTACTGACTGAACGAGCTGTTGCTGCAATTAAAGTTCAAAATGTTTGTTTAAAATAAAAATGTTCTAAAGAAATATCTGAAAGGTATCACAGATCATTTGTTTTATCTTGACTATAGACTTAACCTTAGATTTCACTAAGTAAATCATGTTCAGGGAGTCTTTTCACAAAACACCAAGGTGATCGTAAGTCACTTAGGTTACCTCGTGCATTGTTAAATAATGGGAGCTTAAGTTTACCTTAGTATAAGTTACTTTGTGAAAGGAGACCCTAAACATCCAGTGTTTTAGTAGATCAGTGAAGAAATGACACTGATATACGTAACTGACAACTTGTACGAGACAGAATTAAAAGAATTGTATAGCCTGTAGTTCCGTACTCTACTCACCCCTGAGCCTTCTTGTACGATCCCTTTCCACGTCCACCACCCGATGATTTCTTTCCTCTCTTTGATTTGAAGTTTTTCTGAAAGAATTTACACCTCACTCATTGCCAGTGACGACTTTTCATTTAATTTTCATTCTTACTTCCCTTAATTGCTTTTTCAACTATACAATACAAACTATTACCCCGGTATATTCTTTGCTAAAATCTTATTGCCAAATCAAGTACAATATTTTAAAAGGTTAGAATTACTTTTTACTTAATCACTCACATAATAACTAGATATCTGATTGTCCTATGACAAAGTGTCATTTTATTTGTATCATCTGTGTGAGCTCTCCCTGCTGATAGACTAACATTACATGACTACTCAGCATTAGCCGTTGAACGATGAACAATGTACCCTTGTCAGTTCATTGAGTTCAGTTGAGCCTTATTCAGCAGGAAAACGTTTAAGGATTCTCTTTTTTAACAATATTCACCTTTCCTCTCCATCCTCCCCCTCCTCCTCCTCTCCTGCCCCGGCCTCGTGATTGGCCCACAGACGACTCCTCAAAGTAGCGAGACGTCCATTCTGCGTCTGCCTCCTCGTCTGCCTCCTCCTTCTGACTGCTGCACCGCCGATCGTCCTCCAGAGCTGATGTGGGAGAGAATATGGGTTAAATATACCACGTTAAATGTTGTAGGTAACGTGTCCATGGTAACAGTGTCATGTATCGGCACTAACACCTATCTACCACTATCACTGGAGTGAGAGCTCTGAGCAGAATCTGTAGCATTTCTTTTTTTAAATACCTAGTTTTTAATATACCTAGCCTATCTGTGGCATCATAAAACATTTTATTGAAATGTCAGTGGAGAACCAGGCAGTTTATTGACTATTTCAGCATCATTCAAATGAATGAAATGAAAGAAAAGGGATATAAAGAAATTCTTATACTCAAAAGTGTGCTATAACACTTTTATGAAACTCAAAAAGGAATTTTGTATAGCCCTCGCTCTCAGGTAATACAAACATTCAAAATTGGTTCATAGGTGACACTCTAATGTAACAATCTATGTACTAGACTATCAGGAAGGTGAGATTGATAGTTTTGATGAAAATAGAAGCTTATGTTAATGTTCATCTTGACCCTTACGTTGCCTATTTCTATTTTACCCATTTTAGCCCCTGTGGCGGAATTTACAGACCCTCCAGCTCGCAGCAGTATTTTGGCTTAGGCACTTGTTAGCTCTGCTGGCGGAATTTCCAGGCGGCGATTCCGGTACCATTTTTACGAAATATATCGCATCTACATCGCGAAAACGGACTATATACGGGCGTTCAATACAAATTCAAGTCGCGGCACCCGTACACAAATGGCTAATTCACACCCGAAACTTTGAATGAATTTTCTATGATTTTTCGTTTTTATTCTATTACTTTCAAAAGATTGTCTATAATTCGGGCCTCATAACATCATAAATACGAAACGAAAAAATTCATTTATATACGGAATGTCAAGAAGAAGACAAGAAGACAAGATGTCTGGCTTCACAATGATACAAAATTATTAGAATGCGACCTTTGGTTATAATTCTATAGCTATGTAAAGTTTGTCTTTATTTCCACCTATAAAATCGTCAATACTTACAACATGTATTCAGCATTGCAAACGGTCGTTCATCGCACTTTTCCAAGAAATCATAATCTCGAACCAGTCGACAAATAAGCACATGTCAACCCAAATATGGTTATGTTGTTTGACCTTTCAAATAAAAGCTAACCTCGAACCATAACCGATGAAAATATGTTGATTAGTTTGTGTGTCGTTTGGTTTCACATGCCTCTCAGAAAGGTAAAATTGTATCTTTATTTCTGTGAATAAATATGCGCATTTTATATAGAATAAAAGATTATTCTTTTCGGTTTATTGTGATATAAAAATTATGAAAATGCATTCAGTAGTTTAGCAGTGATAAATGTGTAAGAAGTTGTGAAAATCGCCGATTGTTTCAAAATTTATGAAGTGTAAACATGACCTTTCTCACGGCGCTTGCTGTGTCTTTATTATTTTTTTGAGATTTTCTAATTTTATATGGGATTGTTGTCTATTCTTTCCCCTTTATTTTGCAATAAAGTTTTTTGAAAACAAACAATTCGTTCACATGATATGAAGTGCGGGAGTAAGGCAATTACCGATTTTTTTCCCCGTCCCGCTAGATGCGAGGCAGATAGCATGTACGGGCAATGCAAACCCGAGGCAATGCAAACACGTGGGTGATAATTAGCCCCCAGGGAGATTAGGCTTCGGGCCAAACCCCGCAAAATTGGCCTTTCGTAAAGCTAATTATCAATGCGTTACGAGTCAACAATGCACACGCAATTTGGTGTGATCTTTGCTGGACATTTCGACCGGACATTGAGAAAGACTCGTTATCGTGGCGAACTGCGAGGCATAATACAAACGTTTTTATTGAGCGACTCATGGAGACAACCCGACTCGCAGATCGCGGACAGGGCTAGTTGAGTACTAGCTAAATGGTAGACATCCGCAAATAAATCTAAGTGTAATGTCCGTGACCCGGAATGAGGCACCTAGGAATTGTTTATGGCCATCCCGGACTATGCCGGGATTCGCAAGTTAAGGGTTAGGAAAGCAAACTAAGGAAGTTCTGCTTACTGGAGAACATGCAGACATAGGTGGTGGTGATGTCGAGGAAGCGCTCGGCCCCGTATCTGGAGATCTTGTAGTCGGTTAGACCCTCAATCTCACTCTTCCTCAGCTCCTCCAGGGTGAGAGGCCTCTTGTCCGCCAACTGCCACAACATCTGGTTCGGGAACACCGACGCATAGTTCTTGATATTGTGCTCTCGTGCTGTAAATGATAAAAGTTGTATAATAATTGTCAGTTTTTAGAATGGTTCAATTATGTTCTCGGGTCAGGACCCTCTAAACAAACTTGAGTATAGAGATCTTCAGGAAAAAAGTCATTGGCCTAAACTAAAAGTGACATCCATTGGTATCTTCTTGTTTCTACGATTTTATTCCATTTGTTTTGCTGTATGTAACGCAACTGGATAACCTCAATGTGCAAAATATTTGACGAGTTTAATTCTTGAGATTGAGATTGATGAGATTCAGTAAGATAGATGATATTTATCAGAATGAAATTAGAGAACTTGCGTTATTCCTGAATTAAGTACACCAAACTGCAAATGACCTACATCAGTATTCATAGAAATAGTTGAGATAGTAACTAACGTCCACCTACCGATAGTTTTTGCCATGGTCAACAACTCCTTGTAACATTCGTCCAGCAATTTGTCATAGTCGCTCTGGGCTTCAAGTCCGATCTTGGCTACCTCCGTTCTGCTTCTGTTGCCCTGTACCTGTAACTCCACCTGGTGGGAAGAAACACAACCAGTGTTAATTGACAATGTATCCACTGACATAATTACAATTGATAAAAATATGGATTTCCTCCTTTGTAACATCCGTCTAATTGCACGTATTCTAAACATTAACATTGGGCAATATTGCAACCGTAGGCTGCGAGATTTAGAAGAGTAAAAGTGACAGGTAAACTTGGTTTTCCTGTACAGGAGCATGGCATATGATATAGAAAAGGTGTAAGTGAATGTTTCCAAAAGTTGAGATTGTCCAAAAAAAAAGCAAAAAGAACCAAAAGAACCAGTGACCATCTCTACAGAGGCAATAGTCAAATTCATTATCATGTTCATTGCTTCTCCTCGACATAAAATCCGACTGATGCAAACCTAATCAAATCTAATCAATCTCTCTAAAGACCTACCTTGATTTTCCCCTGATTGAGTTCAGCGCTACGCTTGCCAGTTTTCATGTAGCACACAGCGTGCTCCTGTGCTGTTATACGCAGCTCCTCCATTAGAACACCATCCACCACCAGCTTACGAAACAGTCGCTCTGCGTCCTGACGAGAATAGGCCTTCCCTCGACCATGCATTGGGTGGCGATTGTGTCCATTCTCTGTAATCTTTGTGTTGGACGAACCTAGTTATCATTAAAATGAGTATGTTTTATTATTTATTGTTAATAATTTCAATGTAAAGCAAATATTGTAATTTACCTTTTGGAATAAAGAATAAAATGATTTTGTCTCAGTGATTGGTATTACTGCACAGGTTTAAGTAATGTTGAATAGTTGTCACCAAGTCTTTGAAGGGCATAGGGCTTCACCAAGTTCATTTCAGAAGATATTTTTAGGATTACCTTTGAATATTTCCACAAAATGCAGCATAGTGAAGTCTCGCCGTCCAGACGTAAGATCACCCACACACTTCACAATGGCCTTTGCGTCTTCTGTAACATCACGAAGCTGGAACTTATCCTGAAAATGTAAAATTAATTAGGTATCTATATTTGAAATAATAATCAATAAAACAAAGGCGGTTTTTATAACTACATGACTACTTGTGCTTAACCAGTGTGGCAGAGTTTATAATGAGACAAGGGCATATACTGAGAGTACATCGACTATTCCAACATCAGCAAAGTTACACGGATTAACAAGCAGACAGAGTTTGAAAAAGTTGAGGGGTGTTCGTTTAAGCTGTCTTACAGTTTTTGAGCTCTGCTTTGAACACGAAAGTTCAGGTTGTGTTTCCCAGGAAAGGGAGAACAATGAAAATGCGAAGAAGTTTAAAATACCAGAAGGCACATGTCAATTGTTCCACATATCAAGTTTCATTTTCACAGTTTTTGCGTTCTGCTCTGAAACAATTTCTAGACGTATGGAAGGACAGATAGACAGACGGATGGGCAGGGGGATAACTACAGCTAAAGAATATTCCTGAATCCGCAAGACTATAACATCAACTCATCACAAACTCACCTTGGAAGCACAGTTGTCACAAGTAGCTCCTCTCACATCGTTGCACTTGTCTCGGTCGAAGTGGTGCTCACCGAAATACTGCAGTACTTGTGCTCGGCGGCAGTCAGCTACATTCTCCGCGTACTGAACCATCCGGTACAGGTTGTCTATGTGCACTTTCTTGGATGCGTATGTAGCGTTCTGGTCCACTGGAATGATCACATTCACATGGAAACATAGTAATCAGGTAGTTACATTGTCTTTGTAATAGATGTAAAACCAATATGGTTATTTGAAACTCAGGAAACATTAAAGTAGCATGCTGATGAAGCATCAGCTCACCACCAAGAAGGTCAGGGCATATATTTTCTATGCTCACTTAGCGCTAAAATAGTAGTAATCCAATGTTAATATTCAGTACTTATGACTACCTTAGCACTAAGAGGGCTATAAGAGTTCTAATCCCAGCTTCATCATAAGTAAAAAAGTAAAAAAGAATTAATATATTAATATAAGCACAAAACAATACATCCACTGGCGCTGAACAGTAGTAATAGATGCCAAGAACACAAAACCATTCATCAGTTCTTTACTCTGTCCGCCCTTCCTCAACTTTTAAATGGCTGAAGAACCTGTTTGACCAAGATGTAATGTCATTCTACTCTACTGCTAAGTAGATAAGTCTCTTCATTCTTACGTCTTACATGTATTTGAATGTTCTCTCTTCAAGATTAGAAAGGCTTTGTCATTCAAACTACCTGCGGGGGACTTTACAGTGCTTCACAAGCACAGATTCTTGTTTTAAATGAATACGCTTTTAGTTGATAAATGATTGTTAATAGTTATATGCTACAAATTATCTCCAGTAAGATTTGTCCTCCCAAGAGGATCCAAGAACTCACTCTCGACCATGCGACGGAGCCTCTTGACGTCTTGATACGAGTAGAAGAGGACGCACTCAGCGAGGATTCCGTCCCTGCCGGCGCGGCCCGCCTCCTGGTAGTATCCCTCTACAGACTTGGGCAGCGAGTAGTGGATCACAAACCTCACGTCCGGCTTGTCGATACCCATCCCAAATGCTATTGTAGCACAGATCACCTGAAAACAGTTGCACTAGTGTCAGTGTTTCTCAGAAAATGTCCTCCTCCCTTAGTGTGCATAAATATATTATTAAGTAGAATACTTGTCATTGCAAAAATCCATATCAATGCTTTTTTGTCAGAGGGGGCAATTCGTGCATTAAATAAAATATGAAAAACGCTTTTAATCCTTATTTATTGTTGATTAGTAATAATAAAGTATGGATATTTTTAGAATATCATGTACGTAACAAATAATCATCAATGATATGCTGTAACAAGGTGATAAGGTCCCCATTGTTTTCCTTTTAGGTTGAATGTGCATAACTAAAATGTTCCTTATTGTAGAGAAGTGACCAAAATAAGAGTGATAAAATGTAAATATGACAGTGTTTTACTGCAGTGCAATGAGGTATCAAGGAGAATGTTGAAGTGCCAAGCCCACCTTGCACCGGTCTCCGTTGAGCCACTTGTCCTGTATAGAGACCCTGTCCGAGTCTCCGAGACCCGCATGGTACGCTACGGCCTGTATCCCAGACTTCCTCAACTCCGTTGCAACTGTGTCACACTCGTTCCTAGGGTCAGAGCAGTAACATAATCAGACTATAACAGTACCTTGTCAGTAAGAAGCATACACAAAGGTTATTCGTTCTTGAGACAAATCTGGTGCAGTAGTTAATTCATTTGAAGCTGTTATCAAGTAGTTTTGTTTAAAATGGGCTGGAGGGAAGTTCCTGTCTCTATGTTTACCTTGAGAGACAGTAGACAATGCCGTAGTCTCTGGGATATTTAACATGGGCTGGAGGGAAGTTCCTGTCTCTATGTTTACCTTGAGAGACAGAAGACAATGCCGTAGTCTCTGGGATATTTAACATGGGCTGGAGGGAAGTTCCTGTCTCTATGTTTACCTTGAGAGACAGTAGACAATGCCGTAGTCTCTGGGATATTTAACATGGGCTGGAGGGAAGTTCCTGTCTCTATGTTTACCTTGAGAGACAGTAGACAATGCCGTAGTCTCTGGGATATTTAACATGGGCTGGAGGGAAGTTCCTGTCTCTATGTTTACCTTGAGAGACAGTAGACAATGCCGTAGTCTCTGGGATATTTCTCTTTGATGAATTTGACGACATCTGGAGTGGTAGACTTCGGCTTCTTGTTCAACACCAGATATTTGAGATTGGGGCGGTTGAAACTTTGCATGAACCTAGGAGGTAAAAAATAGTCATCAGGAAAATATGAATACTCTAAAATATGGATAACAGTTTTAAATTGATTCATACAATTGAAACAATATAGACTCCACAATTTTCAGCAACCTTTGTATTTATTACATATTAAAGATTGATACAATAATCGCAACATAAAACACCTGTTGAAGAATTCTAGCCTCACTATAAATCCATTATTTTCATTATTGGTTACCACTTGGGATCCTTCATAGCGAGCTGGTGTATGATATCCTTCCTGACGCGGGGAGTGGCTGTAGCAGTGAGAGCCATGACGGGGACACCAGGGTACTTCTGTCTCAGAACGTTCAGCTTCTTGTAGTCCGGACGGAAGTCGTGGCCCCACTGTTATAACAAATTGAGGAAATTTCTCTTGTAATAAATTCAATCAAAAGAGGGTGCATAGAGCATAAGAGACTTGTCACCATGATAAGAGTCTTGTCACCTTGATAAGAGTCGCATTTAAGTTGTGAACACAGATTGAACATAGAGAAGGATTATAAAACTGTTTCAACAATTCCACAAAGAGGTTGTTTTCTCTTACATTTGAAGGCACAATGAAAACTGTAGTGCAATAAATACATGAATATTATGCAAACCATAAATCAGTTCTTCAGGTGATGATAAAGTTGTTTTGAACATAGGAATAGAAAATGTGAAACCAATATTATTCTTAGATATTTGAATGATGAAATCAATTTCAGTGAAACGAAAGCCAAGATTGCCAAACCCAAACTTACAACTAACATCTCAATCCAAGTTTTGCTGCACATAAGGAAGCCCTCACCTGACTGACACAGTGAGCCTCGTCGATGATGAATCTGTCCAGGAGTTGTCGGCTGTACAGGTGGAACAACGACTCCAGCAGCTTGGCACTGGCAGACAGCTACAATATGAGATAGCACAGACATTCCTTGATAAGTGTTATAGTTTTACAGCTGCAATATGGGATAGCACAGACATTCCTTGATAAGTGTTATAGTTTTACTGAGCAATATGGGATAGCACAGACATTCCTTGATAAGTGTTATAGTTTTACTGAGCAATATGGGATAGCACAGACATTCCTTGACAAGTGTTATAGTTTTACTGCTGCAATATGGAATAGCACAGACATTCCTTGATAAGTGTTATAGTTTTACTGAGCAATATGGGATAGCACAGACATTCTTTGATAAGTGTTATAGGTTTACTGCTGCAATATGAGACAGCACAGACATTCCTTGATAAGTGTTATAGTTTTACAGCTGCAATATGGGATAGCACAGACATTCCTTGATAAGTGTTATAGTTTTACTGAGCAATATGGGATAGCACAGACATTCCTTGATAAGTGTTATAGTTTTACTGAGCAATATGGGATAGCACAGACATTCCTTGATAAGTGTTATAGTTTTACTGAGCAATATGGGATAGCACAGACATTCCTTGATAAGTGTTATAGGTTTACTGCTGCAATATGAGACAGCACAGACATTCCTTGATAAGTGTTATAGTTTTACTGAGCAATATGGGATAGCACAGACATTCCTTGATAAGTGTTATAGTTTTACAGCTGCAATATGGGATAGCACAGACATTCCTTGATAAGTGTTATAGTTTTACTGCTGCAATATGGGATAGCACAGACATTCCTTGATAAGTGTTATAGTTTTACTGCTGCAATATGGGATAGCACAGACATTCCTTGACAAGTGTTATAGTTTTACTGCTGCAATATGAGACAGCACAGACATTCCTTGATAAGTGTTATAGTTTTACTGAGCAATATGAGACAGCACAGACATTCCTTGATAAGTGTTATAGTTTTACAGCTGCAATATGGGATAGCACAGACATTCCTTGATAAGTGTTATAGTTTTACAGCTGCAATATGGGATAGCACAGACATTCCTTGATAAGTGTTATAGTTTTACTGCTGCAATATGGGATAGCACAGACATTCCTTGATAAGTGTTATAGTTTTACAGCTGCAATATGGGATAGCACAGACATTCCTTGATAAGTGTTATAGTTTTACTGAGCAATATGGGATAGCACAGACATTCCTTGATAAGTGTTATAGTTTTACTGAGCAATATGGGATAGCACAGACATTCCTTGACAAGTGTTATAGTTTTACTGCTGCAATATGGAATAGCACAGACATTCCTTGATAAGTGTTATAGTTTTACTGAGCAATATGGGATAGCACAGACATTCTTTGATAAGTGTTATAGGTTTACTGCTGCAATATGAGACAGCACAGACATTCCTTGATAAGTGTTATAGTTTTACAGCTGCAATATGGGATAGCACAGACATTCCTTGATAAGTGTTATAGTTTTACTGAGCAATATGGGATAGCACAGACATTCCTTGATAAGTGTTATAGTTTTACTGAGCAATATGGGATAGCACAGACATTCCTTGATAAGTGTTATAGTTTTACTGAGCAATATGGGATAGCACAGACATTCCTTGATAAGTGTTATAGGTTTACTGCTGCAATATGAGACAGCACAGACATTCCTTGATAAGTGTTATAGTTTTACTGAGCAATATGGGATAGCACAGACATTCCTTGATAAGTGTTATAGTTTTACAGCTGCAATATGAGATAGCACAGACATTCCTTGATAAGTGTTATAGTTTTACTGCTGCAATATGGGATAGCACAGACATTCCTTGATAAGTGTTATAGTTTTACTGCTGCAATATGGGATAGCACAGACATTCCTTGACAAGTGTTATAGTTTTACTGCTGCAATATGAGACAGCACAGACATTCCTTGATAAGTGTTATAGTTTTACTGAGCAATATGAGACAGCACAGACATTCCTTGATAAGTGTTATAGTTTTACAGCTGCAATATGGGATAGCACAGACATTCCTTGATAAGTGTTATAGTTTTACAGCTGCAATATGGGATAGCACAGACATTCCTTGATAAGTGTTATAGTTTTACTGCTGCAATATGGGATAGCACAGACATTCCTTGATAAGTGTTATAGTTTTACTGAAAAATATGAGACAGCACAGACATTCCTTGATAAGTGTTATAGTTTTACAGCTGCAATATGGGATAGCACAGACATTCCTTGATAAGTGTTATAGTTTTACTGAGCAATATGGGATAGCACAGACATTCCTTGATAAGTGTTATAGTTTTACTGAGCAATATGGGATAGCACAGACATTCCTTGATAAGTGTTATAGTTTTACTGCTGCAATATGAGATAGCACAGACATTCCTTGATAAGTGTTATAGTTTTACTGCTGCAATATGGGATAGCACAGACATTCCTTGATAAGTGTTATAGTTTTACTGAGCAATATGGGATAGCACAGACATTCCTTGATAAGTGTTATAGTTTTACTGAGCAATGCATGATATATGATTCTATTCTTTACTAGGCAAGAGTCTATTTTCATAGATCAAGTCTGTATTGATTCAAGTCTCTCACATCCAAATTTGCATCAGTCAAAAACAAAAAGATCAAATACTGTATCCACACAATTGACAGGTAAACCGGCTGTCAATTTGTTCAAAATGAGTAAGAAAGTCTATAGGTTGATGTGATTCAGTGTTGCAGTATCACCCAACAAGTTACCTACTTTTTCAGGTGTGACGTAAAGCAGCTTGACACCAGGTTCCCTCTTGGAGAGCTGACAGTAGACATTCTGAGCCTGTGCCTGGTCAATGTCACTCGACAGGTGCGCCGCTGGAATCTAGACAAGTTGTATATCATCAGTAACCAGCTTGTGATGGTCAAATGTAACAATAGGTAACTCGACAGGTGCGCCGCTGGAATCTAGACAAGTTGTATATCATCAGTAACCAGCTTGTGATGGTCAAATGTAACAATAGGTAACTCAACAGGTGCGCCGCTGGAATCTAAACAAGTTGTATATCATCAGTAACCAGCTTATGATGGTCAAATGTAACAATAGGTAACTCGACAGGTGCGCCGCTGGAATCTAGACAAGTTGTATATCATCAGTAACCAGCTTGTGATGGTCAAATGTAACATTACGTAAGATACTTATAGGCTCATGAAACAACTAGAAAAATGTGCATGTGATGCACTGTGATGTCCCCCGCTCCAACTTTCAATCCAACCTAGTCATGTTACCCTTATTTTTCACTTATGCTAAGCACTAAGTTCAATACTGCATTCATAACGAGAAATAAAAAATTCAGAATAGCAAAAGTAGCAAAAGGCACCACTCTATCACTAGGTCTAAGCAAATACAAAGTTTGGTGAAAAAATATTGAACGGTTTTGGAGATAGAGGCCGGAAAAGGTCCCTACCCCCAATATGCACTAAGTTCAAATTGTTTCCATGGAAACTAGAAAAAATAAAAAATTCAGAATAACCAAAATAGCAAAAGGCACCACTCCACCACTAGGTCTAACCACATACCAAGTTTCGTAATGAAATACTAGATAGATTTTGAAATAGAGGCCGGAAAAGGTCCCTACCCCCAATTTGCACAAAGTTCAAATTGTTTCCATGGAAACCAGAAAAAATAAAAAATTCAGAATAACCAAAATAGCAAAAGGCACCACTCCACCACTAGGTCTAACCACATACCAAGTTTCCTGAAAAAATATTTTCGGGGGACATAATTAAATGCAAGACAATATTTAATAAATAAATGCAGATAAATATCAAACATAATTTGAAGGCAACTTATTTTGAATAATTTTTATGAACCTGAATATCACCTTATTAAACTGAATTTGACAAAGCATTTGTCTAGTAACTCACATCTAGAGAAATGAGCCTCTGTACTTGGTCCTGGATGAGAGCTCTCAAAGGGGAGATAACAATGCACACGCCTCTTGTCACCAGGGCAGGCAGCTGGTAGCACAAGCTCTTACCTCCACCTGGTAGATAAATACCCATTTTGTGAACATGAAAACAGTCAGTTGATTCAATTGAACAGATATTGATAGATGAACATATTTGGAAAATGTTATTCATAGATTGTTACTGTAGTTGAAGAAAAGCTTCACATCAAAATGCATATAGGAGGTTGAAGGTAAACAATCATACATGTCCTGTTTTATTTTGTAATAAATAGATACCAAATGCTTTGCGTGGATCGGATTCGCTGAAAACTGTCACAGAGATTCAATTCATACCTGCATAAACTTAATTTCGTGACGTCACATCACATTAAGCTATGCCCCCATGACGTGACGTTCATGGCTAGTTGCGTTGTGGATTTTCATTGGTTGATGAATGCGTTGTAGGTGGGGCTAATAATCCAAAGATGTTTTGATTTGACATCTTGTGTCTTCATACGCGTAACTAGTACAACTCTAATTGTTGCAACTACACGGATTTACACAGTTTGCACAGCATTTTTTAAGGTTAATCCTCCATGAACTAAATAAATTTTGAAGTCAATTCTTAAATACAATTTCTCTATCAGAAATATCAATAAGTGAGTAAAAACTATGATTACAGATTTTCAACAACAAATCATATTGATCAATTTGTGGTTTTGATAATCAAATCTTTGAATTTGTTGATAATTCTTTCACCTGTGGGCATAAGTATAAAGGTGTCAAGACCAAGCAAGGAAGCGTTGATAGCTTGGAGTTGGTTGTGTCTGAACTCCCTGAGACCGAAAACACTTCTGAAGACCTTGACTAACTCATTACTGTGTGGGAAGTTGTGTCCGTCGTAGAGTCCACTCGCACCGTCATCCTTGTCGGTCCCAGCAAACATCGGCTTGTAGGAATCTGGGAGTTTGCATACAATAGCAACTTTACTTAGATCAACTATAATGAATTCACATAGCACATAGTTCTATATTTCACACAGACAGAGAGAGAGAAGGCTTTTCAAGTAAGATGGGGAAAGTGAAAAGTATTTAGACTTTCAGCAAAACTGTTGAGAAAAATTACCCTCTCTGGTGACACCTTGAAAGCCTATACTGTGCAAAACACGCGTCAAATAAATGTCACACATTCTAAATTTCACTTGGCATGCTTGATCCTAACTTTCAGATTTCTATGTTTTTTTGTTTTTGTACCATTTTACCTGAATCTGAGTCATCTAGATCCTCCTCTTCTTGCTGGTGATATTGTGATGTAGATGGTCGACTAAGTGACATGTTGGATCTAACTGCATCTGAAAAATATCTTCATTAATAGTGACATGGTATTTTAACAAGTTTTTACATCAGAAGAAAACTGATTAACACTTCACTTGTAGAAAGGCCTACTGGTAATTATATTCAATTTGTCCCTCACTGGTTTGGATCTAAGTTAAAATGTTAAGGATACACAAAAGATTCCTCAGCCAAAAAGTATAATTAATCAATCCATGGCAAGATCCTTGAATTACTAGGAATATTTAACTTTAATCAAGGTTATTAGCCACAGATGATGTGGCGTACGCTGTGTTACCTTGCGGAGTCGGAGATTCTCTATACATCGTGTTACTGAACTTGTTCTTCGAGTCCTCCATATCAGATTCTCTATACATCGTGTTACTGAACTTGTTCTTCGAGTCCTCCATATCCTGAAACTCTTCAATGCCGAACATGTCATCAGGGAAGTCGTCATCAAAGTTCATGCTGTAGTTGCCAAGAGATTGCATGTTCTTATCAGTCAAGTTGGTCTTTTGTTCTTTGGACGTGTTCTTACTTGTGCTGGCTCCCTCCTGTAGACTGTAGTCGAAGTTGTAGTTGGAGCCATGTTTGGAGGTATCATTCATGTAGTCAGTGTCGCCCTCATATACAGAAGTTTGGTTGTAGCTGATGGGAGGTAGACCGCTGTGGTCTACTCTATAGGAGTCTTCAGGCTTGGAATATGATGAGTTGTTATAGTTTGTATTCTTACTGAAATTGTTAATAGCATTGTCTGGACTAAGAGTTGTTGAATTCCTGCTCAAAATATTCATAGTACTGTTTCCATTGTCAGGACTTAACGCTGAGCTGTTTCTTGGACTTGATACACTTTTTTTAAAACCTTTCATATACTTCATTTTAGTTTGTGTAAGAGCAACATCATCATCGAAGAAGCTATCTCCACATGGAATAGGGGAATCTGAACCAAGCTGCATCTTGACTGCGCTAGTTTTCTTGATGGCAGTGCTGGTGACGGGAAGAGAGGACTTCATGATGCTTTGGTTGATGTCCGGAGTCCGGAAGTTGCCGGATAGACGGGAGGAAGATGGCTGGGGAGAAAACACGCTTTCGTTGGTAAACTCTGATTTGATTGGCTCCTGTTTAACAGAACGGTTAGGAGGGGTGTCTGTTGATCGACGAGAACCACCAAGCATTCCTGATGGGTTCAAACGGTCCTTTATTTGTTTCCTGAAATTTATCGCAGAATATTAAAATTATATATTTCAAATTACGATATGTACAAAATCCACAGAGAAGGAAGAGAGGTTGTACCGTCAAATATATAAATGACTGAGAGAGGTTGTGGAAATTACATTTCAGGGCTTGTTAGAGCCCCTTAATCAGATCAGGTCTAACGAGCTCCAAAAAGCAATTAAAGTAAATAATAGTTAACCCCCTTCTAACACTGTGGATAAGCGCCACCATCTTTTAAGATACAAAATCCATGTCACAAAATGAACTCTTGTTTACTATATCAAAACTTTTCTATGGAACATTATTTTCATGTATTATTCTCTATTTATTCAATTCTATTGGCAGTGATTGCCATTAAGTTAGTAAGATACAGCTGACTTGAATTGAATTGAATTTAGGCTGTGGATGGAGATCTATGGGGAAATTCCATTTGAGACCAGCTGGAAATTTCCATTGCAGTAATGCAATTATCACACTGACCTCATGAAGAGGAGTTTCTGTAGACGATCGTAGTCATTGGAGATGAAAGTCATCAGGTCTATGGCACTCACTCTACCAATAATGTCACACACTTCATCCATCACTTTCATCAGCTCGCTGTAATTGGTCTTCTTCAAGGGATCAGTGTGAAGCTAAAAAACAAACTCTGTTCTTTTTTCTTCCAATTTCAGAAATATTGTTACACAAAGTCAATTTTAGCCTAGAATATGGTTACTTTCCAATCTTATTAGGGTATTTTGTGAATCCAATTTTTACAAAAAACTTTAATGATTGGTGACATCTATCAATACTTAGAGATTATCTTCTTATTAATTCTTAGTGTAAACCTGTAACATTACTGTTTGTATAATCATGTCATCTGTCTTGTTTAATATTAATTAAAAACTTGCCTTTTGTTCATTTTCCAGGCCTCTATCTGAAAGGAAAAAGAAAACCTTTATAATAAAAATATATATATATCTTTTGCAGCCCTCATCTGTGTAGCCTATAAAGTCTTAAAGATTAAAATTAAACATGAAAAGTCAAAACCAGCTAGCATCAGCTGGCGACAAACAGACAAAAATCACTGTCAGAACCAACAGAAACCAGGTGATCCGAGTTGTGTCCCTGGGTCAGAAGTTTCTTGAAAATTAGCGCATCTAGTGGTCAGTAAATGTGTTTTGAATGATTTAACCCATTTCAGTCCTCAGTATTGATAAGGCCACTGGCTTGTACTTTACTATTTACAAATTATTTCTATTGTATCCATCCTAAATAATCTTATTTGACTCTGCAATTTTCTCACGAGTTTCTATTACTGCCAGACTAATACACACCAGTTGTTACTGGAGGTTTGACACTTGTTGTTGGTGGACACGGTTTACTTTGTGGTGGCTTGTAAGTGCTGACTGTACTAGGAGATGTGGAATTAGGTTTCCTAGTCGGTGGAGAGGGGGGATTTGGTCTCCTAGTTGGTGGAGAGGGGGGAACTGGAGCATCGTCTTCACTGTCACTCGCTATAACCGCTGATCTCCGCGCTCTCTTGTGGATGTGCTGTAGATCCTCGTCATCTGAATCATCCTGAATTCATACAAAAAACTTAACTAGTAGCAATAACCAAAAGTCATTTGATTATTTGATGACCACATACAACGTTTTTAAAGTAGGTGATAATATATTATGATTTGGTGTCCTTTTAAGTCAATTTAATTCCTGTGTACAGAACATTGACTGGAACTAAAGAAATATAAGTGAAACTGTATATATAGTAATTACAATTATATTTTCATTCAATTATTCATTTGAAACTGTTATTCATTGCATCAATCAAACAGGTTTTAATAATATTTGCTGTGATATTCTGTCTAATGAAAAGATCCAGTTACCTTAAACATATCCTCCATGAGAGAATTGGAGAAAGTGGAGTCATCCAGAGTGTGGCTCAGTTTGGAACTGGATGGAGATATCTTCATCCGACTTGGAGCTGCTGCCTATTGTTAGACATATAAACCGTTTATCATATTTACTGAACACAAGAGATATCATGGCATTTACTGTTTTTCAAATCAAAATATACCCAGTTTACTATTCAGGTTCAGAGATGAAAAGAACTTTTAAAGAACATACATGTATTTGAAATTTGAAGGAACAGTAACATTTTTTGACTTATGGGGTGATGAGTATGTAAGTCTTGATATGGGAATGCAGACCACTTACATAATCATTTTAATTGTTTTCTGTACACTTGCTCCTAAGACAAACAGATGTAATTTTCACTATATTAATTAAGTCTATACATTATTAACTCACTTACTGGGTAGTTGCCAGTGGTGAACAAGAGCAGTTGACTTGTCCAATATGTCATGTTAAACGTACCCAGATGTCGGACAATAATATTTCAAAATCTATGCAGACCCATGGACAAAAATACATTTAGGTCCAACAAATAACCACAGAAACCAAGAAATTTCTACCCCTGTATGTTTCACATTATATTACCTCTTTGTTTTCCAGTTTAACAACTTTTGACTTCTTCGGATTTGGTGCACGGGGAGAATCTTAAAAATGATACAAATATCAAACATCAAACAAAAACAATTGTTGACAGAAGAATTAATAAGTTAACTTAATTATATCACTTGGTTTCAAACAAAGTACATCTCAGCAATTGAACATCAGAATCGTTTCAATGAATATATTTCAGTCTACAACAGCAGTGATAAGGCGGGTGAATTGAAAAAGAACCCAGTCCTTCTCAAATAATCAGAGACCCTTCAATGTGTAAACTATAAGTTTAACAAGACATTTTTTCATTTGGTTCCATCTGAAAGCAACCATACACTGATGGGCTACAGGAAACTATTCAAACAATAACCAGTCCAGTACCTAAATAATTCAATTGATGTGTAATGTGTAGGTAAACTATCTGAACTTTTTTCTACAAAATGATAAGTACAGTTTACATCACAAGAAATTATTTTCAAAACAGTATGATTGAATTGAAAGTTCGATAAAGATAGAGTTAAAACATACAGTGAGATATCGAAGGCATATCAAAGTCGTCCAGTTCCTCAATATCGTCAGTGCTTGCCACAAACATGCCCAGTTTTGGGACTGCTGGTTCTCTCTTTCTCTTCCCCTGGGATGGGTTGTTTTTAGGAGGAGAACTGGGAAATAAAAATAAAATGGTTAACATACACAGGTCCTGAATATTCCAGAATAACCCTTCTTTGGTCAGTGACCAATCATAAGTTATTAGTAAAGGTGTGATTTCTGTAAATATCCACTACAACCACTTTGAATTATTACCACATACAAACTCAAAGCAGTAGACAGAGTCGACTATATCCCCCGCCAAGCAGGAAATGTTTAAAACATTGTCAAAAATGATTATGGACCTTTGTTCTTTATAAAATTCTAAATCACTCATTAGTAATTATATCCATGCTACAGGAGAATACATAGTTCCTAAGATGTATTGATCTCTGCCTAACAGTTTTCAAGATCTCTTCTGGAAGTGAAATAGCGACAAACATTTTGAGTTTTGCTCCAGAATCAGGATGAAGATTTTTTTCCAAGGAAATGGCTTAAAAAAGAAGTCCGAAAAAGGTGAAAACACATCAACACATGATGATTGTTCCAGATACCAAGTTTCATTGAGCTAGGTCTTACAGGTTATGACTTTTAGTATCGAAACAAAATGTTAAAGTATGCTTCCATGAAAACGACTACAAATAAAATATATTCTAAGTTTCATTGAGCTAGGCCTTAAATTTGTTTTTACAAATGGTCCGGAAACCAAAATTTTAAGTCTGTTTCCATCAAAACGGCTAAAAATAAAATTCCAAAGAAGTTAAAAACCCAAAAAGGCATATCTACATAGGATGACTGTTACACATATCAAGTTTCATTGAGCTAGGCCTTATAGTTTTTTAGTTGTGGTCCGGAAACGAAACCTGGACGGATGGACTGGCGGAGGTCATTTCAACTTTGTTGTGGCGGTGGATAATAACAAAAGTATAACACTCAATGGTTGAGAGAAGTTTCTGAAGTTCTGATTGTATAATTTACAAACTCAACTAGCTTTTCTATTAGTGTCTAATCAATCAGAACTGAATTACTGAACTTATTAGTGATACAAGAACTGAAAAGACTATCACCCGGTAAAGGTTTACGATTCCTAGAATGCTACACAACCAACAGGTAGATGGGTTTTTTTCATTTTCAGTAGCAATTTTAAATCTACCATCTGTTAATGATCATGAAATTTCCAGTGTATCTTAACAATTCCATTCTTTTGTGAAACGTGACCACGTACATACTTTAATGAGACAAAAACTACTTACTATTGAGGCATAACAGTGGCAACAGGTTTCGGTTTGTTGGCAAACGATGTGATAGACATTTGAACACTTCCATGCTGAAAACAAACATGTTTTTAAATGACATACACATATAAAGACTTTCTACTTATCAGGACTTGAGTTTGAGGATGCTAATCAGAAGTATATTAAAGAATATCCACTAGCACCAAAATGAAACAGCTGAAATGAGCTGATTTGCAGAAAATGTCTGTGCTTGTTATATTGTTAGATATGCATTGAAATTTTCATAACCAAATTCAAGTGTTTGTGATAGAATTTTTTTTTTAAATAGTCATTGGCTCTGTATGTCATTAGTTTTTAAATAGATAACATAATACTGGGTAATACATAAAAGAAGAATAAAAATAAAAACTTTCTCAAGTATTTGTAAGAGGGTAAACAAATCTAAAATTTATAAACCCAAATTGGCCAAGGAATTTTCATACACAATTTGGGCCAGTCACCACCTTCTGATGAACTAAAAATATACTAACCTTGGGTAATTTAGGCGGGGGCCTGGTTTCACTGATGATCTGTATCCCACTGGTACTAAGTGGCAACGAGTTAGGCTGACCTACAGAACTTGTCACTGTTGTTAAGGGTTTGTTAAGGGACAGGCCTGGCCGCTTGAACTTGAAACCTCTGATAATAAATTACACAAATAATTAATTTATCATTGCACTTAAAAGATATTGTCTTTAAGTTGATAAGGCTGCATAAAAAAGTTAAATGTTTTCGGGCACATCTTTTTCAAAAGTGACGAGGGTGGTAGGAATTTATTTTAAATTTTTGTTAGAAAAAATAATGCCAGGAGTACAAAAAATTCCCCATCAAATTATAGCCTGAACACTTGGTGTAATCACTTTCATATATTTAGACAGGTTTTTACTTTACCCTTTATTCACAACTCGGGATTTGCTTGACATGATTCCAGTTAGAACCCCATTGTAAATTCCTCAGTACAGCAATCTGACAATGTCAAATAAGTAGATTAACTTTCATAATACCACAATGAAACATACTTAGAGCTTCAGTTTTTCATCACTAACGAAACATAACAGATGAAAATATATTCAAAATGTTCATGTCACTTGCAATGCATATTCAACTCTCATAACGCAAAATAGTTTCAGTTGGTATAAATTCAAAATGGTTTTATAGATCTGTTAGTAATAGTAATGTCATTTATCAGTATCAAACTCACCCCTTATTCATTTTACATTTACAAGAGGATACACCCCCACCCCCAATATAAG
Organism: Gibbula magus; assembly: GCA_936450465.1. Taxonomy (NCBI): domain Eukaryota; kingdom Metazoa; phylum Mollusca; class Gastropoda; order Trochida; family Trochidae; genus Gibbula; species Gibbula magus. Next base: position 1,124,973 of record OW388289.1, on the reverse strand, counting down.
TGCTTATCCCCTATTTGAAAATTCATGTGGTTGCATTAGTTCAGATAATCTAAACGTTGGTTTATGTGCGATGACGTAGGTTGCTTCTGTTCATTGAATGAAGTGTAAAATTGCATGCGATGAAAGATGACTTTGATGTTGAGTTCACAGAAATTATTTTGCTAACTATCTCGTCATGTTCACAATGGGTTTTTAAGTTTGATAGTAAACAGCACGAAGTCAAATGCAACCAATGAGTTGTTTTCACAGGTGTAGGTCTTTTCGTAGGAGGAACCAGTTCGTAGGAGTACAAAACGGTCGGTTCGTAGGAATATATAACGGTCGGTTCGTAGGAGGATTATTAAATTGTATTATGTACAAGATTTGCAGTCTTTATTTGTTTTGTGATGTTGTTTTTAATAAAGTAATCTGGTAAGTTTGACTAATCAGCAACGACTAGAAGATTAGTTGGTGCCGCTGAAGATGAAACGGGTAAGTCGCCGACAATGCAATGTACAATCAAAACATCTCATTACAACAATCAAAACATCTCACTACATACAAATACAACTTTCCTAAACTGAGAAGACTCATTTATTTTAATCCACGAACTATACAAACACTTATGATAAAAGTTTTAAGGTGCTATTGTGTAAATAAAACAAATTGAATTGAACCTCCATCTTGTTATATTTTATGACGCTTCAAAGAAAAACAAAAAAGACAAAGACAGATATATGAATGCAAAACCATCGTATACTTTTACAAAATTAAGCATACAAAAATAGTATTACAAAATGAAATATACAATACAATTTATCATTATTTATTAAAAAAACTCGTGATCATTCGTGGTCGCTATATGTTGCCATTTGCTGTGAAGCTATCTCCAGTTTCGTATCGCTGTACTGACTAAACAGACACAATTTAATGTGAAAAGACACTATTTATACAAAATAAAGTAAAACAATTACAAACAAACACTTAGTAATATCCTAAAACATAATATATTTAAAAAAATAATCCTCCTACGAAAAGACCTTCTACGAACCGGTTTCACCTACGAAAAGGTCACTCCTACGAACTGGTTTCACCTACGAAAAGACCGCTTCCCGTTTCCACACACTCATTACATTTACAGAATATGCTAAGCATATAAAGCTAAGTATCGTCATCTTGATTATGGTTTACTCGCAATTTAATTACTGGATGGAATTTAAATGTATATTTAGTTAATAATTGTTAACCTTTTGACACCTTTCGGAATTGTGACTTGTTTTCAAATGTCAACAAACCCAATTTGAGAGTTGCGAACGCTCGGTTTTATCTTTATGCTATATATAGCACAGTGGAATATGGTTCTCATATAACAAAATATACACATCAAAACAATAACATTACGATGTTAACACTTTACATTTTAAGAAGTTGAGAATATATTGTTATAAGACGGTTTTAACAATCTCGCGTTGAAGCGCTTCGTAAAATGCGCCATTTTTAATCTTGTAACCAAAAGCTGCATGACTGTAAATGCGGAAAAGAATCTAACTTTTGAACTTATATGTACACATGTTTCATTATTTTTGGCAATGTTTCTTTTGAAAATACTAAAAATATCATACTAACCTAACTACAAAAATGATTATATTAATGTTATGAACGATCTGAAATTGTATATCATTGTAAACAAAAAGCCTTATTTCGTTTCTATTAACTTTTATGCTCAACCATTGCGCATGTCAAACTCCACTTCCTTTTTGACTGCCATTTCCTGTCATCAGCAAGTGAGTTGGAGAGTGTAATATTCATCCATCAAAATCTAGATTAATAAAGATCAAATGTCCCATCTTTTGCTGCTGATGGCTAAATCAAATGTTATACCACTATTTAGAACACTTATTTTCTTATTGTAGGTTTAGAAATGTATGATGAACTGTATCGAAAAACCTTCAAGGGTGCATGACTTCATAGTGTAAACACGATTTCTTAGTTAAGTTTTATTTACCGTCAGCATTTATCGGTATAATTTAGAGCGGAATAACTTCACACATATGACTATGTATATACGAAGCAGAATATAACGAAAAGTATCAATACTACAACATGCAATCAATTGTATACCTCTTGCAGGTTTGTTTTCAGTATTGAGAAAAGGATATGATGAGTGTGCCAACATAAGTTGCCATAACACAGTTTCCTATCAATATTAGGAGTATAAACATTTATTATTGATCCAATTTAATCATGAAAAGTGACATTTGTAAGTCCTGTATTTTACGATTTATCAATTTATCGATTACAATAAACATGCATGTAGCATCCCTCTTAAACGGTCTCGTATCAGGATTCATTTTTGCAGTCGAGGCGTACAGGACCTAATGTATACTCGCCTCTATCTTAAATGGTTACATAATTTTTATGTTATTAATGCCTCCCAAATATTAATAGTAAATTACCTTGGTGCAACTCGAGGGCGGGATAGCACAGTGGTTAGCGCTTTCGGCTTCTGATCAACAGGTCGGGGATAACCTAAAAACGAGCTATAATAGGTCGATCTAACTATAGTAGTTCGTTCGAGCTATTGGTGCATAGGTCGATCGAGCTATAATAGCATTTATGGTACAGTGCTCCTTTAGACGGAATTTCCCCATTTGCGGCACCAGCACTGCCAAATCGTCTTTTACCGATACATTCATTGTTGACTTCAATGAATGCCCAAACCCTAGCGTTTTCGAGTAATTAGCTGTTAATTAACCATACCCAGTCGACATTCACGCTTCAGCAACAAAATATACCCTAGTTCTCTACATCAAAATATTCTCCCAAACTTGACAGCATGCTTCTACAAACTCTGGTCTTGATCGATGTGCTACTTCCGGTAATAATATTGTACTAACCACACGGCATAATTTTTTCTGCAGTAGAGAACTGTTCTATACGCAGTAAGGCTTGGGTGCAATGCTACGCTGAATTTCAGTGTAGTAACACCCATGTTTTGCTAGTTCCAGTCGATGCTCGCATGTTTCACCGCAATGCATAGCCATATGGCGTTGCAGGCTTTCTCCCTGCCATAATACTAGCAGCCGCGATAGTGAAATACTCTTGAAAGCAGTGTTGGACCCCAACTCACCTCACCTCACTTTGGTGCAACTCAAGTGTTTGACAGCTGCCAAAAATCTTATTTACTGTAAATCAGGAAATTAATGCGTCACCAAAATAATGCGACCACCAGTTCCTTGACATATTATGCGCATGAAATAAATGCGACAGTCCATTACTCACCTCATTTATTCAATCGCACAATACCCTCATTTGTAAAATAAAACATGAAAGAGAGAAGGGAATGTCTTTCCTCGAGTAATCCGATTAATTAGATTGCCAATAAAATGTTAATTAGTGATACGTAAGTGCTCTCGTTTGTCAAAACAAATACGTGGCTGAAGAGATGATCGTGTTTTCCTAAACACAACTCTCATTATTAAAGGCTTATGTCGGTTCACTTTGTGGGTATTTAAATGTGTTTTTAATACAAAGTGGATAAACTCAAATTAAACTCAAAGTTTTGTATAAAGTTTCCTACGAGTGGCCAGTTGACCATATGAACATTTGACAACCATGTTAAAGTTCGTGACAGTAAGCAAGCGCCTCCCCCAAGGCCTACCTGACCCCACGAAAGCTGCGACTCCAGAGAAAGCGGCCAGGATGGAAGCAGTCAACAAAGTGATCATCAACGAGTCGCTGACTACTGACTTCACATTGAGCAAACGTGGAGTTAAACGTAAACGTGAGAACAATTCTTACTCCCCCGAGACCCGGGCCAAGATTGCAAAGTATGCTACGGAACATGGAAACACTCGTGCAGCTAGACATTTTAGTAAAATCTTAGAAGTTAATATGGGGGAAAGTGCTGTCAGAGTAATGAAAAAAGCCTATGAAAAAGCTAAAACTCAAGATAAATTTGGCGATGTTTCTAAACTTGTTCATGGTAGACGTGGAAGGCCATTGTTGTTGGGGGAATGGGGGCCCCATCCTTCTTGACAGAGGTTGGTCAAATTCATTTTTAATTAGGCATGGGTTTGTGAAAAGGAAAGCTACCAAAGCCGCGAGGAAAATACCAGCTGACTTCGAGACAAAACGGGACGAGTTCATTTCTGGAGTGGGGGAGGCCATTGAAAAACACTCGATCCCATCCGATTTGGTGATAAACTTTGATCAAACTGGCGTTAAGATCGTGCCTGTCTCAAATTGGACACTTGCCAAGGAGGGAAGCAAGCAGATCGATGTTGTGGGTGTAGATGACAAACGTGAGATCACCATGGTACTTGGCAGCACTGCTTCAGGCAACCTCCTACCCCCACAACTTATCTACCAAGGGCTGACTGAAAAGTGCCATCCTAAATACAAGTTCCCTGACGAGTGGCACGTGACCCAGACAGCCAATCACTGGAGCAACGAGGAGACGATGTCGCAGTACGTTGAAGAAATTTTGGTACCCTACACCAAACAAGTGAAGAAGGACTTGAAGCTACCTGCTCGACAGAAATCACTTGCCATCTTCAATGTGTTTGCCGCTCACAGGTGCCAGAGTTTCTTAGATCTGTTGAAGAAACGTCACTTCGAAGTGAGATTTGTGCCAGCGGGGTGTACGGGTGAACTTCAACCAATGGATCTGTCTGTGAATGGCGACTTCAAAAACGTCATGAGACAGCAGTTCACAAACTGGTATGCCGAACAAGTGTCAGCAAACTTGGGGTCGAAGGACAATCAGAAACCTGTTGATCTTCGAATCAGTCTGATGAAGCCCATTCATGCTCGATGGATCGTATCGGCCTTTGATACCGTGGGGAAGAACAAAGACACTGTGTTGCGTGGGTGGCGTCAGGCTGGGTTGGATTGTGCAATCTAACATCTGGACTAATTAGTGAGTACTCTTTATCTGAGTAGGGATTATGCTTTGACCGCCTTTGACCAGTGACACTTAGCAGTGTATTGTCTCCTGACACGTAAATTCACTTGTCTGCCATATTGGACCGCCATATTGTGTGTATGATTGTTACGATGTTTTGTTGTCATTATTTTTCAATAAACTGTGTAGTGCTGAGTGACAAATGTCTTGTTTTTTTTGTTGATAATATAATGCGAGCATAATATTAATGCGATTGGAAAAGGGTCGCATTTTTCGCATTAATATTATGCTCGCATTAATTTCCTGATTTACAGTATATTAATTCAGGAAAAGGCCTCATACTTCCTTTTAAAGTAAACAAGCTTTGTCGATGTGTAAATTAAAAATTACTTTTTCTGATTTTCAGAAATGGGCCGTCGGTATGAATTGGCAGTTGGCCGAAATAAGGGCCATCGTGTAACAAAAGTTGAGGCTGGCAGAAAAACAAGACCCACCAGAAATAAGGGGGTAAGTAAGCAGGGGTAGAACTTTAATTTAAATCATTTGCTAACCTGCAGGGTTAGTGACATGCTTATGTAATAACCCAAAATTGAAAACATTGGCCCCATAATATACTGAACAGCAAAAGAAACGCAAGTCCACTGTAACAAAATTCGTACATACTGATAACGTTGCTTGAGCAAATACATTTTTATAACAGCATTCAAATTTTGTTGACATGATGTTAATAATGTGTTGAACAACATGCAGAAATAATGAAAAGACAATGCTGGTGTACGTCTGCAGAGCATTATCTTGTGCAGAATTTCAGGGGAAACCGCCACATTCCTGTTCAGATGAAGTGCCCAATGTGCTTTGAAATGCAATTGGAACCTGTTCAAATACTCCCATGAAGTTGTTTGATGCAAAACACCTGTCTTTGCAGATGATTATTTGACCTTATGACGTCTTTTTTAATTTCATTCAGAATGGTTCTATGGGTCTCATTTTGGTAATGGTATTGCATTCTTTTTCGGTACCAAGGTGTTCCACGAGCACATTAATAGTCTTTGCAAATTGTTCAGCATGCAATCAGCATTTCCAAAGATTTCACGTTTATTTTGGCCATGCATTAACTACTTAAACATTGAGGCTGGAGTCACAATTTGGGATCCTTTTCACAGAGAAAGTCTCGGAATACGGCATGGGTAATTTGAATTTTACCAGGCTCATGCAGATCATGTTACCATGACAACATGTGATGTGCATTTTTCGCGAACTGATACCCTTTGTCTTTGCAATGGTAGCCATTTGTACTCTACAGTACCAATAGCTCAACATGTTCTCTGACATTTACTAATGATATGACAAACCATAGACTGATATGCAAACAGAACCTATAATCATTAAAACTCGCGTTTCTTTTGCTGTTCAGTATTTATGTAAGTATAATCAAATCTCAAATTTAAAGAAATACGACTGAAGAACCTGGCCTCACGGGTTGCGAAACGTTACAATTTAACCCTTGAAGTTGTCAACCGCCTGGTTTTCTATGTGTTTGGTAGCCGCACCCCCCCTTTTCAAATTTAAAGTATGAATTTTAAATAAATGTTTCTTCTTTAACCATTCCATCTTGAATGAAATTGTGGCTGGTAAAGAAAATATTTAGCTCTTCTCAGGCTTTGATTCAGGATGTTTACTGGGCTAACAGTCAAGTCATTTTTACTTGCCCGGTATTTAGTGTTTATTTCTATGGCTGAATAATCTTGTTAAATGCTGAAGTAATTATTTGAGTGTTATTTGGAAGTACATTTTTTCAACCACAATTGAACTGCAATTTTATTTGAATTCTTTTTATCAACAAATAATCTGTGTTAATGATACTAACTTTACGTTACAAGTTAATATCAATCCAATTAATTTGATTATTTGTTCTTCAGCGTCAAACTAAACATGCCAGATTCATCCGTGACCTTGTCAGAGAAGTTGTCGGTTTTGCTCCTTATGAGAGACGGTGTCAGGAGTTGTTGAAAATCTCCAAGGACAAGAGAGCCCTGAAATTCTGCAAACGAAGGGTATGTTCTTTGTTTAATGAGATTTTAGCTTATTGATTTGTAGGTTTGATGGGTTTCCGACCCAGAAAGTTATGTAGGGTGCTGACCTAAGTTTGTACATTTTGTTTCCCCAAGAAGCCTAAGCCAGGCAGTTGAGGTCCCTATTAAATATCGAAAACTGCTTTCTCATAATGATCGTTAGGAAACTAAATTTTGGGGAAAATATGTTCATTTGGCCTTGATCCGACCTTAAGTTTGGCCTTGATCCGACCTTAAGTTGGTCATTGCAAACATGAGCCCTTAGAACACTTTCTGCTTCTTCCTGTTAACCAACGATGCTAGAAAACTGAAATATTTAGAGTAGCATCTTTGTTGCATTGAAAAACAACTTTAACGTAGTATGAAATGCTCAATAAAAGTAATATTATATTCTGTATGAATAGAATCTTGGAATGAAGCTATTTTTTCAGGTGCAAAATTCCAACACTGTCAAATTACAGTCCCACCTTATACATGTCATTATATCCATCATGGCTGCTTTTGTTTTGTTTTGAAACTCTCAAACATGGCGACCCTCAACTTTGCTTATTCTGTCAAAATCACTATTTTCTATCCCACAATGCAATGGACAGCTGGTATTGGAACTTTGCGCCAAGAAAAAAGTGAGGCCTGCTCCTTTTGCTGTCTGGTGTATGTTCTGAACATTCCAAACATGTGAAAAGTGAAAGGAGTGGCTCCGAAAAGTGGCTTTCTAAGAAGAAAACCAGATGCAAGCCGCACAGCAACAGAACATGTTTTGCACCCCCAGAACTGTGTTCGGAGTCACTCCTTTCATTTCACACATGTAACAGACTTTTGGAACAACTTTCAGTACAGAGAAGGAGCAGGCCTTTGGGTCAGGCCAATAATCAAAATCCGAAAATAGAGGCCTACCACCATGTTTTATGTTGAACTAGGGGGACATTGGTTTTGAGAAAGTACATGTATCACTTTCATGACAATACTTTTGACAATCCATCCCCAACATTCATTATGAAAACCGCAAATCTGAAAGCAAAAGTACCAAGTGACTGATTAGCAAGAGTAATTTTTATTGGACTCTTGGACATAAAACCCAAAGTGTTTGGAAATTAAACACTGTTCCCAATGACTCCTGAATGAGATCATAGGCCTGCTCTTGGATGACCAAAGTTTGTTCCGAACATCCGAATATCTGAATACTGTTCTTGGCATGCGGAATATGTTCCCATACTGTGCGGTTCGCAACATTTATTTTGCGGGAACATGTTTGCACACCAAGAACAACCGGAGCCCCTCATTTCACTTCGCATGTACGGAATTGTCAGAACAAACTTCGGCCATTGAAAGGAGCAAGCATTAGTTGTTAGCCCGGTTTCATATATCCCTATTGATACTTTGCAGCTGGGCTCCCACATCCGTGCCAAGAGGAAGAGGGAAGAAATGGTCCAGATCCTCCACAAACAGAGGAAGGCTCAAGCTGCAAAATAGACGCTGTACAAACTGAAGAAATAAAAAAAACTACTTCATGTTTGTTTCATTACTTTGAGCTTTGTGGACACAGATAGAACTGCTGTAATCAATCATGACTATCAGGGGATTGAAGGAGTGTTGTGGATACAAATACGCTGACTAGGCATTACAGACATCCAGCATTGATCTACCTAAATTTGTCTCTTCAATTTTGAAGGAAGAAAGTCTGTGGTTAGCAACTGTACAGTAGAAGTGAAATGTGCACTGGACAAACTTAGTTGGATATACATGTAATATCTACATTTTGAAATCATTAATCTTTTAACAAAAGTATATCGGAAGTACAAGGTAATATGAAATATTATCCTCGGTTACCCATGGTTTTATATATGATCCGTTACACTCCACCATATCACCCATGGGAAACCTTATCAAGAGAATCTGTACTCAAATTACCCGCCCTTGGCCGGCGTGACAGTCTGTAACCAAAGAAAATACTCAATACGATAAGACGGAAATGGTCAAGGGAGATAACCGGTGACGGATGGCTAACAAAATGACCTCGCGTGCTTTGCAACGAAGTGATATGAATTGTCATTGGCTCGCAGGTCCAAGCTACGCACCGGTTTGATTGGCTCACACCGGCCAAGGGCGGGTAATTTGAGTACAGATTTCTCTGATGAAATTTCCCATGGGTGATATAGTGGAGAGTAACGGAGCATATATAAAACCATGGGTAACCAAAGATGATGAAATATCTGAAGTGTAAGTATTGAAAATACTTAAATTGAGAAACTGATAAAATATCAATCATAAAATTTCAGTATCCCTAACTTGTCCAGTACACATCTAGCGAAATGGTATGTGTTTGCTGCCTGTGTCAACTGTTTTTGAGGGAGAAGTCTAATAAAGGTTTCACTAATGCCTGCCACGCACATATGTATACCTATCTGTAGGTGTAGTCCCTGCTTCCAACATTAGCCAGAATACTGGAAGTTGCATTACTTGTTAACATGTCACTGTTGTTGAATGAAACTTAGACAGGACATAAACAATTCCACAGATATTGCACATGGTTACAATCACGCTATAAAAAGTAGATAAATTATGATATACATTATACTTAATACAGTATTTACCGCCAATACCAGACAAACTGGGCCAACATTAGTCTGAACATGTGCAGTGGCACATTTGGTAACATCATGAAATTGTTGCTTCACAATTTTTAACACATGGCGCTATCTGTTCATGAATCTTGATGCTTACCATTATGCAAAAAGAAGGGAAAAGAGGTTAATAAAATTGTCATTAAGTATATGTTAATCACCCTAACAAGGTAGTTATTTAGATAATCTTATTTCGCTAAGGTCCGTCAAAGGTCAAGGTCACAACTTAAGCATGCTTTTGCAAAAATGTCCTATTTCATTTACCCACACTTTGACTTATAACATCATTGTTATATACAATGAAAAGTGACCATTGATTGTGTGACTTTGAATATCAACGGTCATGGTCACAATATAAGGTCAAGGTCACCAATTCTGAAATCGCTCAATAACTATTTTGCAAGAAGGTATCAACACCTCATATACATAGCTTCTTTCTTATACACTTGGTGAATCGTTTTGACATGTTCACAATCAAGGTCAAAGGTCAATGTCATGAGTTCTGAAATTGCTAAAAAACAATCCTTGTAAACATGAAAACTAGAAAAATATTTGTGCTATCAGGCTCTTATTTGGTTTATATCAACTATGGAGAAAGGCCAAGATTTGAAAAGGTTTTCGCTAGCATCCGTCAAAGATCAAGGTCACAGCGAGGTAACAACTTAAGCATGCCTTTGTGAAGATGCCTTATTTCTACCATTAACACTTTGAATCATTACATGATTGTTACAGACAATAAAAAGTTGTCATTGACTGTGTGACCTTGAAGATCAAAGGTTAAGGTCACGAGATATGGTCATGCTGACCAGTTCTGAAATCGCTAAGTAACTTTTTTCCATGAAGATATTTACACCTCATATAGATAGCTTATTTCTTATAAACCTGGTGAATTATTTTAACATGTTCACATTCAAGGTCAAAGGTCAAGGTCATGAATTCTGAAATCACTACAACAATCCTTGTAAACATGATAACTTCAAACTTTTTTTTTGCTATCAGTCTCTTATTTGGTATATATGAACTATGGAGAAAGACAAAGATTTGAAAAGGTTTTTGCTCAAATCTGTCAAAGGTCAAGGTCACAGCTAGGTCACAACTTAAAACATGCTTTTGTGAATATGCCATATTTTAACTATGAACACTTTGAGTCATTACATGATTGTTATACACAATGAACAGTGATCATTGATAGTGTGATCTTGAAGGTCAAAGGTCAAGGTCATGATATACTGGTTAAGGTCACGTTAATCCTTTGATCAAATTTTGAAATAAGAAATAGGTTTTAAGAACAATCTTGTGAAAAGTGACCCCAGTGATGATTGGTAATAACTTGAATAATGAAAAAGTTTTTGTTAAAAAGAATTCCCATTTTTTTTTATGCTGACGAGAAGGCGGACCAGGGAAAGGCGAGACCCTAAGTTTCGGAGCTGCTCTGCTTTTGCGGTGTCCCGCAAACGCTCATCTAGTTTCACAAGTTTTTTGAAAACATATAAAGACCTATTACATTCACCGACCACTATAAAGGTTTAATCCGATCGCCATTACATAAGAGACCCGATGGGCTTATGGCATTGCATGGTGTCCGGCGTCTGTCTGTCCATCCGTCTGTACGTTTTACACCTTCTTCTCCAGAACCACTTGATCAAGGGAACTGAAATTTTGTGTACAGACTCCTTGGTCAATGGGGATTCTAAATTGTAGAAAGAGTCGTAGGGCTCAGAACCTTTAAAACCTAAAACCTATTTTCATCTTCTCCAGTACCAAAAGGTCTAGAAAGCTGAAAAGTTGGGTGCAGACTCCTTGGCCAATGGGATACTGAATTGTTGATTTGGTAGATTTCATCTATTTTTCTCAAGTATGAAAAGCTCTAGAAAAAAAAACGAGAAAAAGTTATTACCCCTACCAAGGTGTTTTCCTTCATGGCATCTCGACCTGATTCCACAATTGCTAGAAGGGGGGGTCGCCTTATATGAGATAGGCGGAAAAGGCGGATACGCCCCTCACAAGTAAAACATAATACAAATGCTTGGTATGATAACGAATGTGATCATCTACAGAAAGAAAGATGTAAATTCCTAAACCATTTTCGAAAAACTAAGACATTGCATTCCCTGGAGAGATATCACAAATCTAGAAATATATATAGTAGAACTTGTAATGAGAAAAGAAAAACATATATGGAACAGAACAGAAAAAAACATAGAAAATAGTCTAAATGATTCAAAAAGATTCTGGTACCAACTTAAAACACTTAGTCCTAAAAATAGACAAAACCACAATATCGAAACTGACGAGTGGCACGATTACTTTAAATTGTTATATTCTACCTCCGAAAATAGCCTTGATGGACCTAGACAGGACAATCGTAACGAAAATATGTCTCTCCCCATTTCAGATATTACCTCCGACATACTGGATGCCCCAATAACTAGGGATGAAATCTTAAACAGTATACATCACCTAAAGTGTAATAAATCACCAGGTATAGACGACGCCCTACCGGAACTTTTTAAACATTCATCAGATCTTTTACTTCCATGGGCTGATGTTATGGATAAAATATACGAGGGTCAAGCGGGCTTTAGAGAGGGATATACAACCACAGATAATATTTTTATATTGCACAGTTTGATACAAAGATATCTAAATTCAAAAGGAGGAAAGTTTCATGCATTGTTTGTAGATTTTTCAAAAGCCTTTGATTCTGTACAACGGGGTAAACTATGGGGACTCATGCAATCGCATGGTCTAAGCGGTAAAATGAACAAAATGCTACAGAGTATATATGAATATGTTAAAGTGACAGTTAGAAATAAGCACGAGTTATCTGAACCTTTTATAAGTGAATTAGGTGTTAGACAAGGCTGTATTTTAAGCCCGTTTTTATTTTCCTTTTTTATTAATGAACTGGCAACGCAAATATGTGATACGTGCACAAATGGGATCCAACTTCATCCGGACACTATTCAACTTTTTCTGTTACTCTTTGCGGATGATATTGTTTTATTTTCTAGCACGGTTAGTGGTTTACAAAAACAAATATACGAATTAGACAAATTTTCAGACCAATACAATGTAAGTGTTAATAGAGACAAAACCAAAATTGTTGTTTTTAAGAAGGGTGGAAAACTATTTAAAATGGAAAAATGGTATCATAAAGGGAACTTACTTCAAACAACCAATGTTTATAAATATCTCAGCGTATATTTCTCTGGTAGCTTATCATGTTCTAAACATACGAAACAAGCGTCAGCCATGAAAGTTTTAATGGGAGTTTATAGAAATATGAGATCTTTGGGTGAAATGTCTTTTAACACATTCTTTAGAATATTTGATACCAAGATATGTCCAATACTCCTGTATGGATCTGAAATATGGGGTTTAAGGCAGTATGAAAGCATTGAACGAGTTCACCTATATGCATGCAAAAGGTATCTTGGTGTAAAATCAAGCACATGTAATGCAATGGTTTATGGAGAAGTAGGTAGATTCCCGTTATTTACATATTCAGCTATTAATGCGATTAAGTATTGGATAAAGTTATTAAATATGCCATGCCACAGATTTTCAAAAAAATGTTATGAAATGATGGTACTGTATGACCAAAATGGGAAAAGAAATTGGGTGACTGATATTAGAGAACTGTTGCACAAAACAGGCTACGGATATGTTTGGTTGGATCAGAAAATTCCATGCTATGATAATTTTATCACATCATTTACACAAAGAATGAAAGATATGTATTTACAATCATGGTCGGAATCTCTACTCCTATCAACTAAATGTTCATTAAATTTTTACAACCAATGGAAATCGGGTATATGTTTCGAAGAGTATCTAGCAAAAGTTGACGTGAAAAAGTTTCGTATATCTCTCACCCGATTTCGTTGCTCTTCCCATGAATTATTTATTGAAACTGGCAGATACCTAGGTATACCAAGGGAGCAGAGAATATGTAAATTATGTGACCATAACGCTATAGAAAATGAATTAGATTTCCTTCTCATCTGTCCTGTGTATAACACTTTACGAACTAAGTATCTAAAACCATACTTTTATAAATACCCAAGCGAAAGAAAATTAATATCACTGTTAACAGATACTAACACTTTATCACTAAAGAATCTTGCAATGTACATATATTTCGCAATGGATTCAAGAAAACAAATTGTAAAAGATAAGAACTTGTTATGACTTACCACTCATATGAATTGTAAATGTACTACAGGCCTGTGACCTTTTCAGTACTGGAAATAAAGAACGTGATATATGAGATACATGTTTTTTTACCGATTTTAGCGGTCTGAGAAAGGGGTCGCCTTATACACAGTAATATACGGTGTGGTTTTTGTTACTTCAAACAATACCAATCCTTTATGAGCTACAGAGCCCATGGCTCTATTTTTTTTATATCTATGTACACTATTAAAGGATAGATGAAATGACATATGGTCCAAATCGGATTCATTAAAATGGGATGTCAATTTGACAATTGCTCGATTTTTAATTTCTGAAATCGGTCCATAAATTACTTATATACGGCTTTTTAAAAAACCGCCTGATTAAGCCCCGGCGACCAGAATGAAAGTCTGCGGGGGTGTGACCCGTGAAGGGATGACGTATGTGGAGGAATTTGATTTTCGGCGATAGTCACAATTCAACGTAATTTCGCAACATTTTGAGTGTTAATTTCACAAAGAAACCTTCCGATAAACCAACTTAAATTTCCCATATATCGAATGTTTAGATATCCAACTAGGTAATTCCGCAGATGACAATTATACAATTATTACATAAACATGTCTTTTTGGCGATGTAATACACCTCATAAATTCATTTAGCGGCAGTGATAATCATCATTAATTAATTAACGAAACACCGGCGGAGGAGCTATCTAGCCGCCCCGCCTGTCGCTTATCACAGTCACGCCTCAGTGAGCATTTTCAAAAGGATTCGACGAACAAATTGCGGTAGTGTTAAAATGGGTGAATTAAAATCGTCTTAATTATCAATTGCAAGTGTATATTGTCTCGATTTTATGCTCAATTGATTCAGATATACAATATACGTAGAGGTAATCATCTGTCATTCTTGAGAAAAATGCATTTCATCCATCCTTTAACATTATAAAAACATATTGCACCCTCTCTATTCATCAATCTAAATATATATTATATATATATATATGTTTTATATGACAGTGTGGCTGCAATATTGCCCAAGTGGCGATAAACAATAACTCACTCACTCACTCACTTACTTATATGACAGTGTACTTAATTACCTTGACCTTCATTTCAAGGTCACAACGAGACTTTCATTTTACCCTTGTCAACTTGATATCTCAGGGACCATTCTCTGGATTCTCTTCATATCTTACACATAGCTTTTCCAAGGGAAGACAAAGGTCGGATTAGATTTTGGTGACCTTGACTTTATTCTCAAGGTCACAGCGGAACTTTGGATTTTTCGACATGATTAATGTACATGTAAAGCTTGTCAGCGGGATATCGCAAGAACCATACACTGGAATTTCATCATATCGTACACATAGCACCTCCTAGGGAAGACAAAGGGCTGATATTTGTGACCTTGACATTATTCTCAAGGTCACAGCAGAACTTTGAGTTTGTTGACATGTTAAGCTTGTCAGGGGCATTGATATCACAAGAACTGTTCATTGGATTATCATCATTATCTTACAACAGTGGTTCTTTTAGGGAAAATTCAGGGCCCAGTTGATTTTGCTGATCTTGACATCTTTTTTAAATTTTGAAGTATTAATTTGCGGTGGGGGATCATGTCACCTTAGTGACAACTACTTAATTGTTTAAAATAGTTTTAAAAGTGTCTTTGTATCATATATCAGAACTCTTTCACCCAATAACGTCCTGATATCAACAATGAACAGAACACATTTCTGAATGGTTGCCACGGACAACGAGGTCGAAGTGGGGTTTAAATTATAGTAATGTACATCCGGTGCATTTATTACAGATGTAAACATATATGCATTATGAAACTTATTTCTAATTTAACAGAAAATTCCTTACTTAGTATTCAATAAAATATTCAGTCAATATTTCAATTTGTACTATTGGTGAATTTCTTTCTGATTTAAATCTAGGATATACAAATAAACAATGAAATTAGTCGTTGAAATTAGAGTGAGTGCATTTCTATCATTAGATAACCATTTTGTGATTGTAGTGCAGAAATTCTAAGTATTGTTCAAATTAGAGAGATGGATTTTTAGCTCATCAGGCCTGAAAGGCCCGATGGGCTTATGGCATGGCATGGTGTCCGGCGTCCCTCCATCCGTCCGTCCGTCCATCTGTCCGTCCGTCCATCCATGCGTAAACTTTCGCTTTTTCGACTTCTTCTCCAGAACCAATGACTCTACAGAGCTGAAAAGTTGTGTGCAGACTCCTTGGCCAATGGGGATTCTAAATTGTAGATTTCGTGACCCCTTGACCCCAAATGGGGTCACAGGGGTCATATCGTTAAAAACCTATTTTCATTCTTTCTCCAGTTCCAAAAGGTATAGAGAGCTGAAAAGTTGTGTGCAGACTCCTTGGCCCATGGGGATTCTAAATTGTAGATCTCGTGACCCCATGACCCCAAATGGGGTCACAGGGGTCACATCCTTAAAAACCTATTTTCATCTTCTTCTCCAGTTCTTAAAGGTCTAGAGAGCTGAAAAGTTGTGTGGATACTCCTTGGCTAATGGGGATTCTAAATTGTAGATTTCGTGACCCCGTGACCCCAAATGGGGTCACAGGGGTCACATCCTTAAAAACCTATTTTCATCTTCTTCTCCAGTACCAAAAGGTCTAGAGAGCTGAAAAGTTGTGTGCAAACTCCTTGGCCAATGGGGATTCTAAATTTAGATCTCGTGACCCCTTGACCCCAAATGGGGTCACTGGGGTAACAACCCCAAAAACCTATTTTCATCTTCTTCTCTTCTCTTCTAGAGACTCTTTGGTCAAAGGTGATTCTTAATTGTAGGATTGGTGACCCTGTGACTCCAAATACGGGTCTAAAAACCTATTTTTTGCTTGTTAACAATGTATTACTTGAGATATTCATCCTTAGATAATACCAATCAAACACTGATGAGCTACAGAGCCTATGGCTCTATTTTTTATACTATCAATAGCTGCTTGGCAGAATTTTCAATTGTTGACATCCAATTTCAGGTTCTTTGACAATTTTGATATTTCCTATTAAAACATCCTACATCTTTCATACACATTTATGTGAACATTTGCAAAAAATATAATTTTGGAATATCAAACTGTAAATCAAAAGGCAAATTTCATGATTTACCATGATTAATAGCAGCTATTAGTGGGAGTCTACCAAACTCGCAATAGACCATAGAGTATTTATGTATATTTTGTACTATGAGTAAATGAGTAATGAGTAAAACTATGGTACTCGAAATTGATTCTAATCTTTGACTGTTTCATTTTCCTAATGGGAACAGTATTGTGCTATATGTTCGTCATCCATATAATAATTGATTGTTTAGTGTGTAACTATTGGAGGGTACAGTAGGACAGGGGTTTATTGCATGGTGTTTAGTGTGTAACTATTGGAGGGTACAGTAGGACAGGGGTTTATTGCATGGTGTTTAGTGTCTAACTATTGGAGGGTACAGTAGGAAAGGGGTTTATTGCATGGTGTTTAGTGTCTAACTATTGGAGGGTACAGTAGGACAGGGGTTTATTGCATGGTGTTTAGTGTCTAACTATTGGAGGGTACTGTAGGACAGGGGTTTATTGCATGGTGTTTAGTGTGTAACTATTGGAGGGTACAGTAGGACAGGGGTTTATTGCATGGTGTTTAGTGTGTAACTATTGGAGGGTACAGTAGGACAGGGGTTTATTGCATGGTGTTTAGTGTGTAACTATTGGAGGGTACAGTAGGACAGGGGTTTATTGCATGGTGTTTAGTGTGTAACTATTGGAGGGTACAGTAGGACAGGGGTTTATTGCATGGTGTTTAGTGTGTAACTATTGGAGGGTACTGTAGGACAGGGGTTTATTGCATGGTGTTTAGTGTCTAACTATTGGAGGGTACCGTAGGACAGGGGTTTATTGCATGGTGTTTAGTGTCTAACTATTGGAGGGTACTGTAGGACAGGGGTTTATTGCATGGTGTTTAGTGTGTAACTATTGGAGGGTACAGTAGGACAGGGGTTTATTGCATGGTGTTTAGTGTGTAACTATTGGAGGGTACAGTAGGAAAGGGGTTTATTGCATGGTGTTTAGTGTGTAACTATTGAAGGGTACAGTAGGACAGGGGTTTATTGCATGGTGTTTATTGTGTAACTATTGGAGGGTACTGTAGGACAGGGGTTTATTGCATGGTGTTTAGTGTGTAACTATTGGAGGGTACAGTAGGACAGGGGTTTATTGCATGGTGTTTAGTGTGTAACTATTGGAGGGTACAGTAGGACAGGGGTTTATTGCATGGTGTTTAGTGTCTAACTATTGGAGGGTACAGTAGGACAGGGGTTTATTGCATGGTGTTTATTGTGTAACTATTGGAGGGTACAGTAGGACAGGGGTTTATTGCATGGTGTTTAGTGTGTAACTATTGGAGGGTACAGTAGGACAGGGGTTTATTGCATGGTGTTTAGTGTGTAACTATTGGAGGGTACAGTAGGACAGGGGTTTATTGCATGGTGTTTAGTGTCTAACTATTGGAGGGTACTGTAGGACAGGGGTTTATTGCATGGTGTTTAGTGTCTAACTATTGGAGGGTACTGTAGGACAGGGGTTTATTGCATTGTGTTTAGTGTCTAACTATTGGAGGGTACAGTAGGACAGGGGTTTATTGCATGGTGTTTAGTGTGTAACTATTGGAGGGTACAGTAGGACAGGGGTTTATTGCATGGTGTTTAGTGTCTAACTATTGGAGGGTACAGTAGGACAGGGGTTTATTGCATGGTGTTTAGTGTGTAACTATTGGAGGGTACAGTAGGACAGGGGTATATTGCATGGTGTTTAGTGTGTAACTATTGGAGGGTACAGTAGGACAGGGGTTTATTGCATGGTGTTTAGTGTCTAACTATTGGAGGGTACAGTAGGACAGGGGTTTATTGCATGGTGTTTAGTGTCTAACTATTGGAGGGTACTGTAGGACAGGGGTTTATTGCATGGTGTTTAGTGTGTAACTATTGGAGGGTACAGTAGGACAGGGGTTTATTGCATGGTGTTTAGTGTGTAACTATTGGAGGGTACAGTAGGAAAGGGGTTTATTGCATGGTGTTTAGTGTGTAACTATTGGAGGGTACAGTAGGACAGGGGTTTATAGCATGGTGTTTATTGTGTAACTATTGGAGGGTACAGTAGGACAGGGGTTTATTGCATGGTGTTTAGTGTGTAACTATTGGAGGGTACAGTAGGACAGGGGTTTATTGCATGGTGTTTAGTGTGTAACTATTGGAGGGTACAGTAGGACAGGGGTTTATTGCATGGTGTTTAGTGTGTAACTATTGGAGGGTACAGTAGGACAGGGGTTTATTGCATGGTGTTTAGTGTGTAACTATTGGAGGGTACAGTAGGACAGGGGTTTATTGCATGGTGTTTAGTGTCTAACTATTGGAGGGTACTGTAGGACAGGGGTTTATTGCATGGTGTTTAGTGTCTAACTATTGGAGGGTACTGTAGGACAGGGGTTTATTGCATGGTGTTTAGTGTGTAACTATTGGAGGGTACAGTAGGACAGGGGTTTATTGCATGGTGTTTAGTGTGTAACTATTGGAGGGTACAGTAGGACAGGGGTTTATTGCATGGTGTTTAGTGTCTAACTATTGGAGGGTACTGTAGGACAGGGGTTTATTGCATGGTGTTTAGTGTCTAACTATTGGAGGGTACTGTAGGACAGGGGTTTATTGCATGGTGTTTAGTGTGTAACTATTGGAGGGTACAGTAGGACAGGGGTTTATTGCATGGTGTTTAGTGTCTAACTATTGGAGGGTACAGTAGGACAGGGGTTTATTGCATGGTGTTTAGTGTGTAACTATTGCAGGGTACAGTAGGACAGTGGTTTATTGCATGGTGTTTAGTGTGTAACTATTGGAGGGTACTGTAGGACAGGGGTTTATTGCATGGTGTTTAGTGTGTAACTATTGGAGGGTACAGTAGGACAGGGGTTTATTGCATGGTGTTTAGTGTCTAACTATTGGAGGGTACAGTAGGACTGGGGTTTATTGCATTGTGTTTAGTGTGTAACTATTGGAGGGTACTGTAGGACAGGGGTTTATTGCATGGTGTTTAGTGTGTAACTATTGGAGGGTACTGTAGGACAGGGGTTTATTGCATGGTGTTTAGTGTGTAACTATTGGAGGGTACAGTAGGACAGGGGTTTATTGCATGGTGTTTAGTGTGTAACTATTGGAGGGTACAGTAGGACAGGGGTTTATTGCATGGTGTTTATTGTGTAACTATTGGAGGGTACAGTAGGACAGGGGTTTATTGCATGGTGTTTAGTATCTTGCTATTGGAGGGTACCGTAGGACAGGGGTTTATTGCATGGTGTTTAGTGTGTAACTATTGGAGGGTACAGTAGGACAGGGGTTTATTGCATGGTGTTTAGTGTGTAACTATTGGAGGGTACAGTAGGACAGGGGTTTATTGCATGGTGTTTAGTGTCTAACTATTGGAGGGTACAGTAGGACAGGGGTTTATTGCATGGTGTTTATTGTGTAACTATTGGAGGGTACAGTAGGACAGGGGTTTATTGCATGGTGTTTAGTGTGTAACTATTGGAGGGTACAGTAGGACAGGGGTTTATTGCATGGTGTTTAGTGTGTAACTATTGGAGGGTACAGTAGGACAGGGGTTTATTGCATGGTGTTTAGTGTCTAACTATTGGAGGGTACTGTAGGACAGGGGTTTATTGCATGGTGTTTAGTGTCTAACTATTGGAGGGTACTGTAGGACAGGGGTTTATTGCATTGTGTTTAGTGTCTAACTATTGGAGGGTACAGTAGGACAGGGGTTTATTGCATGGTGTTTAGTGTGTAACTATTGGAGGGTACAGTAGGACAGGGGTTTATTGCATGGTGTTTAGTGTCTAACTATTGGAGGGTACAGTAGGACAGGGGTTTATTGCATGGTGTTTAGTGTGTAACTATTGGAGGGTACAGTAGGACAGGGGTATATTGCATGGTGTTTAGTGTGTAACTATTGGAGGGTACAGTAGGACAGGGGTTTATTGCATGGTGTTTAGTGTCTAACTATTGGAGGGTACAGTAGGACAGGGGTTTATTGCATGGTGTTTAGTGTCTAACTATTGGAGGGTACTGTAGGACAGGGGTTTATTGCATGGTGTTTAGTGTGTAACTATTGGAGGGTACAGTAGGACAGGGGTTTATTGCATGGTGTTTAGTGTGTAACTATTGGAGGGTACAGTAGGAAAGGGGTTTATTGCATGGTGTTTAGTGTGTAACTATTGGAGGGTACAGTAGGACAGGGGTTTATAGCATGGTGTTTATTGTGTAACTATTGGAGGGTACAGTAGGACAGGGGTTTATTGCATGGTGTTTAGTGTGTAACTATTGGAGGGTACAGTAGGACAGGGGTTTATTGCATGGTGTTTAGTGTGTAACTATTGGAGGGTACAGTAGGACAGGGGTTTATTGCATGGTGTTTAGTATGTAACTATTGGAGGGTACAGTAGGACAGGGGTTTATTGCATGGTGTTTAGTGTGTAACTATTGGAGGGTACAGTAGGACAGGGGTTTATTGCATGGTGTTTAGTGTCTAACTATTGGAGGGTACTGTAGGACAGGGGTTTATTGCATGGTGTTTAGTGTCTAACTATTGGAGGGTACTGTAGGACAGGGGTTTATTGCATGGTGTTTAGTGTGTAACTATTGGAGGGTACAGTAGGACAGGGGTTTATTGCATGGTGTTTAGTGTGTAACTATTGGAGGGTACAGTAGGACAGGGGTTTATTGCATGGTGTTTAGTGTCTAACTATTGGAGGGTACTGTAGGACAGGGGTTTATTGCATGGTGTTTAGTGTCTAACTATTGGAGGGTACTGTAGGACAGGGGTTTATTGCATGGTGTTTAGTGTGTAACTATTGGAGGGTACAGTAGGACAGGGGTTTATTGCATGGTGTTTAGTGTCTAACTATTGGAGGGTACAGTAGGACAGGGGTTTATTGCATGGTGTTCAGTGTCTAACTATTGGAGGGTACAGTAGGACTGGGGTTTATTGCATGGTGTTTAGTGTCTAACTATTGGAGGGTACTGTAGGACAGGGGTTTATTGCATGGTGTTTAGTGTGTAACTATTGGAGGGTACAGTAGGACAGGGGTTTATTGCATGGTGTTTAGTGTCTAACTATTGGAGGGTACAGTAGGACTGGGGTTTATTGCATTGTGTTTAGTGTGTAACTATTGGAGGGTACTGTAGGACAGGGGTTTATTGCATGGTGTTTAGTGTGTAACTATTGGAGGGTACTGTAGGACAGGGGTTTATTGCATGGTGTTTAGTGTGTAACTATTGGAGGGTACAGTAGGACAGGGGTTTATTGCATGGTGTTTAGTGTGTAACTATTGGAGGGTACAGTAGGACAGGGGTTTATTGCATGGTGTTTATTGTGTAACTATTGGAGGGTACAGTAGGACAGGGGTTTATTGCATGGTGTTTAGTATCTTGCTATTGGAGGGTACCGTAGGACAGGGGTTTATTGCATGGTGTTTAGTGTGTAACTATTGGAGGGTACAGTAGGACAGGGGTTTATTGCATGGTGTTTAGTGTCTAACTATTGGAGGGTACTGTAGGACAGGGGTTTATTGCATGGTGTTTAGTGTCTATCTATTGGAGGGTACAGTAGGACAGGAGTTTATTGCATGGTGTTTAGTGTCTAACTATTGGAGGGTACTGTAGGACAGGGGTTTATTGCATGGTGTTTAGTGTGTAACTATTGGAGGGTACTGTAGGACAGGGGTTTATTGCATGGTGTTTAGTGTGTAACTATTGGAGGGTACAGTAGGACAGGGGTTTATTGCATGGTGTTTAGTGTCTAACTATTGGAGGGTACTGTAGGACAGGGGTTTATTGCATGGTGTTTAGTGTGTAACTATTGGAGGGTACCGTAGGACAGGGGTTTATTGCATGGTGTTTAGTGTGTAACTATTGGAGGGTACAGTAGGACAGGGGTTTATTGCATGGTGTTTAGTGTGTAACTATTGGAGGGTACAGTAGGACAGGGGTTTATTGCATGGTGTTTAGTGTCTAACTATTGGAGGGTACAGTAGGACAGGGGTTTATTGCATGGTGTTTAGTGTGTAACTATTGGAGGGTACAGTAGGACTGGGGTTTATTGCATGGTGTTTAGTGTCTAACTATTGGAGGGTACCGTAGGACAGGGGTTTATTGCATGGTGTTTAGTGTGTAACTATTGGAGGGTACAGTAGGACAGGGGTTTATTGCATGGTGTTTAGTGTGTAACTATTGGAGGGTACAGTAGGACAGTGGTTTATTGCATGGTGTTTAGTGTGTAACTATTGGAGGGTACTGTAGGACAGGGGTTTATTGCATGGTGTTTAGTGTGTAACTATTGGAGGGTACTGTAGGACAGGGGTTTATTGCATGGTGTTTAGTGTGTAACTATTGGAGGGTACAGTAGGACAGGGGTTTATTGCATGGTGTTTAGTGTCTAACTATTGGAGGGTACTGTAGGACAGGGGTTTATTGCATGGTGTTTAGTGTGTAACTATTTGAGGGTACCGTAGGACAGGGGTTTATTGCATGGTGTTTAGTGTGTAACTATTGGAGGGTACAGTAGGACAGGGGTTTATTGCATGGTGTTTAGTGTGTAACTATTGGAGGGTACAGCAGGACAGGGGTTTATTGCATGGTGTTTAGTGTCTAACTATTGGAGGGTACAGTAGGACAGGGGTTTATTGCATGGTGTTTAGTGTGTAACTATTGGAGGGTACAGTAGGACTGGGGTTTATTGCATGGTGTTTAGTGTCTAACTATTGGAGGGTACCGTAGGACAGGGGTTTATTGCATGGTGTTTAGTGTGTAACTATTGGAGGGTACAGTAGGACAGGGGTTTATTGCATGGTGTTTAGTGTCTAACTATTGGAGGGTACAGTAGGACAGTGGTTTATTGCATGGTGTTAAGTGTGTAACTATTGGAGGGTACTGTAGGACAGGGGTTTATTGCATGGTGTTTAGTGTCTAACTATTGGAGGGTACAGTAGGACAGGGGTTTATTGCATGGTGTTTAGTGTGTAACTATTGGAGGGTACCGTAGGACAGGGGTTTATTGCATGGTGTTTAGTGTGTAACTATTGGAGGGTACAGTAGGACAGGGGTTTATTGCATGGTGTTTAGTGTGTAACTATTGGAGGGTACAGTAGGACAGGGGTTTATTGCATGGTGTTTAGTGTGTAACTATTGCAGGGTACAGTAGGACAGGGGTTTATTGCATGGTGTTTAGTGTGTAACTATTGGAGGGTACTGTAGGACAGGGTTTTATTGCATGGTGTTTAGTGTGTAACTATTGGAGGGTACAGTAGGAAAGGGGTTTATTGCACGGTGTTCAGTGTGTAACTATTGGAGGGTACAGTAGGACAGGGGTTTATTGCATGGTGTTTAGTGTGTAACTATTGGAGGGTACAGTAGGACAGGGGTTTATTGCATGGTGTTTAGTGTGTAACTATTGGAGGGTACAGTAGGACAGGGGTTTATTGCATGGTGTTTAGTGTGTAACTATTGGAGGGTACAGTAGGAAAGGGGTTTATTGCATGGTGTTTAGTGTGTAACTATTGGAGGGTACAGTAGGACAGGGGTTTATTGCATGGTGTTTAGTGTCTAACTATTGGAGGGTACTGTAGGACAGGGGTTTATTGCATGGTGTTTAGTGTGTAACTATTGGAGGGTACCGTAGGACAGGGGTTTATTGCATGGTGTTTAGTGTGTAACTATTGGAGGGTACAGTAGGACAGGGGTTTATTGCATGGTGTTTAGTGTGTAACTATTGGAGGGTACAGTAGGACAGGGGTTTATTGCATGGTGTTTAGTGTGTAACTATTGGAGGGTACAGTAGGACAGGGGTTTATTGCATGGTGTTTAGTGTGTAACTATTGGAGGGTACAGTAGGACAGGGGTTTATTGCATGGTGTTTAGTGTGTAACTATTGGAAGGTACAGTAGGAAAGGGGTTTATTGCATGGTGTTTAGTGTGTAACTATTGGAGGGTACAGTAGGACAGGGGTTTATTGCATGGTGTTTAGTGTCTAACTATTGGAGGGTACAGTAGGACAGGGGTTTATTGCATGGTGTTTAGTGTCTAACTATTGGAGGGTACTGTAGGACAGGGGTTTATTGCATGGTGTTTAGTGTGTAACTATTGGAGGGTACCGTAGGACAGGGGTTTATTGCATGGTGTTTAGTGTGTAACTATTGGAGGGTACAGTAGGACAGGGGTTTATTGCATGGTGTTTAGTGTGTAACTATTGGAGGGTACAGTAGGACAGGGGTTTATTGCATGGTGTTTAGTGTCTAACTATTGGAGGGTACAGTAGGACAGGGGTTTATTGCATGGTGTTTAGTGTGTAACTATTGGAGGGTACAGTAGGACTGGGGTTTATTGCATGGTGTTTAGTGTCTAACTATTGGAGGGTACCGTAGGACAGGGGTTTATTGCATGGTGTTTAGTGTGTAACTATTGGAGGGTACAGTAGGACAGGGGTTTATTGCATGGTGTTTAGTGTGTAACTATTGGAGGGTACAGTAGGACAGTGGTTTATTGCATGGTGTTTAGTGTGTAACTATTGGAGGGTACTGTAGGACAGGGGTTTATTGCATGGTGTTTAGTGTGTAACTATTGGAGGGTACAGTAGGACAGGGGTTTATTGCATGGTGTTTAGTGTGTAACTATTGGAGGGTACAGTAGGACAGGGGTTTATTGCATGGTGTTTAGTGTGTAACTATTGGAGGGTACAGTAGGACAGGGGTTTATTGCATGGTGTTTAGTGTGTAACTATTGCAGGGTACAGTAGGACAGTGGTTTATTGCATGGTGTTTAGTGTGTAACTATTGGAGGGTACTGTAGGACAGGGGTTTATTGCATGGTGTTTAGTGTCTAACTATTGGAGGGTACAGTAGGACAGGGGTTTATTGCATGGTGTTTAGTGTGTAACTATTGGAGGGTACAGTAGGACAGGGGTTTATTGCATGGTGTTTAGTGTGTAACTATTGGAGGGTACAGTAGGACAGGGGTTTATTGCATGGTGTTTAGTGTGTAACTATTGGAGGGTACAGTAGGACAGGGGTTTATTGCATGGTGTTTAGTGTGTAACTATTGGAGGGTACAGTAGGACAGGGGTTTATTGCATGGTGTTTAGTGTGTAACTATTGGAGGGTACAGTAGGACAGGGGTTTATTGCATGGTGTTTAGTGTCTAACTATTGGAGGGTACAGTAGGACAGGGGTTTATTGCATGGTGTTTAGTGTGTAACTATTGGAGGGTACAGTAGGACTGGGGTTTATTGCATGGTGTTTAGTGTCTAACTATTGGAGGGTACCGTAGGACAGGGGTTTATTGCATGGTGTTTAGTGTGTAACTATTGGAGGGTACAGTAGGACAGGGGTTTATTGCATGGTGTTTAGTGTGTAACTATTGGAGGGTACAGTAGGACAGTGGTTTATTGCATGGTGTTTAGTGTGTAACTATTGGAGGGTACTGTAGGACAGGGGTTTATTGCATGGTGTTTAGTGTGTAACTATTGGAGGGTACAGTAGGACAGGGGTTTATTGCATGGTGTTTAGTGTGTAACTATTGGAGGGTACAGTAGGACAGGGGTTTATTGCATGGTGTTTAGTGTGTAACTATTGGAGGGTACAGTAGGACAGGGGTTTATTGCATGGTGTTTAGTGTGTAACTATTGCAGGGTACAGTAGGACAGTGGTTTATTGCATGGTGTTTAGTGTGTAACTATTGGAGGGTACTGTAGGACAGGGGTTTATTGCATGGTGTTTAGTGTCTAACTATTGGAGGGTACAGTAGGACAGGGGTTTATTGCATGGTGTTTAGTGTGTAACTATTGGAGGGTACAGTAGGACAGGGGTTTATTGCATGGTGTTTAGTGTGTAACTATTGGAGGGTACAGTAGGACAGGGGTTTATTGCATGGTGTTTAGTGTGTAACTATTGGAGGGTACAGTAGGACAGGGGTTTATTGCATGGTGTTTAGTGTGTAACTATTGGAGGGTACAGTAGGACAGGGGTTTATTGCATGGTGTTTAGTGTGTAACTATTGGAGGGTACAGTAGGAAAGGGGTTTATTGCATGGTGTTTAGTGTGTAACTATTGGAGGGTACAGTAGGACAGGGGTTTATTGCATGGTGTTTAGTGTCTAACTATTGGAGGGTACAGTAGGACAGGGGTTTATTGCATGGTGTTTAGTGTCTAACTATTGGAGGGTACTGTAGGACAGGGGTTTATTGCATGGTGTTTAGTGTGTAACTATTGGAGGGTACCGTAGGACAGGGGTTTATTGCATGGTGTTTAGTGTGTAACTATTGGAGGGTACAGTAGGACAGGGGTTTATTGCATGGTGTTTAGTGTGTAACTATTGGAGGGTACAGTAGGACAGGGGTTTATTGCATGGTGTTTAGTGTCTAACTATTGGAGGGTACAGTAGGACAGGGGTTTATTGCATGGTGTTTAGTGTGTAACTATTGGAGGGTACAGTAGGACTGGGGTTTATTGCATGGTGTTTAGTGTCTAACTATTGGAGGGTACCGTAGGACAGGGGTTTATTGCATGGTGTTTAGTGTGTAACTATTGGAGGGTACAGTAGGACAGGGGTTTATTGCATGGTGTTTAGTGTGTAACTATTGGAGGGTACAGTAGGACAGTGGTTTATTGCATGGTGTTTAGTGTGTAACTATTGGAGGGTACTGTAGGACAGGGGTTTATTGCATGGTGTTTAGTGTCTAACTATTGGAGGGTACAGTAGGACAGGGGTTTATTGCATGGTGTTTAGTGTGTAACTATTGGAGGGTACAGTAGGACAGGGGTTTATTGCATGGTGTTTAGTGTGTAACTATTGGAGGGTACAGTAGGACAGGGGTTTATTGCATGGTGTTTAGTGTGTAACTATTGCAGGGTACAGTAGGACAGTGGTTTATTGCATGGTGTTTAGTGTGTAACTATTGGAGGGTACTGTAGGACAGGGGTTTATTGCATGGTGTTTAGTGTCTAACTATTGGAGGGTACAGTAGGACAGGGGTTTATTGCATGGTGTTTAGTGTGTAACTATTGGAGGGTACAGTAGGACAGGGGTTTATTGCATGGTGTTTAGTGTGTAACTATTGGAGGGTACAGTAGGACAGGGGTTTATTGCATGGTGTTTAGTGTGTAACTATTGCAGGGTACAGTAGGACAGGGGTTTATTGCATGGTGTTTAGTGTGTAACTATTGGAGGGTACTGTAGGACAGGGTTTTATTGCATGGTGTTTAGTGTGTAACTATTGGAGGGTACAGTAGGAAAGGGGTTTATTGCACGGTGTTTAGTGTGTAACTATTGGAGGGTACAGTAGGACAGGGGTTTATTGCATGGTGTTTAGTGTGTAACTATTGGAGGGTACAGTAGGACAGGGGTTTATTGCATGGTGTTTAGTGTGTAACTATTGGAGGGTACACTAGGACAGGGGTTTATTGCATGGTGTTTAGTGTGTAACTATTGGAGGGTACTGTAGGAAAGGGGTTTATTGCATGGTGTTTAGTGTGTAACTATTGGAGGGTACAGTAGGACAGGGGTTTATTGCATGGTGTTTATTGTGTAACTATTGGAGGGTACAGTAGGACAGGGGTTTATTGCATGGTGTTTAGTGTCTAACTATTGGAGGGTACTGTAGGACAGGGGTTTATTGCATGGTGTTTAGTGTCTAACTATTGGAGGGTACTGTAGGACAGGGGTTTATTGTATGGTGTTTAGTGTGTAACTATTGGAGGGTACAGTAGGACAGGGGTTTATTGCATGGTGTTTAGTGTGTAACTATTGGAGGGTATCGTAGGACAGGGGTTTATTGCATGGTGTTTAGTGTCTAACTATTGGAGGGTACTGTAGGACAGGGGTTTATTGCATGGTGTTTAGTGTCTAACTATTGGAGGGTACTGTAGGACAGGGGTTTATTGCATGGTGTTTAGTGTGTAACTATTGGAGGGTACAGTAGGACAGGGGTTTATTGCATGGTGTTTAGTGTGTAACTATTGGAGGGTACAGTAGGACAGGGGTTTATTGCATGGTGTTTAGTGTGTAACTATTGGAGGGTACAGTAGGACAGGGGTTTATTGCATGGTGTTTAGTGTGTAACTATTGGAGGGTACAGTAGGACAGGGGTTTATTGCATGGTGTTTAGTGTCTTGCTATTGGAGGGTACCGTAGGACAGGGGTTTATTGCATCGTGTTTAGTGTGTAACTATTGGAAGGTACTGTAGGACAGGGGTTTATTGCATGGTGTTTAGTGTCTAACTATTGGAGGGTACTGTAGGACAGGGGTTTATTGCATGGTGTTTAGTGTGTAACTATTGGAGGGTACAGTAGGACAGGGGTTTATTGCATGGTGTTTAGTGTGTAACTATTGGAGGGTACAGTAGGACAGGGGTTTATTGCATGGTGTTTAGTGTGTAACTATTGGAGGGTACAGTAGGACAGGGGTTTATTGCATGGTGTTTAGTGTGTAACTATTGGAGGGTACAGTAGGACAGGGGTTTATTGCATGGTGTTTAGTGTGTAACTATTGGAGGGTACTGTAGGACAGGGGTTTATTGCATGGTGTTTAGTGTCTAACTATTGGAGGGTACCGTAGGACAGGGGTTTATTGCATGGTGTTTAGTGTCTAACTATTGGAGGGTACTGTAGGACAGGGGTTTATTGCATGGTGTTTAGTGTGTAACTATTGGAGGGTACAGTAGGACAGGGGTTTATTGCATGGTGTTTAGTGTGTAACTATTGGAGGGTACAGTAGGAAAGGGGTTTATTGCATGGTGTTTAGTGTGTAACTATTGAAGGGTACAGTAGGACAGGGGTTTATTGCATGGTGTTTATTGTGTAACTATTGGAGGGTACTGTAGGACAGGGGTTTATTGCATGGTGTTTAGTGTGTAACTATTGGAGGGTACAGTAGGACAGGGGTTTATTGCATGGTGTTTAGTGTGTAACTATTGGAGGGTACAGTAGGACAGGGGTTTATTGCATGGTGTTTAGTGTCTAACTATTGGAGGGTACAGTAGGACAGGGGTTTATTGCATGGTGTTTATTGTGTAACTATTGGAGGGTACAGTAGGACAGGGGTTTATTGCATGGTGTTTAGTGTGTAACTATTGGAGGGTACAGTAGGACAGGGGTTTATTGCATGGTGTTTAGTGTGTAACTATTGGAGGGTACAGTAGGACAGGGGTTTATTGCATGGTGTTTAGTGTCTAACTATTGGAGGGTACTGTAGGACAGGGGTTTATTGCATGGTGTTTAGTGTCTAACTATTGGAGGGTACTGTAGGACAGGGGTTTATTGCATTGTGTTTAGTGTCTAACTATTGGAGGGTACAGTAGGACAGGGGTTTATTGCATGGTGTTTAGTGTGTAACTATTGGAGGGTACAGTAGGACAGGGGTTTATTGCATGGTGTTTAGTGTCTAACTATTGGAGGGTACAGTAGGACAGGGGTTTATTGCATGGTGTTTAGTGTGTAACTATTGGAGGGTACAGTAGGACAGGGGTATATTGCATGGTGTTTAGTGTGTAACTATTGGAGGGTACAGTAGGACAGGGGTTTATTGCATGGTGTTTAGTGTCTAACTATTGGAGGGTACAGTAGGACAGGGGTTTATTGCATGGTGTTTAGTGTCTAACTATTGGAGGGTACTGTAGGACAGGGGTTTATTGCATGGTGTTTAGTGTGTAACTATTGGAGGGTACAGTAGGACAGGGGTTTATTGCATGGTGTTTAGTGTGTAACTATTGGAGGGTACAGTAGGAAAGGGGTTTATTGCATGGTGTTTAGTGTGTAACTATTGGAGGGTACAGTAGGACAGGGGTTTATAGCATGGTGTTTATTGTGTAACTATTGGAGGGTACAGTAGGACAGGGGTTTATTGCATGGTGTTTAGTGTGTAACTATTGGAGGGTACAGTAGGACAGGGGTTTATTGCATGGTGTTTAGTGTGTAACTATTGGAGGGTACAGTAGGACAGGGGTTTATTGCATGGTGTTTAGTGTGTAACTATTGGAGGGTACAGTAGGACAGGGGTTTATTGCATGGTGTTTAGTGTGTAACTATTGGAGGGTACAGTAGGACAGGGGTTTATTGCATGGTGTTTAGTGTCTAACTATTGGAGGGTACTGTAGGACAGGGGTTTATTGCATGGTGTTTAGTGTCTAACTATTGGAGGGTACTGTAGGACAGGGGTTTATTGCATGGTGTTTAGTGTGTAACTATTGGAGGGTACAGTAGGACAGGGGTTTATTGCATGGTGTTTAGTGTGTAACTATTGGAGGGTACAGTAGGACAGGGGTTTATTGCATGGTGTTTAGTGTCTAACTATTGGAGGGTACTGTAGGACAGGGGTTTATTGCATGGTGTTTAGTGTCTAACTATTGGAGGGTACTGTAGGACAGGGGTTTATTGCATGGTGTTTAGTGTGTAACTATTGGAGGGTACAGTAGGACAGGGGTTTATTGCATGGTGTTTAGTGTCTAACTATTGGAGGGTACAGTAGGACAGGGGTTTATTGCATGGTGTTCAGTGTCTAACTATTGGAGGGTACAGTAGGACTGGGGTTTATTGCATGGTGTTTAGTGTGTAACTATTGGAGGGTACTGTAGGACAGGGGTTTATTGCATGGTGTTTAGTGTGTAACTATTGGAGGGTACAGTAGGACAGGGGTTTATTGCATGGTGTTTAGTGTCTAACTATTGGAGGGTACAGTAGGACTGGGGTTTATTGCATTGTGTTTAGTGTGTAACTATTGGAGGGTACTGTAGGACAGGGGTTTATTGCATGGTGTTTAGTGTGTAACTATTGGAGGGTACTGTAGGACAGGGGTTTATTGCATGGTGTTTAGTGTGTAACTATTGGAGGGTACAGTAGGACAGGGGTTTATTGCATGGTGTTTAGTGTGTAACTATTGGAGGGTACAGTAGGACAGGGGTTTATTGCATGGTGTTTATTGTGTAACTATTGGAGGGTACAGTAGGACAGGGGTTTATTGCATGGTGTTTAGTATCTTGCTATTGGAGGGTACCGTAGGACAGGGGTTTATTGCATGGTGTTTAGTGTGTAACTATTGGAGGGTACAGTAGGACAGGGGTTTATTGCATGGTGTTTAGTGTCTAACTATTTGAGGGTACTGTAGGACAGGGGTTTATTGCATGGTGTTTAGTGTCTATCTATTGGAGGGTACAGTAGGACAGGAGTTTATTGCATGGTGTTTAGTGTCTAACTATTGGAGGGTACTGTAGGACAGGGGTTTATTGCATGGTGTTTAGTGTGTAACTATTGGAGGGTACTGTAGGACAGGGGTTTATTGCATGGTGTTTAGTGTGTAACTATTGGAGGGTACAGTAGGACAGTGGTTTATTGCATGGTGTTTAGTGTGTAACTATTGGAGGGTACTGTAGGACAGGGGTTTATTGCATGGTGTTTAGTGTGTAACTATTGGAGGGTACAGTAGGACAGGGGTTTATTGCATGGTGTTTAGTGTGTAACTATTGGAGGGTACAGTAGGACAGGGGTTTATTGCATGGTGTTTAGTGTGTAACTATTGGAGGGTACAGTAGGACAGGGGTTTATTGCATGGTGTTTAGTGTGTAACTATTGGAGGGTACAGTAGGACAGGGGTTTATTGCATGGTGTTTAGTGTGTAACTATTGCAGGGTACAGTAGGACAGGGGTTTATTGCATGGTGTTTAGTGTGTAACTATTGGAGGGTACTGTAGGACAGGGTTTTATTGCATGGTGTTTAGTGTGTAACTATTGGAGGGTACAGTAGGAAAGGGGTTTATTGCACGGTGTTCAGTGTGTAACTATTGGAGGGTACAGTAGGACAGGGGTTTATTGCATGGTGTTTAGTGTGTAACTATTGGAGGGTACAGTAGGACAGGGGTTTATTGCATGGTGTTTAGTGTGTAACTATTGGAGGGTACAGTAGGACAGGGGTTTATTGCATGGTGTTTAGTGTGTAACTATTGGAGGGTACAGTAGGAAAGGGGTTTATTGCATGGTGTTTAGTGTGTAACTATTGGAGGGTACAGTAGGACAGGGGTTTATTGCATGGTGTTTAGTGTCTAACTATTGGAGGGTACTGTAGGACAGGGGTTTATTGCATGGTGTTTAGTGTGTAACTATTGGAGGGTACCGTAGGACAGGGGTTTATTGCATGGTGTTTAGTGTGTAACTATTGGAGGGTACAGTAGGACAGGGGTTTATTGCATGGTGTTTAGTGTGTAACTATTGGAGGGTACAGTAGGACAGGGGTTTATTGCATGGTGTTTAGTGTGTAACTATTGGAGGGTACAGTAGGACAGGGGTTTATTGCATGGTGTTTAGTGTGTAACTATTGGAGGGTACAGTAGGACAGGGGTTTATTGCATGGTGTTTAGTGTGTAACTATTGGAGGGTACAGTAGGACAGGGGTTTATTGCATGGTGTTTAGTGTGTAACTATTGGAGGGTACAGTAGGACAGGGGTTTATTGCATGGTGTTTAGTGTCTAACTATTGGAGGGTACAGTAGGACAGGGGTTTATTGCATGGTGTTTAGTGTCTAACTATTGGAGGGTACTGTAGGACAGGGGTTTATTGCATGGTGTTTAGTGTGTAACTATTGGAGGGTACCGTAGGACAGGGGTTTATTGCATGGTGTTTAGTGTGTAACTATTGGAGGGTACAGTAGGACAGGGGTTTATTGCATGGTGTTTAGTGTGTAACTATTGGAGGGTACAGTAGGACAGGGGTTTATTGCATGGTGTTTAGTGTCTAACTATTGGAGGGTACAGTAGGACAGGGGTTTATTGCATGGTGTTTAGTGTGTAACTATTGGAGGGTACAGTAGGACTGGGGTTTATTGCATGGTGTTTAGTGTCTAACTATTGGAGGGTACCGTAGGACAGGGGTTTATTGCATGGTGTTTAGTGTGTAACTATTGGAGGGTACAGTAGGACAGGGGTTTATTGCATGGTGTTTAGTGTGTAACTATTGGAGGGTACAGTAGGACAGTGGTTTATTGCATGGTGTTTAGTGTGTAACTATTGGAGGGTACTGTAGGACAGGGGTTTATTGCATGGTGTTTAGTGTCTATCTATTGGAGGGTACAGTAGGACAGGGGTTTATTGCATGGTGTTTAGTGTGTAACTATTGGAGGGTACAGTAGGACAGGGGTTTATTGCATGGTGTTTAGTGTGTAACTATTGGAGGGTACAGTAGGACAGGGGTTTATTGCATGGTGTTTAGTGTGTAACTATTGGAGGGTACAGTAGGACAGGGGTTTATTGCATGGTGTTTAGTGTCTAACTATTGGAGGGTACAGTAGGACAGGGGTTTATTGCATGGTGTTTAGTGTGTAACTATTGGAGGGTACAGTAGGACTGGGGTTTATTGCATGGTGTTTAGTGTCTAACTATTGGAGGGTACCGTAGGACAGGGGTTTATTGCATGGTGTTTAGTGTGTAACTATTGGAGGGTACAGTAGGACAGGGGTTTATTGCATGGTGTTTAGTGTGTAACTATTGGAGGGTACAGTAGGACAGTGGTTTATTGCATGGTGTTTAGTGTGTAACTATTGGAGGGTACTGTAGGACAGGGGTTTATTGCATGGTGTTTAGTGTCTATCTATTGGAGGGTACAGTAGGACAGGGGTTTATTGCATGGTGTTTAGTGTGTAACTATTGGAGGGTACAGTAGGACAGGGGTTTATTGCATGGTGTTTAGTGTGTAACTATTGGAGGGTACAGTAGGACAGGGGTTTATTGCATGGTGTTTAGTGTGTAACTATTGCAGGGTACAGTAGGACAGTGGTTTATTGCATGGTGTTTAGTGTGTAACTATTGGAGGGTACTGTAGGACAGGGGTTTATTGCATGGTGTTTAGTGTTTAACTATTGGAGGGTACAGTAGGACAGGGGTTGATTGCATGGTGTTTAGTGTGTAACTATTGGAGGGTACAGTAGGACAGGGGTTTATTGCATGGTGTTTAGTGTGTAACTATTGGAGGGTACAGTAGGACAGGGGTTTATTGCATGGTGTTTAGAGTGTAACTATTGCAGGGTACAGTAGGACAGGGGTTTATTGCATGGTGTTTAGTGTGTAACTATTGGAGGGTACTGTAGGACAGGGTTTTATTGCATGGTGTTTAGTGTGTAACTATTGGAGGGTACAGTAGGAAAGGGGTTTATTGCACGGTGTTTAGTGTGTAACTATTGGAGGGTACAGTAGGACAGGGGTTTATTGCATGGTGTTTAGTGTGTAACTATTGGAGGGTACAGTAGGACAGGGGTTTATTGCATGGTGTTTAGTGTGTAACTATTGGAGGGTACACTAGGACAGGGGTTTATTGCATGGTGTTTAGTGTGTAACTATTGGAGGGTACTGTAGGAAAGGGGTTTATTGCATGGTGTTTAGTGTGTAACTATTGGAGGGTACAGTAGGACAGGGGTTTATTGCATGGTGTTTATTGTGTAACTATTGGAGGGTACAGTAGGACAGGGGTTTATTGCATGGTGTTTAGTGTCTAACTATTGGAGGGTACTGTAGGACAGGGGTTTATTGCATGGTGTTTAGTGTCTAACTATTGGAGGGTACTGTAGGACAGGGGTTTATTGCATGGTGTTTAGTGTGTAACTATTGGAGGGTACAGTAGGACAGGGGTTTATTGCATGGTGTTTAGTGTGTAACTATTGGAGGGTACCGTAGGACAGGGGTTTATTGCATGGTGTTTAGTGTCTAACTATTGGAGGGTACTGTAGGACAGGGGTTTATTGCATGGTGTTTAGTGTCTAACTATTGGAGGGTACTGTAGGACAGGGGTTTATTGCATGGTGTTTAGTGTGTAACTATTGGAGGGTACAGTAGGACAGGGGTTTATTGCATGGTGTTTAGTGTGTAACTATTGGAGGGTACAGTAGGACAGGGGTTTATTGCATGGTGTTTAGTGTGTAACTATTGGAGGGTACAGTAGGACAGGGGTTTATTGCATGGTGTTTAGTGTGTAACTATTGGAGGGTACAGTAGGACAGGGGTTTATTGCATGGTGTTTAGTGTCTTGCTATTGGAGGGTACCGTAGGACAGGGGTTTATTGCATGGTGTTTAGTGTGTAACTATTGGAGGGTACTGTAGGACAGGGGTTTATTGCATGGTGTTTAGTGTCTAACTATTGGAGGGTACTGTAGGACAGGGGTTTATTGCATGGTGTTTAGTGTGTAACTATTGGAGGGTACAGTAGGACAGGGGTTTATTGCATGGTGTTTAGTGTCTAACTATTGGAGGGTACTGTAGGACAGGGGTTTATTGCATGGTGTTTAGTGTGTAACTATTGGAGGGTACAGTAGGACAGGGGTTTATTGCATGGTGTTTAGTGTCTAACTATTGGAGGGTACTGTAGGACAGGGGTTTATTGCATGGTGTTTAGTGTCTATCTATTGGAGGGTACAGTAGGACAGGGGTTTATTGCATGGTGTTTAGTGTCTAACTATTGGAGGGTACTGTAGGACAGGGGTTTATTGCATGGTGTTTAGTGTCTAACTATTGGAGGGTACAGTAGGACAGGGGTTTATTGCATGGTGTTTAGTGTGTAACTATTGGAGGGTACAGTAGGACAGGGGTTTATTGCATGGTGTTTAGTGTCTAACTATTGGAGGGTACTGTAGGACAGGGGTTTATTGCATGGTGTTTAGTGTGTAACTATTGGAGGGTACCGTAGGACAGGGGTTTATTGCATGGTGTTTAGTGTGTAACTATTGGAGGGTACAGTAGGACAGGGGTTTATTGCATGGTGTTTAGTGTGTAACTATTGGAGGGTACAGTAGGACAGGGGTTTATTGCATGGTGTTTAGTGTGTAACTATTGGAGGGTACAGTAGGACAGGGGTTTATTGCATGGTGTTTAGTGTGTAACTATTGGAGGGTACAGTAGGACTGGGGTTTATTGCATGGTGTTTAGTGTCTAACTATTGGAGGGTACCGTAGGACAGGGGTTTATTGCATGGTGTTTAGTGTGTAACTATTGGAGGGTACAGTAGGACAGGGGTTTATTGCATGGTGTTTAGTGTGTAACTATTGGAGGGTACAGTAGGACAGTGGTTTATTGCATGGTGTTTAGTGTGTAACTATTGGAGGGTACAGTAGGACTGGGGTTTATTGCATGGTGTTTAGTGTCTAACTATTGGAGGGTACCGTAGGACAGGGGTTTATTGCATGGTGTTTAGTGTGTAACTATTGGAGGGTACAGTAGGACTGGGGTTTATTGCATGGTGTTTAGTGTCTAACTATTGGAGGGTACTGTAGGACAGGGGTTTATTGCATGGTGTTTAGTGTGTAACTATTGGAGGGTACAGTAGAACAGGGGTTTATTGCATGGTGTTTAGTGTCTAACTATTGGAGGGTACTGTAGGACAGGGGTTTATTGCATGGTGTTTAGTGTCTAACTATTGGAGGGTACAGTAGGACAGGGGTTTATTGCATGGTGTTTAGTGTCTAACTATTGGAGGGTACCGTAGGACAGGGGTTTATTGCATGGTGTTTAGTGTCTAACTATTGGAGGGTACCGTAGGACAGGGGTTTATTGCATGGTGTTTAGTGTGTAACTATTGGAGGGTCCTGTAGGACAGGGGTTTATTGCATGGTGTTTAGTGTCTAACTATTGGAGGGTACTGTAGGACAGGGGTTTATTGCATGGTGTTTAGTGTGTAACTATTGGAGGGTACTGTAGGACAGGGGTTTATTGCATGGTGTTTAGTGTGTAACTATTGCAGGGTACAGTAGGACAGGGGTTTATTGCATGGTGTTTAGTGTGTAACTATTGAAGGGTACAGTAGGACAGGGGTTTATTGCATGGTGTTTAGTGTCTAACTATTGGAGGGTACAGTAGGACAGGGGTTTATTGCATGGTGTTTAGTGTGTAACTATTGGAGGGTACAGTAGGACAGGGGTTTATTGCATGGTGTTTAGTGTCTAACTATTGGAGGGTACTGTAGGACAGGGGTTTATTGCATGGTGTTTAGTGTCTAACTATTGGAGGGTACAGTAGGACAGGGGTTTATTGCATGGTGTTTAGTGTCTAACTATTGGAGGGTACCGTAGGACAGGGGTTTATTGCATGGTGTTTAGTGTCTAACTATTGGAGGGTACCGTAGGACAGGGGTTTATTGCATGGTGTTTAGTGTGTAACTATTGGAGGGTACAGTAGGACAAGGTTTTATTGCATGGTGTTTAGTGTGTAACTATTGAAGGGTACAGTAGGACAAGGTTTTATTGCATGGTGTTTAGTGTCTAACTATTGGAGTTTACAGTAGGACATGGGTTTATTGCATGGTGTTTAGTGTGTAACTATTGGAGGGTACAGTAGGACAGGGGTTTATTGCATGGTGTTTATTGCGTAACTATTGGAGGATACAGTAGGACAGGGGTTTATTGCATGGTGTTTATTGCGTAACTATTGGAGGGTACAGTAGGACAGGGGTTTATTGCATGGTGTTTAGTGTCTAACTATTGGAGGGTACTGTAAGACAGGGGTTTATTGCATGGTGTTTAGTGTCTAACTATTGGAGGGTACAGTAGGACAGGGGTTTATTGCATGGTGTTTAGTGTCTAACTATTGGAGGGTACCGTAGGACAGGGGTTTATTGCATGGTGTTTAGTGTCTAACTATTGGAGGGTACCGTAGGACAGGGGTTTATTGCATGGTGTTTAGTGTGTAACTATTGGAGGGTACAGTAGGACAGGGGTTTATTGCATGGTGTTTAGTGTGTAACTATTGGAGGGTACAGTAGGACAGGGGTTTATTGCATGGTGTTTAGTGTCTAACTATTGGAGGGTACTGTAGGACAGGGGTTTATTGCATGGTGTTTAGTGTCTAACTATTGGAGGGTACAGTAGGACAGGGGTTTATTGCATGGTGTTTAGTGTCTAACTATTGGAGGGTACAGTAGTACAGGGGTTTATTGCATGGTGTTTAGTGTGTAACTATTGAAGGGTACAGTAGGACAAGGTTTTATTGCATGGTGTTTAGTGTGTAACTATTGGAGGGTACTGTAGGACAGGGGTTTATTGCATGGTGTTTAGTGTCTAACTATTGGAGGGTACAGTAGTACAGGGGTTTATTGCATGGTGTTTAGTGTGTAACTATTGAAGGGTACAGTAGGACAAGGTTTTATTGCATGGTGTTTAGTGTGTAACTATTGGAGGGTACAGTAGGACAGGGGTTTATTGCATGGTGTTTAGTGTGTAACTATTGGAGGGTACAGTAGGACAGGGGTTTATTGCATGGTGTTTAGTGTCTAACTATTGGAGGGTACTGTAGGACAGGGGTTTATTGCATGGTGTTTAGTGTCTAACTATTGAAGGGTACTGTAGGACAGGGGTTTATTGCATGGTGTTTAGTGTGTAACTATTGGAGGGTACAGTAGGAAAGGGGTTTATTGCATGGTGTTTAGTGTCTAACTATTGAAGGGTACTGTAGGACAGGGGTTTATTGCATGGTGTTTAGTGTGTAACTATTGGAGGGTACTGTAGGACAGGGGTTTATTGCATGGTGTTTAGTGTGTAACTATTGGAGGGTACAGTAGGACAGGGGTTTATTGCATGGTGTTTAGTGTGTAACTATTGGAGGGTACAGTAGGACAGGGGTTTATTGCATGGTGTTTAGTGTCTAACTATTGGAGGGTACAGTAGGACAGGGGTTTATTGCATGGTGTTTAGTGTCTAACTATTGGAGGGTACTGTAGGACAGGGTTTTATTGCATGGTGTTTAGTGTCTAACTATTGGAGGGTACTGTAGGACAGGGGTTTATTGCATGGTGTTTAGTGTCTAACTATTGGAGGGTACAGTAGGACAGGGGTTTATTGCATGGTGTTTAGTGTGTAACTATTGGAGGGTACTGTAGGACAGGGGTTTATTGCATGGTGTTTAGTGTCTAACTATTGGAGGGTACAGTAGGACAGGGGTTTATTGCATGGTGTTTAGTGTCTAACTATTGGAGGGTACTGTAGGACAGGGTTTTATTGCATGGTGTTTAGTGTGTAACTATTGGAGGGTACAGTAGGACAGGGGTTTATTGCATGGTGTTTAGTGTGTAACTATTGGAGGGTACAGTAGGACAGGGGTTTATTGCATGGTGTTTAGTGTGTAACTATTGGAGGGTACTGTAGGACAGGGGTTTATTGCATGGTGTTTAGTGTCTAACTATTGGAGGGTACAGTAGGACAGGGGTTTATTGCATGGTGTTTAGTGTGTAACTATTGGAGGGTACAGTAGGACAGTGGTTTATTGCATGGTGTTTAGTGTGTAACTATTGGAGGGTACAGTAGGAAAGGGGTTTATTGCATGGTGTTTAGTGTCTAACTATTGGAGGGTACTGTAGGACAGGGGTTTATTGCATGGTGTTTAGTATCTAACTATTGGAGGGTACTGTAGGACAGGGGTTTATTGCATGGTGTTTAGTGTGTAACTATTGGAGGGTACAGTAGGACAGGGGTTTATTGCATGGTGTTTAGTGTGTAACTATTGGAGGGTACAGTAGGACAGGGGTTTATTGCATGGTGTTTAGTGTCTAACTATTGGAGGGTACTGTAGGACAGGGTTTTATTGCATGGTGTTTAGTGTGTTACTATTGGAGGGTACAGTAGGACAGGGGTTTATTGCATGGTGTTTAGTGTGTAACTATTGGAGGGTACAGTAGGACAGGGGTTTATTGCATGGTGTTTAGTGTCTAACTATTGGAGGGTACAGTAGGACAGGGGTTTATTGCATGGTGTTTAGTATCTAACTATTGGAGGGTACAGTAGGACAGGGGTTTATTGCATGGTGTTTAGTGTCTAACTATTGGAGGGTACAGTAGGACAGGGGTTTATTGCATGGTGTTTAGTATCTAACTATTGGAGGGTACAGTAGGACAGGGGTTTATTGCATGGTGTTTAGTGTCTAACTATTGGAGGGTACAGTAGGACAGGGGTTTATTGCATGGTGTTTAGTGTCTAACTATTGGAGGGTACAGTAGGACAGGGGTTTATTGCATGGTGTTTATTGCGTAACTATTGGAGGGTACAGTAGGACAGGGGTTTATTGCATGGTGTTTAGTGTCTAACTATTGGAGGGTACTGTAGGACAGGGGTTTATTGCATGGTGTTTAGTGTCTAACTATTGGAGGGTACAGTAGGACAGGGGTTTATTGCATGGTGTTTAGTGTCTAACTATTGGAGGGTACCGTAGGACAGGGGTTTATTGCATGGTGTTTAGTGTCTAACTATTGGAGGGTACCGTAGGACAGGGGTTTATTGCATGGTGTTTAGTGTGTAACTATTGGAGGGTACAGTAGGACAGGGGTTTATTGCATGGTGTTTAGTGTGTAACTATTGGAGGGTACAGTAGGACAGGGGTTTATTGCATGGTGTTTAGTGTCTAACTATTGGAGGGTACTGTAGGACAGGGGTTTATTGCATGGTGTTTAGTGTCTAACTATTGGAGGGTACAGTAGGACAGGGGTTTATTGCATGGTGTTTAGTGTCTAACTATTGGAGGGTACCGTAGGACAGGGGTTTATTGCATGGTGTTTAGTGTCTAACTATTGGAGGGTACCGTAGGACAGGGGTTTATTGCATGGTGTTTAGTGTGTAACTATTGGAGGGTCCTGTAGGACAGGGGTTTATTGCATGGTGTTTAGTGTGTAACTATTGGAGGGTACTGTAGGACAGGGGTTTATTGCATGGTGTTTAGTGTGTAACTATTGGAGGGTACAGTAGGACAGGGGTTTATTGCATGGTGTTTAGTGTGTAACTATTGGAGGGTACAGTAGGACAGGGGTTTATTGCATGGTGTTTAGTGTGTAACTATTGGAGGGTACAGTAGGAAAGGGGTTTATTGCATGGTGTTTAGTGTGTAACTATTGGAGTTTACAGTAGGACAGGGGTTTATTGCATGGTGTTTATTGCGTAACTATTGGAGGGTACAGTAGGACAGGGGTTTATTGCATGGTGTTTAGTGTCTAACTATTGGAGGGTACAGTAGGACAGGGGTTTATTGCATGGTGTTTAGTGTGTAACTATTGGAGGGTACTGTAGGACAGGGGTTTATTGCATGGTGTTTATTGTGTAACTATTGGAGGGTACAGTAGGAAAGGGGTTTATTGCATGGTGTTTAGTGTGTAACTATTGGAGGGTACAGTAGGACAGGGGTTTATTGCATGGTGTTTAGTGTCTAACTATTGGAGGGTACAGTAGGACAGGGGTTTATTGCATGGTGTTTAGTGTCTAACTATTGGAGGGTACAGTAGGAAAGGGGTTTATTGCATGGTGTTTAGTGTGTAACTATTGGAGGGTACAGTAGGACAGGGGTTTATTGCATGGTGTTTAGTGTGTAACTATTGGAGGGTACAGTAGGACAGGGGTTTATTGCATGGTGTTTAGTGTCTAACTATTGGAGGGTACAGTAGGAAAGGGGTTTATTGCATGGTGTTTAGTGTGTAACTATTGGAGGGTACAGTAGGACAGGGGTTTATTGCATGGTGTTTAGTGCGTAACTATTGGAGGGTACAGTAGGACAGGGGTTTATTGCATGGTGTTTAGTGTCTAACTATTGGAGTTTACAGTAGGACAGGGGTTTATTGCATGGTGTTTAGTGTGTAACTATTGGAGGGTACAGTAGGACAGGGGTTTATTGTATGGTGTTTAGTGTGTAACTATTGGAGGGTACAGTAGGACAGGGGTTTATTGCATGGTGTTTAGTGTGTAACTATTGGAGGGTACAGTAGGACAGGGTTTTATTGCATGGTGTTTAGTGTGTAACTATTGGAGGGTACAGTAGGACAGGGGTTTATTGCATGGTGTTTAGTGTCTAACTATTGGAGGGTACCGTAGGACAGGGGTTTATTGCATGGTGTTTAGTGTGTAACTATTGGAGGGTACAGTAGGACAGGGGTTTATTGCATGGTGTTTAGTGTGTAACTATTGGAGGGTACTGTAGGACAGGGTTTTATTGCATGGTGTTTAGTGTGTAACTATTGGAGGGTACAGTAGGACAGGGGTTTATTGCATGGTGTTTAGTGTGTAACTATTGGAGGGTACTGTAGGACAAGGTTTTATTGCATGGTGTTTAGTGTGTAACTATTGCAGGGTACAGTAGGACAGGGGTTTATTGCATGGTGTTTAGTGTGTAACTATTGGAGGGTACTGTAGGACAGGGGTTTATTGCATGGTGTTTAGTGTCTAACTATTGGAGGGTACAGTAGGACAGGGGTTTATTGCATGGTGTTTAGTGTGTAACTATTGGAGGGTACAGTAGGACAGGGGTTTATTGCATGGTGTTTAGTGTGTAACTATTGGAGGGTACAGTAGGACAGGGGTTTATTGCATGGTGTTTAGTGTCTAACTATTGGAGGGTACAGTAGGACAGGGGTTTATTGCATGGTGTTTATTGTCTAACTATTGGAGGGTACAGTAGGACAGGGGTTTATTGCATGGTGTTTAGTGTGTAACTATTGGAGGGTACTGTAGGACAGGGGTTTATTGCATGGTGTTTAGTGTGTAACTATTGGAGGGTACAGTAGGACAGGGGTTTATTGCATGGTGTTTAGTGTCTAACTATTGGAGGGTACTGTAGGACAGGGGTTTATTGCATGGTGTTTAGTGTCTAACTATTGGAGGGTACCGTAGGACAGGGGTTTATTGCATGGTGTTTAGTGTCTAACTATTGGAGGGTACTGTAGGACAGGGGTTTATTGCATGGTGTTTAGTGTGTAACTATTGGAGGGTACAGTAGGACAGGGGTTTATTGCATGGTGTTTAGTGTCTAACTATTGGAGGGTACTGTAGGACAGGGGTTTATTGCATGGTGTTTAGTGTGTAACTATTGGAGGGTACTGTAGGACAGGGGTTTATTGCATGGTGTTTAGTGTGTAACTATTGGAGGGTACAGTAGGACAGGGGTTTATTGCATGGTGTTTAGTGTCTAACTATTGGAGGGTACTGTAGGACAGGGGTTTATTGCATGGTGTTTAGTGTGTAACTATTGGAGGGTACAGTAGGACAGGGGTTTATTGCATGGTGTTTAGTGTGTAACTATTGGAGGGTACAGTAGGAAAGGGGTTTATTGCATGGTGTTTAGTGTGTAACTATTGGAGGGTACAGTAGGACAGGGGTTTATTGCATGGTGTTTAGTGTCTAACTATTGGAGGGTACTGTAGGACAGGGGTTTATTGCATGGTGTTTAGTGTGTAACTATTGGAGGGTACCGTAGGACAGGGGTTTATTGCATGGTGTTTAGTGTGTAACTATTGGAGGGTACAGTAGGACAGGGGTTTATTGCATGGTGTTTAGTGTGTAACTATTGGAGGGTACAGTAGGACAGGGGTTTATTGCATGGTGTTTAGTGTGTAACTATTGGAGGGTACAGTAGGACAGGGGTTTATTGCATGGTGTTTAGTGTGTAACTATTGGAGGGTACAGTAGGACTGGGGTTTATTGCATGGTGTTTAGTGTCTAACTATTGGAGGGTACCGTAGGACAGGGGTTTATTGCATGGTGTTTAGTGTGTAACTATTGGAGGGTACAGTAGGACAGGGGTTTATTGCATGGTGTTTAGTGTGTAACTATTGGAGGGTACTGTAGGACAGGGTTTTATTGCATGGTGTTTAGTGTGTAACTATTGCAGGGTACAGTAGGACAGGGGTTTATTGCATGGTGTTTAGTGTGTAACTATTGGAGGGTACTGTAGGACAAGGTTTTATTGCATGGTGTTTAGTGTGTAACTATTGCAGGGTACAGTAGGACAGGGGTTTATTGCATGGTGTTTAGTGTGTAACTATTGGAGGGTACTGTAGGACAGGGGTTTATTGCATGGTGTTTAGTGTCTAACTATTGGAGGGTACAGTAGGACAGGGGTTTATTGCATGGTGTTTAGTGTGTAACTATTGGAGGGTACAGTAGGACAGGGGTTTATTGCATGGTGTTTAGTGTGTAACTATTGGAGGGTACAGTAGGACAGGGGTTTATTGCATGGTGTTTAGTGTCTAACTATTGGAGGGTACCGTAGGACAGGGGTTTATTGCATGGTGTTTATTGTCTAACTATTGGAGGGTACAGTAGGACAGGGGTTTATTGCATGGTGTTTAGTGTGTAACTATTGGA
Organism: Gibbula magus; assembly: GCA_936450465.1. Taxonomy (NCBI): domain Eukaryota; kingdom Metazoa; phylum Mollusca; class Gastropoda; order Trochida; family Trochidae; genus Gibbula; species Gibbula magus. Next base: position 1,080,021 of record OW388289.1, on the reverse strand, counting down.
GGGTACTGTAGGACAGGGGTTTATTGCATGGTGTTTAGTATGTAACTATTGGAGGGTACAGTAGGACAGGGGTTTATTGCATGGTGTTTAGTGTCTAACTATTGGAGGGTACTGTAGGACAGGGGTTTATTGCATGGTGTTTAGTGTCTAACTATTGGAGGGTACCGTAGGACAGGGGTTTATTGCATGGTGTTTAGTGTCTAACTATTGGAGGGTACTGTAGGACAGGGGTTTATTGCATGGTGTTTAGTGTGTAACTATTGGAGGGTACAGTAGGACAGGCGTTTATTGCATGGTGTTTAGTGTCTAACTATTGGAGGGTACTGTAGGACAGGGGTTTATTGCATGGTGTTTAGTGTGTAACTATTGGAGGGTACTGTAGGACAGGGGTTTATTGCATGGTGTTTAGTGTGTAACTATTGGAGGGTACAGTAGGACAGGGGTTTATTGCATGGTGTTTAGTGTCTAACTATTGGAGGGTACTGTAGGACAGGGGTTTATTGCATGGTGTTTAGTGTGTAACTATTGGAGGGTACAGTAGGACAGGGGTTTATTGCATGGTGTTTAGTGTGTAACTATTGGAGGGTACAGTAGGAAAGGGGTTTATTGCATGGTGTTTAGTGTGTAACTATTGGAGGGTACAGTAGGACAGGGGTTTATTGCATGGTGTTTAGTGTGTAACTATTGGAGGGTACTGTAGGACAGGGGTTTATTGCATGGTGTTTAGTGTGTAACTATTGGAGGGTACCGTAGGACAGGGGTTTATTGCATGGTGTTTAGTGTGTAACTATTGGAGGGTACAGTAGGACAGGGGTTTATTGCATGGTGTTTAGTGTGTAACTATTGGAGGGTACAGTAGGACAGGGGTTTATTGCATGGTGTTTAGTGTGTAACTATTGGAGGGTACAGTAGGACAGGGGTTTATTGCATGGTGTTTAGTGTGTAACTATTGGAGGGTACAGTAGGACTGGGGTTTATTGCATGGTGTTTAGTGTCTAACTATTGGAGGGTACCGTAGGACAGGGGTTTATTGCATGGTGTTTAGTGTGTAACTATTGGAGGGTACAGTAGGACAGGGGTTTATTGCATGGTGTTTAGTGTGTAACTATTGGAGGGTACAGTAGGACAGTGGTTTATTGCATGGTGTTTAGTGTGTAACTATTGGAGGGTACTGTAGGACAGGGCTTTATTGCATGGTGTTTAGTGTGTAACTATTGGAGGGTACAGTAGGACAGGGGTTTATTGCATGGTGTTTAGTGTGTAACTATTGGAGGGTACAGTAGGACAGGGGTTTATTGCATGGTGTTTAGTGTGTAACTATTGGAGGGTACAGTAGGACAGGGGTTTATTGCATGGTGTTTAGTGTGTAACTATTGGAGGGTACAGTAGGACAGGGGTTTATTGCATGGTGTTTAGTGTGTAACTATTGCAGGGTACAGTAGGACAGGGGTTTATTGCATGGTGTTTAGTGTGTAACTATTGGAGGGTACTGTAGGACAGGGTTTTATTGCATGGTGTTTAGTGTGTAACTATTGCAGGGTACAGTAGGACAGGGGTTTATTGCATGGTGTTTAGTGTGTAACTATTGGAGGGTACTGTAGGACAGGGGTTTATTGCATGGTGTTTAGTGTCTAACTATTGGAGGGTACAGTAGGACAGGGGTTTATTGCATGGTGTTTAGTGTGTAACTATTGGAGGGTACAGTAGGACAGGGGTTTATTGCATGGTGTTTAGTGTGTAACTATTGGAGGGTACAGTAGGACAGGGGTTTATTGCATGGTGTTTAGTGTCTAACTATTGGAGGGTACCGTAGGACAGGGGTTTATTGCATGGTGTTTAGTGTCTAACTATTGGAGGGTACAGTAGGACAGGGGTTTATTGCATGGTGTTTAGTGTGTAACTATTGGAGGGTACTGTAGGACAGGGGTTTATTGCATGGTGTTTAGTATGTAACTATTGGAGGGTACAGTAGGACAGGGGTTTATTGCATGGTGTTTAGTGTCTAACTATTGGAGGGTACTGTAGGACAGGGGTTTATTGCATGGTGTTTAGTGTCTAACTATTGGAGGGTACCGTAGGACAGGGGTTTATTGCATGGTGTTTAGTGTCTAACTATTGGAGGGTACTGTAGGACAGGGGTTTATTGCATGGTGTTTAGTGTGTAACTATTGGAGGGTACAGTAGGACAGGCGTTTATTGCATGGTGTTTAGTGTCTAACTATTGGAGGGTACTGTAGGACAGGGGTTTATTGCATGGTGTTTAGTGTGTAACTATTGGAGGGTACTGTAGGACAGGGGTTTATTGCATGGTGTTTAGTGTGTAACTATTGGAGGGTACAGTAGGACAGGGGTTTATTGCATGGTGTTTAGTGTCTAACTATTGGAGGGTACTGTAGGACAGGGGTTTATTGCATGGTGTTTAGTGTGTAACTATTGGAGGGTACAGTAGGACAGGGGTTTATTGCATGGTGTTTAGTGTGTAACTATTGGAGGGTACAGTAGGAAAGGGGTTTATTGCATGGTGTTTAGTGTGTAACTATTGGAGGGTACAGTAGGACAGGGGTTTATTGCATGGTGTTTAGTGTCTAACTATTGGAGGGTACTGTAGGACAGGGGTTTATTGCATGGTGTTTAGTGTGTAACTATTGGAGGGTACCGTAGGACAGGGGTTTATTGCATGGTGTTTAGTGTGTAACTATTGGAGGGTACAGTAGGACAGGGGTTTATTGCATGGTGTTTAGTGTGTAACTATTGGAGGGTACAGTAGGACAGGGGTTTATTGCATGGTGTTTAGTGTGTAACTATTGGAGGGTACAGTAGGACAGGGGTTTATTGCATGGTGTTTAGTGTGTAACTATTGGAGGGTACAGTAGGACTGGGGTTTATTGCATGGTGTTTAGTGTCTAACTATTGGAGGGTACCGTAGGACAGGGGTTTATTGCATGGTGTTTAGTGTGTAACTATTGGAGGGTACAGTAGGACAGGGGTTTATTGCATGGTGTTTAGTGTGTAACTATTGGAGGGTACAGTAGGACAGTGGTTTATTGCATGGTGTTTAGTGTGTAACTATTGGAGGGTACTGTAGGACAGGGCTTTATTGCATGGTGTTTAGTGTGTAACTATTGGAGGGTACAGTAGGACAGGGGTTTATTGCATGGTGTTTAGTGTGTAACTATTGGAGGGTACAGTAGGACAGGGGTTTATTGCATGGTGTTTAGTGTGTAACTATTGGAGGGTACAGTAGGACAGGGGTTTATTGCATGGTGTTTAGTGTGTAACTATTGGAGGGTACAGTAGGACAGGGGTTTATTGCATGGTGTTTAGTGTGTAACTATTGCAGGGTACAGTAGGACAGGGGTTTATTGCATGGTGTTTAGTGTGTAACTATTGGAGGGTACTGTAGGACAGGGTTTTATTGCATGGTGTTTAGTGTGTAACTATTGCAGGGTACAGTAGGACAGGGGTTTATTGCATGGTGTTTAGTGTGTAACTATTGGAGGGTACTGTAGGACAGGGGTTTATTGCATGGTGTTTAGTGTCTAACTATTGGAGGGTACAGTAGGACAGGGGTTTATTGCATGGTGTTTAGTGTGTAACTATTGGAGGGTACAGTAGGACAGGGGTTTATTGCATGGTGTTTAGTGTGTAACTATTGGAGGGTACAGTAGGACAGGGGTTTATTGCATGGTGTTTAGTGTCTAACTATTGGAGGGTACCGTAGGACAGGGGTTTATTGCATGGTGTTTATTGTCTAACTATTGGAGGGTACAGTAGGACAGGGGTTTATTGCATGGTGTTTAGTGTGTAACTATTGGAGGGTACTGTAGGACAGGGGTTTATTGCATGGTGTTTAGTGTGTAACTATTGGAGGGTACAGTAGGACAGGGGTTTATTGCATGGTGTTTAGTGTCTAACTATTGGAGGGTACTGTAGGACAGGGGTTTATTGCATGGTGTTTAGTGTCTAACTATTGGAGGGTACCGTAGGACAGGGGTTTATTGCATGGTGTTTAGTGTCTAACTATTTGAGGGTACTGTAGGACAGGGGTTTATTGCATGGTGTTTATTGTGTAACTATTGGAGGGTACAGTAGGAAAGGGGTTTATTGCATGGTGTTTAGTGTGTAACTATTGGAGGGTACAGTAGGACAGGGGTTTATTGCATGGTGTTTAGTGTCTAACTATTGGAGGGTACAGTAGGACAGGGGTTTATTGCATGGTGTTTAGTGTCTAACTATTGGAGGGTACAGTAGGAAAGGGGTTTATTGCATGGTGTTTAGTGTGTAACTATTGGAGGGTACAGTAGGACAGGGGTTTATTGCATGGTGTTTAGTGTGTAACTATTGGAGGGTACAGTAGGACAGGGGTTTATTGCATGGTGTTTAGTGTCTAACTATTGGAGGGTACAGTAGGAAAGGGGTTTATTGCATGGTGTTTAGTGTGTAACTATTGGAGGGTACAGTAGGACAGGGGTTTATTGCATGGTGTTTAGTGCGTAACTATTGGAGGGTACAGTAGGACAGGGGTTTATTGCATGGTGTTTAGTGTCTAACTATTGGAGTTTACAGTAGGACAGGGGTTTATTGCATGGTGTTTAGTGTGTAACTATTGGAGGGTACAGTAGGACAGGGGTTTATTGTATGGTGTTTAGTGTGTAACTATTGGAGGGTACAGTAGGACAGGGGTTTATTGCATGGTGTTTAGTGTGTAACTATTGGAGGGTACAGTAGGACAGGGTTTTATTGCATGGTGTTTAGTGTGTAACTATTGGAGGGTACAGTAGGACAGGGGTTTATTGCATGGTGTTTAGTGTCTAACTATTGGAGGGTACCGTAGGACAGGGGTTTATTGCATGGTGTTTAGTGTGTAACTATTGGAGGGTACAGTAGGACAGGGGTTTATTGCATGGTGTTTAGTGTGTAACTATTGGAGGGTACTGTAGGACAGGGTTTTATTGCATGGTGTTTAGTGTGTAACTATTGGAGGGTACAGTAGGACAGGGGTTTATTGCATGGTGTTTAGTGTGTAACTATTGGAGGGTACTGTAGGACAAGGTTTTATTGCATGGTGTTTAGTGTGTAACTATTGCAGGGTACAGTAGGACAGGGGTTTATTGCATGGTGTTTAGTGTGTAACTATTGGAGGGTACTGTAGGACAGGGGTTTATTGCATGGTGTTTAGTGTCTAACTATTGGAGGGTACAGTAGGACAGGGGTTTATTGCATGGTGTTTAGTGTGTAACTATTGGAGGGTACAGTAGGACAGGGGTTTATTGCATGGTGTTTAGTGTGTAACTATTGGAGGGTACAGTAGGACAGGGGTTTATTGCATGGTGTTTAGTGTCTAACTATTGGAGGGTACCGTAGGACAGGGGTTTATTGCATGGTGTTTATTGTCTAACTATTGGAGGGTACAGTAGGACAGGGGTTTATTGCATGGTGTTTAGTGTGTAACTATTGGAGGGTACTGTAGGACAGGGGTTTATTGCATGGTGTTTAGTGTGTAACTATTGGAGGGTACAGTAGGACAGGGGTTTATTGCATGGTGTTTAGTGTCTAACTATTGGAGGGTACTGTAGGACAGGGGTTTATTGCATGGTGTTTAGTGTCTAACTATTGGAGGGTACCGTAGGACAGGGGTTTATTGCATGGTGTTTAGTGTCTAACTATTGGAGGGTACTGTAGGACAGGGGTTTATTGCATGGTGTTTAGTGTGTAACTATTGGAGGGTACAGTAGGACAGGGGTTTATTGCATGGTGTTTAGTGTCTAACTATTGGAGGGTACTGTAGGACAGGGGTTTATTGCATGGTGTTTAGTGTGTAACTATTGGAGGGTACTGTAGGACAGGGGTTTATTGCATGGTGTTTAGTGTGTAACTATTGGAGGGTACAGTAGGACAGGGGTTTATTGCATGGTGTTTAGTGTCTAACTATTGGAGGGTACTGTAGGACAGGGGTTTATTGCATGGTGTTTAGTGTGTAACTATTGGAGGGTACAGTAGGACAGGGGTTTATTGCATGGTGTTTAGTGTGTAACTATTGGAGGGTACAGTAGGAAAGGGGTTTATTGCATGGTGTTTAGTGTGTAACTATTGGAGGGTACAGTAGGACAGGGGTTTATTGCATGGTGTTTAGTGTGTAACTATTGGAGGGTACTGTAGGACAGGGGTTTATTGCATGGTGTTTAGTGTGTAACTATTGGAGGGTACCGTAGGACAGGGGTTTATTGCATGGTGTTTAGTGTGTAACTATTGGAGGGTACAGTAGGACAGGGGTTTATTGCATGGTGTTTAGTGTGTAACTATTGGAGGGTACAGTAGGACAGGGGTTTATTGCATGGTGTTTAGTGTGTAACTATTGGAGGGTACAGTAGGACAGGGGTTTATTGCATGGTGTTTAGTGTGTAACTATTGGAGGGTACAGTAGGACTGGGGTTTATTGCATGGTGTTTAGTGTCTAACTATTGGAGGGTACCGTAGGACAGGGGTTTATTGCATGGTGTTTAGTGTGTAACTATTGGAGGGTACAGTAGGACAGGGGTTTATTGCATGGTGTTTAGTGTGTAACTATTGGAGGGTACTGTAGGACAGGGTTTTATTGCATGGTGTTTAGTGTGTAACTATTGCAGGGTACAGTAGGACAGGGGTTTATTGCATGGTGTTTAGTGTGTAACTATTGGAGGGTACTGTAGGACAAGGTTTTATTGCATGGTGTTTAGTGTGTAACTATTGCAGGGTACAGTAGGACAGGGGTTTATTGCATGGTGTTTAGTGTGTAACTATTGGAGGGTACTGTAGGACAGGGGTTTATTGCATGGTGTTTAGTGTCTAACTATTGGAGGGTACAGTAGGACAGGGGTTTATTGCATGGTGTTTAGTGTGTAACTATTGGAGGGTACAGTAGGACAGGGGTTTATTGCATGGTGTTTAGTGTGTAACTATTGGAGGGTACAGTAGGACAGGGGTTTATTGCATGGTGTTTAGTGTCTAACTATTGGAGGGTACCGTAGGACAGGGGTTTATTGCATGGTGTTTATTGTCTAACTATTGGAGGGTACAGTAGGACAGGGGTTTATTGCATGGTGTTTAGTGTGTAACTATTGGAGGGTACTGTAGGACAGGGGTTTATTGCATGGTGTTTAGTATGTAACTATTGGAGGGTACAGTAGGACAGGGGTTTATTGCATGGTGTTTAGTGTCTAACTATTGGAGGGTACTGTAGGACAGGGGTTTATTGCATGGTGTTTAGTGTCTAACTATTGGAGGGTACCGTAGGACAGGGGTTTATTGCATGGTGTTTAGTGTCTAACTATTGGAGGGTACTGTAGGACAGGGGTTTATTGCATGGTGTTTAGTGTGTAACTATTGGAGGGTACAGTAGGACAGGGGTTTATTGCATGGTGTTTAGTGTCTAACTATTGGAGGGTACTGTAGGACAGGGGTTTATTGCATGGTGTTTAGTGTGTAACTATTGGAGGGTACTGTAGGACAGGGGTTTATTGCATGGTGTTTAGTGTGTAACTATTGGAGGGTACAGTAGGACAGGGGTTTATTGCATGGTGTTTAGTGTCTAACTATTGGAGGGTACTGTAGGACAGGGGTTTATTGCATGGTGTCTAGTGTGTAACTATTGGAGGGTACAGTAGGACAGGGGTTTATTGCATGGTGTTTAGTGTGTAACTATTGGAGGGTACAGTAGGAAAGGGGTTTATTGCATGGTGTTTAGTGTGTAACTATTGGAGGGTACAGTAGGACAGGGGTTTATTGCATGGTGTTTAGTGTCTAACTATTGGAGGGTACTGTAGGACAGGGGTTTATTGCATGGTGTTTAGTGTGTAACTATTGGAGGGTACCGTAGGACAGGGGTTTATTGCATGGTGTTTAGTGTGTAACTATTGGAGGGTACAGTAGGACAGGGGTTTATTGCATGGTGTTTAGTGTGTAACTATTGGAGGGTACAGTAGGACAGGGGTTTATTGCATGGTGTTTAGTGTGTAACTATTGGAGGGTACAGTAGGACAGGGGTTTATTGCATGGTGTTTAGTGTGTAACTATTGGAGGGTACAGTAGGACTGGGGTTTATTGCATGGTGTTTAGTGTCTAACTATTGGAGGGTACCGTAGGACAGGGGTTTATTGCATGGTGTTTAGTGTGTAACTATTGGAGGGTACAGTAGGACAGGGGTTTATTGCATGGTGTTTAGTGTGTAACTATTGGAGGGTACAGTAGGACAGTGGTTTATTGCATGGTGTTTAGTGTGTAACTATTGGAGGGTACTGTAGGACAGGGGTTTATTGCATGGTGTTTAGTGTGTAACTATTGGAGGGTACAGTAGGACAGGGGTTTATTGCATGGTGTTTAGTGTGTAACTATTGGAGGGTACAGTAGGACAGGGGTTTATTGCATGGTGTTTAGTGTGTAACTATTGGAGGGTACAGTAGGACAGGGGTTTATTGCATGGTGTTTAGTGTGTAACTATTGGAGGGTACAGTAGGACAGGGGTTTATTGCATGGTGTTTAGTGTGTAACTATTGCAGGGTACAGTAGGACAGGGGTTTATTGCATGGTGTTTAGTGTGTAACTATTGGAGGGTACTGTAGGACAGGGTTTTATTGCATGGTGTTTAGTGTGTAACTATTGCAGGGTACAGTAGGACAGGGGTTTATTGCATGGTGTTTAGTGTGTAACTATTGGAGGGTACTGTAGGACAGGGGTTTATTGCATGGTGTTTAGTGTCTAACTATTGGAGGGTACAGTAGGACAGGGGTTTATTGCATGGTGTTTAGTGTGTAACTATTGGAGGGTACAGTAGGACAGGGGTTTATTGCATGGTGTTTAGTGTGTAACTATTGGAGGGTACAGTAGGACAGGGGTTTATTGCATGGTGTTTAGTGTCTAACTATTGGAGGGTACCGTAGGACAGGGGTTTATTGCATGGTGTTTATTGTCTAACTATTGGAGGGTACAGTAGGACAGGGGTTTATTGCATGGTGTTTAGTGTGTAACTATTGGAGGGTACTGTAGGACAGGGGTTTATTGCATGGTGTTTAGTGTGTAACTATTGGAGGGTACAGTAGGACAGGGGTTTATTGCATGGTGTTTAGTGTCTAACTATTGGAGGGTACTGTAGGACAGGGGTTTATTGCATGGTGTTTAGTGTCTAACTATTGGAGGGTACCGTAGGACAGGGGTTTATTGCATGGTGTTTAGTGTCTAACTATTTGAGGGTACTGTAGGACAGGGGTTTATTGCATGGTGTTTAGTGTGTAACTATTGGAGGGTACAGTAGGACAGGGGTTTATTGCATGGTGTTTAGTGTCTAACTATTGGAGGGTACTGTAGGACAGGGGTTTATTGCATGGTGTTTAGTGTGTAACTATTGGAGGGTACTGTAGGACAGGGGTTTATTGCATGGTGTTTAGTGTGTAACTATTGGAGGGTACAGTAGGACAGGGGTTTATTGCATGGTGTTTAGTGTCTAACTATTGGAGGGTACTGTAGGACAGGGGTTTATTGCATGGTGTTTAGTGTGTAACTATTGGAGGGTACAGTAGGACAGGGGTTTATTGCATGGTGTTTAGTGTGTAACTATTGGAGGGTACAGTAGGAAAGGGGTTTATTGCATGGTGTTTAGTGTGTAACTATTGGAGGGTACAGTAGGACTGGGGTTTATTGCATGGTGTTTAGTGTCTAACTATTGGAGGGTACTGTAGGACAGGGGTTTATTGCATGGTGTTTAGTGTCTAACTATTGGAGGGTACTGTAGGACAGGGGTTTATTGCATGGTGTTTAGTGTGTAACTATTGGAGGGTACAGTAGGACAGGGGTTTATTGCATGGTGTTTAGTGTGTAACTATTGGAGGGTACCGTAGGACAGGGGTTTATTGCATGGTGTTTAGTGTCTAACTATTGGAGGGTACTGTAGGACAGGGGTTTATTGCATGGTGTTTAGTGTCTAACTATTGGAGGGTACTGTAGGACAGGGGTTTATTGCATGGTGTTTAGTGTGTAACTATTGGAGGGTACAGTAGGACAGGGGTTTATTGCATGGTGTTTAGTGTGTAACTATTGGAGGGTACAGTAGGACAGGGGTTTATTGCATGGTGTTTAGTGTGTAACTATTGGAGGGTACAGTAGGACAGGGGTTTATTGCATGGTGTTTAGTGTGTAACTATTGGAGGGTACAGTAGGACAGGGGTTTATTGCATGGTGTTTAGTGTCTTGCTATTGGAGGGTACCGTAGGACAGGGGTTTATTGCATGGTGTTTAGTGTGTAACTATTGGAGGGTACTGTAGGACAGGGGTTTATTGCATGGTGTTTAGTGTCTAACTATTGGAGGGTACTGTAGGACAGGGGTTTATTGCATGGTGTTTAGTGTGTAACTATTGGAGGGTACAGTAGGACAGGGGTTTATTGCATGGTGTTTAGTGTCTAACTATTGGAGGGTACTGTAGGACAGGGGTTTATTGCATGGTGTTTAGTGTGTAACTATTGGAGGGTACAGTAGGACAGGGGTTTATTGCATGGTGTTTAGTGTCTAACTATTGGAGGGTACTGTAGGACAGGGGTTTATTGCATGGTGTTTAGTGTCTATCTATTGGAGGGTACAGTAGGACAGGGGTTTATTGCATGGTGTTTAGTGTCTAACTATTGGAGGGTACTGTAGGACAGGGGTTTATTGCATGGTGTTTAGTGTCTAACTATTGGAGGGTACTGTAGGACAGGGGTTTATTGCATGGTGTTTAGTGTGTAACTATTGGAGGGTACAGTAGGACAGGGGTTTATTGCATGGTGTTTAGTGTCTAACTATTGGAGGGTACTGTAGGACAGGGGTTTATTGCATGGTGTTTAGTGTCTAACTATTGGAGGGTACTGTAGGACAGGGGTTTATTGCATGGTGTTTAGTGTGTAACTATTGGAGGGTACAGTAGGACAGGGGTTTATTGCATGGTGTTTAGTGTGTAACTATTGGAGGGTACCGTAGGACAGGGGTTTATTGCATGGTGTTTAGTGTCTAACTATTGGAGGGTACTGTAGGACAGGGGTTTATTGCATGGTGTTTAGTGTCTAACTATTGGAGGGTACTGTAGGACAGGGGTTTATTGCATGGTGTTTAGTGTGTAACTATTGGAGGGTACAGTAGGACAGGGGTTTATTGCATGGTGTTTAGTGTGTAACTATTGGAGGGTACAGTAGGACAGGGGTTTATTGCATGGTGTTTAGTGTGTAACTATTGGAGGGTACAGTAGGACAGGGGTTTATTGCATGGTGTTTAGTGTGTAACTATTGGAGGGTACAGTAGGACAGGGGTTTATTGCATGGTGTTTAGTGTCTTGCTATTGGAGGGTACCGTAGGACAGGGGTTTATTGCATGGTGTTTAGTGTGTAACTATTGGAGGGTACTGTAGGACAGGGGTTTATTGCATGGTGTTTAGTGTCTAACTATTGGAGGGTACTGTAGGACAGGGGTTTATTGCATGGTGTTTAGTGTGTAACTATTGGAGGGTACAGTAGGACAGGGGTTTATTGCATGGTGTTTAGTGTCTAACTATTGGAGGGTACTGTAGGACAGGGGTTTATTGCATGGTGTTTAGTGTGTAACTATTGGAGGGTACAGTAGGACAGGGGTTTATTGCATGGTGTTTAGTGTCTAACTATTGGAGGGTACTGTAGGACAGGGGTTTATTGCATGGTGTTTAGTGTCTATCTATTGGAGGGTACAGTAGGACAGGGGTTTATTGCATGGTGTTTAGTGTCTAACTATTGGAGGGTACTGTAGGACAGGGGTTTATTGCATGGTGTTTAGTGTCTAACTATTGGAGGGTACTGTAGGACAGGGGTTTATTGCATGGTGTTTAGTGTGTAACTATTGGAGGGTACAGTAGGACAGGGGTTTATTGCATGGTGTTTAGTGTCTAACTATTGGAGGGTACTGTAGGACAGGGGTTTATTGCATGGTGTTTAGTGTGTAACTATTGGAGGGTACCGTAGGACAGGGGTTTATTGCATGGTGTTTAGTGTGTAACTATTGGAGGGTACAGTAGGACAGGGGTTTATTGCATGGTGTGTAGTGTGTAACTATTGGAGGGTACAGTAGGACAGGGGTTTATTGCATGGTGTTTAGTGTGTAACTATTGGAGGGTACAGTAGGACAGGGGTTTATTGCATGGTGTTTAGTGTGTAACTATTGGAGGGTACAGTAGGACTGGGGTTTATTGCATGGTGTTTAGTGTCTAACTATTGGAGGGTACCGTAGGACAGGGGTTTATTGCATTGTGTTTAGTGTGTAACTATTGGAGGGTACAGTAGGACAGGGGTTTATTGCATGGTGTTTAGTGTGTAACTATTGGAGGGTACAGTAGGACAGTGGTTTATTGCATGGTGTTTAGTGTGTAACTATTGGAGGGTACAGTAGGACTGGGGTTTATTGCATGGTGTTTAGTGTCTAACTATTGGAGGGTACTGTAGGACAGGGGTTTATTGCATGGTGTTTAGTGTCTATCTATTGGAGGGTACAGTAGGACAGGGGTTTATTGCATGGTGTTTAGTGTCTAACTATTGGAGGGTACTGTAGGACAGGGGTTTATTGCATGGTGTTTAGTGTCTAACTATTGGAGGGTACTGTAGGACAGGGGTTTATTGCATGGTGTTTAGTGTGTAACTATTGGAGGGTACAGTAGGACAGGGGTTTATTGCATGGTGTTTAGTGTCTAACTATTGGAGGGTACTGTAGGACAGGGGTTTATTGCATGGTGTTTAGTGTCTAACTATTGGAGGGTACCGTAGGACAGGGGTTTATTGCATGGTGTTTAGTGTGTAACTATTGGAGGGTACAGTAGGACAGGGGTTTATTGCATGGTGTTTAGTGTGTAACTATTGGAGGGTACAGTAGGACAGGGGTTTATTGCATGGTGTTTAGTGTGTAACTATTGGAGGGTACAGTAGGACAGGGGTTTATTGCATGGTGTTTAGTGTGTAACTATTGGAGGGTACAGTAGGACTGGGGTTTATTGCATGGTGTTTAGTGTCTAACTATTGGAGGGTACCGTAGGACAGGGGTTTATTGCATGGTGTTTAGTGTGTAACTATTGGAGGGTACAGTAGGACAGGGGTTTATTGCATGGTGTTTAGTGTGTAACTATTGGAGGGTACAGTAGGACAGTGGTTTATTGCATGGTGTTTAGTGTGTAACTATTGGAGGGTACTGTAGGACAGGGGTTTATTGCATGGTGTTTAGTGTGTAACTATTGGAGGGTACAGTAGGACAGGGGTTTATTGCATGGTGTTTAGTGTGTAACTATTGGAGGGTACAGTAGGACAGGGGTTTATTGCATGGTGTTTAGTGTGTAACTATTGGAGGGTACAGTAGGACAGGGGTTTATTGCATGGTGTTTAGTGTGTAACTATTGGAGGGTACAGTAGGACAGGGGTTTATTGCATGGTGTTTAGTGTGTAACTATTGCAGGGTACAGTAGGACAGGGGTTTATTGCATGGTGTTTAGTGTGTAACTATTGGAGGGTACTGTAGGACAGGGTTTTATTGCATGGTGTTTAGTGTGTAACTATTGGAGGGTACAGTAGGAAAGGGGTTTATTGCACGGTGTTTAGTGTGTAACTATTGGAGGGTACAGTAGGACAGGGGTTTATTGCATGGTGTTTAGTGTGTAACTATTGGAGGGTACAGTAGGACAGGGGTTTATTGCATGGTGTTTAGTGTGTAACTATTGGAGGGTACACTAGGACAGGGGTTTATTGCATGGTGTTTAGTGTGTAACTATTGGAGGGTACAGTAGGAAAGGGGTTTATTGCATGGTGTTTAGTGTGTAACTATTGGAGGGTACAGTAGGACAGGGGTTTATTGCATGGTGTTTATTGTGTAACTATTGGAGGGTACAGTAGGACAGGGGTTTATTGCATGGTGTTAAGTGTCTAACTATTGGAGGGTACAGTAGGACAGGGGTTTATTGCATGGTGTTTAGTGTGTAACTATTGGAGGGTACAGTAGGAAAGGGGTTTATTGCATGGTGTTTAGTGTGTAACTATTGGAGGGTACAGTAGGACAGGGGTTTATTGCATGGTGTTTAGTGTCTAACTATTGGAGGGTACAGTAGGACAGGGGTTTATTGCATGGTGTTTAGTGTCTAACTATTGGAGGGTACAGTAGGAAAGGGGTTTATTGCATGGTGTTTAGTGTGTAACTATTGGAGGGTACAGTAGGACAGGGGTTTATTGCATGGTGTTTAGTGTGTAACTATTGGAGGGTACAGTAGGACAGGGGTTTATTGCATGGTGTTTAGTGTCTAACTATTGGAGGGTACAGTAGGAAAGGGGTTTATTGCATGGTGTTTAGTGTCTAACTATTGGAGGGTACAGTAGGACAGGGGTTTATTGCATGGTGTTTAGTGCGTAACTATTGGAGGGTACAGTAGGACAGGGGTTTATTGCATGGTGTTTAGTGTCTAACTATTGGAGGGTACAGTAGGACAGGGGTTTATTGCATGGTGTTTAGTGTGTAACTATTGCAGGGTACAGTAGGACAGGGGTTTATTGCATGGTGTTTAGTGTGTAACTATTGGAGGGTACTGTAGGACAGGGTTTTATTGCATGGTGTTTAGTGTGTAACTATTGGAGGGTACAGTAGGAAAGGGGTTTATTGCACGGTGTTTAGTGTGTAACTATTGGAGGGTACAGTAGGACAGGGGTTTATTGCATGGTGTTTAGTGTGTAACTATTGGAGGGTACAGTAGGACAGGGGTTTATTGCATGGTGTTTAGTGTGTAACTATTGGAGGGTACACTAGGACAGGGGTTTATTGCATGGTGTTTATTGTGTAACTATTGGAGGGTACAGTAGGACAGGGGTTTATTGCATGGTGTTAAGTGTCTAACTATTGGAGGGTACAGTAGGACAGGGGTTTATTGCATGGTGTTTAGTGTGTAACTATTGGAGGGTACAGTAGGAAAGGGGTTTATTGCATGGTGTTTAGTGTGTAACTATTGGAGGGTACAGTAGGACAGGGGTTTATTGCATGGTGTTTAGTGTCTAACTATTGGAGGGTACAGTAGGAAAGGGGTTTATTGCATGGTGTTTAGTGTGTAACTATTGGAGGGTACAGTAGGACAGGGGTTTATTGCATGGTGTTTAGTGCGTAACTATTGGAGGGTACAGTAGGACAGGGGTTTATTGCATGGTGTTTAGTGTCTAACTATTGGAGGGTACAGTAGGACAGGGGTTTATTGCATGGTGTTTAGTGTGTAACTATTGCAGGGTACAGTAGGACAGGGGTTTATTGCATGGTGTTTAGTGTGTAACTATTGGAGGGTACTGTAGGACAGGGTTTTATTGCATGGTGTTTAGTGTGTAACTATTGGAGGGTACAGTAGGAAAGGGGTTTATTGCACGGTGTTTAGTGTGTAACTATTGGAGGGTACAGTAGGACAGGGGTTTATTGCATGGTGTTTAGTGTGTAACTATTGGAGGGTACAGTAGGACAGGGGTTTATTGCATGGTGTTTAGTGTGTAACTATTGGAGGGTACAGTAGGACAGGGGTTTATTGCATGGTGTTTAGTGTGTAACTATTGGAGGGTACACTAGGACAGGGGTTTATTGCATGGTGTTTAGTGTGTAACTATTGGAGGGTACAGTAGGAAAGGGGTTTATTGCATGGTGTTTAGTGTGTAACTATTGGAGGGTACAGTAGGACAGGGGTTTATTGCATGGTGTTTATTGTGTAACTATTGGAGGGTACAGTAGGACAGGGGTTTATTGCATGGTGTTTAGTGTCTAACTATTGGAGGGTACAGTAGGACAGGGGTTTATTGCATGGTGTTTAGTGTGTAACTATTGGAGGGTACAGTAGGAAAGGGGTTTATTGCATGGTGTTTAGTGTCTAACTATTGGAGGGTACAGTAGGACAGGGGTTTATTGCATGGTGTTTAGTGTCTAACTATTGGAGGGTACAGTAGGACAGGGGTTTATTGCATGGTGTTTAGTGTCTAACTATTGGAGGGTACAGTAGGAAAGGGGTTTATTGCATGGTGTTTAGTGTGTAACTATTGGAGGGTACAGTAGGACAGGGGTTTATTGCATGGTGTTTAGTGTGTAACTATTGGAGGGTACAGTAGGACAGGGGTTTATTGCATGGTGTTTAGTGTCTAACTATTGGAGGGTACAGTAGGAAAGGGGTTTATTGCATGGTGTTTAGTGTGTAACTATTGGAGGGTACAGTAGGACAGGGGTTTATTGCATGGTGTTTAGTGCGTAACTATTGGAGGGTACAGTAGGAAAGGGGTTTATTGCATGGTGTTTAGTGTCTAACTATTGGAGGGTACAGTAGGACAGGGGTTTATTGCATGGTGTTTAGTGTCTAACTATTGGAGGGTACAGTAGGACAGGGGTTTATTGCATGGTGTTTAGTGTGTAACTATTGGAGGGTACAGTAGGAAAGGGGTTTATTGCATGGTGTTTAGTGTGTAACTATTGGAGGGTACAGTAGGACAGGGGTTTATTGCATGGTGTTTAGTGTGTAACTATTGGAGGGTACAGTAGGACAGGGGTTTATTGCATGGTGTTTAGTGTCTAACTATTGGAGGGTACAGTAGGAAAGGGGTTTATTGCATGGTGTTTAGTGTGTAACTATTGGAGGGTACAGTAGGACAGGGGTTTATTGCATGGTGTTTAGTGCGTAACTATTGGAGGGTACAGTAGGACAGGGGTTTATTGCATGGTGTTTAGTGTCTAACTATTGGAGGGTACAGTAGGACAGGGGTTTATTGCATGGTGTTTAGTGTGTAACTATTGGAGGGTACAGTAGGACAGGGGTTTATTGCATGGTGTTTAGTGTGTAACTATTGGAGGGTACAGTAGGACAGGGGTTTATTGCATGGTGTTTAGTGTGTAACTATTGGAGGGTACAGTAGGACAGGGTTTTATTGCATGGTGTTTAGTGTGTAACTATTGGAGGGTACAGTAGGACAGGGGTTTATTGCATGGTGTTTAGTGTCTAACTATTGGAGGGTACCGTAGGACAGGGGTTTATTGCATGGTGTTTAGTGTGTAACTATTGGAGGGTACAGTAGGACAGGGGTTTATTGCATGGTGTTTAGTGTGTAACTATTGGAGGGTACTGTAGGACAGGGTTTTATTGCATGGTGTTTAGTGTGTAACTATTGCAGGGTACAGTAGGACAGGGGTTTATTGCATGGTGTTTAGTGTGTAACTATTGGAGGGTACTGTAGGACAAGGTTTTATTGCATGGTGTTTAGTGTGTAACTATTGCAGGGTACAGTAGGACAGGGGTTTATTGCATTGTGTTTAGTGTGTAACTATTGGAGGGTACTGTAGGACAGGGGTTTATTGCATGGTGTTTAGTGTCTAACTATTGGAGGGTACAGTAGGACAGGGGTTTATTGCATGGTGTTTAGTGTCTAACTATTGGAGGGTACAGTAGGACAGGGGTTTATTGCATGGTGTTTAGTGTGTAACTATTGCAGGGTACAGTAGGACAGGGGTTTATTGCATGGTGTTTAGTGTCTAACTATTGGAGGGTACAGTAGGACAGGGGTTTATTGCATGGTGTTTAGTGTGTAACTATTGGAGGGTACAGTAGGACAGGGGTTTATTGCATGGTGTTTAGTGTCTAACTATTGGAGGGTACCGTAGGACAGGGGTTTATTGCATGGTGTTTAGTGTGTAACTATTGGAGGGTACAGTAGGACAGGGGTTTATTGCATGGTGTTTAGTGTCTAACTATTGGAGGGTACTGTAGGACAGGGTTTTATTGCATGGTGTTTAGTGTGTAACTATTGGAGGGTACAGTAGGACAGGGGTTTATTGCATGGTGTTTAGTGTCTAACTATTGGAGGGTACCGTAGGACAGGGGTTTATTGCATGGTGTTTAGTGTGTAACTATTGGAGGGTACAGTAGGACAGGGGTTTATTGCATGGTGTTTAGTGTCTAACTATTGGAGGGTACTGTAGGACAGGGGTTTATTGCATGGTGTTTAGTGTGTAACTATTGGAGGGTACAGTAGGACAGGGGTTTATTGCATGGTGTTTAGTGTCTAACTATTGGAGGGTACAGTAGGACAGGGGTTTATTGCATGGTGTTTAGTGTGTAACTATTTGAGGGTACAGTAGGACAGGGGTTTATTGCATGGTGTTTAGTGTGTAACTATTGGAGGGTACAGTAGGACAGGGGTTTATTGCATGGTGTTTAGTGTGTAACTATTGGAGGGTACAGTAGGACAGGGGTTTATTGCATGGTGTTTAGTGTGTAACTATTGGAGGGTACAGTAGGACAGGGGTTTATTGCATGGTGTTTAGTGTCTAACTATTGGAGGGTACTGTAGGACAGGGGTTTATTGCATGGTGTTTAGTGTGTAACTATATGAGGGTACAGTAGGACAGGGGTTTATTGCATGGTGTTTAGTGTCTAACTATTGGAGGGTACTGTAGGACAGGGGTTTATTGCATGGTGTTTAGTGTGTAACTATTGGAGGGTACCGTAGGACAGGGGTTTATTGCATGGTGTTTAGTGTGTAACTATTGGAGGGTACAGTAGGACAGGGGTTTATTGCATGGTGTTTAGTGTGTAACTATTGGAGGGTACTGTAGGACAGGGGTTTATTGCATGGTGTTTAGTGTGTAACTATTGGAGGGTACTGTAGGACAGGGGTTTATTGCATGGTGTTTAGTGTGTAACTATTGGAGGGTACAGTAGGACAGGGGTTTATTGCATGGTGTTTAGTGTCTAACTATTGGAGGGTACAGTAGGACAGGGGTTTATTGCATGGTGTTTAGTGTCTAACTATTGGAGGATACTGTAGGACAGGGGTTTATTGCATGGTGTTTAGTGTCTAACTATTGGAGGGTACAGTAGGACAGGGGTTTATTGCATGGTGTTTAGTGTGTAACTTTTGGAGGGTATAGTAGGACAGGGGTTTATTGCATGGTGTTTAGTGTCTAACTATTGGAGGGTTCTGTAGGACAGGGGTTTATTGCATGGTGTTTAGTGTCTAACTATTGGAGTGTACTGTAGGACAGGGGTTTATTGCATGGTGTTTAGTGTGTAACTATTGGAGGGTACAGTAGCACAGGGGTTTATTGCATGGTGTTCAGTGTGTAACTATTGGAGGGTACAGTAGCACAGGGGTTTATTGCATGGTGTTTAGTGTCTAACTATTGGAGGGTACAGTAGGACAGGGGTTTATTGCATGGTGTTTAGTGTCTAACTATTGGAGGGTACAGTAGGACAGGGGTTTATTGCATGGTGTGTAGTGTGTAACTATTGGAGGGTACAGTAGGACAGGGGTTTATTGCATGGTGTTTAGTGTGTAACTATTGGAGGGTACAGTAGGACAGGGGTTTATTGCATGGTGTTTAGTGTCTAACTATTGGAGGGTACTGTAGGACAGGGGTTTATTGCATGGTGTTTAGTGTGTAACTATTGGAGGGTACTGTAGGACAGGGGTTTATTGCATGGTGTTTAGTGTGTAACTATTGGAGGGTACAGTAGTACAGGGGTTTATTGCATGGTGTTTAGTGTGTAACTATTGGAGGGTACAGTAGGACAGGGGTTTATTGCATGGTGTTTAGTGTGTAACTATTGGAGGGTACAGTAGGACAGGCGTTTATTGCATGATGTTTAGTGTGTAACTATTGGAGGGTACAGTAGGACAGGGGTTTATTGCATGGTGTTTTGTGTCTAACTATTGGAGGGTACTGTAGGACAGGGGTTTATTGCATGGTGTTTAGTGTGTAACTATTGGAGGGTACTGTAGGACAGGGGTTTATTGCATGGTGTTTAGTGTGTAACTATTGGAGGGTACAGTAGTACAGGGGTTTATTGCATGGTGTTTAGTGTCTAACTATTGGAGGGTACAGTAGGACAGGGGTTTATTGCATGGTGTTTAGTGTGTAACTATTGGAGGGTACAGTAGGACAGGGGTTTATTGCATGGTGTTTAGTGTGTAACTATTGGAGGGTACAGTAGGACAGGGGTTTATTGCATGGTGTTTAGTGTCTAACTATTGGAGGGTACTGTAGGACAGGGGTTTATTGCATGGTGTTTAGTGTCTAACTATTGGAGGGTACTGTAGGACAGAGGTTTATTGCATGGTGTTTAGTGTGTAACTATTGGAGGGTACAGTAGGACAGGGGTTTATTGCATGGTGTTTAGTGTGTAACTATTGGAGGGTACAGTAGGACAGGGGTTTATTGCATGGTGTTTAGTGTCTAACTATTGGAGGGTACTGTAGGACAGGGGTTTATTGCATGGTGTTTAGTGTGTAACTATATGAGGGTACAGTAGGACAGGGGTTTATTGCATGGTGTTTAGTGTCTAACTATTGGAGGGTACTGTAGGACAGGGGTTTATTGCATGGTGTTTAGTGTCTAACTATTGGAGGGTACTGTAGGACAGGGGTTTATTGCATGGTGTTTAGTGTGTAACTATTGGAGGGTACAGTAGGACAGGGGTTTATTGCATGGTGTTTAGTGTCTAACTATTGGAGGGTACTGTAGGACAGGGGTTTATTGCATGGTGTTTAGTGTGTAACTATTGGAGGGTACTGTAGGACAGGGGTTTATTGCATGGTGTTTAGTGTGTAACTATTGGAGGGTACAGTAGGACAGGGGTTTATTGCATGGTGTTTAGTGTGTAACTATTGGAGGGTACAGTAGGACAGGGGTTTATTGCATGGTGTTTAGTGTGTAACTATTGGAGGGTACAGTAGGACAGGGGTTTATTGCATGGTGTTTAGTGTGTAACTATTGGAGGGTACAGTAGGACAGGGGTTTATTGCATGGTGTTTAGTGTCTAACTATTGGAGGGTACAGTAGGACAGGGGTTTATTGCATGGTGTTTAGTGTCTAACTATTGGAGGATACTGTAGGACAGGGGTTTATTGCATGGTGTTTAGTGTCTAACTATTGGAGGGTACAGTAGGACAGGGGTTTATTGCATGGTGTTTAGTGTGTAACTTTTGGAGGGTATAGTAGGACAGGGGTTTATTGCATGGTGTTTAGTGTCTAACTATTGGAGGGTTCTGTAGGACAGGGGTTTATTGCATGGTGTTTAGTGTCTAACTATTGGAGTGTACTGTAGGACAGGGGTTTATTGCATGGTGTTTAGTGTGTAACTATTGGAGGGTACAGTAGCACAGGGGTTTATTGCATGGTGTTCAGTGTGTAACTATTGGAGGGTACAGTAGCACAGGGGTTTATTGCATGGTGTTTAGTGTCTAACTATTGGAGGGTACAGTAGGACAGGGGTTTATTGCATGGTGTTTAGTGTCTAACTATTGGAGGGTACAGTAGGACAGGGGTTTATTGCATGGTGTGTAGTGTGTAACTATTGGAGGGTACAGTAGGACAGGGGTTTATTGCATGGTGTTTAGTGTGTAACTATTGGAGGGTACAGTAGGACAGGGGTTTATTGCATGGTGTTTAGTGTCTAACTATTGGAGGGTACTGTAGGACAGGGGTTTATTGCATGGTGTTTAGTGTGTAACTATTGGAGGGTACTGTAGGACAGGGGTTTATTGCATGGTGTTTAGTGTGTAACTATTGGAGGGTACAGTAGTACAGGGGTTTATTGCATGGTGTTTAGTGTGTAACTATTGGAGGGTACAGTAGGACAGGGGTTTATTGCATGGTGTTTAGTGTGTAACTATTGGAGGGTACAGTAGGACAGGCGTTTATTGCATGATGTTTAGTGTGTAACTATTGGAGGGTACAGTAGGACAGGGGTTTATTGCATGGTGTTTTGTGTCTAACTATTGGAGGGTACTGTAGGACAGGGGTTTATTGCATGGTGTTTAGTGTGTAACTATTGGAGGGTACTGTAGGACAGGGGTTTATTGCATGGTGTTTAGTGTGTAACTATTGGAGGGTACAGTAGTACAGGGGTTTATTGCATGGTGTTTAGTGTCTAACTATTGGAGGGTACAGTAGGACAGGGGTTTATTGCATGGTGTTTAGTGTGTAACTATTGGAGGGTACAGTAGGACAGGGGTTTATTGCATGGTGTTTAGTGTGTAACTATTGGAGGGTACAGTAGGACAGGGGTTTATTGCATGGTGTTTAGTGTCTAACTATTGGAGGGTACTGTAGGACAGGGGTTTATTGCATGGTGTTTAGTGTCTAACTATTGGAGGGTACTGTAGGACAGAGGTTTATTGCATGGTGTTTAGTGTGTAACTATTGGAGGGTACAGTAGGACAGGGGTTTATTGCATGGTGTTTAGTGTGTAACTATTGGAGGGTACAGTAGGACAGGGGTTTATTGCATGGTGTTTAGTGTCTAACTATTGGAGGGTACTGTAGGACAGGGGTTTATTGCATGGTGTTTAGTGTGTAACTATATGAGGGTACAGTAGGACAGGGGTTTATTGCATGGTGTTTAGTGTCTAACTATTGGAGGGTACTGTAGGACAGGGGTTTATTGCATGGTGTTTAGTGTCTAACTATTGGAGGGTACTGTAGGACAGGGGTTTATTGCATGGTGTTTAGTGTGTAACTATTGGAGGGTACAGTAGGACAGGGGTTTATTGCATGGTGTTTAGTGTCTAACTATTGGAGGGTACTGTAGGACAGGGGTTTATTGCATGGTGTTTAGTGTGTAACTATTGGAGGGTACTGTAGGACAGGGGTTTATTGCATGGTGTTTAGTGTGTAACTATTGGAGGGTACAGTAGGACAGGGGTTTATTGCATGGTGTTTAGTGTGTAACTATTGGAGGGTACAGTAGGACAGGGGTTTATTGCATGGTGTTTAGTGTGTAACTATTGGAGGGTACAGTAGGACAGGGGTTTATTGCATGGTGTTTAGTGTGTAACTATTGGAGGGTACAGTAGGACAGGGGTTTATTGCATGGTGTTTAGTGTGTAACTATTGGAGGGTACAGTAGGACAGGGGTTTATTGCATGGTGTTTAGTGTGTAACTATTGGAGGGTTCAGTAGGACAGGGGTTTATTGCATGGTGTTTAGTGTGTAACTATTGGAGGGTACAGTAGGACAGGGGTTTATTGCATGGTGTTTAGTGTGTAACTATTGGAGGGTACAGTAGGACAGGGGTTTATTGCATGGTGTTTAGTGTGTAACTATTGGAGGGTACTGTAGGACAGGGGTTTATTGCATGGTGTTTAGTGTCTAACTATTGGAGGGTACAGTAGGACAGGGGTTTATTGCATGGTGTTTAGTGTGTAACTATTGGAGGGTACAGTAGGACAGGGGTTTATTGCATGGTGTTTAGTGTGTAACTATTGGAGGGTACAGTAGGACAGGGGTTTATTGCATGGTGTTTAGTGTGTAACTATTGGAGGGTACAGTAGGACAGGGGTTTATTGCATGGTGTTTAGTGTGTAACTATTGGAGGGTACAGTAGGACAGGGGTTTATTGCATGGTGTTTAGTGTCTAACTATTGGAGGGTACCGTAGGACAGGGGTTTATTGCATGGTGTTTAGTGTGTAACTATTGGAGGGTACAGTAGGACAGGGGTTTATTGCATGGTGTTTAGTGTGTAACTATTGGAGGGTACAGTAGGAAAGGGGTTTATTGCATGGTGTTTAGTGTGTAACTATTGGAGGGTACAGTAGGACAGGGGTTTATTGCATGGTGTTTAGTGTGTAACTATTGGAGGATACTGTAGGACAGGGGTTTATTGCATGGTGTTTAGTGTCTAACTATTGGAGGGTACAGTAGGAAAGGGGTTTATTGCATGGTGTTTAGTGTCTAACTATTGGAGGGTACAGTAGGAAAGGGGTTTATTGCATGGTGTTTAGTGTGTAACTATTGGAGGGTACAGTAGGACAGGGGTTTATTGCATGGTGTTTAGTGTGTAACTATTGGAGGATACTGTAGGACAGGGGTTTATTGCATGGTGTTTAGTGTGTAACTATTGGAGGGTACTGTAGGACAGGGGTTTATTGCATGGTGTTTAGTGTGTAACTATTGCAGGGTACAGTAGGACAGGGGTTTATTGCATGGTGTTTAGTGTCTAACTATTGGAGGGTACAGTAGGACAGGGGTTTATTGCATGGTGTTTAGTGTGTAACTATTGGAGGGTACAGTAGGACAGGGGTTTATTGCATGGTGTTTAGTGTCTAACTATTGGAGGGTACCGTAGGACAGGGGTTTATTGCATGGTGTTTAGTGTGTAACTATTGGAGGGTACAGTAGGACAGGGGTTTATTGCATGGTGTTTAGTGTCTAACTATTGGAGGGTACTGTAGGACAGGGTTTTATTGCATGGTGTTTAGTGTGTAACTATTGGAGGGTACAGTAGGACAGGGGTTTATTGCATGGTGTTTAGTGTCTAACTATTGGAGGGTACCGTAGGACAGGGGTTTATTGCATGGTGTTTAGTGTGTAACTATTGGAGGGTACAGTAGGACAGGGGTTTATTGCATGGTGTTTAGTGTCTAACTATTGGAGGGTACTGTAGGACAGGGGTTTATTGCATGGTGTTTAGTGTGTAACTATTGGAGGGTACAGTAGGACAGGGGTTTATTGCATGGTGTTTAGTGTCTAACTATTGGAGGGTACAGTAGGACAGGGGTTTATTGCATGGTGTTTAGTGTGTAACTATTTGAGGGTACAGTAGGACAGGGGTTTATTGCATGGTGTTTAGTGTGTAACTATTGGAGGGTACAGTAGGACAGGGGTTTATTGCATGGTGTTTAGTGTGTAACTATTGGAGGGTACAGTAGGACAGGGGTTTATTGCATGGTGTTTAGTGTGTAACTATTGGAGGGTACAGTAGGACAGGGGTTTATTGCATGGTGTTTAGTGTCTAACTATTGGAGGGTACTGTAGGACAGGGGTTTATTGCATGGTGTTTAGTGTGTAACTATATGAGGGTACAGTAGGACAGGGGTTTATTGCATGGTGTTTAGTGTCTAACTATTGGAGGGTACTGTAGGACAGGGGTTTATTGCATGGTGTTTAGTGTGTAACTATTGGAGGGTACCGTAGGACAGGGGTTTATTGCATGGTGTTTAGTGTGTAACTATTGGAGGGTACAGTAGGACAGGGGTTTATTGCATGGTGTTTAGTGTGTAACTATTGGAGGGTACTGTAGGACAGGGGTTTATTGCATGGTGTTTAGTGTGTAACTATTGGAGGGTACTGTAGGACAGGGGTTTATTGCATGGTGTTTAGTGTGTAACTATTGGAGGGTACAGTAGGACAGGGGTTTATTGCATGGTGTTTAGTGTCTAACTATTGGAGGGTACAGTAGGACAGGGGTTTATTGCATGGTGTTTAGTGTCTAACTATTGGAGGATACTGTAGGACAGGGGTTTATTGCATGGTGTTTAGTGTGTAACTATTGGAGGGTACAGTAGGACAGGGGTTTATTGCATGGTGTTTAGTGTGTAACTTTTGGAGGGTATAGTAGGACAGGGGTTTATTGCATGGTGTTTAGTGTCTAACTATTGGAGGGTTCTGTAGGACAGGGGTTTATTGCATGGTGTTTAGTGTCTAACTATTGGAGTGTACTGTAGGACAGGGGTTTATTGCATGGTGTTTAGTGTGTAACTATTGGAGGGTACAGTAGCACAGGGGTTTATTGCATGGTGTTCAGTGTGTAACTATTGGAGGGTACAGTAGCACAGGGGTTTATTGCATGGTGTTTAGTGTCTAACTATTGGAGGGTACAGTAGGACAGGGGTTTATTGCATGGTGTTTAGTGTCTAACTATTGGAGGGTACAGTAGGACAGGGGTTTATTGCATGGTGTTTAGTGTGTAACTATTGGAGGGTACAGTAGGACAGGGGTTTATTGCATGGTGTTTAGTGTGTAACTATTGGAGGGTACAGTAGGACAGGGGTTTATTGCATGGTGTTTAGTGTCTAACTATTGGAGGGTACTGTAGGACAGGGGTTTATTGCATGGTGTTTAGTGTGTAACTATTGGAGGGTACTGTAGGACAGGGGTTTATTGCATGGTGTTTAGTGTGTAACTATTGGAGGGTACAGTAGTACAGGGGTTTATTGCATGGTGTTTAGTGTGTAACTATTGGAGGGTACAGTAGGACAGGGGTTTATTGCATGGTGTTTAGTGTGTAACTATTGGAGGGTACAGTAGGACAGGCGTTTATTGCATGATGTTTAGTGTGTAACTATTGGAGGGTACAGTAGGACAGGGGTTTATTGCATGGTGTTTAGTGTCTAACTATTGGAGGGTACTGTAGGACAGGGGTTTATTGCATGGTGTTTAGTGTGTAACTATTGGAGGGTACTGTAGGACAGGGGTTTATTGCATGGTGTTTAGTGTGTAACTATTGGAGGGTACAGTAGTACAGGGGTTTATTGCATGGTGTTTAGTGTCTAACTATTGGAGGGTACAGTAGGACAGGGGTTTATTGCATGGTGTTTAGTGTGTAACTATTGGAGGGTACAGTAGGACAGGGGTTTATTGCATGGTGTTTAGTGTGTAACTATTGGAGGGTACAGTAGGACAGGGGTTTATTGCATGGTGTTTAGTGTCTAACTATTGGAGGGTACTGTAGGACAGGGGTTTATTGCATGGTGTTTAGTGTCTAACTATTGGAGGGTACTGTAGGACAGAGGTTTATTGCATGGTGTTTAGTGTGTAACTATTGGAGGGTACAGTAGGACAGGGGTTTATTGCATGGTGTTTAGTGTGTAACTATTGGAGGGTACAGTAGGACAGGGGTTTATTGCATGGTGTTTAGTGTCTAACTATTGGAGGGTACTGTAGGACAGGGGTTTATTGCATGGTGTTTAGTGTGTAACTATATGAGGGTACAGTAGGACAGGGGTTTATTGCATGGTGTTTAGTGTCTAACTATTGGAGGGTACTGTAGGACAGGGGTTTATTGCATGGTGTTTAGTGTCTAACTATTGGAGGGTACTGTAGGACAGGGGTTTATTGCATGGTGTTTAGTGTGTAACTATTGGAGGGTACAGTAGGACAGGGGTTTATTGCATGGTGTTTAGTGTCTAACTATTGGAGGGTACTGTAGGACAGGGGTTTATTGCATGGTGTTTAGTGTGTAACTATTGGAGGGTACTGTAGGACAGGGGTTTATTGCATGGTGTTTAGTGTGTAACTATTGGAGGGTACAGTAGGACAGGGGTTTATTGCATGGTGTTTAGTGTGTAACTATTGGAGGGTACAGTAGGACAGGGGTTTATTGCATGGTGTTTAGTGTGTAACTATTGGAGGGTACAGTAGGACAGGGGTTTATTGCATGGTGTTTAGTGTGTAACTATTGGAGGGTACAGTAGGACAGGGGTTTATTGCATGGTGTTTAGTGTGTAACTATTGGAGGGTACAGTAGGACAGGGGTTTATTGCATGGTGTTTAGTGTGTAACTATTGGAGGGTACAGTAGGACAGGGGTTTATTGCATGGTGTTTAGTGTGTAACTATTGGAGGGTACAGTAGGACAGGGGTTTATTGCATGGTGTTTAGTGTGTAACTATTGGAGGGTACAGTAGGACAGGGGTTTATTGCATGGTGTTTAGTGTGTAACTATTGGAGGGTACTGTAGGACAGGGGTTTATTGCATGGTGTTTAGTGTCTAACTATTGGAGGGTACAGTAGGACAGGGGTTTATTGCATGGTGTTTAGTGTGTAACTATTGGAGGGTACAGTAGGACAGGGGTTTATTGCATGGTGTTTAGTGTGTAACTATTGGAGGGTACAGTAGGACAGGGGTTTATTGCATGGTGTTTAGTGTGTAACTATTGGAGGGTACAGTAGGACAGGGGTTTATTGCATGGTGTTTAGTGTGTAACTATTGGAGGGTACAGTAGGACAGGGGTTTATTGCATGGTGTTTAGTGTCTAACTATTGGAGGGTACCGTAGGACAGGGGTTTATTGCATGGTGTTTAGTGTGTAACTATTGGAGGGTACAGTAGGACAGGGGTTTATTGCATGGTGTTTAGTGTGTAACTATTGGAGGGTACAGTAGGAAAGGGGTTTATTGCATGGTGTTTAGTGTGTAACTATTGGAGGGTACAGTAGGACAGGGGTTTATTGCATGGTGTTTAGTGTGTAACTATTGGAGGATACTGTAGGACAGGGGTTTATTGCATGGTGTTTAGTGTGTAACTATTGGAGGGTACAGTAGGAAAGGGGTTTATTGCATGGTGTTTAGTGTCTAACTATTGGAGGGTACAGTAGGAAAGGGGTTTATTGCATGGTGTTTAGTGTGTAACTATTGGAGGGTACAGTAGGACAGGGGTTTATTGCATGGTGTTTAGTGTGTAACTATTGGAGGATACTGTAGGACAGGGGTTTATTGCATGGTGTTTAGTGTGTAACTATTGGAGGGTACTGTAGGACAGGGGTTTATTGCATGGTGTTTAGTGTGTAACTATTGGAGGGTACAGTAGGACAGGGGTTTATTGCATGGTGTTTAGTGTCTAACTATTGGAGGGTACAGTAGGACAGGGGTTTATTGCATGGTGTTTAGTGTCTAACTATTGGAGGGTACAGTAGGACAGGGGTTTATTGCATGGTGTTTAGTGTGTAACTATTGTAGGGTACAGAAGGACAGGGGTTTATTGCATGGTGTTTAGTGTGTAACTATTGGAGGGTACAGAAGGACAGGGGTTTATTGCATGGTGTTTAGTGTGTAACTATTGGAGGGTACAGTAGGACAGGGGTTTATTGCATGGTGTTTAGTGTCTAACTATTGGGGGGTACAGTAGGACAGGGGTTTATTGCATGGTGTTTAGTGTCTAACTATTGGAGGGTACAGTAGGACAGGGGTTTATTGCATGGTGTTTAGTGTCTAACTATTGGAGGGTACAGTAGGACAGGGGTTTATTGCATGGTGTTTAGTGTGTAACTATTGGAGGGTACAGTAGGACAGGGGTTTATTGCATGGTGTTTAGTGTGTAACTATTGCAGGGTACAGTAGGACAGGGGTTTATTGCATGGTGTTTAGTGTCTAACTATTGGAGGGTACCGTAGGACAGGGGTTTATTGCATGGTGTTTAGTGTGTAACTATTGGAGGGTACAGTAGGACAGGGGTTTATTGCATGATGTTTAGTGTGTAACTATTGGAGGGTACAGTAGGACAGGGGTTTATTGCATGGTGTTTAGTGTGTAACTATTGGAGGGTACAGTAGGACAGGGGTTTATTGCATGGTGTTTAGTGTGTAACTATTGGAGGGTACAGTAGGACAGGGGTTTATTGCATGGTGTTTAGTGTCTAACTATTGGAGGGTACTGTAGGACAGGGGTTTATTGCATGGTGTTTAGTGTCTAACTATTGGAGGGTACTGTAGGACAGGGGTTTATTGCATGGTGTTTAGTGTGTAACTATTGGAGGGTACAGTAGGACAGGGGTTTATTGCATGGTGTTTAGTGTGTAACTATTGGAGGGTACAGTAGGACAGGGGTTTATTGCATGGTGTTTAGTGTCTAACTATTGGAGGGTACTGTAGGACAGGGGTTTATTGCATGGTGTTTAGTGTCTAACTATTGGAGGGTACTGTAGGACAGGGGTTTATTGCATGGTGTTTAGTGTGTAACTATTGGAGGGTACAGTAGGACAGGGGTTTATTGCATGGTGTTTAGTGTCTAACTATTGGAGGGTACAGTAGGACAGGGGTTTATTGCATGGTGTTTAGGACACACATGAAGTTTTAACTCATTGGGCCTTAAAAGCTAGAAGGGCTTTATAGCATAGGCTATCATCCAGAATTAATAAACATTTCGGCTTCTCCAGAAGAACCTCTACACCCCCAAAGCTGAAAGTTTGTGGGGAGCATGGGGATCCAAGTTTGTTCATTTGGTCCTTACCAACCCCTCGGATATGGCAGACATTATATAGTGAAACCTTTTGACAACATTTTCAGAAGACATCTCTGTTGGACAGCCAGTTAAGTTTGTTCATTTGGTCTTCATGCCCCCTCAAATATGGGTGTGGTAGGGGGGACAACCCTCAGATCTTTAAACAGCTTCTCATGATTAGTCAAGAACCAGCAATGCCAGAAAGCTCAAATTTTGAGAATATGATCATTGGTGGATTGAGACTGAGATATATACAATTCATTACCCTACGCCTAAAAATGAAGACAGGGCAGGATTGCAATTTTAAGTGGTGTCTTTCACTTCAAGAACCAGCAATGCAAGAAAGCTCAGATTTTGTAAATATTCTCTTTGATGGATTGAGACTAGGATCTAAGAATTTCATTACCCTACTCCCAGAAATAAGGATGTGTAAGAGATGTCATTTCAAAGCAGACAGTATTATCCTAAGACTCTCAACTCCAGGTATGTTTGGTCCAAGCCTTATGCTGAGAAAGCCTTATACAGAGACTAATACATAATCCCAGTGGTTGAGAGACCTCTGCTACTTTTTTGTCATCAGGCCTAACCCTGCCTGCGGGTGTTGGGAGGGATAGGATGGAGAGGGGTCTACTTTGTTGTCATCAGGCCTAACCCTGCCTGCGGGTGTTGGGAGGGATAGGATGGAGAGGGGTTTACTTTGTTGTCATCAGGCCTAACCCTGACTGCGGGTGTTGGGAGGGATAGGATGGAGAGGGGTCTACTTTGTTGTCATCAGGCCTAACCCTGCCTGCGGGTGTTGGGAGGGATAGGATGGGGAGGGGTCTACTTTGTTGTCATCAGGCCTAACTCTGCCTGCGGGTGTTGGGAGGGATAGGATGGAGAGGGGTCTACTTTGTTGTCATTAGGTCTAACCCTGCCTGCGGGTGTCTGGAGAGATAGGATGGAGAGGGGTTTACTTTGTTGTCATCAGGCCTAACCCTGCCTGCGGGTGTTGGGAGGGATAGGATGGAGAGGGGTCTACTTTGTTGTCATCAGGCCTAACCCTGCCTGCGGGTGTTGGGAGGGATAGGATTGAGAGGGGTCTACTTTGTTGTCATCAGGCCTAACCCTGCCTGCGGGTGTTGGGAGGGATAGGATGGAGAGGGGTCTACTTTGTTGTCATCAGGTCTAACCCTGCCTGCGGGTGTTGGTAGGGATAGGATGGGGAGGGGTCTACTTTGTTGTCATCAGGCCTAACCCTGCCTGCGGGTGTTGGGAGGGATAGGATGGAGAGGGGTCTACTTTGTTGTCATCAGGCCTAACCCTGCTTGCGGGTGTTGGGAGGGATAGGATGGAGAGGGGTCTACTTTGTTGTCATCAGGCCTAACCCTGCCTGCGGGTGTTGGGAGGGATAGGATGGAGAGGGGTTTACTTTGTTGTCATCAGGCCTAACCCTGCCTGCGGGTGTTGGGAGGGATAGGATGGGGAGGGGTCTACTTTGTTGTCATCAGGCCTAACTCTGCCTGCTGGTGTTGGGAGGGATAGGATGGAGAGGGGTCTACTTTGTTGTCATCAGGCCTAACCCTGCCTGCGGGTGTTGGGAGGGATAGGATGGAGAGGGGTCTACTTTGTTGTCATCAGGCCTAACCCTGCCTGCGGGTGTTGGGAGGGATAGGATGGAGAGGGGTTTACTTTGTTGTCATCAGGCCTAACCCTGCCTGCGGGTGTTGGGAGGGATAGGATGGGGAGGGGTCTACTTTGTTGTCATCAGGCCTATCTCTGCCTGCTGGTGTTGGGAGGGATAGGATGGAGAGGGGTCTACTTTGTTGTCATCAGGCCTAACCCTGCCTGCGGGTGTTGGGAGGGATAGGATGGAGAGGGGTCTACTTTGTTGTCATCAGGCCTAACCCTGCCTGCGGGTGTTGGGAGGGATAGGATGGGGAGGGGTCTACTTTGTTGTCATCAGGCCTAACCCTGCCTGCGGGTGTTGGGAGGGATAGGGTTGAGAGGGGTCTATTTTGTTGTCATTAGGTCTAACCCTGCCTACGGGTGTTGGGAGGGATAGGATGGAGAGGGGTTTACTTTGTTGTCATCAGGCCTAACCCTGCCTGCGGGTGTTGGGAGGGATAGGATGGAGAGGGGTCTACTTTGTTGTCATCAGGCCTAACCCTGCCTGCGGGTGTTGGGAGGGATAGGATGGAAAGGGGTTTACTTTGTTGTCATCAGGCCTAACCCTGACTGCGGGTGTTGGGAGGGATAGGATGGAGAGGGGTCTACTTTGTTGTCATCAGGCCTAACCCTGCCTGCGGGTGTTGGGAGGGATAGGATGGGGAGGGGTCTACTTTGTTGTCATCAGGCCTAACTCTGCCTGCTGGTGTTGGGAGGGATAGGATGGAGAGGGGTCTACTTTGTTGTCATCAGGCCTAACCCTGCCTACGGGTGTTGGGAGGGATAGGATGGAGAGGGGTCTACTTTGTTGTCATCAGGCCTAACCCTGCCTGCGGGTGTTGGGAGGGATAGGATGGAGAGGGGTTTACTTTGTTGTCATCAGGCCTAACCCTGCCTGCGGGTGTTGGGAGGGATAGGATGGGGAGGGGTCTACTTTGTTGTCATCAGGCCTAACTCTGCCTGCTGGTGTTGGGAGGGATAGGATGGAGAGGGGTCTACTTTGTTGTCATCAGGCCTAACCCTGCCTGCGGGTGTTGGGAGGGATAGGATGGGGAGGGGTCTACTTTGTTGTCATCAGGCCTAACCCTGCCTGCGGGTGTTGGGAGGGATAGGGTTGAGAGGGGTCTACTTTGTTGTCATTAGGTCTAACCCTGCCTACGGGTGTTGGGAGGGATAGGATGGAGAGGGGTCTACTTTGTTGTCATCAGGCCTAACCCTGCCTGCGGGTGTTGGGAGGGATAGGATGGAGAGGGGTCTACTTTGTTGTCATCAGGCCTAACCCTGATTGCGGGTGTTGGGAGGGATAGGATGGAGAGGGGTTTACTTTGTTGTCATCAGGCCTAACCCTGACTGCGGGTGTTGGGAGGGATAGGATGGAGAGGGGTCTACTTTGTTGTCATCAGGCCTAACCCTGACTGCGGGTGTTGGGAGGGATAGGATGGAGAGGGGTCTACTTTGTTGTCATCAGGCCTAACCCTGCCTGCGGGTGTTGGGAGGGATAGGATTGAGAGGGGTCTACTTTGTTGTCATTAGGTCTAACCCTGCCTGCGGGTGTTGGGAGGGATAGGATGGAGAGGGGTCTACTTTGTTGTCATCAGGCCTAACCCTGCCTGCGGGTGTTGGGAGGGATAGGATGGAGAGGGGTCTACTTTGTTGTCATCAGGCCTAACCCTGCCTGCGGGTGTTGGGAGGGATAGGATGGAGAGGGGTCTACTTTGTTGTCATCAGGCCTAACCCTGCCTGCGGGTGTTGGGAGGGATAGGGTTGAGAAGGGTCTACTTTGTTGTCATTAGGTCTAACCCTGCCTGCGGGTGTTGGGAGGGATAGGATGGAGAGAGGTCTACTTTGTTGTCATCAGGCCTAACCCTGCCTGCGGGTGTTGGGAGGGATAGGATGGAGAGGGGTTTACTTTGTTGTCATCAGGCCTAACCCTGCCTGCGGGTGTTGGGAGGGAAAGGATGGAGAGGGGTCTACTTTGTTGTCATCAGGCCCTACCCTGCCTGCGGGTGTTGGGAGGGATAGGATGGAGAGGGGTCTACTTTGTTGTCATCAGGCCTAACCCTGCCTGCGGGTGTTGGGAGGGATAGGATGGAGAGGGGTCTACTTTGTTGTCATCAGGCCTCACCCTGCCTGCGGGTGTTGGGAGGGATAGGATGGAGAGGGGTCTACTTTGTTGTCATCAGGCCTAACCCTGCCTGCGGGTGTTGGGAGGGATAGGATGGAGAGGGGTCTACTTTGTTGTCATCAGGCCTAACCCTGCCTGCGGGTGTTGGGAGGGATAGGATGGAGAGGGGTCTACTTTGTTGTCATCAGGCCTAACCCTGCCTGCGGGTGTTGGGAGGGATAGGATGGAGAGGGGTCTACTTTGTTGTCATCAGGCCTAACCCTGCCTGCGGGTGTTGGGAGGGATAGGATGGAGAGGGGTCTACTTTGTTGTCATCAGGCCTAACCCTGCCGGTGTTGGGAGGGATAGGATGGAGAGGGGTCTACTTTGTTGTCATCAGGCCTAACCCTGCCTGCGGGTGTTGGGAGGGATAGGATGGAGAGGGGTCTACTTTGTTGTCATCAGGCCTAACCCTGCCTGCGGGTGTTGGGAGGGATAGGATGGAGAGGGGTCTACTTTGTTGGCATCAGGCCTAACCCTGCCTGCGGGTGTTGGGAGGGATAGGATGGAGAGGGGTCTACTTTGTTGGCATCAGGCCTAACCCTGCCTGCGGGTGTTGGGAGGGATAGGATGGAGAGGGGTGTACTTTGTTGGCATCAGGCCTAACCCTGCCTGCGGGTGTTGGGAGGGATAGGATGGAGAGGGGTGTACTTTGTTGTCATCAGGCCTAACCCTGCCTGCGGGTGTTGGGAGGGATAGGATTGAGAGGGGTCTACTTTGTTGTCATCAGGCCTAACCCTGCCTGCGGGTGTTGGGAGGGATAGGATGGAGAGGGGTTTACTTTGTTGTCATCAGGCCTAACCCTGCCTGCGGGTGTTGAGAGGGAAAGGATGGAGAGGGGTCTACTTTGTTGTCATCAGGCCCTACCCTGCCTGCGGGTGTTGGGAGGGATAGGATGGAGAGGGGTCTACTTTGTTGTCATCAGGCCTAACCCTGCCGGTGTTGGGAGGGATAGGATGGAGAGGGGTCTACTTTGTTGTCATCAGGCCTAACCCTGCCTGCAGGTGTTGGGAGGGATAGGATGGAGAGGGGTCTACTTTGTTGTCATCAGGCCTAACCCTGCCTGCGGGTGTTGGGAGGGATAGGATGGAGAGGGGTCTACTTTGTTGTCATCCGGCCTAACCCTGCCTGCGGGTGTTGGGAGGGATAGGATGGAGAGGGGTCTACTTTGTTGTCATCAGGCCTAACCCTGCCTGCGGGTGTTGGGAGGGATAGGATGGAGAGGGGTCTACTTTGTTGTCATCAGGCCTAACCCTGCCTGCGGGTGTTGGGAGGGATAGGATGGAGAGGGGTTTACTTTGTTGTCATCAGGCCTTACCCTGCCTGCGGGTGTTGGGAGGGATAGGATGGAGAGGGGTCTACTTTGTTGTCATCAGGCCCTACCCTGCCTGCGGGTGTTGGGAGGGATAGGATGGAGAGGGGTCTACTTTGTTGTCATCAGGCCTAACCCTGCCTGCGGGTGTTGGGAGGGATAGGATGGAGAGGGGTCTACTTTGTTGTCATCAGGCCTAACCCTGCCTGCGGGTGTTGGGAGGGATAGGATGGAGAGGGGTCTACTTTGTTGTCATCAGGCCTAACCCTGCCTGCGGGTGTTGGGAGGGATAGGATGGAGAGGGGTCTACTTTGTTGTCATTAGGTCTAACCCTGCCTGCGGGTGTTGGGAGGGATAGGATGGGGAGGGGTCTACTTTGTTGTCATCAGGCCTAACCCTGCCTGCGGGTGTTGGGAGGGATAGGATGGAGAGGGGTCTACTTTGTTGTCATCAGGCCTTACCCTGCCTGCGGGTGTTGGGAGGGATAGGATGGAGAGGGGTCTACTTTGTTGTCATCAGGCCCTACCCTGCCTGCGGGTGTTGGGAGGGATAGGATGGAGAGGGGTCTACTTTGTTGTCATCAGGCCTAACCCTGCCTGCGGGTGTTGGGAGGGATAGGATGGAGAGGGGTCTACTTTGTTGTCATCAGGCCTAACCCTGCCTGCGGGTGTTGGGAGGGATAGGATGGAGAGGGGTCTACTTTGTTGTCATCAGGCCTAACCCTGCCTGCGGGTGTTGGGAGGGATAGGATGGAGAGGGGTCTACTTTGTTGTCATTAGGTCTAACCCTGCCTGCGGGTGTTGGGAGGGATAGGATGGGGAGGGGTCTACTTTGTTGTCATCAGGCCTAACCCTGCCTGCGGGTGTTGGGAGGGATAGGATGGAGAGGGGTCTACTTTGTTGTCATCAGGCCTAACCCTGCCTGCGGGTGTTGGGAGGGATAGGATGGAGAGGGGTCTACTTTGTTGTCATTAGGTCTAACCCTGCCTGCGGGTGTTGGGAGGGATAGGATGGGGAGGGGTCTACTTTGTTGTCATCAGGCCTAACCCTGCCTGCGGGTGTTGGGAGGGATAGGATGGAGAGGGGTCTACTTTGTTGTCATCAGGCCTAACCCTGCCTGCGGGTGTTGGGAGGGATAGGATGGAGAGGGGTCTACTTTGTTGTCATCAGGCCTAACCCTGCCTGCGGGTGTTGGGAGGGATAGGATGGAGAGGGGTCTACTTTGTTGTCATCAGGCCTAACCCTGCCTGCGGGTGTTGGGAGGGATAGGATGGAGAGGGGTCTACTTTGTTGTCATCAGGCCTAACCCTGCCGGTGTTGGGAGGGATAGGATGGAGAGGGGTCTACTTTGTTGTCATCAGGCCTAACCCTGCCTGCGGGTGTTGGGAGGGATAGGATGGAGAGGGGTTTACTTTGTTGTCATCAGGCCTAACCCTGCCTGCCGGTGTTGGGAGGGATAGGATGGAGAGGGGTCTACTTTGTTGTCATCAGGCCTAACCCTGCCTGCGGGTGTTGGGAGGGATAGGATGGAGAGGGGTTTACTTTGTTGTCATCGGGCCTAACCCTGCCTGCGGGTGTTGGGAGGGAAAGGATGGAGAGGGGTCTACTTTGTTGTCATCGGGCCCTACCCTGCCTGCGGGTGTTGGGAGGGATAGGATGGAGAGGGGTCTACTTTGTTGTCATCAGGCCTAACCCTGCCGGTGTTGGGAGGGATAGGATGGAGAGGGGTCTACTTTGTTGTCATCAGGCCTAACCCTGCCTGCGGGTGTTGGGAGGGATAGGATGGAGAGGGGTCTACTTTGTTGTCATCAGGCCTAACCCTGCCTGCGGGTGTTGGGAGGGATAGGATGGAGAGGGGTCTACTTTGTTGTCATCAGGCCTAACCCTGCCTGTGGGTGTTGGGAGGGATAGGATGGAGAGGGGTCTACTTTGTTGTCATCAGGCCTAACCCTGCCTGCGGGTGTTGGGAGGGATAGGATGGAGAGGGGTCTACTTTGTTGTCATCAGGCCCTACCCTGCCTGCAGGTGTTGGGAGGGATAGGATGGAGAGGGGTCTACTTTGTTGTCATCAGGCCTAACCCTGCCTGCGGGTGTTGGGAGGGATAGGATGGAGAGGGGTCTACTTTGTTGTCATCAGGCCTAACCCTGCCTGCGGGTGTTGGGAGGGATAGGATGGAGAGGGGTTTACTTTGTTGTCATCAGGCCTAACCCTGCCTGCGGGTGTTGGGAGGGATAGGATGGAGAGGGGTTTACTTTGTTGTCATCAGGCCTAACCCTGCCTGCGGGTGTTGGGAGGGATAGGATGGAGAGGGGTTTACTTTGTTGTCATCAGGCCTAACCCTGCCTGCGGGTGTTGGGAGGGATAGGATGGAGAGGGGTCTACTTTGTTGTCATCAGGCCTAACCCTGCCTGCGGGTGTTGGGAGGGATAGGATGGAGAGGGGTCTACTTTGTTGTCATCAGGCCTAACCCTGCCTGTGGGTGTTGGGAGGGATAGGATGGAGAGGGGTTTACTTTGTTGTCATCAGGCCTAACCCTGCCTGCGGGTGTTGGGAGGGATAGGATGGAGAGGGGTCTACTTTGTTGTCATCAGGCCCTACCCTGCCTGCAGGTGTTGGGAGGGATAGGATGGAGAGGGGTCTACTTTGTTGTCATCAGGCCTAACCCTGCCTGCGGGTGTTGGGAGGGATAGGATGGAGAGGGGTCTACTTTGTTGTCATCAGGCCTAACCCTGCCTGCGGGTGTTGGGAGGGATAGGATGGAGAGGGGTTTACTTTGTTGTCATCAGGCCTAACCCTGCCTGCGGGTGTTGGGAGGGATAGGATGGAGAGGGGTTTACTTTGTTGTCATCAGGCCTAACCCTGCCTGCGGGTGTTGGGAGGGATAGGATGGAGAGGGGTTTACTTTGTTGTCATCAGGCCTAACCCTGCCTGCGGGTGTTGGGAGGGATAGGATGGAGAGGGGTTTACTTTGTTCTCATCAGGCCTAACCCTGCCTGCGGGTGTTGGGAGGGATAGGATGGAGAGCCTCAGAGGGCTTTACTTTGTTCTCATCAGGCCTGAAAGGCTCGATAGGCTTAAGGCATGCGCCATCGTCCGTAAACTTTTCACATTTTCGACTTCTCCTCCAGAACCGCTACACCCCGAAAGCTGCAATTGTGTGGAGAGGTTGCTTGCACTTAGAGGTTCAAGGTTTGTATGTTTGGTCCCGACCCCTCCGCAAATGGGCATTGTCCTTGAAAACTTTAAACGACTTCTTCTCCAAAACCAGTTGGCATAACAAGCTGAAATTTTCAGAATAACATCTTTTTTAGATGTAGATTCAAGTTTGTTAATTTGGACTTGACCCCCATCAAATATGGGCATGACTTCTCAATGCTATTAAGCTCAAATTTTTGGAATAAGCTCTTTGATACATGGAGACTCAGACTTGTAAATATAATTAGCCTACTCAAAATAATAAGGCTGTGGCAGAGATGAAATGTTTTTTATTTTGTTAAATATTAGGAACAATCTCTTGGCTATGTGTGAATTGAAATCTCAGTTTTCTGTTATGTAATGATCAACGCAGTGTAGCCACCTGTACATTGTCCAGGCAAATGTTGTTATCTCCCTCCCTCCCTTCCTCTACTCTCTTTCTTTCTTTAAAGTATTTTGTATGATGATTAGGGGAATATGTTTATTCCATTTTAATTGGTAACATCACTTTTTCTTCAATATCTTTGCAGGAATTGTGATACTTGGACAACCAATTTTATCAAAATTTAGTGTCTAGTCATGTTTATGTTATGCACTGACAATTTGAAGACATATTTTAGGGCTAGGGATTCTATTGAGAACAATTCATTTTGGTTATCTACATCAACAAAAACAATTCTTGAAGAGCTACAGAGCACATGAGTCCATCTGTAAATTTATTCGTTTGTCGTCTTCTTTTCCAGAACCGCTGGCTCCAGAGAGATTAAATCTTTTGTAGATTAGGTGACCCTGTGACCCCAAAAAACCTATATTTTACTTGTTAACAATGTTACTTGAGATTGCTTAGATCTATAAGCTTAGATACTAAATCACTGATGTCCCGATGAGCTACAGAGTCCATGGCTCTATTTTCGCTTGTTAGCTTATCAGGCCTGAAAGTCCAGATGGGCTTATGGCATAGGCCATTGTCCGGCTATTCACATTTTCGACCTGACCAATCAGATGCAAGGTACGGAATTCATTTCACTCTTCACTGGCAGTGCAGGGTTTGATTAGAATATGAACCAGCCTGTCTCAGAAGGCCAAATCCTGCAATGTTTCAGACACCCAGGTTATCAACATAACAAGTCGGACACTACAGTTTGCAACAAACAGCAATTAGCTGGTAGCAGGTTCAAACACTGATCAGATGTCGCTGGTACCATTCAACATGTATTTGTTGAAGTTATGGACGGTGGGGGTCACAGAAGGGAAACGAGACAATGAGCTTTGGTCCAAGCTCAAGGTTGCACGGTACAATTGTACATCAACACTATTTTTAAAGAAAACAACAGGATATGTTTGATATATCTCAAGTTTTTATTTTTGAGATTCAGATCATAAAAAGTTCAATATTTACAAAAGAAGTTAAAACAGATCGGCAGCAAGATCTGGCTTGACTACAAATCCAATGAATAGTGAGTATAATGAGCAGTTAGATATGTCAAGAGATGAACAACATGGCTTTTCAGAATAAAACCCAAATTAAATTCTTAATGTTTTTCTTCTCAATTTGTATTCACATTAAA
Source organism: Gibbula magus (assembly GCA_936450465.1). NCBI lineage: Eukaryota > Metazoa > Mollusca > Gastropoda > Trochida > Trochidae > Gibbula > Gibbula magus. The sequence continues at coordinate 1,040,360 of OW388289.1, read as the reverse complement.
TTCAGGTCATTAAAACCTTTCCAAATCTAGAACATTAACATTTAATTCGTATTTTTTTCACACACAATTATCAGTTATCATCAGCTGCTCGAAGTTTTTTGACTGTTGAGAGAATAGCTGGCCTAGATCTTACTGTAAGCATCGGATGTAACTCTATCTCAATGCTATAGTGGACTGCAATACCCTTTATAAGCGCAGGGTGTTGAACCCATATCAATATTATAATAATAATACTAAAACATCACTGTTAAAACTGATCAAAGTAGACTTATAGAGACAAGTTTTGGACTTGAAGATCAAATATAATACTGAAATATTGTCAATTTATCCTAGAAAACCATGTGTTCCATCTTGAAAGAGACGTAATATTCTAAGTTCTCTACATCATCGTGAAAGAGATGTGATATTCTAGTTTCTCTACACCAGACTGCATCTGAGTATATGAAACATGTCTTCTTTTCTAACTAGTCTCACACTAAGACTTATCAAAGATCTGTACACATGTAATGTTTAATGGTATTGAGCAGAGAAGAATTTTGGCAAACACATCTGCAAGAAATTTTCTATTCAACAATTGCAAAAAACATGAAAAACTTCAATATTTTAGTCACTATGAGATACAGGAATGTGGTAAATAGTAAACACTGTGAGGAATGATGGAAATTGGTCTCGATGCAAGCATGACGAACGTGCGAATGTTTCTATTGAAACCATGAAATGTTCTTACCCACTTTGCATAACTTGTGTCAACTACACACATATAATCTGAACATCTATATTCAAATAGACAAATATTAAATGCAAACTTTTAAAGTAGAAATTCTGTTAAATTGTCAACCCCTGTTGATAATGACAATATAAGATATTATGCATATTCATAAATAGTATTTTTCCTGTAAAAGAATTTCCCTGAAACCAAATATCATACCCTTCTGTTGTGAGAATATCTAAAAACATTTAATGAAGTGTTTAATATATTCTTAAAATAGATTATACATTATCCATCACTGAGAACAAAATTGTTTTGAATATATTCAATTTTCTGCAAATTAAAAAAAAGTATCAGTTAAATATTATCTACAATGTAAAATATAAGAAATAAGTAGTAAAAACTGGGCCTCAATTTGCGAAGCTCTAACGCTAAGAGCCGTAAGCAAATTCGTTAACATCTACTAAAGACTGTCCTAGTGCAAAGAGTTTCGAAAATCAAGGCCTTCATCAATATATACACATTTGCACAACAGGTTGGCTTGAAGCTGTAACTACAAGTGGACGAACCCTAGTATTGCACTTCAACATGGCGTGGCCGGTGAACACAAGACACTCTAGTTAAAAACATTGCTCTTCGGGGCCAGCTCCACTTAGAAATCTTAGCCATCTTAGCCCTAGGATCAATCTTAAAGGATGTGCTTAATTTGATCATTGTGCTGAGCTTCTGAGATGGAACAGCAACCGAAAAATGAAAAGTTGCATTAAAATTGCTATATAATGTTATTGTTTCACTGAAATGTTGCAAAAATTTGGGGCTGGAATGGGTCAACGAAATACCGGTACTCGATGGATGGATATTGTGGATGGATATTGGGGATGGATATTTGGGGATGGATATTGGGGATGGATATGGGGGATAGATATTGGGGATGGATATTGGGGATGGATATTGGGGATGGATATTGGGGATGGATATTGGGGATGGATATTGGGGATGGATATTGGGGATGGATATTTGGGGATGGATATGTGGGATGGATATTGGGATGGGCCTGTGTAACTAGTGCGACCCGTTCTGATCATGTGACGGGTTGGGATGGGTCATCGAGATACTACACGAATGGGTCGTGAGTTGGTCCTTATTATGCAACTAAAAAGTAAACAGTGTAATTTGTTCCTTCATAATTAAAAGTTGTAGATTCAAGCACAATTTACATTATAGAATAGGACTTAATAGTTAAATAACTCTATTCTACTATGTCAGTCCACTATCTCTACACTGGACCCTCCCTGATGAAGTGTTTATTGGTAAATCTGATATCCGGGGTAATCACCGGGTGTCCAGGTGTCCGGATAGGGTGAAGGTCATAGGGAGGAGTGGGGATAGCTGGTAGGAAAGTTTGACCCATCTCAGGGCTGCTTGCAATTGGGAAATAATAAAGTTGGTTATCCATAAATTCTGCTTGTCCTAACCACATGTTGAGTGTGCATCTCAAACAACTGATCACTAGACTGACATGTTTTGTTTACTGTATGCCTTAAAAACCTTTGAATTTAGTACAAGATTCATATCAAAATATTATTTTGATTTTGTTATTTATTTTAAGGAAGATTCTTTTTCATAAAAAAATATTTTAGTTGAAATTGAAATGTTTACAACATTATGAATTTGAAACAGAAGTTCAATTGCATTTTATTGTCAAGATATTTCCATCGTTAATTATCTCAACTAAAAAAAATAACAAGCACTGATCTTGAGAGTTGCATACATAAAGTAAAAGCGATTTAACAAGCAACAACAATTCCCTTCTTTCAGGAAGAAATAACAAGAAACAATGAAATAACAATCATATAAAAGACTTCTTTGCTACGATATCGTCTCCGCTGGTTCTGAGGCAATTTGGTGGGCGACTTGCATGCTATATTCAAAGTAAATTGCATCTCTTTACCTCCTACTGTACAAATACAACAGATATTGAACCATACTTCCTCTGACAGTGCGTGTCCAGAATTAGAGATGTCTTCTACAACCGCCTTTTGGTCTAAAGGCAAGCAGATGCTTCTACAACGGCCTGTATCAGACCCTGGATGGTCTAAAGGCAAGCAGATGCTTCTACAACAGCCTGTATCAGACCCTGGTTGGTCTAAAGGCAAGCAGAAGCTTCTACAACGGCCTGTGTCAGACCCTGGTTGGTCTAAAGGCAAGCAGAAGCTTCTAGTCCAGGCAATATAGGGTCAAAATATGGCTAACCTAGGACAAATTGCAAAAGTAACTAAAGTAGGCTTATTTTGAAGATAAATATATGTACAATATCATATCCAAAGTATAGAAAAATATAGTTAGTGGAACATATTGTATTTTACGCTCAAAGACAGGTACCCTCCATCCCGTTTTTTGACCTATTTTGACCAAATTTGTAAACACCATTTTACATAGCAGCACATATTACATGAAAATTATTTTGTATTTGACTATTAAACTTAGGGAAACAACTGAAGAAAGCTTTGTTAAGGTTCAGAACAACATTTAATTCAATAATTACACATTTTCTTCTGAAATGAGATATTTTCTTCTGAAATTTCATATCTTATATTCATCATACAATGCTATACTGTAGATACAGTAACACTATTGTTGTCAGTCATATTGCATTGTAACTTACACATTAAGATATTCATAAATGAACCAAATAACTAATCAAATTATTAATTATACCTATTATTTAATAATAAATTTAAATTACATTCTTCAAATAATGATATATAATATCTAACGTTTTCCCACGTTTTTCAAATAATGGCAGATAACCAAAATGTCCTCATGCTGCCAAAGCTCACAATGAAACAGTTCACATTTTATTACCTATTACCTGCGGTCACTAGTCGTTGGAACAATAGGTGAGGATCTACTTGAATCTCTTCTCCTTTCACCTTCACTGTTAACTTCATATCCATTGTCACTGCCTGATTTTTCCTCTGAAATGAGTGATCAGCCACACATGTACCCACCATAGACTGCACGATCTTATCACCAACTGACTTCGCATCAAGCACATTCACTGTTGGATGAGCACCCACACCAGTGGCAATATTTCTAAGAGTGGAATCTTCTCCAAAGGGATCCATTTCGGTCAGATGTTTCAGAATGATATCTGCATCTTCCATGTCCTTGGTGATTCTGGCATTTGTGCATGCTTTATGCTGGTCACTGGTTGTATATACCGCTTGAGTCAGTTCTTGCATTGAACGGTTCACCTCAGCACAAGCTGGAGTAGACATGACCCATATGAGTCTCTGAGCTTCTGTGAATCCTCGCCCTCTTGTCAAACCACCAGTTGTTTTGATACTGCGCATAAGACTGTTCTATGACAAGATCCACAGAGAGACCTGCCCATGCCCTGTCTGATCTTCGAACAACATGTTGTCCACTGCAGAATTGTTGATAGACTGCTGGGTGCTCTTCCTCTAACCTTGACATTTTCTGAAGATAGAGATAGACAGACTTCAAATACAGGTTGTGTCCAGATGATGCAAAGAATGGTAACATGTCGTGAAGACATTGCAGGTGTAAAGACCAATCTCCCATTCTTTCCCCTTTCATGAACTTACGTAGCAAGTCAAGCATTCTGAGATATTGTATCCACAACTTTGAGGTCTTCTGATCTCCGAATGATATCTTCAACTCTTCAAGTTTTGTATGAAGTTCCTTTAGATCTGAGTTGTTGTCAAGTTCTTCTGTGGAAATATTTCCAGATAATGTTTGCTCCATAAGGTGAGAAAACTTCAAGACGTCTGGACTGCATACACGGCTATTCTGTTCAGCTTCTGTGGAATCACTTTGTTCTGTATGGTGTACATCCATGGCCTTCGAGCACAACAGAGTGTTCAGAGCAGCATCAATCAGCATGTGTCCACGAACTGCTCTTGCCACTGCTTTACCTGTCATCATGTGAGTTACTGTATTGGCAGCATACACAAGCTCGAGTAGTTCACGAAGCCCTGATCCTCCCATCAGATATCCTATGCATCCTAGGAAACTCATGAGAATGTGGAACCCTCCAAGACGAATAACCATGTCCTTTATGTCAGCACTGTCTTTTTCATTCTCAAGAATTACATTGGCTTTCCACCACAAAGGTTGGTCAAACGTAATGACGGGAGTACAGTTGTACTGTTTTGCATGGGCTGTCACAAACACAAGTGTTGAATAGATGCACGACAGGTCATTTGGATCCAAATCTATCATAGGAAGAAACATGACTGATGATGGTCCTGTGTGGCCTTTTTTATTTATCAGTTGCATAAAGCCAGACCACTGTGGTCTTGAATTTTTCAGCAGCAAAGATGATTTCCAAAGCACATCAATGTTCTGGTAAGGTTCATGTGCAGTTGGATACACAAGTTGTTTATAGAATATACCTGACATCGCATCATTTCTCAGAACGAAAGACTTGATGTTGATCCTACCAATCCGTGTGATTTCTTCAACTGAAATGTCTGCTCTCTTGATTTGTGTGGTCATTTTTGCACTTGGTGTTATTGTAGAGATGATACCCATGCCGTGAAATGTCTTTTCTCCATCAAGGGTTCTGATGTTGTGGTCCACATTGTCTGCTGCATACTGAAGGAATTGTTCAGGTGAATGGTTGTGGATTTCAGTTCCTTGTATTACTGCAGAACATCTTTCAAATCTCTTGACTTCTGAATATGAACAGCAGAATCCATGTTCATTTAGGGAGTCGATGAGGAACTTGGACTGGAAGTGGTGATGCAGCTGAACACCCAAGCCCACCTGCAATGGAGCTAGAATACTTCGAGGCCGAGATGCTTGCATGATTGCTTGTCCTACAGAAGCCAACTTCACATCCACATCCTTTCCTTGAAATATAACCCTCAAAATATGTTTCAGACTCGATGGTAGGAATTTCAAAGCCTTGTCTACGTCCGCTAAGTCATTAGCATCAGGATATACCTCTCTGTTTTGTTCCACTTGCTTGATGTCATTTTTGATGAATCGAGCTGCAGTTTCTGTGATCTGTGATTCCTCGTCCATGACACTCCGTTGCTGTTTCTGATGAAATTCTTGCAGAATTGCTGATGCTGTACTTTGGAGAGATACAACATTGGACTTTCCACATATCTCTGAAATTATGACCTTGTCTCCAAAGTGTTGTTTGAGTTCCTTCTTCATGTGTTTGAAGCTATATGATTCTATATTTTCATCAGATGTGAAGTTTGACATTTTCTATATTAGGTCTGTGATGGTGAGTTGTTCATCTTCATTTTGTTCAAGATATGAAACCACTTTGAAAAATGCTTCTGATCGTATAGCATCTTTGGGTCTTCCGCTCATTCTTCTCTTTGGTGGGTTTGGACTATCACCGACAGTAAAGATCTTTGGTATCTGTCTACCAGTTCTGAAAGACACATTGCACTGTTGATGGTACACAGCATCAGCTGCTGGCAAATCTCCTACGAAAGAGATACGATCATGCACAGCCTTTGACCAATCATTGTTGAATTCGTTGCAGATTGTGCTTATTTTTGCATGGAAGTCCATTGTCCTAACTGGGATTAACCGATGTTCCTGTTTCTTTCCATCATACAAGTCTATGCAACCACAGAAGAGGCACATGTTCTTATAGTCAAAGTGGCTTCCATCTGATCTAAGAGCAGATCGATGATTTGTCTGCAGTTCCACATCTCCTAGATGTTGCCTCTTCTTTGCTTTTACGAGGTTTGGATTAATAAACTCACGCCTACATTTTGTATGTACATGCTGGCCTGGAACCGTCTGTATGTCAGTCTGCCTCTCTTCATTTGCTTTATTTATTCCTTCACATCCTTTGGCTGTTAAGGTCACAGTTGGTTCGTCGCCTGACAAGGATCTTTGACAAAATGTGCACTCTTCCATCACACCATTCAATCTGAAATTATATAGAAGAAATAGGTAAGTACTTGAATTTAGAAACTAGAAACAATAAGTTCATCAAGTCATCATTTGTTAATTGATTACATAATGTTTCCCATATTTTTTTAATTTAAAACAAATAAGAATATACCAATTGAATTCGCTCATAGCCCATTAATAAAAATAAATAAGTTTTAAAAGATATAGTATACCATGAATAAACCATGTCTAGCTATTTCTAACAGAATTTCAATTATAAATCTCAGCATGCAGAATGAGATATTATATCTGATAAGAAAATAATGAACATATATATATATACAGTATATACAGTAATCCGGTCTCATTTAAAACCCCAAAGTACGCAAGAATCTCCGAAATACAGCTTTTCTTACATAAATTTACATTTACAATTATGACCCGAATGCGTTTTCATAGTTTTTTTTGACGTAAAAACGGACGTGTTGAAATTGGTTGTTATTTTAATTAATTTTGACAAATATGTGATAATTTTTCATTTAAACTACAGTTTCGTCAACATGTTAAACTATTTTCAGCTTCTTTGGTGTTTAATAGGTGTAGAATTATGTTATTGCCGTCAGCAGACGTGATTCAAATGCGTGCTATTACGTTTCATGACATTCGCATTATTTCACTATTTTATCCCAATTGTTTGGTTCCACAGTTTCATATATGCGCGTATATGACATAAATGTAATTTGTAGCTACTACTTACCATGTATAAGAGTATGGTGTCCGAAAAATCATCATAAATGTTGTCTTCGTTGACGGCCGATCGTTCTTCAACGTGCGATGAGTAGTCTCCCTTGATTGGTATGGAGGCCTCCAGAGCCAGCGGCAAACTCGCATTTTGTTAGTAATTTAAAGCGTGTATTTAACTAACTTCCACTAAATATTTCGATGTATATTTTTAGTATGTTTATTACTGATATAATTCAAGTAAAAAAATCGCAAAATGAAAACTTTTGCAATTAGTCCTAGGTCATATGCTATATTGCCTGGACTATTCTACAACGGCCTGTATCAGACCCTGGTTGGTCTAAAGGCAAGCAGAAGCTTCTACAACGGCCTGTGTCAGACCCTGGTTGGTCTAAAGGCAAGCAGAAGCTTCTACAACGGCCTGTATCAGACCCTGGTTGGTCTAAAGGCAAGCAGATGCTTCTACAACGGCCTGTGTCAGACCCTGGTTGGTCTAAAGGCAAGCAGAAGCTTCTAGGATAAAGAGACAGACCTCCATGTTAATGTATTCGTGACCCCACTCTGAAATATTATCAGGAGGCCAGTTTTTTAATAAATTTCTTTTTCAGTTTACATGTCCTCAAACAATCTCCGGGACCTGCAGGTAAAGAATCATATATACGTCACAAAGATATTGACTTGAAACTGTCCATGTATGACAATAAAACAACATATCTCGAGAGGGAAAAAATTAAGGCTATTCACTTAGCTCTTTAGTTTGTTCCTGGAAGATGTTGACAGTGGTGTCTTTCTAACAAGAATATACTCCTGAATAAAAGATTTATTCATAGAACACATTGGATATATATAATCTAGTAAAATATTTTCATGTTTTCCTATAATGTAACAGAAAGCTCCCTCGCTGTGTGGAGAAACTGTCACAAACAAAAGCATGGTTGGAAACTGTGAAGTTTCTCAAGCAACGTAGGATGCTCCCTCGCTGTGTGGAGAAACTGTCACAAACAAAAGCATGGTTCGAAACTGTGAAGTTTCTCAAGCAACGTAGGATGTTCTCTGGAGCTGCTCCAGATTTAATTAGATGCTCCAGAACTGATTGTGTCTAATTTACAGGAATCCAAACTCGTCAACAAAATCTGGGCGCGGTCACTTGCTTAGCATGGGCTAATATTTGTGAATCCACAGATTAACTGTCACTATCAAGATCAGATGACATTTAATGACAAACTTGAGAATCAGGGTTTGTGATCATCCTCTCCTACAGGAGACTCAAGTCATATCTTCCCATGTCACCTCTGCTGCACTAGCAGTGAAAGTTTGCAATACAGATGTTACAATATCTACCTTATACGGCCCAGTTATAACAAATACTGGCAGAGTTCTGGTTGTCCAGATTTTATGTATCACCTTACTTCCGGTAGTAAAATGGCTGACATCTAAACTGACACTTTCTCTGTCTTCTTTGTGGACTTAATACCCCCACACGCTATTGAAACTAGAAATATGTGCATGTGATGCACTGTGATGTTCCCCGCTCCAACTTTCAATCCAACCTAGTCATATTACCCTTATTTTTCACTTATGCTAAGCACTAAGTTCAATACTGCATTAATAACGAGAAATACAAATTTCAGAATAGCCAAAGTAGCAAAAGGCACCACTCTATCACTAGATCTAAGCAAATACAAAGTTTGGTGAAAAATTATGAACAGTTTTGGAGATAGAGGCCGGAAAAGGTCCCTACCCCTAATATGCACTAAGTTCAAATTGTTTCCATGGAAACCAGAAAAAATCAAAAAAATCAGAATAACCAAAATAGCAAAAGGCACCACTCCACCACTAGGTCTAACCACATACCAAGTTTTGTGAAAAAGTTTTTTGAGATATGGCCCGGAAAAGAAAGCGTTTCGGAATGACGGAATAACGGAATGACAGAGGCAAAAACATTATGTCTCCCGAAAAAAAATTCGGGGGACAGAACAACAGATACATTCTTTAATTCTAATCAAGTAAAACTGGTAACAGGATGATATATTTCTAGCCAAGAAGCACTCCAGTTGTCACGGGGTACTTGGGAAGATATGAGTTGAGTTGGGGAGAGAACGGGCTATAACTTATGATAGGTGTTAACGTCTATTGGGAGAGAATGGGTTATAACTTGTCAGTTGTCACAGATGGTACTTGGGAAGATATGAGTTGAGTTGAGGAGAGAATGGGTTATTGAAACAACAGATACATTCTTTAATTCTATGAGTTGAGTAAAGTCTATGGGTAGAGAACGGGTTATAACGTATAATAGGTGTCATTTAAAATGCTGTTTCCTTACATGACTAGATGTTGACTACCGTAATTGACATAATAAGCTTTATGGGTGTTTAATATTACAATGAAGCATTACTTAGTACATATAGAGTGTAACATGACTATTTTAATTATCACATTTCAAAAGTCAAATATTTTTCAAACATCATACTACTGTTCTGTGGATGACATCATCCACTACTAATATACTCTATCATCCATTGCTAATGTACTCTATCTTTGTGTCTTTGATTTATAAGTGAAAACAAGTATTAATCTGGAAATAGTTTTACAATACCAATTTGTGTGCTCGTAAAGCAGTTTCATACAGAATAAGCTCATAAGATACACAACTGATCTATATTCATATACCTACGACCTAAATTTGTACTGTTCACCTAAACTGGCAACACTGGTAGGTACAAATACCTCAAATTGGTAGAGAATAATAACCTAATCTTGTACGCTATGATGACCTAACTGGTACACGGTCATATCCTAACTGGTACACGGTCATATCCTAAATGGTACAAATGACTTAAATACATCTTTGCCCAAGACATGCATTGTTTAACGTCTGATAAATTCATGATGGAATGCATCAATTACAAAAGTGATTGAAGTTCCTGAATGAGCAAGTCAATGACAAACTAACAACTTGTTCTTCTAATGAGTTGAAACATAGAGAGGAATGACAAATACTGTCTCTCTAATGAATGGCAAAGGATTACAAGAGTCTCAGAATGTTTCTTTTACGTTTCCTTATATTAAGAATATGTTATTCTGATGACAGGAAATATTATTCTAGTAATATTTCCCTAAATGTCTATATGTTTCTCTAAAGACAGTATGTTTCTCAAATAACACAGTGTTTTCAAATGATAGTATGTTTCTCAAATAACACAGTGTTTTCAAATGCCAGTATGTTTCTCAAATAACACAGTGTTTTCAAATGACAGTATGTTTCTCAAATAACAAAGTGTTTTCAAATGACAGTATGTTTCTCAAATAACAAAGTGTTTTCAAATGACAGTATGTTTTTCAAATAACACAGTGTTTTCAAATAACACAGTGTTTTCAAATGACAGTATGTTTCTCAAATAACAAAGTGTTTTCAAATGACAGTATGTTTCTCAAATAACACAGTGTTTTCAAATGACAGTATGTTTCTCAAATAACAAAGTGTTTCTCTAACGACAGAGAACGTTCTTCTAATACTGTTTCTCTAATGAACAAATGTTCCTGTTGACAAAACATTTCTTTGATGACAAAATGTTTCTCAAATAATGTTTCTCCAATATCACTTATGTTTATCTAATGACAAAGAATGTTTCTCCAATATCACTTATGTTTATCTAATGACAAAGAATGTTTCTCCAATATCACTTATGTTTATCTAATGACAGAGAATGTTTCTCAAAAATCGTTCTCTAATGACAAAATGTTTCTCCTATGAATTTTCTCTAATGGCATATCACTGATCATGTTTCCCTGACGACAGAGAATATGTGTGAATGGCAAAGAATGTTTCTCATATAACTGTTCTCCATACAGAGAGCTATCACTGATGATGTTTCCCCAACGACAGAGGATGTGTGTAATTTAACATTAGAAGACTCTACTAAACACATGAACACAACACAGGACAGACACTCTATAGTGAAAGACTGGCCAACTTGGATTTCATGGAGAAATGGATGATCACATCATGAAATGACAGCGTTTATCACATTGTTCAATCACATTCAGGAGGACATGCTGACAAGTTTCACTGAGGAAGGCACTTTGCTGACGGACACCCAGAAGGCCAGACACCCAGACAGCCAGACAGCTGCTACTGTCGTTTCTTCTTGCTCACGGTTGTTCCACCAAGGTCAGGACGAAATTCTCGATATTGCAGCTGAAATATGGAGCAAAAGGAAAATGAAGTATGCAGCATGACAAAGATTATCTTCAAAGTAAGCGTGTCATATGACTTTTATTAAATTAGTGCAAATTTTGTATTACCCAAGTGAGAGAAAGGGTATTGCACATTCCTGCATGTGTTTTAGAAAAGTCATATAGCATACTTTCGATCGAAATAATATATTTAATATTATTCCATTTGAATTACGTAAAATAGCATAAAAATGGTCCATTTCTCATACAAAGGCCTGTTACAGTGACCTCATGACATGGTTTTCTTTACGACATCACAGGCGACGAAATACAGGAACTTGTTGCTAGGCAACAGCGATGTTAGCACATGTGCATCTATAAATATATTATGACATTGGTTTCATAACTGGGGAATGAGTATTTATATCAAAATATCTTGTTTTATATCTTATAAAATATTATGCAACAAGAAGGCGTAAGTTTCTTTTTCACAAGAAGGATTAAAACTAGAAGGTGTTTTTACTCGTAAAAACAGATGTCTCCCCCTTCCCCCAATTCAATTTCTGTTATTACTCTTCTAAAAGACAAAGTCTAAGACAAAGTCTAAATTGTTGCCATGAAAAAGTTTTTAAAAAAAAAAAGTTCAAACCCCCAAAAGGCATATGTACATGATATTGGGAGCCTGTATAGCACATTTGTTGAAGATTGGCCACATAATTTTGGAGATCTGTTCCGGAAACAAACCCCACCCATCATATAGACAAAGTCCAAATTGTTACCATGTAAACCCCCAAAAAAAAAAAAAAAAAAAATTTAAAACCCCAAAAGGCACATCTACTTAGTATAGGGAAGCTGTATACCAAATTTGATAAAGTTTGGTCGAGTAGTTTTAGAGGTATGCTCCTTTACCTTTGCAAGAGACTTGTTTTGAGCAATTAATCACTTCAATATTATAAACATAAATAAAGAACAGGCCCAATATACGCACCAGTTCACTATCAGAGGGTATACGAGACAGGAAGTCCAACAATTCATTATTTGGAATTGCGTTCGGTTTCCTCAGCTTCTTCGTGAACTTGTTGATACCTGAAACACATCACAGTGCAGAAATAGAGACAACACGTTACTTTCAGTTGAAACTTCAGTTGGTCTCACTTTTTTGACATTTAAAATCGTTTAGCAATATATTATATATATTACATTATCTTATCTTAGAATCTTGAGGTTAGACATTAAAAACATTCTTATGCACATTTCTTAGACATTTACTACCAAAGTTAATCATTTTAAGTACAAACATGTCAAGAATCGAGGCTCCGTATCAATGAAGAAATAAAGCAGCTAAACACTGACATTTAAAACATTCTAAAGGACATAGACTAGCTACCAAAGACTACCAATTGAAGCTCAGTATCAGAGAAATAAAACTACAGCTCCAATTTATATTTTGTATCTTTCATTAACAATGTTTATGTTAATACAGAAAATGATGCTGAAGTATAATAAAGAAATAAGACAACTAAACACCGACCCCACGCTAGCAGCAGAAACCGGAGAGGTATGAAGTACAGCACTACAGTTCCGATTGCTAGAGTTGTCACAGCAAGCCCAGACAACCACGGCACGGTCCAGTTGAATGTGCTAGAATTCAGGATATACAGTAAGTATTTCTCATTGCAGGACAAAGTCTTCATTCAAATTCATTACCAACAAAGAAAACACATCGAGGAAATTAAAGTCATATTTTGTTTGTGGCATGATCAAGTTCTTCTAAAACATTACCTTCTCAAACACTAACACTGAGTTACTTGTCTTATCTAGTAACTGTTGGGATATTGATTTCAATGGTATTTCTCTATCTTGTCAAACATTTTCATTCATTAATGCAAACAAACTGTTACATGTTAAAAGTTTGTCCCTAGTGTAAAAGAAATTTAATATCTTAGATTTGAACAAAATTTTCCAGTTAAACAGTAATGAGAAACAAGAATTTATAAACAAATAAATAAGTTACTTTTTGATGCGCTCCCCGAGCGAGGCGACCATGTCCATGCCCTGCTGCACCTGCAGACACACTTCCTGTATCGCCTGCAGCTTCTCCTTGAAGCTCTTCTTCTCCTCCTGCACACACCGGGTTAACATTGCAGTGGTAGACATCCAAAAACACAAAACTAAAGAAATTTCTAAGAAAACATGATATTCTGGACAACACCTTCTATATTGTGGAGACAGTATGTGCTTCCTCCTTCATCAGGATGTAACAAGGTAGCATAGTGATATTCTTTATAAATGTATCCTACCTGTTAAACTTCACATTCCTGATGAAGGAGTAAGCATATACTCGGAAACATTGTGTAACTTCACAATTAAAAAGTTTTTATTCAGAAAATCTTGTTTTTTCCATTTCTAAATATGCCTCAAAGACTTAAGCCAATACCCGACTAAATCTTCCAGACGATCCATTCTGTTAAACATTGACACAAACAGATAACCATTATTGGACTGAAAGTTCCTCGTCTAAATGATCAACTCCAGACCAGCAAGTAGTACCTATCATCAAGAAGTTACTGACCATCTATTGTACCTATCATTAAGAAGTTACTGACCATCTATAGTACCTATCATTAAGAAGTTACCGACCATCTATTGTACCTATCATTAAGAAGTTACTGACCATCTATAGTACCTATCATCAAGAAGTTACTGACCATCTATAGTACCTATCATCAAGAAGTTACCGACCATCTATTGTACCTATCATTAAGAAGTTACTGACCATCTATTGTACCTATCATTAAGAAGTTACTGACCATCTATTGTACCTATCATCAAGAAGTTACTGACCATCTATAGTACCTATCATCAAGAAGTTACTGACCATCTATAGTACCTATCATCAAGATGTTACTGACCATCTATTGTACCTATCATTAAGAAGTTACTGACCATCTATAGTACCTATCATCAAGAAGTTACTGACCATCTATAGTACCTATCATCAAGATGTTACTGACCATCTATTGTACCTATCCTCAAGAAGTTACTGACCATCTATTGTACCTATCATCAAGATGTTACTGACCATCTATTGTACCTATCATCAAGAAGTTACTGACCATCTATTGTACCTATCATCAAGAAGTTACTGACCATCTATAGTTCCTATCATCAAGAAGTTACCGACCATCTATAGTACCTATCATCAAGAAGTTACCGACCATCTATAGTACCTATCATCAAGAAGTTACTGACCATCTATAGTACCTATCATCAAGAAGTTACAGACCATCTATAGTACCTATCATCAAGAAGTTACTGACCATCTATAGTACCTATCATCAAGAAGTTACTGACCATCTATTGTACCTATCATCAAGAAGTTACTGACCATCTATAGTACCTATCATCAAGAAGTTACTGACCATCTATAGTACCTATCATCAAGAAGTTACTGACCATCTATAGTACCTATCATCAAGAAGTTACTGACCATCTATAGTACCTATCATCAAGAAGTTACTGACCATCTATAGTACCTATCATCAAGAAGTTACTGACCATCTATAGTACCTATCATTAAGAAGTTACTGACCATCTATAGTACCTATCATCAAGAAGTTACTGACCATCTATAGTACCTATCATTAAGAAGTTACTGACCATCTATAGTACCTATCATCAAGATGTTACTGACCATCTATTGTACCTATCATTAAGAAGTTACTGACCATCTATAGTACCTATCATCAAGAAGTTACTGACCATCTATAGTACCTATCATCAAGATGTTACTGACCATCTATTGTACCTATCATCAAGAAGTTACTGACCATCTATTGTACCTATCATCAAGATGTTACTGACCATCTATTGTACCTATCATCAAGAAGTTACTGACCATCTATTGTACCTATCATCAAGAAGTTACTGACCATCTATAGTTCCTATCATCAAGAAGTTACCGACCATCTATAGTATCTATCATCAAGAAGTTACCGACCATCTATAGTACCTATCATCAAGAAGTTACTGACCATCTATAGTACCTATCATCAAGAAGTTACTGACCATCTATAGTACCTATCATCAAGAAGTTACTGACCATCTATAGTACCTATCATCAAGAAGTTACTGACCATCTATTGTACCTATCATCAAGAAGTTACTGACCATCTATAGTACCTATCATCAAGAAGTTACTGACCATCTATAGTACCTATCATCAAGAAGTTACTGACCATCTATAGTACCTATCATCAAGAAGTTACTGACCATCTATAGTACCTATCATCAAGAAGTTACTGACCATCTATAGTACCTATCATCAAGAAGTTACTGACCATCTATAGTACCTATCATTAAGAAGTTACTGACCATCTATAGTACCTATCATCAAGAAGTTACTGACCATCTATAGTACCTATCATTAAGAAGTTACTGACCATCTATAGTACCTATCATCAAGAAGTTACTGACCATCTATAGTATCTATCATTAAGAAGTTACTGACCATCTATAGTACCTATCATCAAGAAGTTACTGACCATCTATAGTACCTATCATCAAGAAGTTACTGACCATCTATAGTACCTATCATCAAGAAGTTACTGACCATCTATAGTACCTATCATCAAGAAGTTACCGACCATCTATAGTACCTATCATCAAGAAGTTACTGACCATCTATAGAACCTATCATCAAGAAGTTACCGACCATCTATAGTACCTATCATCAAGAAGTTACTGACCATCTATAGTACCTATCCTCAAGAAGTGACTGACCATCTATAGTACCTATCATCAAGAAGTTACTGACCATCTATAGTACCTATCATCAAGAAGTTACTGACCATCTATAGTACCTATCATCAAGAAGTTACTGACCATCTATAGTACCTATCATCAAGAAGTTACTGACCATCTATAGTACCTATCATCAAGAAGTTACCGACCATCTATAGTACCTATCATCAAGAAGTTACTGACCATCTATAGTACCTATCATCAAGAAGTTACTGACCATCTATAGTACCTATCATCAAGAAGTTACTGACCATCTATAGTACCTATCATCAAGAAGTTACTGACCATCTATAGTACCTATCATCAAGAAGTTACTGACCATCTATAGTACCTATCATCAAGAAGTTACTGACCATCTATAGTACCTATCATCAAGAAGTTACTGACCATCTATTGTACCTATCATCAAGAAGTTACTGACCATCTATAGTACCTATCATCAAGAAGTTACTGACCATCTATAGTACCTATCATTAAGAAGTTACTGACCATCTATAGTACCTATCATTAAGAAGTTACTGACCATCTATAGTACCTATCATTAAGAAGTTACTGACCATCTATAGTACCTATCATCAAGAAGTTACTGACCATCTATAGTACCTATCATCAAGAAGTTACTGACCATCTATAGTACCTATCATTAAGAAGTTACTGACCATCTATAGTACCTATCATTAAGAAGTTACTGACCATCTATAGTACCTATCATTAAGAAGTTACTGACCATCTATAGTACCTATCATCAAGAAGTTACTGACCATCTATTGTACCTATCATCAAGAAGTTACCGGCCATCTATAGTACCTATCATTAAGAAGTTACTGACCATCTATAGTACCTATCCTCAAGAAGTTACTGACCATCTATAGTACCTATTAAGAGGTTACTGACCATCTATTGTACCTATCATCAAGAAGTTACTGACCATCTATAGTACCTATCATTAAGAAGTTACTGACCATCTATAGTACCTATCATCAAGAAGTTACTGACCATCTATAGTACCTATCATCAAGAAGTTACTGACCATCTATAGTACCTATCATCAAGAAGTTACTGACCATCTATAGTACCTATCATTAAGAAGTTACTGACCATCTATAGTACCTATCATCAAGAAGTTACTGACCATCTATAGTACCTATCATCAAGAAGTTACTGACCATCTATAGTACCTATCATCAAGAAGTTACCGGCCATCTATAGTACCTATCATCAAGAAGTTACCGGCCATCTATGGTACCTATCATTAAGAAGTTACTGACCATCTATAGTACCTATCATCAAGAAGTTACTGACCATCTATAGTACCTATCATCAAGAAGTTACAGACCATCTATAGTACCTATCATCAAGAAGTTACTGACCATCTATAGTACCTATCATCAAGAAGTTACTGACCATCTATAGTACCTATCATCAAGAAGTTACTGACCATCTATTGTACCTATCCTCAAGAAGTTACTGACCATCTATAGTACCTATCATCAAGAAGTTACTGACCATCTATAGTACCTATCATCAAGAAGTTACTGACCATCTATAGTACCTATCATTAAGAAGTTACTGACCATCTATAGTACCTATCATTAAGAAGTTACTGACCATCTATAGTACCTATCATCAAGAAGTTACTGACCATCTATAGTACCTATCATCAAGAAGTTACTGACCATCTATAGTACCTATCATCAAGAAGTTACTGACCATCTATAGTACCTATCATCAAGAAGTTACTGACCATCTATAGTACCTATCATCAAGAAGTTACTGACCATCTATAGTATCTATCATTAAGAAGTTACTGACCATCTATAGTACCTATCATCAAGAAGTTACTGACCATCTATAGTACCTATCATCAAGAAGTTACTGACCATCTATAGTACCTATCATCAAGAAGTTACTGACCATCTATAGTACCTATCATTAAGAAGTTACTGACCATCTATAGTACCTATCATTAAGAAGTTACTGACCATCTATAGTACCTATCATCAAGAAGTTACTGACCATCTATAGTACCTATCATCAAGAAGTTACTGACCATCTATAGTACCTATCATCAAGAAGTTACCGGCCATCTATAGTACCTATCATCAAGAAGTTACTGACCATCTATAGTACCTATCATCAAGAAGTTACTGACCATCTATTGTACCTATCATCAAGAAGTTACCGGCCATCTATAGTACCTATCATTAAGAAGTTACTGACCATCTATAGTACCTATCCTCAAGAAGTTACTGACCATCTATAGTACCTATCAAGAGGTTACTGACCATCTATTGTACCTATCATCAAGAAGTTACTGACCATCTATAGTACCTATCATCAAGAAGTTACCGACCATCTATAGTACCTATCCTCAAGAAGTTACTGACCATCTATAGTACCTATCATCAAGAAGTTACTGACCATCTATAGTACCTATCATTAAGAAGTTACTGACCATCTATAGTACCTATCATCAAGAAGTTACTGACCATCTATAGTACCTATCATCAAGAAGTTACTGACCATCTATAGTACCTATCATCAAGAAGTTACTGACCATCTATAGTACCTATCATCAAGAAGTTACTGACCATCTATAGTACCTATCATTAAGAAGTTACTGACCATCTATAGTACCTATCATTAAGAAGTTACTGACCATCTATAGTACCTATCATCAAGAAGTTACTGACCATCTATAGTACCTATCATCAAGAAGTTACTGACCATCTATAGTACCTATCATCAAGAAGTTACTGACCATCTATAGTACCTATCATTAAGAAGTTACTGACCATCTATAGTACCTATCATTAAGAAGTTACTGACCATCTATAGTACCTATCATCAAGAAGTTACTGACCATCTATAGTACCTATCATCAAGAAGTTACTGACCATCTATAGTACCTATCATCAAGAAGTTACCGGCCATCTATAGTACCTATCATCAAGAAGTTACTGACCATCTATAGTACCTATCATCAAGAAGTTACTGACCATCTATTGTACCTATCATCAAGAAGTTACCGGCCATCTATAGTACCTATCATTAAGAAGTTACTGACCATCTATAGTACCTATCCTCAAGAAGTTACTGACCATCTATAGTACCTATCAAGAGGTTACTGACCATCTATTGTACCTATCATCAAGAAGTTACTGACCATCTATAGTACCTATCATCAAGAAGTTACCGACCATCTATAGTACCTATCCTCAAGAAGTTACTGACCATCTATAGTACCTATCATCAAGAAGTTACTGACCATCTATAGTACCTATCAAGAGGTTACTGACCATCTATAGTACCTATCATCAAGATGTTACTGACCATCTATAGTACCTATCATTAAGAAGTTACTGACCATCTATAGTACCTATCAAGAGGTTACAGACCATCTATAGTACCTATCATCAAGATGTTACTGACCATCTATAGTACATATCATCAAGAAGTTACTGACCATCTATAGTACCTATCATTAAGAAGTTACTGACCATCTATAGTACCTATCATCAAGAAGTTACTGACCATCTATAGTACCTATCATCAAGAAGTTACTGACCATCTATTGTACCTATCCTCAAGAAGTTACAGACCATCTATAGTACCTATCATCAAGAAGTTACTGACCATCTATAGTACCTATCATCAAGAAGTTACTGACCATCTATAGTACCTATCATCAAGAAGTTACCGGCCATCTATAGTACCTATCATCAAGAAGTTACTGACCATCTATAGTACCTATCATTAAGAAGTTACTGACCATCTATAGGCCAACAAGCAACTACTGTTCAATCTAAGCATGTCTTGTGAGCATCAGAACCTGTTCTATTAAAACTCAAATATCATAAGAAAAAGAAGTTGAAGGCCTCGATATCGTTTAACATTGTTATATTTGGAATAACACTAGCTTCAATAGTACAAATTCTTGTACAATGAGTAGAGTCCACTTGCAGGATTCAAACCCCCACCCTCACAGTCAGGCAACTATCGCCAGCACTGACCGGACCAACACCTTACCACACGACCACCACCCTCAGTGTCAGGCAACTATCACCAGCACTGACCGGACCAACACCTTACCACACGACCATGGGGCCTCCACATCTCAATATCGTTGCATATCAATTTTATTAAATCTATATTTCAGTGATTTTTATATTTAGGCTTATGGTACTTATCTTAACATTTTTTTAAAGACAGAGATATTTGTCATATTTGAAGCTTGCAGAGAGTACCCGACAGATACAAGTTACCAAACAACCCACAGCATAAACATAATGTGAAATAAGCAACATAAATATGAAATGATAAATAAGATAGCGCCATGTTAAGTTAGCAACAAGCTATATTGACAAAGATATGATTTATACAAAATCACATCAAATTAACTATTGTCAGTTAATTTCCAACATGTACAAATCTATTTCTACAGAGACTACAGGCAAAGTTAACAAGTTAAAGGGACGGTTCTATGGGGGTATTTTGGTAGATTAGAAATTCGAGGGGCAATTCCTGTTGATACATATATTATTGATACATTATCAAAACACAATCCAAGTGAAACATGTTACTAAGATATGACAATTTGACAAGAATAGCGCACATTCAGTCAAAATGAAAAAGTGTAGTCAATCATCGGCGCTTGTAGAGGAAAGTGTGGAAGAATAACAAGGCATCTTTAATCAATCTAATGGTTAATTTGTGAAGTTTCTATAAATACATAACTTATTATTACAAAGTTGTAAACTTAGTAAAAGTACAGCGATTTTATCCTTTCATATAATACAAGTTAAATATGGGGAACCCCTCTTAAACTATCCCTTTAACACCAAATTGACCAGGCGAAATATGGCGAATCCCTCTTGAACTATCCCTTTAAGGGCTACAAACAATCAAACAAGGACCAGAACATTTCATAACTTTGTAGTCATTGTGATAATACTTTCCTGATATACACTATAGATAGAAAGGAACTTTGTTCCGAGAATTTGATCGATCTCATTTAACGACAACATGTTGAATCAGAGTTTTAGAATTAAAAGGAAGCAGCAGGGATCATTCATGAAATATAATTTAAATAATTTAAACGAAATAATCGTGTGGAGTTTAGCCCAGGACCTCCAGGCTGAAAGAAGAAAACCAATTCTGAGAGGGTGAACTAGGGTATAAGCAAATCCCCAAATCTGAAAAGGTTTATTTAGTTCTGTGTCCAGACAAACATACCTTTGGTTCATTCTTCAAATTCTGTAGGTAAAATTTAAAATACAAATAACATTCTATCAAAACAATTATCAACTATACTTTGATAAATAAATTGTTTCATTTTCTCTCTGTGTGCTCTACATTGCCACCACATGTAGTTAACTGCAATGAATTAATAGCTTAACACGATTCTTTTAAATGAAAAAGAAAGTTTGAATATATATTTTATCCAGTACATATACTTTTACATGGAGTGAACTTATAGTTTATGTGATTCTATGAATTTTTTTTTTCATATATGTTATGCAAAATATATATATGGTTGATATTTTTACGGGGAAATATTCTATAATTCATTCCCATTATTGTTAATAATAGCACACTGTTTAATTAATTTGAAATATAGAGAATAATATTCATTAGTGCAACAGCAAGAGAAACATGTTTATTTGAAAAAAAACTGTAACTTATATTGTCTGGTTTCAAGTTTATCCAGGAAAAAGAGTTTATTAACAGAAATACCTTTTTGAACATAAAAAACAAGTACCTAGAAAGTCTATATAAAAAAGATTGTGTTATGAAGGGTGAAAAGATAAAAATGCTGTGCTTTGGTAAGAGAAAACAGCAATTATTATGTAAAAGGCACACAGGGGGAAACACGTAAATAATGTGTAAAATAATTCAATTTCTCCAGGAACCTTAGACAAAAATATTGTAAAGATATATTACAGGTAAAATGGATGATAGCAAGAGTGACTATCAACCTTTGACTTGATATCAACCTTTTTAATTTCTAATTTATCTTTTCTTGACTCGAAAATATTGTTTGGAAAAAAAATTGTCACCAAGAACCACTGCAAAAATGTACCTTTTTCTGCTTTCAGGAAAAAAATGACGTTTTCATAAATTAGAGATAATGAAAATTATTTTGAAAATGTTAAAAAAATCAATTGTTTTGTTTCTTTGACTATATTTGACATAAAATATTGTAATGCATGAATTGGGTGTGGCTAGGGGAACTCTGACTAGAGACTCTTTGTGATGAAGAAAGCCAAACAGATCTATGATTTAGTGAGGCACGTACATGCTCCAAGGCATGCTTAGTCACTTCACAATTGATTATTTGTCTATTTCTTTCTCAATTCTCAGGTAAGTGACTTTCACATTACCTTCATAAGCAAACCAGATACTGTATGGTCTGCTCAGTCAATTAATAACAAATTGCCAAAGATGCCAAAGGTGCGACACCAGAAGGTGTTTGTCTTAAAATGGAGCAGGAAATTCCTACTTCAAACTCTCATATTTGTGAACAATGAGGAGCCACCCATCCAGTGGTAATCCTTGTCCACTGTTGCTCGACTTGCTCCAAATACGTTAAAACATCAGCTTCAACACAACACAGAGAGGTCGGTTATCAGAACCTTTCAAGAGGACATATGTACACATGCCAATAGAAAGAGATTGTCAAGTTTCTTCATATTCATGAACAATACTTAAGATATTTAAAAGTTGTAAATACAAGCGATGCAAGTTTGACTTTCCATTTCACAAAGCGTCCCTTGGTTATGATTGTGCATTCAATCAAAGCTAGCCTGTTAAGAGGGTGTATTTATTCACTGCAGAACTCTTTTACTATTATGTCACTCAAGAAATTCTTAGAAATAAGAATTGTCAGCAAGATTGAAAACCACTACAAACATTTACCTTTTTCTGGTTTTTGGACAAATTAATGATTGAAGAAATTAAATCATGATTGATATAACAATTTTAAAAACTTCACAAAATTAAATTATAATTAAGATACCATACAGATAAATTATTTTATCTTAACATATGAATAGTTTATGTGAATAAATGTACCGATATGCATGTCCATGCAAGTGCAATAAGCATTTTCATTAATTTTATTATTTGTACATGAAAGTGCATAAATGATAATCTTATTTTATTTGTTGACTAATTTTTATAATTCTTTTGCAAAATACAAACATGCATGACACTTGACAGCAAAGCACTCGTATATATACATATGTACATATAGTTAAGTTGTAGAAGGCATCACTTTGACTTGGTAGAAGCATTAATAAGGTTATTAGCTATCTTCAAATTAGTGTTGTTAGTTTTACTCACCTTTTCTTTGTCTTCGTCGTCGTCATCATCATCTTCATCAATGTAATCCTGTCAAACAAAGTTGAATTAATCAATGTCCAACAATTCACAATTCAATTTACAAACATCACAACTTGTTACCCAGAAAATAATCTGGCCTTGGCCACTGGCTCAGCTTCAAACATCCTCCAACCAGCAGGTAATATGTTAAAGGGGCAGTAGCACGTTTTTTCACTCAAATAAGTCAATGAGATGTATTTTAAATATAATGTCACCAATAGTAAAACATCCTTCTCTCTTCGGAAAGTCAGTGAAAATGAGTGTACATGGTTCGGTAAAGCCAAGGGCACTGTTAATAAACGTGTTCACATTAACATGGGCGCTATGCAATATTTGCTTTATATGCAATACCACTGCGGGTAAATGATTTGTGTAATAAGATGTTTTATCCTCTAAAGTAAATATAAATGGCGTAAACTATCATTATGAATGTGAAATTTTTTTAAATAAAATTTGCAAAAATATGTGCTACAGCCCCTTTAATTTCGGTGACATTTGACTTATTGTTGATATAAATACGATCGTTTTTGGAATTCTATTCATTACATTCTTATGCTAGGAGAAACTATGTACGATTCTCTTTGAGTTAGTGTTTAATGTGAAGAAAGCACTTTTAGCATTGAGATTATCTCTGTCCTCTGTCCACTCATGATGATGCGCATTGATAGAGCGATTGGCGAGAATCAAGATGAAATGTTCATAAATGGATTTCTATAAGGCTTGCTCTCATATGAGTTGGATTCATAGTAAGATGTTTTACTCTCTAAAGTTGGATTGAGGGGGTCAGGGGTTCAAACACCCATTGAAAAATGTGTTAATTCTTAGCCAAGGAAAAGTCATCACAGTTTATCCAGGAACATTCTAAGACCAACAGGTAAGTCGCTATTCTCTAATCAGCAGGTGGAGAACTCGTTTAGACAACTCACGTCTTCCACCTGCTCCTTCTTGAAGGCGCCGAGTATTTGAGCAACGAGAAGGTTCTTCATGAAGAGGATGAGCAGCGTGATGGGCAGCATGTACAGCTCGAAGTTCCACACGACCACCAGGTACACCTGCAAGTAGAGACGTGGGGGACACAGTTAGCTTTTATATTGTAGAGACGCGGGGGACACAGTTAGCTTTTATATTGTAGAGACGCGGGGGACACAGTTAGCTTTTATATTGTAGAGACACGGGGGACACAGTTAGCTTTTATATTGTAGAGACGCAGGGGACACAGTTAGCTTTTATATTGTAGAGACGCGGGGGACACAGTTAGCTTTTATATTGTAGAGACAGGGGGGACACAGTTAGCTTTTATATTGTAGAGACGCGGGGGACACAGTTAGCTTTTATATTGTAGAGACGGGGGGGACACAGTTAGCTTTTATATTGTAGAGACGCGGGGGACACAGTTAGCTTTTATATTGTAGAGACGCGGGGGACACAGTTAGCTTTTATATTGTAGAGACGCGGGGGACACAGTTAGCTTTTATATTGTAGAGACAGGGGGGACACAGTTAGCTTTTATATTGTAGAGACGCGGGGGACACAGTTAGCTTTTATATTGTAGAGACGCGGGGGACACAGTTAGCTTTTATATTGTAGAGACGCGGGGGACACAGTTAGCTTTTATATTGTAGAGACGCGGGGGACACAGTTAGCTTTTATATTGTAGAGACGCGGGGGACACAGTTAGCTTTTATATTGTAGAGACAGGGGTGAAAGTTAGCTTTTATATTGTAGAGACGCGGGGGACACAGTTAGCTTTTATATTGTAGAGACGCGGGGGACACAGTTAGCTTTTATATTGTAGAGACGCGGGGGACACAGTTAGCTTTTATATTGTAGAGACGCGAGGGACACAGTTAGCTTTTATATTGTAGAGACGCGGGGGACACAGTTAGCTTTTATATTGTAGAGACGCGGGGGACACAGTTAGCTTTTATATTGTAGAGACGCGGGGGACACAGTTAGCTTTTATATTGTAGAGACGCGGGGGACACAGTTAGCTTTTATATTGTAGAGACGCGGGGGACACAGTTAGCTTTTATATTGTAGAGACGCGGGGGACACAGTTAGCTTTTATATTGTAGAGACACGGGGGACACAGTTAGCTTTTATATTGTAGAGACGCAGGGGACACAGTTAGCTTTTATATTGTAGAGACGCGGGGGACACAGTTAGCTTTTATATTGTAGAGACAGGGGTGAAAGTTAGCTTTTATATTGTAGAGACGCGGGGGACACAGTTAGCTTTTATATTGTAGAGACGCGGGGGACACAGTTAGCTTTTATATTGTAGAGACGCGGGGGACACAGTTAGCTTTTATATTGTAGAGACGCGAGGGACACAGTTAGCTTTTATATTGTAGAGACGCGGGGGACACAGTTAGCTTTTATATTGTAGAGACGCGGGGGACACAGTTAGCTTTTATATTGTAGAGACGCGGGGGACACAGTTAGCTTTTATATTGTAGAGACGCGGGGGACACAGTTAGCTTTTATATTGTAGAGACGCGGGGGACACAGTTAGCTTTTATATTGTAGAGGCGCGGGGGACACAGTTAGCTTTTATATTGTAGAGACGCGGGGGACACAGTTAGCTTTTATATTGTAGAGACACGGGGGACACAGTTAGCTTTTATATTGTAGAGACGCGGGGGACACAGTTAGCTTTTATATTGTAGAGACGCGGGGGACACAGTTAGTTTTTATATTGACACAGTTAGCTTTTATATTGTAGAGACGCGGGGGACACAGTTAGCTTTTATATTGTAGAGACGCGGGGGACACAGTTAGCTTTTATATTGTAGAGACAGGGGGGACACAGTTAGCTTTTATATTGTAGAGACGCGGGGGACACAGTTAGCTTTTATATTGTAGAGACGTGGGGCACACAGTTAGCTTTTATATTGTAGAGACGCGGGGGACACAGTTAGCTTTTATATTGTAGAGACAGGGGGGACACAGTTAGCTTTTATATTGTAGAGACGCGGGGGACACAGTTAGCTTTTATATTGTAGAGACGCGGGGGACACAGTTAGCTTTTATATTGTAGAGACGCGGGGGACACAGTTAGCTTTTATATTGTAGAGACGCGGGGGACACAGTTAGCTTTTATATTGTAGAGACGCGGGGGACACAGTTAGCTTTTATATTGTAGAGACAGGGGGGACACAGTTAGCTTTTATATTGTAGAGACGCGGGGGACACAGTTAGCTTTTATATTGTAGAGACGCGGGGGACACAGTTAGCTTTTATATTGTAGAGACGCGGGGGACACAGTTAGCTTTTATATTGTAGAGACGCGGGGGACACAGTTAGCTTTTATATTGTAGAGACAGGGGGGACACAGTTAGCTTTTATATTGTAGAGACACGGGGGACACAGTTAGCTTTTATATTGTAGAGACGCGGGGGACACAGTTAGCTTTTATATTGTAGAGACGCGGGGGACACAGTTAGTTTTTATATTGTAGAGACACGGGGGACACAGTTAGCTTTTATATTGTAGAGACGCGGGGGACACAGTTAGCTTTTATATTGTAGAGACGCCGGGGACACAGTTAGCTTTTATATTGTAGAGACGCGGGGGACACAGTTAGCTTTTATATTGTAGAGACGCGGGGGACACAGTTAGCTTTTATATTGTAGAGACGCGGGGGACACAGTTAGCTTTTATATTGTAGAGACGCGGGGGACACAGTTAGCTTTTATATTGTAGAGACGCGGGGGACACAGTTAGCTTTCATATTGTAGAGACGTGGGGGACACAGTTAGCTTTTATATTGTAGAGACGCGGGGGACACAGTTAGCTTTTATATTGTAGAGACGCGGGGGACACAGTTAGCTTTTATATTGTAGAGACGCGGGGGACACAGTTAGCTTTTATATTGTAGAGACGCGGGGGACACAGTTAGCTTTTATATTGTAGAGACGCGGGGGACACAGTTAGCTTTTATATTGTAGAGACGCGGGGGACACAGTTAGCTTTTATATTGTAGAGACGCGGGGGACACAGTTAGCTTTTATATTGTAGAGACGCGGGGGACACAGTTAGCTTTCATATTGTAGAGACGTGGGGGACACAGTTAGCTTTTATATTGTAGAGACGCGGGGGACACAGTTAGCTTTTATATTGTAGAGACGCGGGGGACACAGTTAGCTTTTATATTGTAGAGACGCGGGGGACACAGTTAGCTTTTATATTGTAGAGACGCGGGGGACACAGTTAGCTTTTATATTGTAGAGACGCGGGGGACACAGTTAGCTTTTATATTGTAGAGACGCGGGGGACACAGTTAGCTTTTATATTGTAGAGACGCGGGGCACACAGTTAGCTTTTATATTGTAGAGACAGGGGGGACACAGTTAGCTTTTATATTGTAGAGACGCGGGGGACACAGTTAGCTTTTATATTGTAGAGACAGGGGGGACACAGTTAGCTTTTATATTGTAGAGACGCGGGGGACACAGTTAGCTTTTATATTGTAGAGACGCGGGGGACACAGTTAGCTTTTATATTGTAGAGACGCGGGGGACACAGTTAGCTTTTATATTGTAGAGACGCGGGGGACACAGTTAGCTTTTATATTGTAGAGACGCGGGGGACACAGTTAGCTTTTATATTGTCTTTACCTATCAATGATAAAGGTTGTTTTGCTGATGTCATAGAGGCAACAGCACCTGCATGGGTAACCAATCTCATCCCAGACGACTGTCGATATCGTAAGAGTTATCTCCCTTACATAAAGACATGCCAACATGGGAAACAACACAGGGGATGAAGAGTTACAATTAATTTTCTAAAAGGTGTTGTCTAACTCTTTTAAGATTTTTAAGGTAATTATGTTTAAAATTGGTATGTATAAATGTGTGACAGCTCTTACAAGTTTTCACAAAATTATACCTTGGAAGATCTATTTGTATCATAACAGTAGAGTTTTGCATAATGAATAATGAATGAATATGAATATTTTCTAATAAATATAAATGTACTCGCTAGATCTACTCACTATGAATGCAGTGATACTTCTTGACGTTGACTCCCAGTTGAAGCAGCTCTGTACAAACCGACCCGTGTCCATCACGGCCGAGATTATCTGAGACACTCGGTCGATATTGCGTTTCATGATCTGTGAGAAACAAATTAATCAGAATACAAATATAAAATGAATTTTTTCATATTTTAATATTACACACATTAAATTACAAGAGTCATCAGAAGATGACATATCCCACCGGTCCCACATAATTTGTAAAACACATCTTTGACAGATAATTGTATATCTACTACTTCAGTTAGTGGGTACTACACATGCTGAGTTCAGATATTGGTTTTGGAGTTCTGCTCTTGAGCAGACCTATTTCTGAACAAAGTCCAAATCAAACATGTTTCTATGAAAACGGCAAAAAAAAACATTTCAGAAATCAGAAAATATCAAAAGGCACCACTTCAGTTACTGGGTAATACACATGCCAAGTTTCAGGAAGATACGAGCGTATGATGGTCAAGGCTGAGAAGCTCCAGGACAAAGCTTGCCACAAAGTGAGCACTTACTCAGAGAGTATTCAATGATTTACAAGATTACAAAATTCACATTAACAAAATATTACTTCTCTAAAATCCCTTATTCAACTTACTGATATTTTGAATTTTTGGTCAGGCTGCATATATTTGTCCTCCCGAGGGTTGACTGTTCGGACTGCCGATTTTATCTGAAAAAGTAAAAACATATTACTCTATTCTATTCTATTTTAATCAGCTAATGTTTCAGCGGGGTAAAGAAGAAGAGATAAACAAACCATTGAACTGATAGCGTCAGTTTTTCACTTAAATTTGTGTAATTTTAAATACTGAAAAAAAACAATCATAGAGGTGAAGGGATAAGGTAACTTCACTCCAGCCAATTGGCAAAGAGGCATTAGGAAGTGATCAGGTCCATTCACTCTGCACTTCAGGGTTGCGAATTTAAGAAGGTGAAAGGTTACAGTCACTGCCTGTACGTTTGTCACTTAGAATGTTTTTAACTTTAGATTAATTCAACAGCTGATTCAACAGCTTTTTAGTCTCAGAATCATGTGAATTGTATCACATTATAGATAAAGCGAGCAACAGTTGATGCACATACGTGGTTGAAGATGAAGTCCATCTCCAGGAGAATAGCACCTTTAGCCCGGTGGATGAGTTTCTTGTCCTTCAGCGCGTACCATCGCCGCTCTCCGCTCTTTATCTGCAATAGACGGAACATTACTTCACAATACGGCAACTTGATTAATGAGCCTAAGATTGGTACTTCTGGATCTAGATTGTTGTGTTTAATGAGCTTATGGACATTGACAATATTTCTCTATATGACTTCATCATCATTCAAATCATAATTTCATATAAGCCAGCAGTGAAAAAACAAACTCAACATCTAGCAGGAATTACACAGAAAGTCTTTTTTTGTCAAACAATTTTTGAGAATTATAAGGAATTTACATGCACGACATGCAAAAGATTTTCCTGAAACTTTATCTATTTAGCCAAACCATATGGATTATGGGAAACCATGCAGACAACTCAAAACCTTTTCATATCATGAATAAAGAAGTTGTCATTTATATATTTCTCTGAGTTCTAAATGCCTATCAAAGAAGTAAAAACCCTCAAGTTGAAACTGATTTGTGTTGTTATGTACTATTCCATGAGACTCACCCGGAGAAGAGGGATGGCGAGTTTACCCAAGAACTCCACCTTCTTGTCGCGGTCTTCATCCCACACCGTCACTTCTAGCACCGAGTGAATATCCTTCACATTGCTGGAAATTGTTTTTAATAAGGTATGATTTTGAATCTAATTAAATGATTAATATTATCAGAATATATTTTTCAAAATAAATAAAATGCATAATGAACATTTTTATAATTAAATAATGAATATTATCAGAATATATTTTTCAAAATAAATAAAATGCATAATGAAAATTTGAATGTGAAACCAAAAGATAGTATATTTTCTCACTTATTATCGGAACGTATACTGTGAAGTTATCAAGGATGATTTTCTCCCAATCTCTGTAACTTTTAAGCAGTGAGAAGAGAATGGACTCTTATTTGTTTGTGTATCAATTGTAGAAAGCAAACCCGTACAATGTGAAGACCTTGTTCCACTGAGGGTTGAGAGTTTTGTACTCTGTGTGAGTCTGGAGACGCGAGTTGACCAACTCCAGCACACAGAACGGGTCGCTCTGACCCCCAAAATCAGCAGCTCGGAGACCTTGCGCCTTGAACACTGGAGACAGAAAATCATGTCAGTCATTAAATATCAAAGCCTATATTTCATTCAAAATACATGTTACATGTCGTAAACTGACAGATAGAGTGACCTTTTCATGCATTGAAAACACGGCACAGATAATTCAACACTGAGCACTGATAATTCAACACTGAGCACTGATAATTCAACACTGAGCACTGATAATTCAACACTGAGCATTGATAATTCAACACTTAGCACTGATAATTCAACATTGAGCATTGATAATTCAACACTGGATAATGATAATTTAACACTGTGCTGTGTTGATTATTGGCACTTTGAGCATCAATTTAAGAAATGAAAATAATGTTTTAATGCTCAAACAGTCACTTTCCCCCTTGAACTATCAGAAGCCTGTAGCTATCAGAGACACGGTGTCACTATTGATTACCTTTCACCTGGAGCCAACCCACATCCTTCAAGTTGCTCATTGACTTGATCAGACCCTGTGAACAGGACAGCAAAGATGAATTATCTCCTAACTATTGATGATCAGAATAGAGTAGATTCTCTTTATTTCTATCTTTACATGCATCAATTTCACATATTCTTTCTTCTGAGTAATCGTACAAGACAAAATCTCAAATCATTTCATTGAAGAAAAATATTCAAAGTATTGTATTCAAAGTAATACAAAAACATACATATATATTCAAGGATAGTTTTAAGAGTTCAAGGGGTGCACATTTAAATCAAGTAATAAATATATTGCCAAAAATAAATAATAAATAATTAATAATTTCTAGTCATAATTCCACAAGTATTTTCATTAATTTATTTCTGGTAATGGTAATTTTTATTTCATCCAAATAAATAATGTCGTACAAAGTTCCTGATCCTCTGTTCGCGGTCGCGTGGGTTTGGTGTGTAGTTCGCGAGGTCGGTGATGGTTTCACTGCCAGCAGTGCCACTAATCGTCAGCAACAACTTGATCATCCCAGCTCCGTCCTCCAGGCTCTGACATATCGTGTGGGTTGTCTCCCTTTCAAGCTTGGACAGGTCTATTACTGCCCTGTAGGAGAAATGATGAACACTTGAACTGATATAGTGACATGGTAATGAGCTATAATGCCATTTGATGTATCGCAGAAGGACGTAGCTATCAGTCCCACAATGTGAGTGAGAAGTGACAACCCCCTGCCCCTCCCAGACCCCCCTCCTCCAGTCACGTCATCCACATGACACTGGGACAGGGGGTTAGACTGAGAAATATCTTCCACCTGGGAATCCTATGACTCTAACCTATCTGGACACCTGTTAGGTTAATCTTTGGCATAACTATTTCAAAAACAAGAAATATGTGCATGTGATGCACTGTGATGTTCCCCGCTCCAACTTTCAGTCCAACCTTGTCTTCTTAACCTTATTTTTCACTTATGCCAGAGACAATCCAAAAAATCCAAATATATTAGAATAAAAGAACTTGTTACATGTAGCCTCTTAGTTAAAAGTGTGTCCCTATTCTGGTCTCTTGTTAAAATTATTTCCATGGAAGCCAGAAGAAAAATTCAGAATGACTTAAGTAGCAAAAGTCTAAACACATACAAGTCTCGTTAAATAATACTGAACAGATTTTAAATTGGAGGTCGGAAAAGGTTTCTTACCCCTTTGCACTAAGTTCAAACTGTTTCGATGGAAACCAGAAACAAACTTTTAAAAATCAGAAGGCACCAATCCAACACTAGGTCTAAGCACATACCAAGTTTCATTTAAAAACATATTGGAACGGTTTTTGAGATATGGCCTGGAAACAAAAACATTTCTAAAGGACGGAAGGACAGAATAATTAATTGTAGAGTGTTGAATTATTTCTATCTTACATGAGTTTTATTCAAACCCATATTGTCTAGATTATGACTGAAGTTTGAAGAAAATACACCCTTTCAAAATTGTTATATAACAATATGTATAGGTTAATCACCCAAACAAGGTAGTTATTTAGATTAACTATGCGAGGGCGTTAGCCCGAGCAGAGTTAATCTAAATAACTATCGCAGTTTTGGGTGATTAAACGGCTTATACCACGTGGGAATATTGTTTTTACGTACGTTTAATGAATGAGATGTAAAGAAAATGATCATTACAAGTGAAAAAAAATGTTTTTTTAATTCAAATAATTGCCCTAGGGCGGTTATCAAGGTTATGTGAAATAACCCCTCTGAGAACAATAGACATAACGGACCCTAGTGGTATAAGATAGCGTATCCTCTCGGGTATAAGACCATACTCGAGCCTTAGACCATCCCCACTTTTCAGGGGTTGTACTGGTTGGGGTTATTCTCAGGTTATAGCCCATCCCCAACTTTGTCAGATGTTCCATGGTCATACATTACATAAATCTATAATACTATTTCAAGTTAAGTGTCAAAATCCTAAAAATAAATTATTCTGACTGTCTGGCACTCTCCATATGAATTTTCATCTGAGTTTGGGTCTCTCCTGTCTAAACGCCCACCCCCATGTTTTCAAGATGTTTGTTTGCCTAGCCCCCTGGTCTTATACCCGAGAGAGCATTAACATTTTTTAAGTCATGTCAGGGTAAGTCAGGGTTATATTCCCCAGTAGCCACACGTCCCAGCTCGAGAGAGGGTGCAAGAGTTGTCCAGAAGATTAGATATTTCGTTCATTGCAAAGTGGTTTTAACTAAAGGGTTTTTTTAGTACATTGTCTGACAAGAGCTCCTTCACATTACAGAGAAAGTTTAAAATCTATTCTAAATAATACATCACTCAACTTGTCAATTAAAATTCCACTTGAATCTGAAAATCCATCTGTGTACATTCAATGAGACAAAAAATCAATATAAAGAAAAAGAACATTTTGATGTATCAAAGGGTTAAACTTTGAATATCAAATTCAAGTTCACTGCCCACAAAACATAGCTGGCTGATGTGGAAAGAAATAACCATTAATATAACATTGCCCCTTCCATTTAACACAATAAAACATTTATGAATCGCCTGTAAAGCGTTACAAGAGAGAGAGTGAAAAATGTTTATCCTAAACACTTTTAATTTGTTATAGTGGGAAAAACATGAGCAAGCAATAAATTTCAGAATTAAAGAATAAACTTTGGCATTTTGATAATGAAGTTTTACTGCTTTTCTAAAAACCAACAAAAAATATTATGAATATACTGCAAAAAGAAGATGGAATAACATGATTGAACGCTAAAGCTTAAACATTGACATTAAATGTTTGTGATTATTAATATTGTTTTAAAAGTTGCTCTGTATGCCAGAGACATTTTAAAAAACTTTGTTTGATATTTCTTTCAAAAGTTTCACCAGATCACTCACTTGACAAAGAAACATGAGAGGTTGTTTATGTTGTTCAGGTATTTGACATACTGTGACATTGTTAAATATATTTCTGTCCAAAGTTTCCCAATCACTGATAACATGCACCAATCGTTGATTGGGGTAGTTTCGTAACCTGACATGAACAATTACTGGACCCAGATGTCTTATTTTAACCCTGCTATGTTCCTGAGATGTGATTCCTGTAAATTGGCTGTACAGAACGTTTGGATTCAAATCATTCCCAAAGTTAAAATGTAAACGTCTCTAAAATAGTGAAAAGAGACTAAATCTTTCCAAACTAAGTTCTTCTAATAAATATCATCTAAACTAGACCTACTAAACTCAACCTACTAAACTCGACCTACCTTCCCATGAAATCGTCCTTGCCGGTGACATCATGGTCGAAGACGGTCAGTTCCAGCTGGTTTGTCTGGTCGTCAAACATGCGCAGGTCAAACTGCTCCAGCCACTTGGGATTCAGTGTCTTCGTCTTAAACTGGAAAACATATCGCAATATTATTTTCCGTTTCTAAATCCATATTCTATCATCTGAAGTTGAAAGGATGAATAAGTTACTATAAATCATAATTTACTTTAACTTCACGAAATTGTCCTCATAAAGTTGTAAAATAAATAGAGGCATTAGCAGATGTCTTATAGGCCTGATTAGCAAAGAATTAATACCTCCCATTATCACAACAAATTAAAATGAATATCGATATTTACATCAATTTATATGTATATGACAAGGTTTTGATGAATTGAAAGGAGATTCCGTCTGGTCTATGCATGAAAGTAACGACTATAATATCCCTCGGTATGTGTTCTCCAGTTGATACCTGCGTAAATGCATAAAACATTTTTGATCAACTCAATGTGACACTATTGTCTCTTGCCGTTGATATTTCCCTGGGGATGAGGTATCAATCATAACAGCTACATGTTTTATACACAATTGATTTTGTGCTAAATTGCTTTGCGAAATTGTTGTTCGCTTTATTACTGGTTGCTGATTTTTTTTCATACAAATAAAATGTTCTCTTATTCACCATCCTAATCATGTTGAACAATGGTCCCTACAATTTAGTTTTATTTCAGGGAAAATTGTTTTTTTCATTTAATAAAGACAAATGTTGCAAATAATTATATAGAGCAATCAATACCAAAAAACAATTGAAGTTGACAAGTGACAAGTGACAAGTTTATTTGTATTTGAGGCCACATGACTCATATTGCTAATACAAAAGGACTGCACACAGTGTGCAGATTATATCATTCTTCAAAGAGAAATAATTCTCTTTAAGTACAACAACAAAGATTTAATGACTTTAATTTGTATATGTGGATGATAACAACTGATACATTTTTTACCTAGATGGATTTACATAAAAATATTCAGGTATGAACTGTTAATTGTCATAATAAAATAATATGGACAAATGAATAAGAAGTGAAATGAAGGTCAAGGTCACAAAACTCGGTAGAAAAATCACTCTCACTTAGTGAACCTACCCTGGTATATGCAAAATATGAAAGCATCCAGTGAATAGTAGTGAGTTATTCCATTTCGTACGGACGGACGGACAGACTTGGCTGATGAGATTAACATTGACATTTTATGTTTGTGATTAACACAACTAACTTGAAAAAAACAGAAGCCAAATAATTTTCTTTTGCTGCCTGCAACCAATATTTGTAAGATATTCAGTCAAAGTTAAGGAAATCATATCTTTCAAAATTAAAA
Organism: Gibbula magus; assembly: GCA_936450465.1. Lineage (NCBI taxonomy): Eukaryota > Metazoa > Mollusca > Gastropoda > Trochida > Trochidae > Gibbula > Gibbula magus. The sequence continues at coordinate 1,004,327 of OW388289.1, read as the reverse complement.
TGTCCCAGTACCTTGCTGCGATATTTCTCCTTGCCTAGTTGGAACTTGACATAAGGGTCGCTGAAACCGTTGTCGTCCATGGGTACGAGATTAGAACCTTCGACTAGGACAATTGTTACGACGCTGCTCCAAATTTGCATTTTCATTTTCTTTGACGCTGTATCCGACCCGCGAACACTTCGTCGAAAATACTGAAAAATAGATCCACTGTTGTATATATCGTGACAAACAAAATAATATAATGTTACAAATTACACGTATCTTATTTCAATATCAGAGCAATTGTCACATGAGAATGATAGATTGAATTAAAGTTAACGTGTTGGAGCTTGATGACAACATATTGGAACTTGATGAAAACGTATTGGATCTCAATGATATAGAAATAAGAAAGACAAAACCATTGGCCCTTTAGCTCATCAATCTTTGCATGATTATTATCTAAGGTTGAGATGTAGATGAAGGATGGATGACAGTCGCCATAATAGTCCTGATGAGCTAAAAATTGGAAGGAACTTCTCAAAATAACTAGAGAATTAGTGAGCAAAGCTCACTCATGATACCCCCGCTTTTACATTAACATTGGTCAAAGAGAAATGTTTGAAAATAGCAAAAGGGTATCAATGTTTAAACTTTTGTATGAAAAGACCATAACATATATTATTAAAGCAGAGTAAGTATTACACCTCTAAGCATGTTTTAGAAGTAAAAGTCAAAGTGGTTTCGTAACATTTGAACAACTAGAAGAGCGTTTGCGGGACACCGCAAAAGCAGAGCAGCTCCGAAACTTTGGGTCTCGCCTTTCCCTGTTCCGCCTTCTCCTCAGCATAAATAAAATGGGATTTTTTTGGACCAAAATATGTTCATTATTCAAGTTATTCTAACAAGTTGAATCATCACTGGGGTCACTTTTCACAAGTTTGTTCTTAAAACCTATTTCTGATTTCAAAATTGGATCAAAGGATTAACATGGCCTGAACCAAAATCTCATGATATCTCACACCATCACTGATTACTTTTCATTGTGTATAACAATCATGCAATGACTCAAAGTGTTCATTGTTAACATAAGGCATATTCACAATAGCATGCTTAAGTTGTGACCTTGCTGTGACCTTGACCTTTGACAGATTTTAGCGAAAACTTTTTCAAATCTTGGTCTATCTCCATAGTTGATATATACCAAATAAGAGTCTGACAGCACAAAAACGTTTGAAGTTATCATGTTTACAAAGATTATTGTAGTAATTAAAGCACTCATGACCTTGACCTTTGACCTTGAATGTGAACATGTCAAAATCATTTACCAGATTTATAAGAAAGAAGCTATGTATATGAGGTGTTAATACCTTCTTGGAAACAAGTAGTATTTGAGTTATGAGCGGAACCAAAAGTGTGACCATAGACGCGCACACAAAGACGCTTAAAAGTGGAAAATCTGAAAAAATAATCATGGAATCTGAGGGAAACATAGAAAAGGCACATCTAGGGACCATAAAGTGTACATGTATAAAGTTTCATAACAATTGAACAAGTAGTATTTGAGTTATGAGCGGAACCAAAAGTGTAAGCATAGACGCGCACACAAAGATGCTTAAAAGTGGAAAATCTGAAAAATTAATCATGGAATCTGAGTGAAACATAGAAAAGGCACATCTAGGGAGCATAAAGTGTACATGTATAAAGTTTCATAACAATTGAACAAGTAGTATTTGAGTTATGAGCGGAACCAAAAGTGTGACCACAGACGCGCACACAAAGACGCTTAAAAGTGGAAAATCTGAAAAAATAATCATGGAATCTGAGGGAAACATAGAAAAGGCACATCTAGGGACCATAAAGTGTACATGTATAAAGTTTCATAACAATTGAACAAGTAGTATTTGAGTTATGAGCGGAACCAAAAGTGTAAGCATAGACGCGCACACAAAGACGCTTAAAAGTGGAAAATCTGAAAAAATAATCATGGAATCTGAGGGAAACTTAGAAAAGGCACATCTAGGGACCATAAAGTGTACATGTATAAAGTTTCATAACAATTGAACAAGTAGTATTTGAGTTATGAGCGGAACCAAAAGTGTTCCGGACGGACGCAAGGACGGACGGACGCGCTGAGCGCTATATACCCCCGACAACTTCGTAGCGGGGGTATAAAAATTTGACTAAACCCTGATTTTTGTGACATACGAAGCACAATCATAGTAATACCTGAAATATGACAATCGTAAACATGATACACAATACTGTACATGAATATTTAGACAATAACTAACGAGTGACGGGGAATGACAGATTATCTTTCCCGAGTTATATCATTTGAGTAATTCTCGAGCCTTGGCGAGAGAATTACACACAATTGATATAACGAGGGAAAGATAATCTGTCATTCCCCGTCACGAGTTGGTTATTGTTTATATTACCCATATGACAAATTAAAGTAAAAACGCGAATATTAAAAGCCAATAGCTTCTCTAAAAGGACCCGAGAAGGAGATGAATCTCCATATCCATACGCGTGTGACGTGGATTCACTTCTTACGTACCTATCCTTGTTTACTCCGCACGATTAAAATGTCCCCTGCGAAAATGTCTTTCACAATAAAATAAAGATGTGGCTTTAGTTGAAAGTTTTGTATTCCTGCCAATTACTATCAATCCATGATTATACATATAAGTTATTGCAACATCCATATCAAGAGGTGTGCGAACCTCAAAAACAAGTCGGCTCAAACCGAAAAGCCCTGTGACGTTACAATCGACACTGTGACGTCATAACCGCTCGCGCCTATGACGTCATTACATTCGAACGATCGCCGTCGCTCTTGAAGCTTTCCGTGGTTATACAGTCAAGCAGTAATCGCTAGTTTCTTTAAATTTCGGACAATTTAACTGCTTCCTCCGACATTTGATGCGTCGGCACATGTACGAAAACGCTAATTTCAACTGCGGGAAACAAATAAAACGTGTTAAAGTGCAGAAGACAGTTTCTAAAGTTACTAGTCGGGAAAAGTAAGAAAGATGAATGAAGTAGTTCCGGCAACCAATGAAATTTTTATTTTTCTGTAACAGCCAATCAAAAGCCAGAAAAAGGTGTAACTCCCATGTGACTTACAGGAAAAATACTACCCTGTGTCCGTCTTCCCATATGGGTAATATTGAACATTATTGTACAAGTAACATATTCCTTATTCACAATTTTCTCTTCCCACTGAGTTTATTCAGTTTATATCTTCCCACGTACCTCTGTTACAAGTGCAGCACTTTCTTGGCTAGAAATAGAGAATCCTGATTGGTGGGAATCAAGGTAAGTTGGACGATGTCGCCAACTGATCATTATGTATGTTCACGTAACCGTTAAGAAGACTAGTATTCCTTCATCTGTGTAATGCACACATATTGTAAATCTTACCAGACAAAAGTTAGTCTGATATGTAAAACAATTTTGATTGGATAGAAATAACGACGGTAGCCATGTTGCACATTTTCACCGCCAGAAGTATCACATTTAGCCTACATCTAATATAGGTTACGTGCGAAGAAAAATACTTAGGTAACTTCTGTGAGAAGAGAATGGATTTACAGAAATACGACCAATATTGGTAATCTAAGCACTGTAATACAACAAGGACTGGAAATGGTTCTGAGTGATGGAAAGCAATTTAAGATGATCTCTTTAACAACTGTCTTAAAAACAATACCTTCATCAGTGTTTCATGTCACACGATTAACTTGACATTTACATTACAACTGTGTATATCAATCCAAGCAGATAGTTCTAAATGATACTTGACATCTCTGTCACATTTGAAATATTAAAATTAATCAAATCACACAATGTTATACAACGATACTGCCACCAGCCATTACAACTTGAGATCAGCAACTGACAGGATATTCGGATCATTGTTCAATACCAACTCTCAGTTTAAAATCAAATATGATTGTTTTTTAAAAGTTAATGCTTCAAGAAATGCTGATGTTAACAGAATATAAACCATGGGCTCTGTAGCTCACTGGATTTTGTATAGAGCTTTTTATTTTAGAAAAGAAGTAAAAAAGAGTTTAGGAAATGACACATAGGACCATAGGTGTCACCAATTCTACATTTTACAATCTCCCATTTCAAAAGAATTTATACAGCCAGTGGCTTTTGTGTTGAAAATGCCAAAAGTTATGACCAGATTGAAGATTGACCAATCACAATCTTAATATCAATCTTATAATTAAATTTTACCAAAGCACAATAACTCTTTAATAACTAGTTCTTCAATCTTAAACTAATTAGCTTCATGAAGCCATTATATATGTATGTGGATTGTTTTGCCATGACTGTTATGATTGCGATCTCTGCTCATGACTTATTGTATGGTAATGGTCAGCACCCACGGTAGAATAACAGCACCCATGGTAGAATAACAGCACTCATGGTAGAATATCAGCACCCATGGTAGAATAACAGCACCCATGGTAGAATAACAGCACCCATGGTAGAATAACAGCACCCATGGTAGAATAACAGCACCCATGGTAGAATAACAGCACCCACTGTAGAAAAACAGCACCCATGGTAGAATAACAGCACCCATGGTAGAATAACAGCACCCATGGTAGAATAACAGCACCCATGGTAGAATAACAGCACCCACTGTAGAAAAACAGCACCCATGGTAGAATAACAGCACCCACTGTAGAAAAACAGCACCCATGGTAGAATAACAGCACCCACTGTAGAAAAACAGCACCCATGGTAGAATAACAGCACCCATGGTAGAAAAACAGCCCACACGGTAGAATAACAGCACCCATGGTAGAATAACAGCACCCATGGTAGAATAACAGCACCCACTGTAGAAAAACAGCACCCATGGTAGAATAACAGCACCCACTGTAGAAAAACAGCACCCATGGTAGAATAACAAAGCACCCACGGTAGAATAACAGCACCCATGGTAGAATAACAGCACCCATGGTAGAATAACAGCACCCACTGTAGAAAAACAGCACCCATGGTAGAATAACACCACCCACTGTAGAAAAACAGCACCCATGGTAGAATAACAGCACCCACTGTAGAAAAACAGCACCCATGGTAGAATAACAGCTACCACGGTAGAATAACAGCACCCACGGTATAATAACAGCACCCATGGTAGAATAACAGCACCCATGGTAGAATAACAGCACCCACGATAGAATAACAGCACCCATGGTAGAATAACAGCACCCACTGTAGAAAAACAGCACCCATGGTAGAATAACAGCACCCACTGTAGAAAAAAAGCACCCATGGTAGAATAACAGCACCCACTGTAGAATAACAGCACCCACTGTAGAAAAACAGCACCCATGGTAGAATAACAGCACCCACTGTAGAAAAACAGCACCCACTGTAGAAAAACAGCACCCATGGTAGAATAACAGCACCCATGGTAGAAAAACAGCCCACACGGTAGAATAACAGCACCCATGGTAGAATAACAGCACCCATGGTAGAATAACAGCACCCACTGTAGAAAAACAGCACACATGGTAGAATAACAGCACCCATGGTAGAATAACAGCACCCATGGTAGAATAACAGCACCCATGGTAGAATAACAGCACCCATGGTAGAATAACAGCACCCATGGTAGAATAACACCCATGGTAGAATAACAGCACCCATGGTAGAATAACAGCACCCATGGTAGAATAACAGCACCCATGGTAGAATAACAGCACCCATGGTAGAATAACAGCACCCATGGTAGAATAACAGCACCCATGGTAGAATAACAGCACCCATGGTAGAATAACAGCACCCATGGTAGAATAACAGCACCCACGGTAGAATAACAGCACCCATGGTAGAATAACAGCACCCATGGTAGAATAACAGCACCCACGGTAGAATAACAGCACCCACGGTAGAATAACAGCACCCATGGTAGAATAACAGCACCCACGGTAGAGTAACGGCACCCAACAGCACCCACGGTAGAATAACGGCACCCATGGTAGAATAACAGCACCCACGGTAGGATAACAGCACCCACGATAGAATAACAGCACCCACGGTAGAATAACAGCACCCACGGTAGAATTACGGCCCCCACGGTAGAATAACTGCACCCACGGTAGAATAACGGCCCCCACGGTAGAATAACAGCACCCACGGTAGAATAACAGCCCCCACGGTAGAATAACAGCACCAACGGTAGAATAACGGCCCCCACGGTAGAATAACTGCACCCACGGTAGAATAACGGCCCCCACGGTAGAATAACAGCACCCACGGTAGAATAACAGCACCCACGGTAGAATAACGGCCCCCACGGTAGAATAATGGCCCCCATGGTAGAATAACGGCCCCCACGGTAGAATAACAGCACCCACGGTAGAATAACGGCACCCACGGTAGAATAACGACACCCACGGTAGAATAACAGCACCCACGGTAGAATAACAGCACCCACGATAGAATAACAGCACCCACGGTAGAATAACCACGGTAGAATAAGAGCACCCACGGTAGAATAAGAGCACCCACGGTAGAATAAGAGCACCCACGGTAGAATAAGAGCACACACGGTAGAATAACAGCACCCACGGTAGAATAACAGCACCCACGGTAGAATTACAGCACCCACGGTAGAATAACAGCACCCACGGTAGAATAACAGCACCCACGGTAGAATAACAGCACAAACGGTAGAATAACAGCACAAACGGTAGAAAAACGGCACCCACGGTAGAATAACAGCACCCTTGGTAGAATAACAGCACCCACGATAGAATAACAGCACCCACGATAGAATAACAGCACCCACGGTAGAATAACAGCACCCACGGTAGAATAACAGCACCCATGGTAGAATAACAGCACCAACGGTAGAATAACAGCACCCTCGGTAGAATAACCGCACCCACGGTAGAATAACAGCATCCACGGTAGAATAACAGCACCCATGGTAGAATAACGGTACCCACGGTAGAATAACGACAACCACGGTAGAATAACAGCCCACACGGTAGAATAACAGCACCCACGGTAGAATAACAGCACCCACGGTAGAATTACAGCACCCACGGTAGAATAACAGCCCACACGGTAGAATAACAGCACCAACGGTAGAATAACAGCACCCACGGTAGAATAACGGCACCCACGGTAGAATAACGGCACCCACGGTAGAATAACAGCACACACTGTAGAATAACAGCACCCACGGTAGAATAACAGCACCCACGGTAGAATAACGGCACCCAGGGTAGAATAACGACACCCACGGTAGAATAACAGCACACACCGTAGAATAACAGCACCCACGGTAGAATAACAGCACCCATGGTAGAATAACAGCACCCACAGTAGAATAACGGCACCCACGGTAGAATAACAATACACAAACTCATCAAGGATTCATTCATCACCAAATAAATGTAAAATAATCATTACTGTATACACAAACTTGTAATGTCAGCTGAAAATGTCTAAAATGTCATTCATCAGCATCTCTACTTCCAACATATCGTATGGTAATGATCAGCGCCGAGGGTAGAACAACAGCATACAAACTCATTGAAGCATCATCAATCACCAAATATCTCGGAGCCACCAAGTCAACGGGGCACCCAGTAGTATGCCTTCCACCGTGCACCGATATCCCCATTGGACGGAGCAGCCCGGTGTGATGACCTGTTACACCGAGATGTACTCGCTGGGTGCAGTGATGACCTTTCATTTGGTTTATTACACGTCATCCCGAAAGGATTCATTGACCATGCGTCCCTATAGGACCAAGTCACTTGGTAGGATGAGCTTCCATTAAAGGTATGATTCTATCAAAGTATCTGCCATTTTGGTTTTTGTGTTATAAGACATGAGATGAAATGCTGTATTTTTACTAATTTTACAGCTTAGTAATAACAAAATGTAAACCTTTTGATAGAATATCCACAAAACAACAACATATTTATCTCCATTTGTAATCCATCTTCTTTTGTTGTTTTTCTTTAACCCTTAACATGCGGGCGACGGAATTATCCGGGAGGGCTATAAGCGATTCCTAGGTGTCTGTATACGGATCCCGGATACAAGACTTAGAATAATTCACGGCTGTCTAAGTATATTCTATACCCCATACCGGGTCACGAGTCGATTGTGTCCGCGACCTGACCCATGAGAATGGCTGTATTTACGCATCGCGACCCGACATGAGAATAAAGCTTTGTTCAGTGTGTGGTCGGAATATCAAACAAAATTCACACCAATTTGCGTGTGCATTGCTGACCCGTAACGCATCGATAATTAGCTTTACAAAAGGCCAATTATGTCGGGCTTAGCCCCCGAAGCATTAATTCGCTTGAGGCTATTTTCACCCACGTGTTTGTATTGCCTCGGGTTTGCCTCGCCCGAGACTGCTATCTGCCTCGCATCTCGCGAGACGGGGAAAAAAATCGCTAACTCGCCTTACTCCCGCACTTCATATCATGTGAGCGAATTGTTTGTTTTCAAAAAAAAAATACGGCAAAATAAAGGGGAAACAATGGACTACATTCCCATATAAAATTAGAAAATCTCAAAAAAATAATAAAGACACAGCAAGCGCCGTGAAAAAGGTCATGTTTACACTTCATAAATTTTGAAACAATCGGCGATTTTCACAACTTCTAAAACATTTATCAAGGCTAAAATACTGAATGCATTTTCATAATTTTTATATCACAATAAACCGAAAAGAATAATCTTTTATTCTATATAAAATGCGCAGATTTATTCACAGAAATAAAGATACAATTTTACCTTTCTGAGAGGCATGTGAAACCAAACGGCACACAAACTAATCAACATATTTTCATCAGTTATGGTTCGAGGTTAGCGTTTATTTGAAAAGTCAAACAACATAACCATATTTGGGTTGACATGTGCTTATTTGTCAACTGGTTCGAGATTATGATTTCTTGGAAAAGTGCGATGAACGACCGTTTGCAATGCCGCATACATGTTGTAAGTATTGACGATTTTATAGGTGGAAATAAAGACAAACTTTACATAGCTATAGAATTATAACCAAAGGTCGCATTCTAATATTTTTTATATCATTGTGAAGCTAGACATCTTGTCTTCAATTCCGTATATAAATGGATTTTTTTTCGTTTCGTATTTATGATGTTACGAGGCCCGAATAAAAGACAATCTTTCGAAAGTAATAGAATAAAAACGAAAAAACATAGAAAATTCATTCAAAGTTTCGAGTGTGAATTAGCCATTTGTGTACGGGTGTCGCTACTTGAATTTGTATTGAACGCCCGTATATAGTCCTTATTCGCCATGTAGATGCGGTATATTTTGTAAAAACGATACCGGAATCGCCGCCTGGAAATTCCGCCAGCAGAGCTAGTTAGTGCCAAAGCCCAAACTACTGCTGCGAGCTGCGAGCCTGTAAATTCTGCCACAGGGGCTAAAAATGGTAAAATATATATACGCAACGTAAGGGTTAATAAATATCCGTATTCTTTGCCAAATTGTCAAATTTAAAGCAACTAAAATTATATCCCAATTTTCAGGTTTCAACTTATGTTATAATCATGTATTAATAACATATATGACACAAAACAGGAATGTCTACCTTTAAAGCATGGATGATCTCTGATATAGTTTAAAGTATGTCATCCCAATAGGCCTCCAATAGGCCTCCAGGCAATAGCTATAAAACACAATATCCAGATGTAGGGGCCACATGGTATCTGAGATGTATACAATCAAACTAATGTCTCTCTTTCAGCTCCTATTATTGTCTTCAATATCATCAATGATGGAAATATCTTTCCAATCAAAACACTGAATGCTATAAAAACAACCATTTTGATGCAAATATCTTGAATTGTTGATGTAATCCATAATTTCTTGTTCCTCATGTAAATATCTTCGGTGAAAATTCTTTGCTATATAGAATGCAAATATCTTGAACTTTTTATGTCACAATATGTTATCCCAATAGATAACAGTGCAATCATTAATGACAAAATCCTCCATGTGAATTATGGATTGTATTTGAGAATGTATAAACATTAAAATCCAATATTCTCTACTGTCACTAATGCAAATATCTTGAACTTTACATATTTGTAAACTCAAAGGCCTCAATACAATCAATAATATAAACATGTTTCATTCATGGCCATTAATGTATTTGAAATGTTTACAATTCAACAAGCCGACCTTTCCATCCCATTAATGCAAAAATCTTGAACTTTTTATGTTGTTCATAGTTTGCTATTTCAAGAGATCTTGGGGCCTTCAATTGAACTTTTCCTGTGCGTAAACTCTTAAAGGTCACAATGCGATCAATAATGTAAATATATTTGATGTAGAGTCTACATGGTACATACGTCATATCTACTATCAAACCTTAGTTATATGTTTCAACTGGATTTTGTTATGATCATGAATATTGTGTTATGATCATGAATATTGTGTTATGATCATGAATATTTAATATTTATGTATAAACAGGAATGTTCCAGCAAATATTATTTCAACAAATAATGACCCACACCAATAGAACCCTCCCTTTAAAGTCACTTGGTTGTAGGCGTAGGTTCCATGAGATTTAGTCTCAAGGTTTTGCAGGAAGAAAACTGTCGAGGATTTCTAAGAAAAGCTTTTTCAAATTAGGAGCCTGAGAGGTAGATAGTCGTCTGTAGTTGAAGTAGTTCGGTAGTGGGAGGAGAGGAGCCCATCGGGAATGCTCTCCAGGTTCTGGAGGTAAAAACGTGCAAGAAAATCCTTTTCAAATTGGAAGCTTAAGAGTATATATCTATTCGGTCTCTTGTGTTTTGGAGTCAAATGATTGTAGGCGGATGAAACCAACTCTGCAGATTCGCTCTCCTATTTTGGAGGAAGAAAATTGTCAATCATGACGATGAATCCCAAGGTTATTGAGCAGATAGAGGTAATTTAGGCAGTTACAGTTTCGTTGATTTGCAGATAATGATATTTCATAGGAAAATTGCTATTTATTCTGAAGTCCTCAATCTCATGAGACAGACCAATGATAAATCTCATGAGACAGACCAATGATGAAGTTAGTCAGGACAACGCAGCCATAACAGATACTGCTCCTTCTTCTAAACACGATTTTAGAAGATAACCTCATTTTTATGTTTATCTGACTTTACTAAATAATATTATCCTGAGAAAATTGTTTATTACTACCAATGTGGTTCACAAACTCACACCAACAAGAAGAATTATTTCCTTGAATGAAAACTTTGGAACTAAGTAATCAGTGATTCCTGAAAAATGGTCACTCATAAATAGCACCAAGTAATCAGTGATTAGTAAAAGAGAGTGACTCATGAATGGCACCAAGTAATCAGTGATTAGTGAAAGAGAGTGACTCATGAATGGCACCAAGTAATCAGTGATTAGTGAAAGAAGTGATTCATGAATGGTACCAAGTAATTGTCAACTAAAGGGTTGAAGTTAGAAAGGTCTTGACACCTGTTTGAGTAAACATAAAATGTCAATTTCAAGACAACCATCTAGAATGTTTTTGTACAATTAGTATCACTGAGTGAGTGACACACTGACAAAAAACCTTGATTAAATTGTTTTTTTTTATTTAAAAGAAGGGTTTGTAGCAAGACCTGCATGAACTGTGTGGTAAAAGTTTGTCAGGCTGGAAATGTCACATTTGAGCCTTCTAAAAACTTGGGGATGTAAGTAGGGAAGCATTTAGAAACAAAAAGATTTTTAAAGCAAGAAACGTGTATGTAGAGCCGTGACTAGTCGCCTACCTTAAATTATCACCTGCCTTGTATAATTACTGGCTCGAATAGGTGTTTGAAATTAATTATCGCCAGGCGATTAATCAAGGATTTATGGTACTTTGATGAAAATATTTGGATTTTGTTTGTTTTTGTTAGTCAGTGATTCATTCATCCTGTTCTCACTGATGTTTCTCCATTTTCTTCTTATTAAGATAGCTCTTTTACAAATCTGAATAAATAAAACGATAAAGCAAATCAAGATACATTATAAAGCTTACATGAAGGCTTGTCCATTGTTACTCAAGGGGGTTTACCATTATCAAAACGTGTCAGACAACAATGATTTAGGACTTAACTTCTTTTATCATCTGCATCTTCTTGTAGTCTTGCAAAGAAAAAGATGTGTCTTAAACCAATAAGTTTTTGACATGTTTACATAATAATTTATATATATATCCTGTAGCACAAATAGAGACTCAAAATATGATTACCATATTTCTCCATGGACTACTTTATCACATACTTTTTACATTTTGATAACCAAGATAAATCAAATGAAACCCACAATTACAGATTTATGTCTCTAGTTGTGTGCAGTGTTCGCCAGCGGTTTGAATACATTGGACGTTGTCAGGGAACAATGGTTTAGAGTCATGTGAACTCAACTTCCAAGTCAGGGCACTCTCCCTCCAAGTAGCTCTACGGTAGTGGCCCTGCCATCTTTCACAGGGGCATTGTTGTCAACCCAGTTGACAACAATTGAATATGATGTCACAGTTAGCCAAGAACCAAAGGCTTAGTCAACATACCAAGCAATCGATTCGGGAGTGTTTCTATGAGTTAGGCATAGGAATATAAGTAATGTTGCTGTTTTTAGTTAAACATATCATGTTTAATGACCTCGGCAATTGAACGAAAAATTTTAATGTTTCAGTAACGTGATAGTAACCCTAATGCAATCACACAAATATTCATTTGACAGCCTCTTTTCTTGTGTCGCTGTATGGAGTTGTAAAGCAAATCCTAAGAGTTAGAAGTTTCGTTTTGGAACGTGCCAGCAATCACTTGCTGCACACGCTGTATTAGAGCTTTTTATCCGAATACCTTCTGATGGCAGCGAGTATATTAGTGATGTCACGGAGCGGTTACCTGCTGTCTGGAGCTAGATGTGAACTAGAAGTAAGGTGTGAGTATGGTACTAGCAAGGAACGGTGATCTTTCTTTAAACCAGCATGGTACTAGAGTGTACAACATGGTCCCACAAGGAACTGATGAGATCTTTCTTTAAACCAGCATGGTACTAGAGTGTACAACATGGTCCCACAAGGAACTGATGAGATCTTTCTTTAAACCAGCATGGTACTAGAGTGTACAACATGGTCCCACAAGGAACTGATGAGATCTTTCTTTAAACCAGCATGGTACTAGAGTGTACAACATGGTCCCACAAGGAACTGATGAGATCTTTCTTTAAACCAGCATGGTACTAGAGTGTACAACATGGTCCCACAAGGAACTGATGAGATCTTTCTTTAAACCAGCATGGTACCATGACATAAATTAATATCACGATCAACTCTGACATTATTTGATATGACAAAGTATCAATGTTTACATTGATATCAAATATAAATTCTAACAATATATAAAATGTGACACACATTTTGGATTCTCAAAAGTTTGTTTACAACTTGTTCACAAATTCTTTTGCAACTTTTAGTATGTACCTCATTACAGGTGTATAAAACATATGGTTCATTATGAAAAGCAATAATTTTCCAGGAGTCTATTATAAATCAAAAGATATGTGGCGGCTGTTATTAGTCACATTACAGTCTTTACCAAGAACATAGAAGACAACGCTAATGAAGCAATTAGGACATCGCGTGACATCAGCACATCAGACGAGATAGAGAGAGTTGTTGAAGGGCATTTAAATGTGGAATACATGGACAAAGAAAGATTTATTATGAACATGTACAGCGTTTTGAAAATTATGCTTACTTCATCAGGTTCGTCAATCTGATGAAGGAGTAGACGTATACATGATGTCATTTTCACAATAAAGAAGATGTCAATCAAGTCTCAAGCAGTGACGCCTTAAGTCTCTAACCTCAGGGTGACGAAGAGAATCACTCTTATAATTCTCAATCAGCCTTGACGTAGGTTACCCATCTGGTGATCGAGCCGTGCCCAGTGTTGCTGAACTTGACTGAAAGTGGTCAACTGAGCTGTGCACCGGACCACGTGCCATCTCTACATAATTACTTCTATATACTACATATCTCTACATAATTACTTCTATATACTCGGAAATACAAGACAAGATGATTCATCCATACTTTCTAATTGATACATTTACATTCAGTACACCTCTCCGGTGCTAAGTGGCAAGATAGCATTTCATTATCATTACCAGACACCCAGACGAGACTCTCCTAAACTGGGAAATTGAAAACAACTTCCGGTCTACAATATATATATATATATATATACAATCACTTTCTCGGTATTAAATCTTCTGGAGGAAAGATTGACGATGTGAGACAAGTTAAACAGACCCTGCTCTCCAGACTTCCGCCATCACAGCAGTCTAGCTTCCACTGCACTTGAGATCAATAAATATTGCTGGTAACAGTATAAATAGGCCGGCAAGATGTCCGGTCGAGAGATGACACAAGTGCCATAGGAACTTCCTGCACCAAGGAACTATTGATAGGTAGGAGTAAAGATCACCTAACGAGATCACCTAACGAGATGAACGTCAAACGAGATGGAGTAAAGTTATCCTCTACAGACATCTGGTCAGATGAAAACAAGACAAGAAAGTTGCAAGACCTTTCTAAACTTGATACATCACTCCATGCAGTTGGTATCTCTCCACCCAGTTTCATACCTAAGCCATAAGGGACTCTTCCCAAAGATAAAAGTGGAAGAATTTGTACTATTGCAGATAGGTGATCCCAAGTATAACAATGTTAGAAATGTATCAGATCTTCAGGAACCATTTCCACATCTACAAGAAGTGACATTATCAAAACCAACCCTGCGCATGAGGCTGTGTACAGAACTGGAAAAAAGGAAGGAAGAAATAACATCACTTGGTTTTATTTATGTATAGATCCCCTTCTAAATTACATCTGAGGTTTTATTTATGTATAGATCCCCTTCTAAATTACATCTGAGGTTTTATTTATTTATAGATCCCCTTCTAAATTACATCTGAGGTTTTATTTATGTATAGATCCCCTTCTAAATAACATCACTTGGTTTTATTTATGTATAGATCCCCTTCTAAATTACATCTGAGGTTTTATTTATGTATAGATCCCCTTCTAAATTACATCTGAGGTTTTATTTATGTATAGATCCCCTTCTAAATTACATCTGAGGTTTTATTTATGTATAGATCCCCTTCTAAATAACATCACTTGGTTTTATTTATGTATAGATCCCCTTCTAAATTACATCTGAGGTTTTATTTAAGTATAGATCCCCTTCTAAATTACATCTGAGGTTTTATTTATGTATAGATCCCCTTCTAAATTACATCTGAGGTTTTATTTATGTATAGATCCCCTTCTAAATTACATCTGAGGTTTTATTTATGTATAGATCCCCTTCTAAATTACATCTGAGGTTTTATTTATTTATAGATCCCCTTCTAAATTACATCTGAGGTTTTATTTAAGTATAGATCCCCTTCTAAATTACATCTGAGGTTTTATTTATGTATAGATCCCCTTCTAAATTACATCTGAGGTTTTATTTATTTATAGATCCCCTTCTAAATTACATCTGAGGTTTTATTTATGTATAGATCCCCTTCTAAATTACATCTGAGGTTTTATTTATGTATAGATCCCCTTCTAAATTACATCTGAGGTTTTATTTATTTATAGATCCCCTTCTAAATAACATCACTTGGTTTTATTTATGTATAGATCCCCTTCTAAATTACATCTGAGGTTTTATTTATGTATAGATCCCCTTCTAAATTACATCTGAGGTTTTATTTATGTATAGATCCCCTTCTAAATTACATCTGAGGTTTTATTTATTTATAGATCCCCTTCTAAATTACATCTGAGGTTTTATTTATGTATAGATCCCCTTCTAAATTACATCTGAGGTTTTATTTATGTATAGATCCCCTTCTAAATTACATCTGAGGTTTTATTTATGTATAGATCCCCTTCTAAATTACATCTGAGGTTTTATTTATGTATAGATCCCCTTCTAAATTACATCTGAGGTTTTATTTATGTATAGATCCCCTTCTAAATTACATCTGAGGTTTTATTTATGTATAGATCCCCTTCTAAATTACATCTGAGGTTTTATTTATTTATAGATCCCCTTCTAAATTACATCTGAGTTTTATTTATGTATAGATCCCCTTCTAAATTACATCTGAGGTTTTATTTATGTATAGATCCCCTTCTAAATTACATCTGAGGTTTTATTTATGTATAGATCCCCTTCTAAATTACATCTGAGGTTTTATTTATGTATAGATCCCCTTGTAAATTACATCTGAGGTTTTATTTATGTATAGATCCCCTTCTAAATTACATCTGAGGTTTTATTTATGTATAGATCCCCTTCTAAATTACATCTGAGGTTTTATTTATTTATAGATCCCCTTCTAAATTACATCTGAGGTTTTATTTATGTATAGATCTCCTTCTAAATTACATCTGAGGTTTTATTTATGTATAGATCCCCTTCTAAATTACATCTGAGGTTTTATTTATGTATAGATCCCCTTCTAAATTACATCTGAGGTTTTATTTATGTATAGATCCCCTTCTAAATTACATCTGAGGTTTTATTTATGTATAGATCCCCTTCTAAATTACATCTGAGTTTTATTTATGTATAGATCCCCTTCTGAATAACATCACTTGGTTTTATTTATGTATAGATCCCCTTCTAAATTACATCTGAGGTTTTATTTATGTATAGATCCCCTTCTAAATTACATCTGAGGTTTTATTTATGTATAGATCCCCTTCTAAATTACATCTGAGGTTTTATTTATGTATAGATCCCCTTCTAAATTACATCTGAGGTTTTATTTATTTATAGATCCCCTTCTAAATTACATCTGAGGTTTTATTTATGTATAGATCCCCTTCTAAATTACATCTGAGGTTTTATTTATGTATAGATCCCCTTCTAAATTACATCTGAGGTTTTATTTATGTATAGATCCCCTTCTAAATTACATCTGAGGTTTTATTTATGTATAGATCCCCTTCTAAATTACATCTGAGGTTTTATTTATGTATAGATCCCCTTCTAAATTACATCTGAGGTTTTATTTATTTATAGATCCCCTTCTAAATTACATCTGAGGTTTTATTTATGTATAGATCCCCTTCTAAATTACATCTGAGGTTTTATTTATGTATAGATCCCCTTCTAAATTACATCTGAGGTTTTATTTATGTATAGATCCCCTTCTAAATTACATCTGAGGTTTTATTTATGTATAGATCCCCTTCTAAATTACATCTGAGGTTTTATTTATGTATAGATCCCCTTCTAAATTACATCTGAGGTTTTATTTATGTATAGATCCCCTTCTAAATTACATCTGAGGTTTTATTTATTTATAGATCCCCTTCTAAATTACATCTGAGTTTTATTTATGTATAGATCCCCTTCTAAATTACATCTGAGGTTTTATTTATTTATAGATCCCCTTCTAAATTACATCTGAGGTTTTATTTATGTATAGATCCCCTTCTAAATTACATCTGAGGTTTTATTTATGTATAGATCCCCTTCTAAATTACATCTGAGGTTTTATTTATGTATAGATCCCCTTCTAAATTACATCTGAGGTTTTATTTATGTATAGATCCCCTTCTAAATTACATCTGAGGTTTTATTTATTTATAGATCCCCTTCTAAATTACATCTGAGGTTTTATTTATGTATAGATCCCCTTCTAAATTACATCTGAGTTTTATTTATGTATAGATCCCCTTCTAAATTACATCACTTGGTTTTATTTATGTATAGATCCCCTTCTAAATTACATCTGAGGTTTTATTTATGTATAGATCCCCTTCTAAATTACATCTGAGGTTTTATTTATGTATAGATCCCCTTCTAAATTACATCTGAGGTTTTATTTATGTATAGATCCCCTTCTAAATTACATCTGAGGTTTTATTTATGTATAGATCCCCTTCTAAATTACATCTGAGTTTTATTTATGTATAGATCCCCTTCTGAATAACATCACTTGGTTTTATTTATGTATAGATCCCCTTCTAAATTACATCTGAGGTTTTATTTATGTATAGATCCCCTTCTAAATTACATCTGAGGTTTTATTTATGTATAGATCCCCTTCTAAATTACATCTGAGGTTTTATTTATGTATAGATCCCCTTCTAAATTACATCTGAGGTTTTATTTATTTATAGATCCCCTTCTAAATTACATCTGAGGTTTTATTTATGTATAGATCCCCTTCTAAATTACATCTGAGGTTTTATTTATGTATAGATCCCCTTCTAAATTACATCTGAGGTTTTATTTATGTATAGATCCCCTTCTAAATTACATCTGAGGTTTTATTTATGTATAGATCCCCTTCTAAATTACATCTGAGGTTTTATTTATGTATAGATCCCCTTCTAAATTACATCTGAGGTTTTATTTATTTATAGATCCCCTTCTAAATTACATCTGAGGTTTTATTTATGTATAGATCCCCTTCTAAATTACATCTGAGGTTTTATTTATGTATAGATCCCCTTCTAAATTACATCTGAGGTTTTATTTATTTATAGATCCCCTTCTAAATTACATCTGAGGTTTTATTTAAGTATAGATCCCCTTCTAAATTATATCTGAGGTTTTATTTATTTATAGATCCCCTTCTAAATTACATCTGAGGTTTTATTTATGTATAGATCCCCTTCTAAATTACATCTGAGGTTTTATTTATGTATAGATCCCCTTCTAAATTACATCTGAGGTTGATTTGTCAGAAAAAGAGTCACCAGAGAATAGACAAAGAATAAAAATCTATGTGTCAGTGATACTAAGGATACGAGTTGGTTCCTAGATCAGAGGAACTCGATATCGTAAGTAAAATGTAGGTAAAACGTAGGTAAAAAAACCTACCCCCCTACCCCTATATTAATAGTTCAGTTCAACAGACCAATCAGATCATTCGAATGGGTATAGACTGCGGACTAAAGCTCACGGGAGAGGTTTTGGCTGCCCGTGCTCCTTTACTCTATGTTATATAGGGGGTAGTTTTTTTTACCTATGTTTTACCTACATTTTACTTACAATATTGAGTTCCTGTGTCCTGGATCTAGTAGAAGATACTGAGCAGCAAATACATAACTTGGTCTTTATACCCACGAGAATACGGAAGTACATAAGACAAAGTAAGGAAAAGAGGGGTGAATTCTCAAAAGGGTTTGTCTTTCTCATTTGAAGGGTTCATCCTTCTCTTATCCTTCCTCTAGATTTGTCTAACCCATCAGCGCTTGAGTTCTCATTTAAATTGGACATGAAGGAAGAACTTCTATGTGCAAGAATGTTTCCCGGTCAATGTGGTCAATGTGGTTGATGTTCTTAAAATTTAAAACATGATACACACTAAATTATCAATTTTTTAAAAGCTTCTTCAGCAAAACATAATCCTGGAATTCAAATTCAGTTTTTGAGATATTTCATCATTAACTCTGGAATCTGGAATATTTACGAAAACACCTTGGGAATAAGGGGTGAAGTTGATTTATAGCTTTGTCAGTGCTGGGATCAGACTGGAATATTGATGATCTAGTTCTTGATGAACGGAAGATACTTTGACATGAACTATCAATATCAATTAGACATTATCTATCAATATCAATTAGACATTATCTATCAATATCAATTAGACATTATCTATCAATATCAGTTAGACATTATCTATCAATATCAGTTAGACATTATCTATCAATATCAATTAGACATTATCTATCAATATCAGTTAGACATTATCTATCAATATCAATTAGACATTATCTATCAATATCAGTTAGACATTATCTATCAATATCAGTTAGACAATCTGCTGGAGTACTGCACAGTGTCATTGACATCAACTCGGTCATCATTTGACAGAAATGTCCATACTCATAGATCTTTATTGTTCATCTGAGTCAGAAATATGTTCTTTACCGTATTTCTACATTACCCATTCTTCCTGAAGGAGTAAACACATAAACTCTCAAGCGTATTGTTCACAAAAGAGAAGTTGTTTTCCAGAAATCTTTTCCTATAGATATTTTGTAATTGACCATAAACATATAATTTCTTTCAACCAATGTGGCGATATTTCTAATTTAAAATATTTTGGGATAAAATGTTTCTAAAATTTCAGTTTCTAATTCCATTTGCTTACTCTGAAATTGTTGGATTTCTAGAAATATTTAATTTTAACTCAATTTGGATATCTCATTCAAATATGTTCATTTTCAGGTTATCCAACTTACTAGCAAAGAAAGGATTTCCAAAGAAAAACAAAAATAATGAACTACAAATATTATTTGAAGAAAATGTTTTCCACACTGATGCAGGAACATGAGGGTCTTGCTACCGTCAGCTGACGACCACACACTTGCAATAATTACACCGTCATCAGGAAACCAGTTCCCCAGATTGATGACTTTACTCAATTCAAGGACATGCAGACAGCTCTGGTGTCAGTTACTCTGTGTTTCTGGTTGTAGCAGATCACATTAGTATTGGACATGCCTCTCATTAACTGCAAACTGACACGTACCCCGCGGTCAGGACGATCATCGTATCATACAGGTTTCTACCTCTTCTCAGATCACAATATAGTTCCTTCTCAAATATTTCAATAAAAACAAACCCAAACAAATCAAAGCCTTTATCATTCATGTTTCTGTTTCTTTTTGGAACACGCAGCAAATAAGGCTAAACGTGAAATGGAGATACTTTATTTGACACGGGGTCCCTTATAAAGATTGGCTCTCTAATAAACACTGTATTGTTAATAATCTTAAATCCTAAGAGAGGACTTTTGGGAAACCTTTATGATACAGTCAATATCTATTCATGAAAAATCTCACTTTTTGTTTCTTTTCATCATAAATTTCAAACATTTAAACATTTTCAAATTACAAGACATTACAAAAGAAGACGTCCAAATATGCATCATTATAAAGAGAAATGTATTGCAGTGGAGACTGCTGTTCTGATACTGTAATACATTTAACATGTCAAACTGGATAAAAAGCCAGAACGCATTCATTACAACAGCAACTGAATTGTTAATGACACTGTTAAAAACTGTAGCAGGAATCATCTTTCAAAACTAGAGAATTTAATGGAAATCTTGTTTTCTGGTTTGTTGAAAAATTTAGTCAAAGTTTTTCCATAATAAATCTTGAAAAGTTTCACAATGTTGCAGTCAGCAGCCTTTTCAAACTTAATAATAATGAACTCTCTCTAAGTTTTATTATAATAGGATTTCAGTTTTCAATTTAAGTTCAAACCTGAATATGAAACCAAAATATGAAATTTGCAAAATGCTGATTGTGTTAGTTTCCCTTCAGGGCCATGATTATCTCATTAGTCAGCATATCTCCCTCTAGAACCAAGCACCTGTTTCTTGTGTCTCTTTGGTCATGCAGGCTTCATTACAAGTTAATCATCTACAGAAAGAAAAACAAATCTTCACAAAATTAGTAACACATTTAAAACATACAGAGAAAAGACATTTGTTCACCTGAGCGTTCTACATGTTTTCTGGATATAATATTCCAAGATACACACACTTGAGTACACGATCCATGACGTCTTTGTTAAACTAAACCTTCTCTAACATGATGTTGGATCGCGCAATGAAGCAAGGTGATGGACCCTGACTTACTCATCACTTAGTGACGTATTGCAGCACATCTATAATGGCACCTAATACTTCAAATTACAAAATACTTGAAGATAGAGCTATTGGCTCTGTAGCTCATTACATCTTAAACATCAAACTAAATAAGTTATTAGAGATTATTAGAGATTTAACATATTTCAATACGTTAGGTAATGGAGTAGAAGATGAAAATAGGTCTTTAGGTTGTACCATCTGTGATCCATATTTTGGGCCACAGGGACGATAAATATAAAATTTTGATTTTCCGTTGGCTAAGGAGACTGTACACAACATTCCAGCTTTCTAAGGCTTTTCATACTGGAGAAGAAGATGGAATAAATTTTCCCGAAGTATTTATAATGGGCATACAAAATGTCAAGTAGAGAAGAAGGAATTAGGTCTTGAGGTCATAACCCAATATTGGGGCCAATATATGAAGCCACATGATCACCAAATCTACAATTAGAACCCTCTTTGGTCACGGATTCTGTACACAACATTTTAGCTTTCTAGCCCTTTTGGTACTGTAGAAGATAAACGAAGATTTTAAGGTTGTGACCCCTGTGACCTATTTGGGGTCACAGGGTCACCAAATCTACACTTTAATATCCCCTTTGGTCAATCATTCTATACACAACATTTCAGGTTTCTAGGCCTTTTGGTACTGTAGAAGATCAAAAACTGATTTTAGTTGTGACCGCTGTGACCTATTTGGGGTCAGAGGGTCACCAAAATTAATCTACACTTTAATATCTCCTTTGGTCAAGAAGTCTGTATACAGCATATTTATATATTCAGCTTTCTAGGCCTTTTTGAAATGGAGAAGAAGATGAAAATAGTTTTTTTTAGATCATGACCCTTGTGATCTCTATACAGGGTCACCAAATCTACAATATAGAATCCCCATTGGCCAAGGATATATGGACAGAAGGCAGGACGGACGCAGGACGCCATGAAATATAAGCTCATTGGGCCTTTTATGCCAGATGGGCTGAATAAATGAAAAAATATCTCCTAAGATAAATTCTTTGAAATATGTATTGCCACTAGAGTACCTTCTTACAATATTCTGCATCATGACATATTGACATATGTATTGCCACTAGAGTACCTTCAGACAATATTCTGCACCATGACATATTGACATATGAATTGCCACTGGAGTACCTTCAGACAATATTCTGCACCATGACATATTGACATATGTATTGCCACTGGAGTACCTCTGGATAATATTCTGCCCCATGACATATTGACATATGAATTGCCACTAGAGTACCTTTGGACAATATTCTGCACCATGACACATTGACATATGAATTGCCACTGGAGTACCTTCAGACAATATTCTGCACCATGACATATTGACATAGGTATTGCCACTAGAGTACCTTCAGACAATATTCTGCACCATGACATATTGACATAGGTATTGCCACTAGAGTACCTTCAGACAATATTCTGCACCATGACATATTGACATATGAATTGCCACTGGAGTACCTTTGGACAATATTCTGCACCATGACATATTGACATATGAATTGCCACTGGAGTACCTTCAGACAATATTCTGCACCATGACATATTGACATATGAATGGCCACTGGAGTACCTTCAGACAATATTCTGCACCATGACATATTGACATATGTATTGCCACTGGAGTACCTTCAGACAATATTCTGCATCATGACACATTGACATATGAATTGCCACTGGAGTACCTTCAGACAATATTCTGCACCATGACACATTGACATATGTATTGCCACTAGAGTACCTTTGGACAATATTCTGCACCATGACATATTGACATATGAATTGCCACTGGAGTACCTTCGGACAATATTCTGCACCATGACATATTGACATATGTATTGCCACTGGAGTACCTTTGGACAATATTCTGCATCATGACATATTGACATATGTATTGCCACTAGAGTACCTTCAGACAATATTCTGCACCATGACATATTGACATATGTATTGCCACTGGAGTACCTTCGGATAATATTCTGCATCATGACATATTGACATAGGTATTGCCACTGGAGTACCTTCAGACAATATTCTGAACCATGACATATTGACATATGTATTGCCACTAGAGTACCTTCAGACAATATTCTGCACCATGACATATTGACATATGTATTGCAACTAGAGTACCTTCAGACAATATTCTGCACCATGACATATTGACGTATGTATTGCCACTGGAGTACCTTTGGACAATATTCTGCATCATGACATATTGACATATGTATTGCCACTAGAGTACCTTCAGACAATATTCTGCA
This sequence comes from Gibbula magus, assembly GCA_936450465.1. Classification (NCBI taxonomy): domain Eukaryota; kingdom Metazoa; phylum Mollusca; class Gastropoda; order Trochida; family Trochidae; genus Gibbula; species Gibbula magus. Next base: position 980,346 of record OW388289.1, on the reverse strand, counting down.
CCATGACATATTGACGTATGAATTGCCACTGGAGTACCTTCAGACAATATTCTGCATCATGACATATTGACATATGTATTGCCACTGGAGTACCTTCGGACAATATTCTGCACCATGACATATTGACATATGTATTGCCACTGGAATACCTCTGGATAATATTCTGCACCATGACATATTGACATATGTATTGCCACTGGAGTACCTTTGGACAATATTCTGCATCATGACACATTGACATATGAATTGCCACTAGAGTACCTTTGGACAATATTCTGCACCATGACACATTGACATATGAATTGCCACTGGAGTACCTTCGGACAATATTCTGCACCATGACATATTGACATATGTATTGCCACTGGAGTACCTCTGGACAATATTCTGCACCATGACATATTGACATATGTATTGCCACTGGAGTACCTTCGAACAATATTCTGCATCATGACATATTGACATATGAATTGCCACTGGAGTACCTTCAGACAATATTCTGCACCATGACATATTGACATATGTATTGCCACTAGAGTACCTTCGGACAATATTCTGCACCATGACACATTGACATATGAATTGCCACTGGAGTACCTTCAGACAATATTCTGCATCATGACATATTGACATATGTATTGCCACTGGAGTACCTTCGGATAATATTCTGCACCATGACATATTGACATATGAATTGCCACTAGAGTACCTTCAGACAATATTCTGCACCATGACATATTGACATAGGTATTGCCACTGGAGTACCTTCAGACAATATTCTGCATCATGACATATTGACATATGTATTGCCACTAGAGTACCTTCGGACAATATTCTGCACCATGACACATTGACATATGAATTGCCACTGGAGTACCTTCAGACAATATTCTGCATCATGACATATTGACATAGGTATTGCCACTAGAGTACCTTCAGACAATATTCTGCATCATGACATATTGAAATAGGTATTGCCACTAGAGTACCTTTGGACAATATTCTGCATCATGACACATTGACATATGTATTGCCACTGGAGTACCTTTGGACAATATTCTGCATCATGACACATTGACATATGAATTGCCACTGGAGTACCTTTGGACAATATTCTGCATCATGACATATTGACATATGTATTGCCACTGGAGTACCTTCGGACAATATTCTGCACCATGACATATTGACATATGTATTGCCACTGGAGTACCTCTGGATAATATTCTGCACCATGACATATTGACATATGAATTGCCACTGGAGTACCTTCAGACAATATTCTGCATCATGACATATTGACATATGAATTGCCACTAGAGTACCTTCAGACAATATTCTGCACCATGACATATTGACATATGAATTGCCACTGGAGTACCTTTGGACAATATTCTGCACCATGACATATTGACATAGGTATTGCCACTGGAGTACCTTCAGACAATATTCTGCATCATGACACATTGACATATGAATTGCCACTGGAGTACCTTTGGACAATATTCTGCACCATGACATATTGACATAGGTATTGCCACTAGAGTACCTTCAGACAATATTCTGCATCATGACATATTGACATATGTATTGCCACTGGAGTACCTTCAGACAATATTCTGCACCATGACATATTGACATAGGTTTTGCCACTGGAGTACCTCTGAACAATATTCTGCACCATGACATATTGACATAGGTATTGCCACTGGAGTACCTTCGAACAATATTCTGCACCATGACACATTGACATATGAATTGCCACTGGAGTACCTTCGGACAATATTCTGCACCATGACATATTGACATATGAATTGCCACTAGAGTACCTTCAGACAATATTCTGCACCATGACACATTTACATATGAATTGCCACTGGAGTACCTTTGGACAATATTCTGCACCATGACATATTGACATATGAATTGCCACTAGAGTACCTTCGGACAATATTCTGCACCATGACATATTGATATGAATTGCCACTGGAGTACCTTCAGACAATATTCTGCACCATGACATATTGACGTATGAATTGCCACTGGAGTACCTTCAGACAATATTCTGCATCATGACATATTGACATATGTATTGCCACTGGAGTACCTTCGGACAATATTCTGCACCATGACATATTGACATATGTATTGCCACTGGAATACCTCTGGATAATATTCTGCACCATGACATATTGACATATGTATTGCCACTGGAATACCTCTGGATAATATTCTGCACCATGACATATTGACATATGTATTGCCACTAGAGTACCTTCGGACAATATTCTGCACCATGACACATTGACATATGAATTGCCACTGGAGTACCTTCAGACAATATTCTGCATCATGACATATTGACATATGTATTGCCACTGGAGTACCTTCGGATAATATTCTGCACCATGACATATTGACATATGAATTGCCACTAGAGTACCTTCAGACAATATTCTGCACCATGACATATTGACATAGGTATTGCCACTGGAGTACCTTCAGACAATATTCTGCATCATGACATATTGACATATGTATTGCCACTAGAGTACCTTCGGACAATATTCTGCACCATGACACATTGACATATGAATTGCCACTGGAGTACCTTCAGACAATATTCTGCATCATGACATATTGACATAGGTATTGCCACTAGAGTACCTTCAGACAATATTCTGCATCATGACATATTGAAATAGGTATTGCCACTAGAGTACCTTTGGACAATATTCTGCATCATGACACATTGACATATGTATTGCCACTGGAGTACCTTTGGACAATATTCTGCATCATGACACATTGACATATGAATTGCCACTGGAGTACCTTTGGACAATATTCTGCATCATGACATATTGACATATGTATTGCCACTGGAGTACCTTCGGACAATATTCTGCACCATGACATATTGACATATGTATTGCCACTGGAGTACCTCTGGATAATATTCTGCACCATGACATATTGACATATGAATTGCCACTGGAGTACCTTCAGACAATATTCTGCATCATGACATATTGACATATGAATTGCCACTAGAGTACCTTCAGACAATATTCTGCACCATGACATATTGACATATGAATTGCCACTGGAGTACCTTTGGACAATATTCTGCACCATGACATATTGACATAGGTATTGCCACTGGAGTACCTTCAGACAATATTCTGCATCATGACACATTGACATATGAATTGCCACTGGAGTACCTTTGGACAATATTCTGCACCATGACATATTGACATAGGTATTGCCACTAGAGTACCTTCAGACAATATTCTGCATCATGACATATTGACATATGTATTGCCACTGGAGTACCTTCAGACAATATTCTGCACCATGACATATTGACATAGGTTTTGCCACTGGAGTACCTCTGAACAATATTCTGCACCATGACATATTGACATAGGTATTGCCACTGGAGTACCTTCGAACAATATTCTGCACCATGACACATTGACATATGAATTGCCACTGGAGTACCTTCGGACAATATTCTGCACCATGACATATTGACATATGAATTGCCACTAGAGTACCTTCAGACAATATTCTGCACCATGACACATTTACATATGAATTGCCACTGGAGTACCTTTGGACAATATTCTGCACCATGACATATTGACATATGAATTGCCACTAGAGTACCTTCGGACAATATTCTGCACCATGACATATTGATATGAATTGCCACTGGAGTACCTTCAGACAATATTCTGCACCATGACACATTGACATATGTATTGCCACTGGAGTACCTTTGGACAATATTCTGCACCATGACATATTGACATATGAATTGCCACTAGAGTACCTTCAGACAACATTCTGCACCATGACATATTGGCATATGTATTGCCACTGGAGTACCTTTGGACAATATTCTGCACCATGACATATTGACATATGAATTGCCACTGGAGTACCTTCAGACAATATTCTGCATCATGACATATTGACATATGAATTGCCACTGGAGTACCTTTGGACAATATTCTGCACCATGACACATTGACATATGTATTGCCACTGGAGTACCTTTGGACAATATTCTGCACCATGACATATTGACATATGAATTGCCACTGGAGTACCTTCAGACAATATTCTGCACCATGACATATTGACATAGGTATTGCCACTGGAGTACCTTTGGACAATATTCTGCACCATGACATATTTTGCATTCTGATGCAATACAATTGTGAAAATCAATGAGAACACTTTTGTAAACTAAAACTAAAACTAATATTCTATAAATTTCCCTCTATGAAAATAAAAAGCAAAAACATCTTAACCTCAATCCCTAACACAACTTTGCATTGTCACAATATAACATGGACACAGTCCTGAAACATGCACCACCATACATAACTATTGAAAACAACATTAATACCCGATAACAGTTTTATAATGTCCCAAAATCTTACAAATAAACTCCACACGCACTCAGCACTAGGAGACAAGAGAAGCCACTTCCTGTGCTGGAGATTGCTTATGGACGCGTAACACGGACAAATCCTGTCAAAGTTAAGTGTCTCTGACAGCTCGTGCTCGCTAATGTTTTTGCAAAGTAATATTCATGTTTGGAATCGATACAAAGAGAAGTTTGTAACACCAGCCCACCCAGGAATACATCGCTCATTGGATTAAACTGATCATCCTTCTGCTGTATCTGTCTCTAACATCCTGCCCTGTCCGTCACTCATCACGGCATTGGTACATGGAAGGTTTACTATGTAACATAATATGTCAGAGATATATAAATTCTTGTTTATTTCCATTTTTTTGTGATTTGGTACAGGAAAGTTTGAACTTCCAATATGTCAATAAGAAAGAATAAAATTCTTGTTCAGTTTATTTTTTAAAATTTGGTACAGGTAATTTTGTACTTCCAATACGTTAGTAAGAAAGACTATAAATACATGTTTAGTTTAATTTTTTTGTGATTTGGTACAGGAAAGATTATAGAAACCATTTGCTTGTTGGGGTCCATTTTTGTGACTTTAAAGAGTGAAGATTGTAGATGAAGTACAACAATGTTATAATCTCTGGAGCTGAATGGATAAGCTGTTGATGTAGTCAGTGCTGGCAATAGGTGTCTGACTCTAAGGGGTGGGTTGGCAATAGGTGTCTGACTCTGAGGGGTGGGTTGGCAATAGGTGTCTGACTCTAAGGGGTGGGTTGGCAATAGGTGTCTGACTCTGAGGGGTGGGTTGGCAATAGGTGTCTGACTCTGAGGGTTGGGTTGGCAATAGGTGTCTGACTCTGAGGGTTGGGTTGGCAATAGGTGTCCGACTCTGAGGGGTTGGTTGGCAATAGGTGTCTGACTGAGGGGTGGGTTGGCAATAGGTGTCTGACTCCGAGGGGTGGGTTGGCAATAGGTGTCTGACTCTAAGGGGTGGGTTGGCAATAGGTGTCTGACTCTGAGGGGTGGGTTGGCAATAGGTGTCTGACTCTAAGGGGTGGGTTGGCAATAGGTGTCTGACTCTGAGGGGTGGGTTGGCAATAGGTGTCTGACTCTGAGGGTTGGGTTGGCAATAGGTGTCTGACTCTGAGGGGTGGGTTGGCAATAGGTGTCTGACTCTGAGGGGTGGGTTGGCAATAGGTGTCTTACTCTGAGGGATGGGTTGGCAATAGGTGTCTGACTCTGAGGGTGGGCTTGCAATAGGTGACTGACTCTGAGGGGTTGGTTGGCAATAGGTGTCTGACTCTGAGGGGTGGGTTGGCAATAGGTGTCTGACTCTGGGGGTAGGTTGGCAATAGGTGTCTGACTCTGAGGGTTTGGGTTGGCAATAGGTGTCTGACTCTGAGGGTTGGGTTGGCAATAGGTGTCTCACTCTAAGGGTTGGGTTGGCAATAGGTGTCTCACTCTGAGGGGTTGGTTGGCAATAGGTGTCTGACTCTAAGGGGTGGGTTGGCAATAGGTGTCCTACTCTGAGGGGTGGGTTGGCAATAGGTGTCCGACTCTGAGGGGTTGGTTGGCAATAGGTGTCTGACTGAGGGGTGGGTTGGCAATAGGTGTCTTACTCTGAGGGATGGGTTGGCAATAGGTGTCTGACTCTGAGGGTGGGCTTGCAATAGGTGTCTGACTCTGAGGGGTTGGTTGGCAATAGGTGTCTGACTCTGAGGGGTGGGTTGGCAATAGGTGTCTGACTCTGGGGGTGGGTTGGCAATAGGTGTCTGACTCTGAGGGTTTTGGTTGGCAATAGGTGTCTGACTCTGAGGGTTGGGTTGGCAATAGGTGTCTCACTCTAAGGGTTGGGTTGGCAATAGGTGTCTGACTCTGAGGGGTTGGTTGGCAATAGGTGTCTGACTCTAAGGGGTGGGTTGGCAATAGGTGTCCTACTCTGAGGGGGGGGGGGGGGGGGTTGGCAATAGGTGTCCGACTCTGAGGGGTTGGTTGGCAATAGGTGTCTGACTGAGGGGTGGGTTGGCAATAGGTGTCTGACTCTGGGGGTGGGTTGGCAATAGGTGTCTGACTCTGAGGGTTTGGGTTGGCAATAGGTGTCTGACTCTGAGGGTTGGGTTGGCAATAGGTGTCTGACTCTGAGGGTTGGGTTGGCAATAGGTGTCTGACTCTGAGGGGTTGGTTGGCAATAGGTGTCTGACTCTAAGGGGTGGGTTGGCAAAAGGTGTCCTACTCTGAGGGGTGGGTTGGCAATAGGTGTCCGACTGTGAGGGGTGGGTTGGCAATAGGTGTCTGACTCTGAGGGGTGGGTTGGCAATAGGTGTCTGACTCTGAGGGGTGGGTTGGCAATAGGTGTCTGACTCTGAGGGGTGGGTTGGCAATAGGTGTCTGACTCTGAGGGGTGGGTTGGCAATAGGTGTCTGACTCTGAGGTCCCAATCAAGCAAGGGACTCGACTCGATAACTAGGTAGAAGAGTTCGTACTATTGAAGATAGTGTGATCATAAATATAACATTCTTACATTCACCTGTTAATTCATAAATGATTCAATTGTTTTCAAATAACTTGACTACTTTCCGCTGATGCTTTATTTATTTATCACCACAACAGGGTTGCAGGCTATTCCTCTACAATAACATACTGGACACAGTGTCGAACACTCACAAAAGCAATGACACTCACAATGCTCGATCAATAGTGTCGGATCATTTAGATGTATCAAAAAGTGGGTATCACAATGTGAACAAGTGTTTGCCACTAACATGGCAATGTCCCCCGCCGGTAACATTGAGTGTAAAAGGCACATCATTGGTCAAAATTACCTACTTCATATATTGTATTACTGGTAAAAAGTGTCATGATGATGAGCAAACTTGAAGACTTTGAGTGCTCGGGTTCATGAGATATTGGTTAAAAAAGGTTCGAAAAGTGGTCAAAGTGTTATAGTCACATGGAATATAAGGTCAAGGTCACCAAAATCGACTGGTGTCTGCGTCATCCCCCAATGTAGACTGACGCCTTTTTTGAAAACATTGAGTCAATTCGGTCATGATATATCATGTTAACAAGAGTTCGAAAAATAGTCAAAGTGTCGCGGTGACCTTGGAATTAAGGTCAAGGTCATTAAAAATCGACTGGTGTCTGCGTCTTCCCCCAATGTAGGCTGACGCCTAATTTTAAGACAATGGATGCAACGCTTCATGAGATATCGTGTAAACAAGAGTTCAAAAAGTGGTTTAAGTGTCGTGGTGACCTTGAAATGAGGTCACCAAAGTCAACTGGTGTCTGCGTCATCCCACAATAAAGGCTGACACCAAATTTGAAGACTTTGGGTCCAACCAGTCATGATATAACGCGTTAACAAGATTTTGAAAAGTGGTCAAAGTGTCGCGGTGACCTTGAAAATAAGGTCACGGTCTCTAAAATCGACTGGTGTCTGCGTCTTCCCCCAATGTAGGCTGACACCTAATTTTAAGACTTTGGATGCAACACTTCATGACATATCGCGTAAACATAAGTTCAAAAAGTGGTCCAAGTCTCGTGGTGACCTTGAAAATAAGGTCAAGGTCACCAATATCGACTGGTGTCTGCGTCTTACCACAATGTAGGCTGATAACAAAATTAAAGACTGTGGATGCAAAGCTTCATGAGATATCGCGTAAACAAGAAATGTGACGTACGGACGTGGTCCTCCGTTCCGCGTTGCAGTGGGGGACAATAATACTGGACCATCAGCTTAATATATGCTATATCGAAATATTTTGAAACCATTCTTTGATTCGATATGATTAAATCAAAGACATATGTCAAGGATCAACCCAAAGTCACATGTTGCTACGGTTATATAGCAATTATAATTTACATAAAATCAATAGAGTACACAAATACATCTTTTACCTGTCTTAGTAGATTGTCCATTAATTGCTAAAACATATGCATGTGTGTACTCACGGTACGATGGTGTACACACACATGTTGTGTTGAGATTGTTTGGTTTCTGCCCCATTACCTTAATCTGTAATCAGATCTTGATGTTTCAGACTAACACGGCTAATAGACACTAACATGGAGGGATTCAGGTCAATAGCAGCGCTAAACAGCTGTGTGTTATGTTAATATCTGACAACATGCACTTGTGCAGCTTATGTCTATATACAAGTATTTTGAAAAGTCTTATGAGAAATAATAAAGTTACATATCATGAAGATTATTATATAGAAATATTTTGAAAGATATAACAAGAATTCAAGAGGAATATCAAATGGCAAATCATTTGAAATGTACTGAGAAATATTTCATGTACAGTGTATAATGTGAGAAAATATCATGAAGGAATGCGTCACAAAGAAATAGGATATACAGAGAAATCAACCTTTAACAAATAATCCATGATGACATGCATTGCAAAGAAATACATGAATTTGCCATATGAATAAATTTCAAAATCAAATTATTGCATTGCATCAAATTGCTCATATATTTATCACTTGTATATGCCAGCTAATCATTCAATAGAAGACGACATAGATGCAGGTTTTGGGATAAATGGTTTAATAAATCATTGATTAAAGTAATCAATACAGGTATCTACCAAACGAACCCTTGTGATGGCATTGATATATATGCATTCTTTCACATCATGAATAATAACCATAATATGTTGTGTCTACACAAAGGAAGTTGGAATTCTAAATGAAAACTAGAAAACAATAAACAACAAATTATCAATGATAAACAAGAGCCATTTACAGATGACGTATCGAGGTTGGGTGTTTTATTAGTAAATCCATTTCCAGATGACGTATCAAGGTTGCGTGTTTTATTAGTAAATCCATTTCCAGATGACGTATCGAGGTTGCGAGTTTTATTAGTAAATCAATTTACAGATGATGTATCGAGGTTGCGTGTTTTATTTGTAAATCCATTTAAAGATGACGTATCGAGGTTGCGTGTTTTATTAGTAAATCAATTTACAGATGACGTATCGAGGTTGCGTGTTTTATTAGTAAATCAATTTCCAGATGACGTATCGAGGTTGCGAGTTTTATTAGTAAATCAATTTACAGATGATGTATCGAGGTTGCGTGTTTTATTTGTAAATCCATTTAAAGATGACGTATCGAGGTTGCGTGTTTTATTAGTAAATCAATTTACAGATGACGTTTTGACATTGCGTGTTTTATTAGTATATCAATTTACAGATGACGTATCGAGGTTGCGTATTTTATTAGTAAATCAATTTACAGATGATCATTGGACATACCCGTTATCAATAGTCAATCATTGGACATACTCATTATCAATAGTCAATCATTGGACATATTCATTATCAATAGTTAATCATTGGACATACTCATTATCAATAGTTAATCATTGGACATATTCATTATCAATAGTCAATCATTGGACATACTCGTTATCAATAGTCAATCATTGGACATATTCATTATCAACAGTCAATCATTGGACATACTCGTTATCAATAGCCAATCATTGGACATACTCATTATCAATAGTCAATCATTGGACATATTCATTATCAATAGTCAATCATTGGACATACTCATTATCAATAGTCAATCATTGGACATACTCGTTATCAATAGTCAATCATTGGACATATTCATTATCAATAGTCAATCATTGGATTTATTGCATTAATTTAGGCCTTGGAGATTGCAGCTACATGTGATGATTTATGTAAACAAACAAACTTTCGTTAAGCTAGACCTTACAGTCTTTGAATTCTGTTCCATCAACAAATGTCTAAGTTGCGTTTCTCTAGAAACGGCTAAAATGAAAAATTCCAGAAAGTTGAAAACCCAAAAAGGCATAATTACATGTAATGAATAGTCAACAAATCAGGCTTCAATAAGCTAGGACTAACGGTTTTCGATTTCTGCCAAAGAAACAATGCAATTCACAGATGGACAGACAGACATCCAGACATCCAGACGGACGGACGGACGGAGCCAACAACTACATCCCCCGAGTTATATGCTGGGGAGATAATAATATGTTAGTGTCTTCCTTATGAATAAAACCTCAACAAAGGAAGTGGGCATTCTAAATTAAAAACAGAAAATTACAATACAACAAATTATCTGATCATTAAACCCACTAAAGAGAAAGATAAACTATCCTAATCATAAAATAATCTACGGAGTACCTCTAGGATGGCATTGATAGTTTCCATGACATCTAAACACCGCTGTAATCCAACATGCTGCAGGGACACAAACCTGATTACAATCTGATCATACACCTCTTGTTAAGGATTCAGGTGAGGGCAGGTGTGAAACACACCTGTGACAACCAGATGTATAAATAGACAGTAAATCAGCTGACTGATGATGACATACTTCATTTTTCATCATAATCTGAAACAAATTCTGCGTCCTGGTCCATCAATTTCAACTCCAAAGCACCAAATTTATCCTTGTTTGATGGTTACTAGTACTGTCAGAGTATTGTGAACTGCCATCAGAATCAACTGACTGCCAGATATCTGCTCTGTGAACTTGTGCCATCTCACAACCATCTTTCAATGTATAATTGAATGACCCTATTTACTGCTGATGGTATCAAATTTAATAGCAATTAATCTGATTACAAAAATAAACATAAGTAATTTTATTAACATATATAATTTAATGGTAAATAACATAGAGATAAATAATTAAAACTGCATTGTCATGATGACTTTACCTTACGATCAATTAATTATCTACAATTTCAAACTTAGAATTGTGCTGTAAGCCTACCTACATGTTTTGCCGTCATTACCTCGTCCAGTCAATTATCAGGACTGACTCTTGCATATTGATTGTGTCTCTGATAGAGCTTAATGATCAAATACAGCGGATATACTTACTTATGTTAATGTCAGCCATCGATGAGAACTAATCTGACATGACACATGATACACATACAAACAAATCAGAATTAATCAGAATTTATCTTTACAATACTTTCTATATAGGAACAAGTTGATACCTTTCAAATCAATTATAAATAATTTCTAAATGTCGTTACCCCATAGCTTTAACTCCATTTAACCCTTACGTTGCGTATATATATTTTACCATTTTTAGCCCCTGTGGCGGAATTTACAGGCTCGCAGCTCGCAGCAGTAGTTTGGGCTTTGGCACTAACTAGCTCTGCTGGCGGAATTTCCAGGCGGCGATTCCGGTATCGTTTTTACAAAATATACCGCATCTACATGGCGAATAAGGACTATATACGGGCGTTCAATACAAATTCAAGTAGCGAAACCCGTACACAAATGGCTAATTCACACTCGAAACTTTGAATGAATTTTCTATGTTTTTTCGTTTTTATTCTATTACTTTCGAAAGATTGTCTTTTATTCGGGCCTCGTAACATCATAAATACGAAACGAAAAAAAATCCATTTATATACGGAATTGAAGACAAGATGTCTAGCTTCACAATGATATAAAAATTATTAGAATGCGACCTTTGGTTATAATTCTATAGCTATGTAAAGTTTGTCTTTATTCCCACCTATAAAATCGTCAATACTTACAACATGTATGCGGCATTGCAAACGGTCGTTCATCGCACTTTTCCAAGAAATCATAATCTCGAACCAGTTGACAAATAAGCACATGTCAACCCAAATATGGTTATGTTGTTTGACTTTTCAAATAAACGCTAACCTCGAACCATAACTGATGAAAATATGTTGATTAGTTTGTGTGCCGTTTGGTTTCACATGCCTCTCAGAAAGGTAAAATTGTATCTTTATTTCTGTGAATAAATCTGCGCATTTTATATAGAATAAAAGATTATTCTTTTCGGTTTATTGTGATATAAAAATTATGAAAATGCATTCAGTATTTTAGCCTTGATAAATGTTTTAGAAGTTGTGAAAATCGCCGATTGTTTCAAAATTTATGAAGTGTAAACATGACCTTTTTCACGGCGCTTGCTGTGTCTTTATTATTTTTTTGAGATTTTCTAATTTTATATGGGAATGTAGTCCATTGTTTCCCCTTTATTTTGCCGTATTTTTTTTTTAAAACAAACAATTCGCTCACATGATATGAAGTGCGGGAGTAAGGCGAGTTAGCGATTTTTTTCCCCGTCTCGCGAGATGCGAGGCAGATAGCAGTCTCGGGCGAGGCAAACCCGAGGCAATACAAACACGTGGGTGAAAATAGCCTCAAGCGAATTAATGCTTCGGGGGCTAAGCCCGACATAATTGGCCTTTTGTAAAGCTAATTATCGATGCGTTACCGGTCAACAATGCACACGCAAATTGGTGTGAATTTTGCTTGATATTCCGACCACACACTGAACAAAGCTTTATTCTCATGTCGGGTCGCGATGCGTAAATACAGCCATTCTCATGGGTCGGGTCGCGGACACAATCGACTCGTGACCCGGTATGGAGGCTAGCCCAGTACATAGACAGGCGTGAATTCTTCTAAGTAAGCGATCCGGGACCCGTACTGGAGTACCTACGAATCGCTTATAGCCCGCCCGGATTATTCCGTCGCCCGCATGTTAAGGGTTAACAATTGAGCTATTGAATTAATTCGTGTCAAACCATCCACAATGATAAACCAGCCAATACTATTCAAGAGCTTGCAGGAACCACGACTGATTAACAAAGTCTGTAAACAAAGATTGGTCTTTGGTTGAAGATAACCAGCCAAGACTATTCAAGAACTTGCAGGAACCACGACTGATTAACAAAGTCTGTAATCCAAGATTGGTCTTTGGTTGAAGATAAACCATCCAAGACTATTCAAGAACTTGCAGGAACCACGACTGATTAACAAAGTCTGTAATCCAAGATTGGTCTTTGGTTGAAGATAAACCAGCCAATACTATTCAAGAACTTGCAGGAACCACGACTGATTAACAAAGTCTGTAAACCAAGATTGGTCTTTGGTTGAAGATAAACCAGCCAAGACTATTCAAGAACTTGCAGGAACCACGACTGATTAACAAAGTCTGTAATCCAAGATTGGTCTTTGGTTGAAGATAAACCAGCCAAAACTATTCAAGAAGTTGCAGGAACCACGACTGATTAACAAAGTCTGTAATCCAAGATTGGTCTTTGGTTGAAGATAAACCAGCCAAAACTATTCAAGAAGTTGCAGGAACCACGACTGATTAACAAAGTCTGTAATCCAAGATTGGTCTTTGGTTGAAGATAAACCAGCCAAAACTATTCAAGAACTTGCAGGAACCACGACTGATTAACAAAGTCTGTAATCCAAGATTGGTCTTTGGTTGAAGATAAACCAGCCAAAACTATTCAAGAAGTTGCAGGAACCACGACTGATTAACAAAGTCTGTAATCCAAGATTGGTCTTTGGTTGAAGATAAACCATCCAAAACTATTCAAGAACTTGCAGGAACCACGACTGATTAACAAAGTCTGTAATCCAAGATTGGTCTTTGGTTGAAGATAAACCATCCAAAACTATTCAAGAACTTGCAGGAACCACGACTGATTAACAAAGTCTGTAATCCAAGATTGGTCTTTGGTTGAAGATAAACCAGCCAAGACTATTCAAGAACTTGCAGGAACCACGACTGATTAACAAAGTCTGTAATCCAAGATTGGTCTTTGGTTGAAGATAAACCAGCCAAGACTATTCAAGAACTTGCAGGAACCACGACTGATTAACAAAGTCTGTAATCCAAGATTGGTCTTTGGTTGAAGATAAACCAGCCAAGACTATTCAAGAACTTGCAGGAACCACGACTGATTAACAAAGTCTGTAATCCAAGATTGGTCTTTGGTTGAAGATAAACCAGCCAAAACTATTCAAGAAGTTGCAGGAACCACGACTGATTAACAAAGTCTGTAATCCAAGATTGGTCTTTGGTTGAAGATAAACCAGCCAAAACTATTCAAGAAGTTGCAGGAACCACGACTGATTAACAAAGTCTGTAATCCAAGATTGGTCTTTGGTTGAAGATAAACCAGCCAAAACTATTCAAGAACTTGCAGGAACCACGACTGATTAACAAAGTCTGTAATCCAAGATTGGTCTTTGGTTGAAGATAAACCAGCCAAAACTATTCAAGAAGTTGCAGGAACCACGACTGATTAACAAAGTCTGTAATCCAAGATTGGTCTTTGGTTGAAGATAAACCATCCAAAACTATTCAAGAACTTGCAGGAACCACGACTGATTAACAAAGTCTGTAATCCAAGATTGGTCTTTGGTTGAAGATAAACCATCCAAAACTATTCAAGAACTTGCAGGAACCACGACTGATTAACAAAGTCTGTAATCCAAGATTGGTCTTTGGTTGAAGATAAACCAGCCAAGACTATTCAAGAACTTGCAGGAACCACGACTGATTAACAAAGTCTGTAATCCAAGATTGGTCTTTGGTTGAAGATAAACCAGCCAAGACTATTCAAGAACTTGCAGGAACCACGACTGATTAACAAAGTCTGTAATCCAAGATTGGTCTTTGGTTGAAGATAAACCAGCCAAGACTATTCAAGAACTTGCAGGAACCACGACTGATTAACAAAGTCTGTAATCCAAGATTGGTCTTTGGTTGAAGATAAACCAGCCAAAACTATTCAAGAAGTTGCAGGAACCACGACTGATTAACAAAGTCTGTAATCCAAGATTGGTCTTTGGTTGAAGATAAACCATCCAAAACTATTCAAGAACTTGCAGGAACCACGACTGATTAACAAAGTCTGTAATCCAAGATTGGTCTTTGGTTGAAGATAAACCATCCAAAACTATTCAAGAACTTGCAGGAACCACGACTGATTAACAAAGTCTGTAATCCAAGATTGGTCTTTGGTTGAAGATAAACCAGCCAAGACTATTCAAGAACTTGCAGGAACCACGACTGATTAACAAAGTCTGTAATCCAAGATTGGTCTTTGGTTGAAGATAAACCAGCCAAGACTATTCAAGAACTTGCAGGAACCACGACTGATTAACAAAGTCTGTAATCCAAGATTGGTCTTTGGTTGAAGATAAACCAGCCAAGACTATTCAAGAAGTTGCAGGTGTTGGGTTTACAACACCTCTGTATGGCTGTCTTGTCCATAAAATACCCTAATGTTTTTCTATTTATCTACTGAAAAGTGTTAGTATGTGCAAGGGTATTCAACTTCAAACGATTAATGTTTTTTTTAAAAATCAAAACAAGATATTTTAAAGCATTCACAATACAGAACACCCGACTGTCAACTCAATAAAAATTCCGGAGCAAGAAACGCATCTTTCTTTTCCTCTTTCCTCAACTCAGTGTGAACTTTCAAAGTAACTGACTGCTCAGAAGTGGAAGTACATTTTAACACTTCTTAGCAGTTCGAAATACTTTTTAGTCACTGTTGTCAATCAGGCCTTGTGGTCTGGCTGATGGGCCAGCAGCTATTTCAACCACCTTCTTTATTGTGATAAGACACAACATTTCATACTGTATGTGGTTACTGATTCATCAGATGGATCCATTCATAGTAAAGAAGTTGCAATAGAAACTGTTTCTCTCATTGCTAAGAAGAGCAGGAATTTAACTCTCCAACAAGGGGAATATTCTGGAGCAGGCATCAGAGTAATGATAGTCATATTTTGAGAATATAGCTGGAGAAGCAAAATTAATAATTCCTACTACTCTCATTCTACATAAACTCTCATTCTGAAAACAGCATAATCTGTCATTTCCACAAATGTGATGTAAATGTAACCTATTAATTATGGTTATTTTCTCAACAATAAAATGAGCAGCACATCATCAATCATCATCAACATGTTCTCATCCTTATCAGGGTCATACTAATTCAATTCGTCTGCCAAGAAAGCATTTTCTTAACACTACATCACATCTGTACATGATTTTCCCCCTGGAACTAACAGGATCTAATGGTATGCAAAGGCCTTAATTCTAAAACCTAGTCACACACTTTCATAAAAAAATTTGGCAAGGAACACAAGTGAAAATACTGCAGCACATACCTTCAACTAATTAATTGACTAATTAAACTAATTAGAAGGATTTATACCCTCTCTATACTCGTTTACATGTTACCTTCTCAACAAAAGATCAGGGTTCAAAACAGTAGATATAAACTATGATAATAATTTCCTCTCAGATTAATCATTACATAAAGATTCTAGCGCAAGAAAACTTCTTTTTCTCACCACATTTCTCAGCAATAGAGATGAGAAAGTTGAAAGAGACAAACAAAAATCCAGAGAAATTAATTGTAACTAAAACTAAAAACTCTCACACCATATTACAATTCTTTTCATTTGTATACAAGCAAACCTGGAAGGCAGATCTTCACAAACAAATCATCCTGAAGATGAATACTTAAAACCCTAACACCAAACAACAATTCCTTCCATTTGAACTTGAAAACCTGAAAGAGAAAACAGCAAAGAATGAGCAAGAAACATACTTCTACTCACCGTTTCTTTATCTTCCTGAGTTTTGGGTATGAGGGTTACTTTGAGGAGGAGGTATCCCATATAATCCGTCTTGCTATCCGACAGTTTCAGCCTCACTTCCGTACATCTGCAACACAGAATTGTTTACTTCATCTCAGACTCGCAGTCTTAGCTTCAAAGATTGTTTGACTGAATATAAGACACCTTCACTTTTGCACACCTGAAACACTGATGTTTGACACAAGGTCACAGAACTTCACTCTTGTTCATCAAAACCACAGAATGTTTGACTCAATGTCACAGAACTTCACTCTTGTTCATCACAACCACAGAATGTTTGACTCAATGTCACAGAACTTCACTCTTGTTCATCAAAACCACAGAATGTTTGACTCAATGTCACAGAACTTCACTCTTGTTCATCAAAACCACAGAATGTTTGACTCAATGTCACAGAACTTCACTCTTGTTCATCACAACCACAGAATGTTTGACTCAATGTCAGAACTTCAACTTCATACTTCTACAACAGAATGTTTGACTCAATCTCAGAGATCTTCACTTCTGTACATCTATAATACAGAATGTTTGGCTCAATCTTGGAACTTCAGTTCGACATTTCTAAAACACAGAATGTTTGACATTATGTTTGTAATCTCTGAGAATTTCACTTCAGTACATCTAAAACACAGAGTTTTTTACTCAATCTGTGGGAAGCTTATATATATTCTCTCTTCCTGATTCTCCACACAGAATGAACGTTAGACTCTATCTAGGTTCGTGAGGTTCAAGAGAAGTGTCGGGTTGCACCATAAGGTGGGCACCAGCTGATTCAGGACTGAATGAACTAACAGATTTTCTTGCCAACACTTCTACATCATTAAAAAGGGCTTGTGAAGTCCCTAGTAATACAGTGAAGTCCCTAGTAATACAGTGAAGTCAGTGTAGTCAGTACACTCCACTGTGAAGTCAGTGTAGTAAGTACACTCCATTGTGAAGTCAGTGTAGTAAGTACACTCCATTGTGAAGTCAGTGTAGTAAGTACACTCCATTGTGAAGTCAGTGTAGTAAGTACACTCCATTGTGAAGTCAGTGTAGTAAGTACACTCCATTGTGAAGTCAGTGTAGTAAGTACACTCCACTGTGAAGTCAGTGTAGTAAGTACACTCCATTGTGAAGTCAGTGTAGTAAGTACACTCCATTGTGAAGTCAGTGTAGTCAGTACACTCCCCACTGTACACCGAGGAACATCCCCACCTGACACTGCTGATAGGATTGTGTCCATACCTTTCAGAGTTGCTGATTTTCAGGGATCTTGAATGTTCAATGGATAGTGAGACTGGGCTGTTGTTTGAAAAACTAAATTTTGGGAGATATTCAGGGACTAGTGTGCATTCTATGCTTTTACAACTTGTAATGAGTCACTTTGAGAAGTCAGTTTACAGGAAAATTAACTTGTCCATAAAGGGAACAATCTAAAAACTAAAATCCTTAATAGGGCAAACTGTCTGTGTTATATCATCTATTAGAAGCATGTACAAAAAGGAAATTCCCATGGATTTTGTTTCCACAAACTATGTCCTGGTGTTAATAATAAGCCTTCTTGCCTGTATATATTTATTCCATGTAGGAAGTTTATTTCTACATCAAATGTCTCATTGTACTGAGTAAGTTGAGATTCATAGATTTTGTAAATATGAGTATTTGTAGCTAAATTTGGACTTTTTAATCAAGCTACCTACCGTAATGCAAGTAAAATCTTACTTTCCAAATATATATCCCCCGTATATATATCCTTCAGTCAGTGTCCTCCCTCAACCTCCTGTCTATCCCCCACTCTCTCACACATCCAAGTATGATTTATTCATAGGTATGATATTCAGATATTCATATATAGGTATTATGACAATAGCCACATATTGATATACAATAAAATATGGAGAAATATTTATTCAGAAATTGTTTGCTACTAAATCATTCTTACTATATAAAATGATGTTAAATACCACAGAAATTCAGTCAGATACACTGAGATTTCAAAAGAACATTTTGGAATTGAGTTGACCAATTCAATGAGTGACATATGTTTGTTTAATCACAAGCTTGTATTGATGTATCTTATAAAACATAATGGTTGAAAGACATAATCAACACACGTCTCCTCCACCACTCCCAGCTGTTGCAGAGTTATAATCTCAGTAAAACCACATCAATATATATATAGATGTGAGGGGAGTTTGTTTGACATTCAAACAGTGTCAAACATTAGAAAATATCACATAATTCCTTTCTAACGTGGTGAAAGAAACCTCTGTCAAATATATCATAACTGCACCCGTGTACCTGTAACTATTATTAAGTTGTCTGTGATGTATAAATTTAAACAACTGATCATCTCTGTTGGGCGGAGGGAATTATGGGTAACTGCAAAAGAAGTACATGGTTTTCTGTGACTAATTTTAATCAATTCACATTGGATAAAATGGGACATATAGACAGTTATACACTAGAGTTAAATAAATCATCATTGCGTAAATTTGAGCTTAAACCTCCTTGCTCAGTAATCTTGGGACTGGAAATGATTTTATAAAATCTTATGACATAGTTGCTTTGGTAATCTCTATGCACAGATGGACCGCCGCACAGATAGTCTATGAAGGAAACTGGAGAACAAGCAAGCCCCAAATTTTAGTTGTCAATTTGAATGGCAAAATAAACGAAAAACCTCAAATGTTCCCAGCTCCGACCAGAAGCTATCAGTTTGCTGTCTGTTGGTCAGACAGTCTTATCACAATTAAATTTCCTTGAAGAAAGAAGAATGAGGAACATTAGAAATTCAGATAACTGAAAAAATAAATATTTACTAACCGGTACTTTACAATTGAACATAGAATAACACAGGAAATTCCTACCATAAAATGCAAATATCTAAGTGATCACAAGTAAAGAACTAAACTACAAGCCCATACATTTTCAAAATTTGAAGATGATATGAAAATTCCTTACAGGGACAAAATCACAGATAAAGCTACCGGTGTAACAGGCCAAAGTTTCCCCCTGCCCAAACTTTCCCTGGGGAAACTTTGTCCTAGGGCAAACTTTCCCCCCCTAGGCTCAATCTTCCCTGGGGAAGCTTTGTCCTAGGCCAAAGTTTCCCCACCCTTGATATTTTTTCACCTATTATAAACCTATAAGTGAAGCTTCTTTTGCTGTGGCAAAGTGGCAAAGTTTATTTATTGTGAACAAACAACGACTATATGCTTTTCTATGAATCTCTTTATTGGGGTGTTTTACTAATGTCACTTCTGAATGTGCTTCAAAGACTTAATTTTCCAAGTTGACAAACAATATTCTCTTGCATAAAAAAGCAGATTTAACAAATTACATGAAAACATTGAAATCTTTCAAACTTTCCTCCCTTTTCAAAATGAAAACAGTAAAAACAAATCCTGTGACAATTGTTCCATTATTCTTAACAGCTTCACATCTGCATTGTGTTAATTGCCACAAAAATATTGTTTTTAATTGGAATAAATGTTGAAAAAAACCATTATGTGGAAAATGGTTTATTTCATTCAGTCTGTTCATTTATTTCATAATTCTATTTTCAGTGCTATCTTCACTCGTAGCAAACTTTACTGAACAAACCTTTTGACTGAATATGGGGTCTAAAAACAGTTAGGTGCAAAACAATTTTTTCCCCTAATTGTACACATTTATCAGAAACGTACCAGCCATCTTTGTGAAGAAAACAATTTGGATTTAGAAATCATCATAAAACCATTAGCATTCAATGGTTTTAATTCTACAACAGCAATTTAGATAAGAAAGTAATTTAAAACTGCAATATCATCAAGACCTGGATGTAAACGATATCTTAATTCAATATTCAGAGATAAATTACACAGAAAAGTATTGTTGTTGAATGAGATATTACAATAGAAATAAAAACTTTATGACAGATAACGTGAAAGGAGCACTGAGCTGAGCATATCATGTTGTGATGTGATATTCCTGAAACAATATCCCTTTGTGTGAAAACATTCAAAATCTTAACGGGAACCAGTGTTAATCTATATAATTTGTGAGGAATTTCTATTTTCAATGATTTTTTTATTCTACCCAATATAGAAACCATCTTTCACTTGCACAACGTTCAAGAGAGTCATTTCCTGTAACGGACAAAAACAAGATGGTGGAAACTGGGTGAACCCTTCCTTTAAGGACAACCTCAACACTGAATATGGAAGTTTTATATATGGATCAAAGAACTTTTGTTTCAATGAAAAAAATGGTAGTCCTCGACATTTTTTTTTCAGTATATACACAGGAGCTATTTCAATATTGCTCTTGATTGAATTTACTGAATATTTTCTTTATGTTTGGTAGGTTAGGGACATTTTAGAAGTATAAGTAATGACAAACATAAGCATGAAGAGAAATATAAGGATTATGGATAACAACTTATTTATTCATGATATATGTTAGGACCCAGATTAGAACATTACACTCAATGACAGTTTTAAAACTGAATGAATACCTAGAAGATGTAAAGAAGCTAAACTTACTTGTTCATTTCAAAAGCCGTGAGTTCGAGTTCTGCGCCGCCCATGGGGTCATCATGCATGCCTCGATCATAGTCGAACACCTTCACCTGCACCGGTTTGTAGATGTCCTCCACCGCCACCGAGAAACTCTCGTCCCATTTCGGGTTGAGGTTCTTGTAGACCGTCCGACTCTTAAACACCTGCTTCCCGGCAATTTTGAACTTGACATACGGGTCACTTGTGCCTGGAGAGGAAGCATTTCTGTATAAAGCATACACCAGTAAGGATAAAGTCTTTGAAGAACATCTAAACACGAGGATATCTGTATGAAGCATACACCAGTAAGGATAAAGTCTTTGAAGAACATCTAAACACGAGGATATCTGTATAAAGCATACACCAGTAAGGATAAAGTCTTTGAAGAACATCTAAACACGAGGATATCTGTATAAAGCATACACCAGTAAGGATAAAGTCTTTGAAGAACATCTAAACACGAGGATATCTGTATGAAGCATACACCAGTAAGGATAAAGTCTTTGAAGAACATCTAAACACGAGGATATCTGTATAAAGCATACACCAGTAAGGATAAAGTCTTTGAAGAACATCTAAACACGAGGATATCTGTATGAAGCATACACCAGTAAGGATAAAGTCTTTGAAGAACATCTAAACACGAGGATATCTGTATGAAGCATACACCAGTAAGGATAAAGTCTTTGAAGAACATCTAAACACGAGGATATCTGTATGAAGCATACACCAGTAAGGATAAAGTCTTTGAAGAACATCTAAACACGAGGATATCTGTATAAAGCATACACGCACTTTGCCAAACACATGAATTCATGGCTCAAGTCGCATTATTACCCAAGCTGCCATAAATGGCATTTGAAGGTCACCCAAACAATCTTTGCCTGGAACCCAATTTTACTGCTGTGTTAACAGAAACATACTTTTAGTGAAATCACTTGTGTACGGACTTCCCAATAATGTCATCGTGACGGGCAGGGAGTCATGCCTTTAAACTCTTAGATTATCCAACCTTGAAGCAGAGGGAGTCATGCCTTTAAACTCTCAGATTATCCAACCATGAAGCAGAGGGAGTCATGCCTTTAAACTCTTAGATTATCCAACCTTGAAGCAGAGGGAGTCATGCCTTTAAACTCTTAGATTATCCAACCTTGAAGCAGAGGGAGTCATGCCTTTAAACTCTTAGATTATCCAACCTTGAAGCAGAGGGAGTCATGCCTTTAAACTCTTAGATTATCCAACCTTGAAGCAGAGGGAGTCATGCCTTTAAACTCTTAGATTATCCAACCTTGAAGCAGAGGGAGTCATGCCTTTAAACTCTTAGATAATCAAACCTTGAAGCAGAGGGAGTCAAGCCTTTAAACTCTTAGATTATCCAACCATGAAGCAGAGGGAGTCATGCCTTTAAACTCTTAGATTATCCAACCTTGAAGCAGAGGGAGTCATGCCTTTAAACTCTTAGATTATCCAACCTTGAAGCAGAGGGAGTCATGTCTTTAAACTCTTAGATTATCCAACCTTGAAGCAGAGGGAGTCATGCCTTTAAACTCTTAGATTATCCAACCTTGAAGCAGAGGGAGTCATGCCTTTAAACTCTTAGATTATCCAACCATGAAGCAGAGGGAGTCATGCCTTTAAACTCTTAGATTATCCAACCTTGAAGCAGAGGGAGTCATGCCTTTAAACTCTTAGATTATCCAACCTTGAAGCAGAGGGAGTCATGCCTTTAAACTCTTAGATTATCCAACCTTGAAGCAGAGGGAGTCATGCCTTTAAACTCTTAGATAATCAAACCTTGAAGCAGAGGGAGTCAAGCCTTTAAACTCTTAGATTATCCAACCATGAAGCAGAGGGAGTCATGCCTTTAAACTCTTAGATTATCCAACCTTGAAGCAGAGGGAGTCATGCCTTTAAACTCTTAGATTATCCAACCTTGAAGCAGAGGGAGTCATGTCTTTAAACTCTTAGATTATCCAACCTTGAAGCAGAGGGAGTCATGCCTTTAAACTCTTAGATTATCCAACCTTGAAGCAGAGGGAGTCATGCCTTTAAACTCTTAGATTATCCAACCATGAAGCAGAGGGAGTCATGCCTTTAAACTCTTAGATTATCCAACCTTGAAGCAGAGGGAGTCATGCCTTTAAACTCTTAGATTATCCAACCTTGAAGCAGAGGGAGTCATGCCTTTAAACTCTTAGATTATCCAACCTTGAAGCAGAGGGAGTCAAGCCTTTAAACTCTTAGATTATCCAACCATGAAACAGAGGGAGTCATGCCTTTAAACTCTTAGATTATCCAACCTTGAAGCAGAGGGAGTCATGCCTTTAAACTCTTAGATTATCCAACCTTGAAGCAGAGGGAGTCAAGCCTTTAAACTCTTAGATTATCCAACCTTGAAGCAGAGGGAGTCATGCCTTTAAACTCTTAGATTATCCAACCTTGAAGCAGAGGGAGTCATGTCTTTAAACTCTTAGATTATCCAACCTTGAAGCAGAGGGAGTCAAGCCTTTAAACTCTTAGATTATCCAACCTTGAAGCAGAGGGAGTCATGCCTTTAAACTCTTAGATTATCCAACCTTGAAGCAGAGGGAGTCATGTCTTTAAACTCTTAGATTATCCAACCTTGAAGCAGAGGGAGTCATGCCTTTAAACTCTTAGATTATCCAACCTTGAAGCAGAGGGAGTCATGCCTTTAAACTCTTAGATTATCCAACCATGAAGCAGAGGGAGTCATGCCTTTAAACTCTTAGATTATCCAACCTTGAAGCAGAGGGAGTCATGCCTTTAAACTCTTAGATTATCCAACCTTGAAGCAGAGGGAGTCATGCCTTTAAACTCTTAGATTATCCAACCTTGAAGCAGAGGGAGTCATGCCTTTAAACTCTTAGATTATCCAACCATGAAACAGAGGGAGTCATGCCTTTAAACTCTTAGATTATCCAACCTTGAAGCAGAGGGAGTCATGCCTTTAAACTCTTAGATTATCCAACCTTGAAGCAGAGGGAGTCATGCCTTTAAACTCTTAGATTATCCAACCTTGAAGCAGAGGGAGTCATGCCTTTAAACTCTTAGATTATCCAACCTTGAAGCAGAGGGAGTCATGCCTTTAAACTCTCAGATTATCCAACCTTGAAGCAGAGGGAGTCAAGCCTTTAAACTCTTAGATTATCCAACCTTGAAGCAGAGGGAGTCATGCCTTTAAACTCTTAGATTATCCAACCTTGAAGCAGAGGGAGTCAAGCCTTTAAACTCTTAGATTATCCAACCATGAAACAGAGGGAGTCATGCCTTTAAACTCTTAGATTATCCAACCTTGAAGCAGAGGGAGTCATGCCTTTAAACTCTTAGATTATCCAACCTTGAAGCAGAGGGAGTCATGCCTTTAAACTCTTAGATTATCCAACCTTGAAGCAGAGGGAGTCATGCCTTTAAACTCTTAGATTATCCAACCTTGAAGCAGAGGGAGTCATGCCTTTAAACTCTCAGATTATCCAACCTTGAAGCAGAGGGAGTCAAGCCTTTAAACTCTTAGATTATCCAACCTTGAAGCAGAGGGAGTCATGCCTTTAAACTCTTAGATTATCAAACCTTGAAGCAGAGGGAGTCATGCCTTTAAACTCTTAGATTATCCAACCTTGAAGCAGAGGGAGTCATGCCTTTAAACTCTTAGATTATCCAACCTTGAAGCAGAGGGAGTCATGCCTTTAAACTCTTAGATTATCAAACCTTGAAGCAGAGGGAGTCATGCCTTTAAACTCTTAGATTATCCAACCTTGAAGCAGAGGGAGTCATGCCTTTAAACTCTTAGATTATCCAACCTTGAAGCAGAGGGAGTCATGCCTTTAAACTCTTAGATTATCCAACCTTGAAGCAGAGGGAGTCAAGCCTTTAAACTCTTAGATTATCCAACCTTGAAGCAGAGGGAGTCATGCCTTTAAACTCTTAGATTATCCAACCTTGAAGCAGAGGGAGTCATGCCTTTAAACTCTTAGATTATCCAACCTTGAAGCAGAGGGAGTCATGCCTTTAAACTCTTAGATTATCCAACCTTGAAGCAGGTCACCCATTGTGGTTAACTTCACTCACTGATAACCTTTAATCACAACATCCTATGTTGCAAGGGAAACTTGTACCTATCTAAACTGTTACCATTTTGTCCTGAGAATGAAAACAAAATAAAGGGATCCATTAATATGTGATTTTTATATTCGTTGAGGTGTATCTTATTTGAAATTTGTTTATAACTACTGAAAATAAAGACATGATTGTAAAGTAGTAAAGCACAGAAACTGATAAAGTTCTTTAAGTCAGACATGGGGTTCAAGGTCAAAGCGGAAGTCTTGAAGACCTAAGTAAAGAAGCATCAGTACTCGTTATCATTGTCAGGACTTGTTATCATTGTCAGGACTTGTTATCATTGTCAGGACTTGTTATGGCAAGTGCACAATACATTCATCAATGAACCCACAATTCCATACAGAATTAATAAAGATATTGTCATATGAAGCCACAATCTGCCCAACTGCTTCTGAAATAGGGTGGAGAAAGAGGCCACGAGAGTATAACCAACAAAAAGACGTAGCGGAATGGATTCTATAGCGCTGATAAAATGAAGTCGTGTCCCTCCATTGATTAGTGGCGTGTACTTTAACCTAGAAAACTTGCAGCTTAGAATCCTTATCAGCTGAATCTTGTAAATAATGTAACTGTGATTGCTTTGGTGGTGAAAAACTATGTAGGGAAAACTGCAAAAAGTCCTTGACATCAACAATAGAATTTATTGATTATTTGAATTCAAAAAAAAAATTTTTTTAAATACAAAAAATCAGATTAAATACAGTCTCAAAAGGTTCATTGAATAAGTAAAAACTAAAAAAATACTCAGTTTGCAATAAAAAAAATATTTCCAATTTTAAATCTAATCCCAACAAAGTTAGGTTTCATTGATCGATTAGAATCAAAACACACATCTGAAGAAGATATACAAATCATTCAGGGTTCTCAATTGCTTCATCTTTGGAAATATTCAGTTGAATAAAAACATTTTTTAAATTCAAATTTTGGAAGAAATATTGTTTCTTGGTCCCTTGAAATCAAAATAAATTTCTGAAAAAGATAAATATATACACTTTCAAGTAAATTTGATACTTGAAATTTAAAGTAGTTGAATTAAAGATCTATTTTTTAATAAAATTTGAATATCAAAACTTTCTTGTAGAGATATTAAACAAATTGAATTTCTAATAAAATATGGAAATTTAACTTTCCAGGGAGGATTTATATCATTGAATTTCATTTAAGATCACAAGAAATGATATACATTCTAAAGAAAAATTCTAAGTTTATCGACCAATTGCAATAAAAGGAAAATAAATTTAGATTTGAAAGTTGAATGTTTTGCACTTGGTTGTATTGTACGTCATCAGTTTCACCTTCGACCGCAAGTAATGACAGCCTTGAGGACCAGTTAAACATCCAGATCAATCTTTGCACACTTTGT
Organism: Gibbula magus; assembly: GCA_936450465.1. Classification (NCBI taxonomy): domain Eukaryota; kingdom Metazoa; phylum Mollusca; class Gastropoda; order Trochida; family Trochidae; genus Gibbula; species Gibbula magus. Next base: position 953,416 of record OW388289.1, on the reverse strand, counting down.
TTAGACGGACAAATCATTTAAACTACATCCCTTGAAATGATTAAGAAAATCAATTGACAGTTTGCTGAGAGGAAATGCACTGTTAATCAATCTACTTGTTTTTCAGCTCACAACTCGGAGATGTGTTCAGAACAAATTGCTTGACCACTTTATCGTTTCGTTTAGTTTGGCCGGCAGGTATGCACAATTTTTCCGTTTGGTTACGGATTAAGAGGTCCAGGGTTTGAATCCTTTGTCTGCCGTAGAAAACTGATCTACATTTAGTAAGGTTTGGTTGCTCCACTAAATTTCCACCCACACCGTGCTATATCTGTATCTGGCCACACCTCCTAACAGGAGGATGAAAAGACTAACACCGTGCTATATCTGTATCTGGACACACTTCCTAACAGGAGGATGAAGACTAACACCGTGCTATATCTGTATCTGGCCACACCTCCTAACAGGAGGATGAAAAGACTAACACCGTGCTATATCTGTATCTGGCCACACCTCCTAACAGGAGGATGAAGAGACTAACACCGTGCTATATCTGTATCTGGCCACACCTCCTAACAGGAGGATGAAAAGACTAAGACCGTGCTATATCTGTATCTGGACACACTTCCTAACAGGAGGATGAAAAGACTAACACCGTGCTATATCTGTATCTGGACACACTTCCTAACAGGAGGATGAAGAGACTAACACCGTGCTATATCTGTATCTGGACACACTTCCTAACAGGAGGATGAAGAGACTAACACCGTGCTATATCTGTATCTTGACACACTTCCTAACAGGAGGATGAAGACTAACACCGTGCTATATCTGTATCTGGACACACTTCCTAACAGGAGGATGAAAAGACTAACACCGTGCTATATCTGTATCTGGACACACTTCCTAACAGGAGGATGAAGACTAACACCGTGCTATATCTGTATCTGGACACACTTCCTAACAGGAGGATGAAGACTAACACCGTGCTATATCTGTATCTGGACACACTTCCTAACAGGAGGATGAAGACTAACACCGTGCTATATCTGTATCTGGACACACTTTCTAACAGGAGGATGAAGACTAACACTGTGCTATATCTGTATCTGGACACACTTTCTAACAGGAGGATGAAGACTAACACCGTGCTATATCTGTATCTGGACACACTTCCTAACAGGAGGATGAAGACTAACACCGTGCTATATCTGTATCTTGACACACTTCCTAACAGGAGGATGAAGACTAACACCGTGCTATATCTGTATCTGGACACACTTCCTAACAGGAGGATGAAAAGACTAACACTGTGCTATATCTGTATCTGGACATACTTCCTAACAGGAGGATGAAGACTAACACCGTGCTATATCTGTATCTGGACACACTTCCTAACAGGAGGATGAAGACTAACACCGTGCTATATCTGTATCTGGACACACTTCCTAACAGGAGGATGAAGACTAACACCGTGCTATATCTGTATCTGGACACACTTCCTAACAGGAGGATGAAGAGACTAACACCGTGCTATATCTGTATCTGGACACACTTCCTAACAGGAGGATGAAGAGACTAACACCGTGCTATATCTGTATCTTGACACACTTCCTAACAGGAGGATGAAGACTAACACCGTGCTATATCTGTATCTGGACACACTTCCTAACAGGAGGTAGAAAAGACTAACACCGTGCTATATCTGTATCTGGACACACTTCCTAACAGGAGGATGAAGACTAACACCGTGCTATATCTGTATCTGGACACACTTCCTAACAGGAGGATGAAGACTAACACCGTGCTATATCTGTATCTGGACACACTTCCTAACAGGAGGATGAAGACTAAAACCGTGCTATATCTGTATCTGGACACACTTTCTAACAGGAGGATGAAGACTAACACTGTGCTATATCTGTATCTGGACACACTTTCTAACAGGAGGATGAAGACTAACACCGTGCTATATCTGTATCTGGACACACTTCCTAACAGGAGGATGAAGACTAACACCGTGCTATATCTGTATCTTGACACACTTCCTAACAGGAGGATGAAGACTAACACCGTGCTATATCTGTATCTGGACACACTTCCTAACAGGAGGATGAAAAGACTAACACTGTGCTATATCTGTATCTGGACATACTTCCTAACAGGAGGATGAAGACTAACACCGTGCTATATCTGTATCTGGACACACTTCCTAACAGGAGGATGAAGACTAACACTGTGCTATATCTGTATCTGGACACACTTCCTAACAGGAGGATGAAGACTAACACCGTGCTATATCTGTATCTGGACACACTTCCTAACAGGAGGATGAAGACTAACACTGTGCTATATCTGTATCTGGACACACTTCCTAACAGGAGGATGAAGAGACTAACACCGTGCTATATCTGTATCTGGACACACTTCCTAACAGGAGGATGAAGACTAACACCGTGCTATATCTGTATCTGGACACACTTCCTAACAGGAGGATGAAGACTAACACCGTGCTATATCTGTATCTGGACACACTTCCTAACAGGAGGATGAAGACTAACACCGTGCTATATCTGTATCTGGACACACTTTCTAACAGGAGGATGAAGACTAACACCGTGCTATATCTGTATCTGGACACACTTTCTAACAGGAGGATGAAGACTAACGCCGTGCTATATCTGTATCTGGACACACTTCCTAACAGGAGGATGAAGACTAACACCGTGCTATATCTGTATCTGGACACACTTCCTAACAGGAGGATGAAGACTAACACCGTGCTATATCTGTATCTGGACACACTTCCTAACAGGAGGATGAAAAGACTAACACTGTGCTATATCTGTATCTGGACATACTTCCTAACAGGAGGATGAAGACTAACACCGTGCTATATCTGTATCTGGACACACTTCCTAACAGGAGGATGAAGACTAACACTGTGCTATATCTGTATCTGGACACACTTCCTAACAGGAGGATGAAGACTAGCACTGTGCTATATCTGTATCTGGACACACTTCCTAACAGGAGGATGAAGAGACTAACACCGTGCTATATCTGTATCTGGACACACTTCCTAACAGGAGGATGAAGAGACTAACACCGTGCTATATCTGTATCTGGACATACTTCCTAACAGGAGGATGAAGAGACTAACACCGTGATATATCTGTATCTGGACACACTTCCTAACAGGAGGATGAAGACTAACACCGTGCTATATCTGTATCTTGACACACTTCCTAACAGGAGGATGAAGACTAACACCGTGCTATATCTGTATCTGGACACACTTCCTAACAGGAGGATGAAAAGACTAACACTGTGCTATATCTGTATCTGGACATACTTCCTAACAGGAGGATGAAGACTAACACCGTGCTATATCTGTATCTGGACACACTTCCTAACAGGAGGATGAAGACTAACACTGTGCTATATCTGTATCTGGACACACTTCCTAACAGGAGGATGAAGACTAGCACTGTGCTATATCTGTATCTGGACACACTTCCTAACAGGAGGATGAAGAGACTAACACCGTGCTATATCTGTATCTGGACACACTTCCTAACAGGAGGATGAAGACTAACACCGTGCTATATCTGTATCTTGACACACTTCCTAACAGGAGGATGAAGACTAACACAGTGCTATATCTGTATCTGGACACACTTCCTAACAGGAGGATGAAAAGACTAACACCGTGCTATATCTGTATCTGGACATACTTCCTAACTGGAGGATGAAGACTAACACCGTGCTATATCTGTATCTGGACACACTTCCTAACAGGAGGATGAAGACTAACACTGTGCTATATCTGTATCTGGACACACTTCCTAACAGGAGGATGAAGACTAGCACTGTGCTATATCTGTATCTGGACACACTTCCTAACAGGAGGATGAAGAGACTAACACCGTGCTATATCTGTATCTGGACATACTTCCTAACAGGAGGATGAAGAGACTAACACCGTGCTATATCTGTATCTGGACATACTTCCTAACAGGAGGATGAAGAGACTAACACCGTGATATATCTGTATCTGGACACACTTCCTAACAGGAGGATGAAGACTAACACCGTGCTATATCTGTATCTTGACACACTTCCTAACAGGAGGATGAAGACTAACACCGTGCTATATCTGTATCTGGACACACTTCCTAACAGGAGGATGAAAAGACTAACACTGTGCTATATCTGTATCTGGACATACTTCCTAACAGGAGGATGAAGACTAACACCGTGCTATATCTGTATCTTGACACACTTCCTAACAGGAGGATGAAGACTAACACCGTGCTATATCTGTATCTGGACACACTTCCTAACAGGAGGATGAAAAGACTAACACTGTGCTATATCTGTATCTGGACATACTTCCTAACAGGAGGATGAAGACTAACACCGTGCTATATCTGTATCTGGACACACTTCCTAACAGGAGGATGAAGACTAACACTGTGCTATATCTGTATCTGGACACACTTCCTAACAGGAGGATGAAGACTAACACCGTGCTATATCTGTATCTGGACACACTTCCTAACAGGAGGATGAAGACTAACACTGTGCTATATCTGTATCTGGACACACTTCCTAACAGGAGGATGAAGACTAACACCGTGCTATATCTGTATCTGGACACACTTCCTAACAGGAGGATGAAGACTAACACCGTGCTATATCTGTATCTGGACACACTTCCTAACAGGAGGATGAAGACTAACACCGTGCTATATCTGTATCTGGACACACTTTCTAACAGGAGGATGAAGACTAACACCGTGCTATATCTGTATCTGGACACACTTTCTAACAGGAGGATGAAGACTAACGCCGTGCTATATCTGTATCTGGACACACTTCCTAACAGGAGGATGAAGACTAACACCGTGCTATATCTGTATCTTGACACACTTCCTAACAGGAGGATGAAGACTAACACCGTGCTATATCTGTATCTGGACACACTTCCTAACAGGAGGATGAAAAGACTAACACTGTGCTATATCTGTATCTGGACATACTTCCTAACAGGAGGATGAAGACTAACACCGTGCTATATCTGTATCTGGACACACTTTCTAACAGGAGGATGAAGACTAACACTGTGCTATATCTGTATCTGGACACACTTTCTAACAGGAGGATGAAGACTAACACCGTGCTATATCTGTATCTGGACACACTTCCTAACAGGAGGATGAAGACTAACACCGTGCTATATCTGTATCTTGACACACTTCCTAACAGGAGGATGAAGACTAACACCGTGCTATATCTGTATCTGGACACACTTCCTAACAGGAGGATGAAAAGACTAACACTGTGCTATATCTGTATCTGGACATACTTCCTAACAGGAGGATGAAGACTAACACCGTGCTATATCTGTATCTGGACACACTTCCTAACAGGAGGATGAAGACTAACACCGTGCTATATCTGTATCTGGACACACTTCCTAACAGGAGGATGAAGACTAACACCGTGCTATATCTGTATCTGGACACACTTCCTAACAGGAGGATGAAGAGACTAACACCGTGCTATATCTGTATCTGGACACACTTCCTAACAGGAGGATGAAGAGACTAACACCGTGCTATATCTGTATCTTGACACACTTCCTAACAGGAGGATGAAGACTAACACCGTGCTATATCTGTATCTGGACACACTTCCTAACAGGAGGTAGAAGACTAACACCGTGCTATATCTGTATCTGGACACACTTCCTAACAGGAGGATGAAGACTAACACCGTGCTATATCTGTATCTGGACACACTTCCTAACAGGAGGATGAAGACTAACACCGTGCTATATCTGTATCTGGACACACTTCCTAACAGGAGGATGAAGACTAACACCGTGCTATATCTGTATCTGGACACACTTTCTAACAGGAGGATGAAGACTAACACTGTGCTATATCTGTATCTGGACACACTTTCTAACAGGAGGATGAAGACTAACACCGTGCTATATCTGTATCTGGACACACTTCCTAACAGGAGGATGAAGACTAACACCGTGCTATATCTGTATCTGGACACACTTCCTAACAGGAGGATGAAGACTAACACCGTGCTATATCTGTATCTGGACACACTTCCTAACAGGAGGATGAAAAGACTAACACTGTGCTATATCTGTATCTGGACATACTTCCTAACAGGAGGATGAAGACTAACACCGTGCTATATCTGTATCTGGACACACTTCCTAACAGGAGGATGAAGACTAACACTGTGCTATATCTGTATCTGGACACACTTCCTAACAGGAGGATGAAGACTAACACCGTGCTATATCTGTATCTGGACACACTTCCTAACAGGAGGATGAAGACTAACACTGTGCTATATCTGTATCTGGACACACTTCCTAACAGGAGGATGAAGAGACTAACACCGTGCTATATCTGTATCTGGACACACTTCCTAACAGGAGGATGAAGACTAACACCGTGCTATATCTGTATCTGGACACACTTCCTAACAGGAGGATGAAGACTAACACCGTGCTATATCTGTATCTGGACACACTTCCTAACAGGAGGATGAAGACTAACACCGTGCTATATCTGTATCTGGACACACTTTCTAACAGGAGGATGAAGACTAACACCGTGCTATATCTGTATCTGGACACACTTTCTAACAGGAGGATGAAGACTAACGCCGTGCTATATCTGTATCTGGACACACTTCCTAACAGGAGGATGAAGACTAACACCGTGCTATATCTGTATCTGGACACACTTCCTAACAGGAGGATGAAGACTAACACTGTGCTATATCTGTATCTGGACACACTTCCTAACAGGAGGATGAAAAGACTAACACTGTGCTATATCTGTATCTGGACATACTTCCTAACAGGAGGATGAAGACTAACACCGTGCTATATCTGTATCTGGACACACTTCCTAACAGGAGGATGAAGACTAACACCGTGCTATATCTGTATCTGGACACACTTCCTAACAGGAGGATGAAGACTAGCACTGTGCTATATCTGTATCTGGACACACTTCCTAACAGGAGGATGAAGAGACTAACACCGTGCTATATCTGTATCTGGACATACTTCCTAACAGGAGGATGAAGAGACTAACACCGTGCTATATCTGTATCTGGACATACTTCCTAACAGGAGGATGAAGAGACTAACACCGTGATATATCTGTATCTGGACACACTTCCTAACAGGAGGATGAAGACTAACACCGTGCTATATCTGTATCTTGACACACTTCCTAACAGGAGGATGAAGACTAACACCGTGCTATATCTGTATCTGGACACACTTCCTAACAGGAGGATGAAAAGACTAACACTGTGCTATATCTGTATCTGGACATACTTCCTAACAGGAGGATGAAGACTAACACCGTGCTATATCTGTATCTGGACACACTTCCTAACAGGAGGATGAAGACTATCACTGTGCTATATCTGTATCTGGACACACTTCCTAACAGGAGGATGAAGACTAGCACTGTGCTATATCTGTATCTGGACACACTTCCTAACAGGAGGATGAAGAGACTAACACCGTGCTATATCTGTATCTGGACACACTTCCTAACAGGAGGATGAAGACTAACACCGTGCTATATCTGTATCTTGACACACTTCCTAACAGGAGGATGAAGACTAACACCGTGCTATATCTGTATCTGGACACACTTCCTAACAGGAGGATGAAAAGACTAACACTGTGCTATATCTGTATCTGGACATACTTCCTAACAGGAGGATGAAGACTAACACCGTGCTATATCTGTATCTGGACACACTTCCTAACAGGAGGATGAAGACTAACACCGTGCTATATCTGTATCTGGACACACTTCCTAACAGGAGGATGAAGACTAGCACTGTGCTATATCTGTATCTGGACACACTTCCTAACAGGAGGATGAAGAGACTAACACCGTGCTATATCTGTATCTGGACATACTTCCTAACAGGAGGATGAAGAGACTAACACCGTGCTATATCTGTATCTGGACATACTTCCTAACAGGAGGATGAAGAGACTAACACCGTGATATATCTGTATCTGGACACACTTCCTAACAGGAGGATGAAGACTAACACCGTGCTATATCTGTATCTTGACACACTTCCTAACAGGAGGATGAAGACTAACACCGTGCTATATCTGTATCTGGACACACTTCCTAACAGGAGGATGAAAAGACTAACACTGTGCTATATCTGTATCTGGACATACTTCCTAACAGGAGGATGAAGACTAACACCGTGCTATATCTGTATCTTGACACACTTCCTAACAGGAGGATGAAGACTAACACCGTGCTATATCTGTATCTGGACACACTTCCTAACAGGAGGATGAAAAGACTAACACTGTGCTATATCTGTATCTGGACATACTTCCTAACAGGAGGATGAAGACTAACACCGTGCTATATCTGTATCTGGACACACTTCCTAACAGGAGGATGAAGACTAACACTGTGCTATATCTGTATCTGGACACACTTCCTAACAGGAGGATGAAGACTAACACCGTGCTATATCTGTATCTGGACACACTTCCTAACAGGAGGATGAAGACTAACACTGTGCTATATCTGTATCTGGACACACTTCCTAACAGGAGGATGAAGACTAACACCGTGCTATATCTGTATCTGGACACACTTCCTAACAGGAGGATGAAGACTAACACCGTGCTATATCTGTATCTGGACACACTTCCTAACAGGAGGATGAAGACTAACACCGTGCTATATCTGTATCTGGACACACTTTCTAACAGGAGGATGAAGACTAACACCGTGCTATATCTGTATCTGGACACACTTTCTAACAGGAGGATGAAGACTAACGCCGTGCTATATCTGTATCTGGACACACTTCCTAACAGGAGGATGAAGACTAACACCGTGCTATATCTGTATCTTGACACACTTCCTAACAGGAGGATGAAGACTAACACCGTGCTATATCTGTATCTGGACACACTTCCTAACAGGAGGATGAAAAGACTAACACTGTGCTATATCTGTATCTGGACATACTTCCTAACAGGAGGATGAAGACTAACACCGTGCTATATCTGTATCTGGACACACTTCCTAACAGGAGGATGAAGACTAACACTGTGCTATATCTGTATCTGGACACACTTCCTAACAGGAGGATGAAGACTAGCACTGTGCTATATCTGTATCTGGACACACTTCCTAACAGGAGGATGAAGAGACTAACACCGTGCTATATCTGTATCTGGACATACTTCCTAACAGGAGGATGAAGAGACTAACACCGTGCTATATCTGTATCTGGACATACTTCCTAACAGGAGGATGAAGAGACTAACACCGTGATATATCTGTATCTGGACACACTTCCTAACAGGAGGATGAAGACTAACACCGTGCTATATCTGTATCTTGACACACTTCCTAACAGGAGGATGAAGACTAACACCGTGCTATATCTGTATCTGGACACACTTCCTAACAGGAGGATGAAAAGACTAACACTGTGCTATATCTGTATCTGGACACACTTCCTAACAGGAGGATGAAGACTAACACCGTGCTATATCTGTATCTGGACACACTTCCTAACAGGAGGATGAAGACTAACACTGTGCTATATCTGTATCTGGACACACTTCCTAACAGGAGGATGAAGACTAGCACTGTGCTATATCTGTATCTGGACACACTTCCTAACAGGAGGATGAAGAGACTAACACCGTGCTATATCTGTATCTGGACATACTTCCTAACAGGAGGATGAAGAGACTAACACCGTGCTATATCTGTATCTGGACACACTTCCTAACAGGAGGATGAAGAGACTAACACCGTGCTATATCTGTATCTGGACACACTTCCTAACAGGAGGATGAAGACTAACACATGCTATATCTGTATCTGGACATACTTCCTAACAGGAGGATGAAGACTAGCACTGTGCTATATCTGTATCTGGACACACTTCCTAACAGGAGGATGAAGAGACTAACACCGTGCTATATCTGTATCTGGACACACTTCCTAACAGGAGGATGAAGAGACTAACACCGTGCTATATCTGTATCTGGACACACTTCCTAACAGGAGGATGAAGACTAACACCGTGCTATATCTGTATCTGGACACACTTCCTAACAGGAGGATGAAGACTAACACTGTGCTATATCTGTATCTGGACACACTTCCTAACAGGAGGATGAAAAGACTAACACCGTGCTATATCTGTATCTGGACACACTTCCTAACAGGAGGATGAAGACTAACACCGTGCTATATCTGTATCTGGACACACTTCCTAACAGGAGGATGAAGACTAACACCGTGCTATATCTGTATCTGGACACACTTCCTAACAGGAGGATGAAAAGACTAACACTGTGCTATATCTGTATCTGGACATACTTCCTAACAGGAGGATGAAGACTAACACCGTGCTATATCTGTATCTGGACACACTTCCTAACAGGAGGATGAAGACTAACACTGTGCTATATCTGTATCTGGACACACTTCCTAACAGGAGGATGAAGACTAGCACTGTGCTATATCTGTATCTGGACACACTTCCTAACAGGAGGATGAAGAGACTAACACCGTGCTATATCTGTATCTGGACATACTTCCTAACAGGAGGATGAAGAGACTAACACCGTGCTATATCTGTATCTGGACATACTTCCTAACAGGAGGATGAAGAGACTAACACCGTGATATATCTGTATCTGGACACACTTCCTAACAGGAGGATGAAGACTAACACCGTGCTATATCTGTATCTTGACACACTTCCTAACAGGAGGATGAAGACTAACACCGTGCTATATCTGTATCTGGACACACTTCCTAACAGGAGGATGAAAAGACTAACACTGTGCTATATCTGTATCTGGACATACTTCCTAACAGGAGGATGAAGACTAACACCGTGCTATATCTGTATCTGGACACACTTCCTAACAGGAGGATGAAGACTAACACTGTGCTATATCTGTATCTGGACACACTTCCTAACAGGAGGATGAAGACTAGCACTGTGCTATATCTGTATCTGGACACACTTCCTAACAGGAGGATGAAGAGACTAACACCGTGCTATATCTGTATCTGGACATACTTCCTAACAGGAGGATGAAGAGACTAACACCGTGCTATATCTGTATCTGGACACACTTCCTAACAGGAGGATGAAGAGACTAACACCGTGCTATATCTGTATCTGGACACACTTCCTAACAGGAGGATGAAGACTAACACATGCTATATCTGTATCTGGACATACTTCCTAACAGGAGGATGAAGACTAGCACTGTGCTATATCTGTATCTGGACACACTTCCTAACAGGAGGATGAAGAGACTAACACCGTGCTATATCTGTATCTGGACACACTTCCTAACAGGAGGATGAAGAGACTAACACCGTGCTATATCTGTATCTGGACACACTTCCTAACAGGAGGATGAAGACTAACACCGTGCTATATCTGTATCTGGACACACTTCCTAACAGGAGGATGAAGACTAACACTGTGCTATATCTGTATCTGGACACACTTCCTAACAGGAGGATGAAAAGACTAACACCGTGCTATATCTGTATCTGGACACACTTCCTAACAGGAGGATGAAGACTAACACCGTGCTATATCTGTATCTGGACACACTTCCTAACAGGAGGATGAAGACTAACGCCGTGCTATATCTGTATCTGGACACACTTCCTAACAGGAGGATGAAGACTAACACCGTGCTATATCTGTATCTGGACACACTTCCTAACAGGAGGATGAAAAGACTAACACCGTGCTATATCTGTATCTGGACACACAACCTAACAGGAGGATGAAGACTAACACCGTGCTATATCTGTATCTGGACACACTTCCTAACAGGAGGATGAAGACTAACGCCGTGCTATATCTGTATCTGGACACACTTCCTAACAGGAGGATGAAAAGACTAACACCGTGCTATATCTGTATCTGGACACACAACCTAACAGGAGGATGAAGACTAACACCGTGCTATATCTGTATCTGGACACACTTCCTAACAGGAGGATGAAGACTAACGCCGTGCTATATCTGTATCTGGACACACTTCCTAACAGGAGGATGAAGACTAACACCGTGCTATATCTGTATCTGGACACACTTCCTAACAGGAGGATGAAGACTAGCACTGTGCTATATCTGTATCTGGACACACTTCCTAACAGGAGGATGAAGACTAACACCGTGCTATATCTGTATCTGGACACACTTCCTAACAGGAGGATGAAAAGACTAACACCGTGCTATATCTGTATCTGGACACACTTCCTAACAGGAGGATGAAGACTAACACCGTGCTATATCTGTATCTGGACACACTTCCTAACAGGAGGATGAAGACTAACGCCGTGCTATATCTGTATCTGGACACACTTCCTAACAGGAGGATGAAGACTAACACCGTGCTATATCTGTATCTGGACACACTTCCTAACAGGAGGATGAAGACTAACACCGTGCTATATCTGTATCTGGACACACTTCCTAACAGGAGGATGAAGACTAACACATGCTATATCTGTATCTGGACACACTTCCTAACAGGAGGATGAAGACTAACACCGTGCTATATCTGTATCTGGACACACTTCCTAACAGGAGGATGAAGACTAACACATGCTATATCTGTATCTGGACACACTTCCTAACAGGAGGATGAAGACTAACACCGTGCTATATCTGTATCTGGACACACTTCCTAACAGGAGGATGAAGACTAACACCGTGCTATATCTGTATCTGGACACACTTCCTAACAGGAGGATGAAGAGACTAACACCGTGCTATATCTGTATCTGGACATACTTCCTAACAGGAGGATGAAGACTAGCACTGTGCTATATCTGTATCTGGACACACTTCCTAACAGGAGGATGAAGAGACTAACACCGTGCTATATCTGTATCTGGACACACTTCCTAACAGGAGGATGAAGACTAACACATGCTATATCTGTATCTGGACACACTTCCTAACAGGAGGATGAAGACTAACACCGTGCTATATCTGTATCTGGACACACTTCCTAACAGGAGGATGAAGACTAACACCGTGCTATATCTGTATCTGGACACACTTCCTAACAGGAGGATGAAGAGACTAACACCGTGCTATATCTGTATCTGGACACAGCTAGGAAGCAATTGACCCATATCTGTAAACTACATGTACAAACAAAGGATGTCACTGTCGTCTGAACAAAAGGGATATAGTTTTTCTAGAAACTATAAGCTGAAAGCTTCATTCTGTTCAGCAATAAACCTAAAATCTTGTAAAGAGTAATTCATTCTAGTCTAGACATCTTATCCAATTTTCAGCTTGAGGCCACATGACTTATTCACCTTGAGATTGGAGCCAAACCTCTTTTCTAAACTCTTTTCCTGCCCTTTATAAGATTGGATACAGCTTAAGCTTGTCTCATCACTTCGTTATTTTACTATGAAAGCTTTAATGGTTTGACTATTTGACTTTTTTTTTACTAAGAATTCAGTTAATTAATGTTCAAACTAAATTTATCTTGCAAAAGGATTATGTTTGAATCAAATTAATTGGCAAATATGGAACTAATTTGAGGAAACAAGCCTGACAAAAGTTATTGTTGGTGATATTCAAAAGTTTTGTGTTTTTTGGCATACAGATGTCTTGTCTATGATTTCAGGAATTGCATTTTAAGATTTTGAAGCAAGCAGATATCTGTTTATTAGCTTGTGCCAAATCTCTTACAAGATTGAGAAATTTTTTTTCAAACACACAAACAAACAAGTAGTTGTCACTAAGGTCACATGATCCCCTGCTGCAAATTAATACTTCAAAATTGAAAAATAATGTCAAGATCAGCAAAATCGACTGGGCCCTGAATTTTCGCTGAAAAATAATGATGAGAATCCAATGAACAGTTCTGGTGATATCTATTCCCCTGACAAGCTTAACATGTTGACAAACTCAAAGTTCCGCTGTGTCCTTGCGAATAACATCAAGGTCACAAATATCTAATCAGCCCTTTGTCTTCCCTAGGAGGTGCTATGTGTAAGATATGATGAAATTCTGGTGAATGGTTCTCGAGATATCCTACTGACAAGCTTTACATGTACATTAACAAGTCGAAAAAATTCAAAGTTCCGCTGTGACCTTGAAAATAATGTCAAGGTCACCAAGCTATCAGATATGAAGAGAATCCAGTGAACGGTTCTTGAGATATCCCGCTGACAAGGGTAAAATGACAAAGTCTCGTTGTGACCTTGAAATGAAGGTCAAGGTAACAAACCTCTGTAGGTACATTACTCTTCCTATGATGAACCCACATGCAAAACATGCAAAGATAATCCAGTGAATAGTATTTGAGTTATTCCATTTCGTACGGACTTACGGACTTACAGACAGACGGACACAGCCGAATACTATATCCCCTGCTTCACGCTAAACACGCCGCAGGAGATAACAAGCTCTTGCATTTCTGGCAAGTCAAAGAAACATTTTCACACCAGTATAACTGAAATTCATTATAACTTCAATCACAAAGCAATAAAATAAATTACATGATGTAAAAACCCTCAGATCTGAAGTTTCATCAAGTATTTTTCAATCTAGTTAACTCCTCACTTCCTGTGTAACCCATGATGCTCAGAAGATTCAATGAAATTGAGGAAAAACTCAGATTGATCACCACAATTGTGAAATTATTATCAAACTTGTGTGAGATAGACTGCCATTCAGATTCAACCACTTAAAGGAAGAAATATTGATAATGTCTTCTCTATTCAAGCCTATTTCTGAGTCTTCTATTGATTTTGGTAATTACAGAGGCCGTTAAAATCTCCTACATCTCACTAAATCCATATCAGTTTGAAGGTTGCAATTTTATGCGGGCTGGCTATTTTGGTATGAATAAACTCCATATTATTGATCATGTCCAGTTATATGACATAAATGAGTTCCTTCTTGTATTGAACACTTTTGAATTAAGAAAGTATAACCCTTGATATTATTATTGTAACAATTTTC
This sequence comes from Gibbula magus, assembly GCA_936450465.1. Taxonomy (NCBI): domain Eukaryota; kingdom Metazoa; phylum Mollusca; class Gastropoda; order Trochida; family Trochidae; genus Gibbula; species Gibbula magus. The sequence goes on along the minus strand of OW388289.1, from coordinate 938,338 downwards.
TTCAAGGCATTATCATTTGCAGGAGCCACACCTGCGGTCCTCAATTAACTGCCAGACTTAAGGGGGAATTCGGATTGACTGTTGGCTTCTGCAGATGATAATGCCCTGAAGAACAACTTGACCATTATAAAATAGCTAAAATGGATGGATTGTATGCAAATTATAATCGAGTTTTAATCACATGAAAGAAAATAGCGAAACCGACATTGGATTGCCACTGAGAATAATTATGACATCACAAGTAAAGGATAAAGTCGTAGCTGCTTCCGTCACACTGCTAATTATGACATCACAAGTAAAGGATAATGTCGTAGCTGCTTCCGTCACACTGCTAATTGAGCTAACCCATTTGGAGAGGCAGCAGTTAGTCGGAGCTGCTAATTATGACATCACAAGTAAAGGATAATGTCGTAGCTGCTTCCGTCACACTGCTAATTGAGCTAACCCATTTAGAGGCAGCAGTTGAGTGAATGTAACTAGTGTGCTTATTCAAGGTTTCAAAGAAAAGCATTGAATTTCAGAAAAAAATTCAATTTGGTTCTCAATGATTGATGTATATTTATTTACTTGATGATTGATTACATTTGACGTCTTTTCACAGAAAATGATACTGCTGATTTTCCAAATGACTGCAATAACTTCAATTATTATTCAGTAACACTTCATTACATGTTAGCTAAACAATAAAGTATTGTAAAACAAACCCTGAATGTTATAATATCAATCATTCATACTGGAATAGCAGAGTCTTCTATGGGGATCAGAATTATGAAGTGCATGGTTATCATATCAATCATTCATACTGGAACAGCAGAGTCTTCTATGGGGATCAGAATTATGAAGTGGTTATCAATCGCCTCACGAGGTTGTGTGTTCAAATTCCGCCCATTGGGATGGGACTGTTCACAACTTTATTAACCAGCAAATTTTTCGCAATCCTTATTGTTATTGGCATGTTTTTTTTATATTATTATTCCACTGATTTTGTGTAAGCCACTTTGGCAAGAAGGAATGCAGCTATTACCACCAAACTTCATAGACTGGAAGCCCTTACCATGAAGTTCAAATTACAGGTAGAGACTTGTAACTTTTAAAAAAAGATATCCAATAACCATGCGAACATAAAAGTAAATAATTAAGAATTCATGTGGTTTATCCGCCATTTTGATTTTAGAGTCTTTTTTAAATTTCCCTACCCCATGCACCTTTAACAATCGTCTTCTCTTAAGATACTTGCACCGCAAAGCTAAAACTTATACATGTATGCAGCTGAAGCATTGGTGAATGCATGGTGTTTTTTTTCAAAAGCGTTCTCCCAATACTTTTTGCACAGTGAACACTAAAAGTTGGTAGATTTTGAAAAAAACGCACATTTCAAAGGGACATAACTCAAAAACCTACCCGTCGAATTTCATGATTTTTTCAGGAGAGTAAATTTATACTGTGGTCGTTATAATTAAAAAAATAAAATTGCTCGCCAACAGTCATTCCTGGTCACAAATTGCCAACAATTTAAAACGTACCTAAATTTCGCAATTTGGGGTGGTGCGTCTTTGAAAATCTTCTTCTCACTAACGTCAACATGTACAGACAAGTGTGATAGCTCGTATTAAAGCTGAATAAATGGTTAACAAAGTAACAGGCCAAAGTTTTAAATTTCCTCCTAGAACTATAATTATCTCCCCTTAAATATGGCCCTTTTTTAAATGTTCGTGTTTTTGCTTTACATTCAAAGGGACATAACTCTGTCACATATAGACTCATGTCAGAATTAATTATTGCTATTTGTTCCCCGATATTTGCTCAACAATTCTATTTCAGATCATTATCATATAAAAGTTAATAGTTATGGAACAATTTGAACACTTTCAAAATCAACTGAAACTGTACTGAAATTTCGCGATTTTGAAGGTGTGAGTCTTTAAAATTCTTCTTCTCACTAACGGCAACACGTACAGACAAGTGTGATAGCTCATATTAAAGCTGAATGAATGGTTAACAAAGTAACGACCCAAAATTTTGAATTTTGTCCTAGAACTTGAATTATCTGTCCCTGTTCAAACCCCATTTTTTTGGCACTATGTTCAAAGGGACAGAAATAAAAAATAAATAAATGTCATTTATTGCAATTTCTTCCCTGATATTTGTTCAACAATTCAAGTTCAGATCATTTACATTTAAAAGTTGATAGTTATGTCACAAATTGGGCTTTTCTTTTCAGGAAATATGCCATTTTCAACAATGATATTTGGCTCTCAATAACCCTACAGACATGCTAGAGACATGCAACTTTCTTTAAAAGATGCACAATAACAATAGAAGGATGGCTTCATTCATTACATTTAATTTATTAAGCGCTGAATCCTTGTGACTATATTTTTGTTTCAGTTTCGTTGCAGGGAGCATCAAAGCATATTTTTGGTTTGTACCGTATACCATATATTGTTGTTTATTTCATAATATACTATTATTTTTTCCATTTATTTTCCAGTTTTACGTTCATTAGATCTGTTTTCAGGTTTACGTTCATTAGATCTGTTTTCCAGGTTTACATTCATTAGATCGGTTTTCCAGTTTTACGTTCATTAGATCTGTTTTCCAGGTTTACATTCATTAGATCTGTTTTCCAGTTTTACGTTCATTAGACCTGTTTTCCAGTTTTACGTTCATTAGCCCTGTTTTCCTGTTCACAATACTTACTGAACCAAACTGAAATTGTACCTAACCAAGGATTCACTGCCACAATACTTACTGAACCAAACTGAAATTGTACCTAACCAAGGATTCACTGCCACAATACTTACTGAACCAAATATATTGTTAACAAGCAAAAAATAGGTTTTTAAATCATGACCCCTGTGATCCACATTTGGAGTAACAGTGTCACCAATCCTACATTTAAGAATCACCTTTGACCAAAGAGTCTCTACACAACATTTCACCTTTCTAGAGCTTTACATACTTGAGAAAAAGATGAAAATAGGTTTTTGGGTCGTGATCCGTGACCTAGATTGGGTTCACAGGGTCACAAAATCTACAATTTAGAATCCCCATTGGCCAAGGAGTCTGCACGCAATTTTTCAGCTCTCTAGACATTTTGGAACTGGAGAAGAAGATGAAAATAGGTTTTTAAGGACGTGAAGAAGTCAAAAAAGTGAAAAGTTGACTATTGTAATATTCTCCTGGTCGGTGGAACAAAGAAACAGATAAACAGCCTTCAGCGTGTGCAAAACACAGCAGCACGGATTGTGTCTCTGTCCAGGAAACATGATCATATTACACTAATTCTGAAGGACCTTCATTGGTTGCCCTGTGAACAGAGAATCACATTCCAACTCATGTGTCTAACATTCAAATGCCTGTCTTGACAATCACCTGTTTACCTATCTGAGCTGATCACACCTTATGCCCCAACCCGAACTCTAAGATCTCAGAACAAAAGGCTTCTTGCTGTACCAAGAGTGAAAACATCCCGTTATGGCCAACGCAGTTTTTCCTTCGCAGCTGCAAAGTCTTGGAACAGCCTACCTTACCACATAAGAAACTGTGACAATTTGATGACATTCCGCCAAAAACTCAAAACATACCTCTTCTCACAAGCTTACTATCAATAAGCGCTTTGAGCATGCAATAAGCATGGATAATATACAAGTGGACTATAATAAATAATAATAATAAAAAAGTTTACAGAATGATGCAAGTTTTCAGGCCTGATGAGCTAAAAATGTCAGTGATCACGCTGATGTGTTTACTTTCTATGTGGTCGTGTTTCATTTGTCCATAAGCGAGACCCCTTTTCAGTGGGTTAAAAACATTTTGATAGCTAGAAATGCAAGGGTATAAACAAGTGTCTAATGGTCGGTCTATACCAAACTCAAGTACTAAATTGAAATAGATTTGCAAACTAGAATACATAGACATCCATGTGTAATATTTTTCCATTGGCGTTTTAAGCAAAAATTCATGATAATCATTACCAGAAAAGTGGGGGAAATATGTCGGTGCCGGTTCATGGCAGTTTTAGCATCATGGTTACACTGCATTCCGTTTGCAAACTATTTTTATCATCAGGGTGTGATTTCAATCATGAACATATCTTGAATCATGGTAGATGTGTACACTACACATCATTATGTATCTATCAAGCGAAAATTGCATTGCAAAACGTTTATTTCACGGAACTCCGAAGTAAAAATGAAAATTGTAAAAAGTAGAATTGAAAATATCATAAATAAATGTTACTCCAAAAACAAACGAAAGCTTCAAATTATATTCTCTACCAAGTAGATTATATGTCCTTACTTGACACGGAAGTACATGCTTTCACAACGCACGTAAGCCGACATGTATCTTGAACCCCGACAAACATGTAGGCCCGCTGTCCATCGCATTTAAGCCCCGCCCACTTTACCCGCTAACTTTGTCCGGTGCACATTGGCGAAATAAATATGGCGGGAACGTAGTCGTCGTATACTCTTTTGTTTTTGTAGTTGTCTTGCAAAACACCAATTTATTTAAGTTGTTAGTTCATTTTGTTTGAGGGAAACTGCCTGCCACATATATTTGAGGGAGGTCGGGATAAAATGTACAAAATAAGATGTTCCTGATGTGAAGATGTTCTTGATATGAAGATGTAACTAATGTGAAGATGTTCTTGATGTGAAGATGTTCATGTGAAGATGTTCTTGTTGTGAAGATGGTCTTAATGTGAAGATGTTCCTGATGTGAAGATGTTCTTGATGGGAAGATGTTCCTGATGTGAAGATGTTCCTAAGGTGAAGATGTTCCTGATGTGAAGATGTTCTGGTAGTGAAGATGTTCCTGATGTGAAGAATTTCTTGATGTGAAGATTTTCATGTGAAGATGTTCTTGTAGTGAAGATGTTCCTGATGTGAAGATGTTCTTGTTTTGAAGATGTTCTAGATGTGAAGATGTTCCTGGTGTGAAGATGTTATCGATGTGAAGATGTTCCTGATGTGAAGATGTTCTTGATGTGAAGATGTTCTTGTAGTGAAGATGTTCCTGAGGTGAAGATGTTCCTGGTGAGAACATGTTATTGATGTGAAGATTTTATTGATGTGAAGATGTTCCTGAGGTGAACATGTTCCTGATGTGAAGATGTTCCTGATGTGAAGATGTTCTTGATGTGAAGATGTTCTTGATGTGAAAATGTTATCGATTTGAAGATTTTCTGTTGTGAAGATATTCTTGATTTGAAAGTGTCCCTGGTGTGAAGATGTTTCTTGTGTGAAGATATTCTTGATGTGAAGATGTTCCTGATGTGAAGATTTTCTTCATGTGAAGATGTTCTTGGTGTGAATATGTTAATGATGTGAAGATTTTCTTGATGTGAAGATGTTCTTGATGTGAATATGTTCCTGGCATGAAGATTTTCTTGATGTAAAGATGTTATCGATGTGAAGATTTTCTGTTGTGAAGATATTCTTGATTTGAATGTGTCCCTGGCGTGAAGATGTTTCTGGTGTGAAGATATTCTTGATGTGAAGATTTTCTTGATGTAAAGATGTTCCTGATGTGAAGATGTTCCTGGGGTGAAAATGTTCTTGATGTGAAGATGTTAGCGATATGAAGATTTTCTGGTGTGAAGATGTTGTTGATTTGAAGGTGTTCCTGGCGTGAAGATGTTCTTGGTGTAAAGATGTTATCGATGTTAAGATGTTCTTGTAGTGAAGATGATCCTGATGTGAAAATGTTCTTGATATGAAGATGTTCCTGATTTGAAAATGTTCCTGATGTGAAGATGTTCCTGATGTGAATATATTGCTGGTGATCAACAAACCAGCACCTTATATATCTACACTGTCGTGCATTAAAGATTGATATATATTGATCTCATTCTCAAGTGCACAGCAGTGATGTCCATGTCTGGATGTCAATCGGCCCACTTCACGTGGTTCCTCAGGAGAGAAGGCCCAAGACTGACAGCAGCAGCTCTCATCTGTTCTGACCAAAATGACGTTGATATCCAATAATAATAATAATACGATTTTGTTTTGATCAGTACCGTGGTCAGACACCTGGAGAAGGGTGTCCATCTAGATTGATCTCCTGTCACTTCTGTAATATATAGAAGCCTTAATTGCTGACCTGAAGATGTTCCTGATGACCAGACATACCAACAATAAATATTGATCTCATGTACCGGAAGGTCTTGTCTTGTGCGGTCTGTATTACTGAGAATGATCTATTTAACTGTCTCAAATCACTGGAGACAAAACTCACGATGGAGACAGTAGCAGTTGGCTTCGATTGTTGATGTTGCTATGAATGATGCACCTGTCAGGGTCAGATGTCAGATGCATATAAACCCCTTCTCTTCTCGTCCCGTCCCGCCCCGTCCCTTCCCGTCCCGCCCCGTCCCGTCCCGTCCCGTCCCGTCCCCTGATCACTTCTTCCTGGTGAGATGTTCAGATATACACATTAAAGTGTACATGAATGGATATGTTTATGTATGCATGTATATAGGAATCATGTATGTATGTTACGTATGTACATGTGAATGTGTATTCGTGTCGGTACACATGTAAGTTTGTGTGTAAGTATCTGTATTAGTGTGTGTTACGTATGTATGTATATGTCCGTATAAGTGTATGAAAGTATGTCGTTAAATGTCTGTAAATGTGTGAATGTTATAAATGGAATATATGCGCTCGTCTGTATGTAGATATGTTTGACTGCAAGTAAGCATATTTAAAAATAAATAAATAGCAATTGCTTTGCGTGGATCTGATTCGCTGAACACTCTCACACAGATTCAGTTCATACCTGCAGGAACTTAATTTCATGACGTCACATCACATTTAGCAATGCCCCCATGACGTCAGGTTCATGGCTAGTTCCGTTGTGCATTTTCATTGGCTGATGAACACGTTGTAGGCGGGGCTAATATTTGGTGTCTTCATGCGCGTAAATAGTACATCTCTAATTGTCGCAAATTTGTATATTTGTAGCAATGAAACCTTTTCAAAACATCAGGTACGAATATATTTTTTTATAATTTTTGACTTCAAAATTTATTAAGTTCATGGAGGTATAAACTTAAAAAACGCGGATTTACACAGTTTGCACAGCTTAAATGTATGTATGTATGTAATGTCTTTGTTTGCCTTTCTTTATTATAGGTCATTTATGTGTTTGAATGTTCTTGTACTTGTCTTGAAAATGTTAGGATGTATGGAGAGAAGACTAGTACTTCTAGACAGAGAAAGTAGCTGGAACAATTCCCCTGCAATGCATTGATCTCTATAACACAGAAGTGTCTCGTCTTGCCTCGACGTAAGAGTGGATGGTCCATTCAAATTTACTTGTATCATTGAAGATGAGACTCACGACAGAGACCGGGGTAATTCCAACAATTCACTGCTGAACTTTAGACATATATTGATCCAGGTAGCTCGGGAGTGTCTTGTGTTGCATCGATGTCTGGATGGTCCCTCATCAGTTGTCTTATGTCAGTCAATATTATTCAAGAGTCAAAACAGAGACTGTAATAAGCTTTTCATTTCACAAACAACACACCAGCAATACATATTGTACTGTTTAGCACAGAGGGGTATTGGCTTGCCTAGACAGAGTAAAAAGGATCATTCTTCTAAACCGATAAAGCTTGATACATTCAGACATATATCCATTCTCATATCTGCCTTTATCTTCATGAAAGCAACGTGTAGTTCATAGATCCACATTAAATGTTGTCCATATCTTTCAAGCAATGAATGATTTAGTTAGGACGATCTTTTGGTTCTTGGATAAAACAGATTTCTAGATGACAAGTACATAGTCACTATGATCCAATCCTACCATATTGATATCATTCCAGGTCTCATCGGCTACTCTTCTAGCATCTACATGAAGGAACCTTAATTGCATTGAACATCAGTCAGATGTTGCCATATCGTTAATGCAATATCAAATTCATTCTGAATTGCAACTTTGGTGCTTTTGACAGGGCTAAAAGGATTTTCAAAGAGCAAAGAGAGTGATTGGTATGATTTCTTATGTCATGCAATATCAATCTTCACGTTAAGTCCTACCTCTTCTTGTAGTATCTATAGTTTGAGTTCATATTCAGATGGCTTGTCTTTAAGGCAATGTCTCATTCAATGTGGCCTCTTGATGGTTTGTTAAAAGACATTTTTAAATGGTATGTAAATGTATATATAGTAACTTTGATCCTATACTTTATCTCTTACAAAAGCATGATAGACATTATCTTTCAGTCTGTCCTTCTGGCATCTTCATGAAAAACGATTATTCAGATGTTGCAATTATCTTTAATATCTAAAGTATCTTCGGTTCCTCAATAAAAGGGCTTTCTTTCTAATTTAGTAACAAACTTCTCAGATTCTGTGATCTCATTTCATTCCATACAACATTGTGATTCCGTCACTTCAACTCTGATCAGTCTTAGAAATCTCCTAGAACCGTTGTGAAGGCAAATTTCATTTTATATATATTGATATTCTGATGTTGGTTATATTTAAAGCAATATCTATTATCTGATGTGTCTTTGTTCCTCAATAAAAGAGATTTCTAACTGACAAACGTCCACAGACAAAGTGATCCAGTTTTATCCATTGATTTTCCTTAAAATAATACAGTTAGTCTGGTACATGGTACTTTGTGATCCAGTGAGATCTGTACATATTGGGGGCTTGTGGTTAATAATTGATTTTCTCTGATTGTCATGTCTAAGTGTCAAATTAGTATGGTGAAATATCCATCAATTAAATATCATTAGACATTCATTAGTCAAGTCAATACGAGTCACTGAAGACACTTTGTACTTTGTGAACTGGTTGGAACATAGACAACTTATGGTCTATGATTTCTGGATCCATGAAGGAGATAGCATTATACTACTAGGAGATAGCATTATACTACTGGGAGATAGCATTATACTACTGGGAGATAGCATTATACTACTGGGAGATAGCATTATACTACTGGGAGATAGCATTATACTACTGGGAGATAGCATTATACTACTAGGAGATAGCATTATATTACTAGGAGATAGCATTATACCATTAGGAGATAGCATTATACTACTAGGAGATAGCATTTTACTACTAGGAGATAGCATTATACTACTGGGAGATAGCATTATACTACTGGGAGATAGCATTATACTACTAGGAGATAGCATTATATTACTAGGAGATAGCATTATACTACTAGGAGATAGCATTATATTACTAGGAGATAGCATTATACTACTGGGAGAAAGCATTATACTACTGGGAAATATCATTATACTACTAGGAGATAGCATTATACTACTAGGAGATAGCATTATACTACTGGGAGATAGCATTATACTACTGGGAGATAGCATTATACTACTGGGAGATAGCATTATACTACTGGGAGATAGCATTATACTACTAGGAGATAGCATTATACTACTGGGAGATAGCATTATACTACTGGGAGATAGCATTATACTACTGGGAGATAGCATTATACTACTGGGAGATAGCATTATACTACTGGGAGATAGCATTATACTACTGGGAGATAGCATTATACTACTGGGAGATAGCATTATATTACTAGGAGATAGCATTATACTACTAGGAGATAGCATTATACTACTAAGAGATAGCATTATACTACTAGGAGATAGCATTATACTACTAGGAGATAGGATTATACTACTAGGAGACAGCATTATACTATTAGGAGACAGCATTATACTACTGAGAGATAGCATTATACTACTGGGAGATAGCATTATACTACTGGGAGATAGCATTATACTACCAAGAGATAGCATTATACTACCAGGAGATAGCATTATACTACTGGGAGATAGCATTATAATACTGGGAGATATCATTATACTACTAGGAGATAGCATTATACTACTGGGAGATAGCATTATACTACTAGGAGATAGCATTATACTACTAGGAGATAGCATTATACTACTGGGAGATAGCATTATACTACTGGGAGATAGCATTATACTACTGGGAGATAGCATTATACTACTGGGAGATAGCATTATACTACTGGGAGATAGCATTATACTACTAGGAAATAGCATTATACTACTAGGAGATAGCATTATACTACTAGGAGATAGCATTATACAACTAGGAGATAGCATTATACTACTGGGAGATAGCATTATACTACTAGGAGATAGCATTATACTACTGGGAGATAGCATTATACTACTAGGAGATAGCATTATACTACTAGGAGATAGCATTATACTACTGGGAGATAGCATTATACTACTGGGAGATAGCATTATACTACTGGGAGATAGCATTATACTACTGGGAGATAGCATTATACTACTGGGAGATAGCATTATACTACTAGGAAATAGCATTATACTACTAGGAGATAGCATTATACTACTAGGAGATAGCATTATACAACTAGGAGATAGCATTATACTACTGGGAGATAGCATTATACTACTAGGAGATAGCATTATACTACTGGGAGATAGCATTATACTACTGGGAGATATTATACTAGATAAGATAAGATTGTGTATGTTCACAATTAAGAAGTTAGTAGTCAGGAACAAAAATTCTAATAATTTTTTCTTTAATGCTACTGAAGTGTGAAATTAGAAAAGGCCAAATATCTATCAGTTATTTAAACTTATTCTGTACTTTGCGCACTTGCTAGATCGCTCACTACATATAGAGATGTTGCAGTTTATTTTCTCTGATTGTAATGTTTGTATGTCAAAGTAGTAATTATCTAGAAGTGAAAATTACATCACGTTATGTCACAACCAGTTTCCAACATACATTCCATACTTGGTGATCTGTTAGATCGGTGCAGAGTGAACCTGCGGTCAACGATGGATTCTAGGATTTATACTGAACATCTATAAGTCACCACAAGTCACCACAAGTCACTGCAGCCATACTGTATGATCTGGTTAGGTTGGTGCATGTGGAGAACTTGTGGTCGGGCAATAATTGATTTTGCTAATTGAGATATTTACATGGCACAGTTGCAATAATCTGAGGGTAACGTTACCAGGTCTGAGGGTAACGTTACCAGGTCTGAGGGTAACGTTACCAGGTCCTGAAAGACATCATGTACTCTGTGGTCTAGCTAGATCAGTGCTGGATGAACTTGTTGTCAATCATTGACAAATAGAATAAACAAGCATTTCAAGAAAGCTGAATGAGATTAAAATGGGTATGACATGAGTGTCCATGTTATACAATACGTGTTTCTGGCACTCATTCATACATGTTATACAATACGTGTTTCTGGCACTCATTCATACATGTTATACAATACGTGTTTCTGGCACTCATTCATACATGTTATACAATACATGTTTCTGGCACTCATTCATACATGTTATACAATACGTGTTTCTGGCACTCATTCATACATGTTATACAATACGTGTTTCTGGCACTCATTCATACATGTTATACAATACATGTTTCTGGCACTCATTCATACATGTTATACAATACGTGTTTCTGGCACTCATTCATACATGTTATACAATACGTGTTTCTGGCACTCATTCATACATGTTATAAAATACGTGTTTCTGGCACTCATTCATACATGTTATACAATACGTGTTTCTGGCACTCATTCATACATGTTATACAATACGTGTTTCTGGCACTCATTCATACATGTTATACAATACGTGTTTCTGGCACTCATTCATACATGATATACAATACGTGTTCCATCTATTACCGAAGTCATTGAATTAAGGAAATACTCACAAATCTACTTTCAAACATAGGCTGGCTATTGGCCAAAAGCAGCATTGAGAACAAAACATCATAGATGAAAGTGTCATCTTGCAAAGTGATGTTTTCCCCTAGAGCACGGTGTAAATAATATGAAATCGATATGATTAATCTCATAATTAATAAAGCCGTTTAAGGAATGATTGTCCACTGACCACAACTGTCGCGGATGACGAGGTCGCGCCCCTCGAGAAGCTGTACTTCTAGCATGAAGAAGGGATGTTCCATGTAGGCATTATGGCGCTGTCGTACCCCCGGATCCTGCAACACAGAACAATCATGATAACAATCATAATCATTATCGTCACTTACTCCTGTAATGTAATGCATCCACAATGCGTCTCATATATTATTGAAGTCAGTGAATGGCTGTTATTTTATTCCAACTCCTCTATATTCCTGGTACCTGCATGTCCGTCTCGGTAGGACATGTAACATGTCCGTCTCGGTACCACATGTAACTAAATGTAACTAAATGTATTCATTTGATGTAAACCTTACTGTCATATTTCCTTCTTATTAATTCCAGGATGAATTTGAGATCAAATGAAAATGGCAAACTCTAAGAACTGTTTATGCTTTCATGATCTCTCAATCTTGTTAGGCATTTTACAATTCATTTACTTACATGATTTCTCACTCATTTCAACACAGCACTAAATACATGTAAACATGTTTCTGTCAGGTAATCGTGCTAGATAATCTGAGAATACTGAAATACACAAATCAAAGTCATCACTTAATTATCCAACATGAACACACAGTTCCTGATACGCCTTCTGACGATAATAACAGAGAGAAACCCGTGAAGGTTGAAAGGCATTATTCATGAGCAGACTGTATCCAGATGAATCTCTACAGTAACACCTGACATGGTCCAACTCGTCCATGGTACAACCCATGATAGTTCCATGGTTCATTCAGTTGAAACCAGAGGAAATCAAAGAATTATCCATGAAGAAATGCGTCAATTCGCTATCACTGATGAAAGGTTTGATATATAAGTAGAAACCTTTTGTTAAACACAAAGTAAATCCATCAGTGAATCCTTATGACTGATAGTACAAATGGCTCATATTGAAGTTGCACAAACACTTCCTAATGTCGAGTTTGATGACAGGAAATATTGGAAATATTCATGATGACATGCCTGCAATTATCTTTGAATAATGAAAGCTTCTGTTCATCAGTAGAAACTGTACCCCTGTGAATCTGTTCAGCTAAACCTGCGTACAAATACATCATGAAGTACATACAGATTCATGAGAGTCCATTATCATTATGTTTGGACAGTTTCTGCTCGTCCCATATAAGAGGAAATATCTGAAACATCTTTGACATGCCTATGATTATCATTGCAATGTTCTGTTTCAGAGAAGATTTTATGTCTGGCAATATCGGATATTTAAATCCAAAGATAATTGCTACCCAACCATCATGTTTCAAGGTAGGGCTGAAGCATTCAACAGCTGAATGGCACAGACTACATGTATACAGACATTTCTTAGATAGGTCTTCTTTGATCTTCTTGATATCACATATCAAATAAAACAGAAATCTTGATCAAAATGCAGACATGTAAATTCTTCTAAAATTGTGAATATCACAAACATGTCACGTAATTTACACGGAACAATATTTGTTTGGATGCAGAGATAAAACAGAAATCTTACAATAAAATAATGAAGCAATATTATGAATGGAATGTCATGTGTTATTTTCAGCAAAGGAAAACATATTATTTCTGTCTTAATTGTTTTCCCCTGTAAATATGGGTCCTTCCATTATCATAATTCCAAAGTTACAGTAACCAAACTGGGTCTAACTAAAGTAGAATGTTGACTTTGAGATCAAGCAAGACTACTCTCCAAAAATATTTCTTCATTAACAGCCTCTCTTTCAACATAGGAACAAACGGTAGCATGATGAGCTTCTTAGTGTACGTTTAGAGAGGCTTTACTTGAAGACAGCAAACACGTTGTCTGGACATCCACCGACAACAAATACTCCAGTCCTGCTTGTACAGCTACATGGATCAGTTTGTTAAGAACTGGAGACCGGGTTGAGCACACAGAGACTCCGGGAGGCATATGTTGGCTTCTCTAGCAGATTAGTGAAGTTCTGAGAATTGTTAACTCTTTACCTGCTGTATTTAAAATTAAATCTTGAGTTAATCAGATGTCTGGACAAGCACCTTGTTGATGCAAGATGCATATATCAACTGTCTGGACAAGCACCTTGTTGATGCAAGATGCATATATCAACTGTCTGGACAAGCACCTTGTTGATGCAAGATGCATATATCAGATATCTGGACAAGCACCTTGTTGATGCAAGATGCATATATCAACTGTCTGGACAAGCACCTTGTTGATGCAAGATGCATATATCAGATATCTGGACAACCACCTTGTTGATGCAAGATGCATATATCAACTGTCTGGACAAGCACCTTGTTGATGCAAGATGCATATATCAGATATCTGGACAAGCACCTTGTTGATGGAAGATGCATATATCAGATATCTGGACAACCACCTTGTTGATGCAAGATGCATATATCAACTGTCTGGACAAGCACCTTGTTGATGCAAGATGCATATATCAGATATCTGGACAAGCACCTTGTTGATGCAAGATGCATATATCAGATATCTGGACAAGCACCTTGTTGATGCAAGATGCATATATCAGATATCTGGACAAGCACCTTGTTGATGCAAGATGCATATATCAGATATCTGGACAACCACCTTGTTGATGCAAGATGCATATATCAACTGTCTGGACAAGCACCTTGTTGATGCAAGATGCATATATCAGATATCTGGACAAGCACCTTGTTGATGCAAGATGCATATATCAGATATCTGGACAACCACCTTGTTGATGCAAGATGCATATATCAACTGTTTCAGCATACAAATACTCAAGATTTGTAGTAACTTCAGCAAATCTTCAGAGCATCTTTAACTTCCATGAGCAACAAATATTCAGCTCGAAAATTAAAGAACCACTAGCAGCTTATACTTGAGAACAGGATGCATGTATCAATTGTTTAAAGCGAAAGATCTATCAGCAGTACCCGTCATCTTTATTTTTTATTTGAAAACACACAAAAAATGCAGTTTAACAGAATATGAGAATAATCACAGGTTTGAAGATTAATCGTGCAAAGAGACTCTGACTTTATATAATGCTTTGATTAACCCTGAGCTGATATTTTTTTTAAATGTGTATAACAATTTTTCTTGATCCAACAATCTGTTTATACATAAAATTTCAATAATTACAGGAACTGACTTTTGTGACAGGGATACATTTAACAAAATATAAAGAGTGGTTTCTTTTACAAAACTTAAGCAAAAGCTTCTGTGGTCCAATCATACACATGAAATGTAAACAGTTTGCCAAGAACCAAACGGTGTGTATGAGCCAAGCTCCCCTCCACATAGACGTGAAGGCCGATGTTTAATGCCTCTAGACGCAGGGTACCTTGTTCTCTGTGAAGAGATTCTCCACATAGACGTGAAGGCCGATGTTTAATGCCTCTAGACGCAGGGTACCTTGTTCTCTGTGAAGAGATTCTCCACATAGACGTGAAGGCCGATGTTTAATGCCTCTAGACGCAGGGTACCTTGTTCTCTGTGAAGAGATTCTCCACATAGACGTGAAGGCCGATGTTTAATGCCTCTAGACGCAGGGTACCTTGTTCTCTGTGAAGAGATTCTCCACATAGACGTGAAGGCCGATGTTTAATGCCTCTAGACGCAGGGTACCTTGTTCTCTGTGTAGAGATTCTGGCAAGGTTTGGGACTTCTATTGGAAAACTATTTTAAAAAAGCTTTATTCTGTGTATTGTGTTCTTGTCCAATATAATCTTTAGCATTACCTTCACAATCTCATTCAGCTGTTTGCAAATGTGGTAAGTTCAATAATTACAGAAACAAGTGAGAAAACTCTTAGTTTAGTTTAGTAAAATATTTACATTTTAAAAGAATCATTTGAAGAAGTATGAAACAAGATTTAAAATAAATAATTTTTATAAGAACGACTTTTAAACAATAATTGTTCTAGTAACAAATGTTATACTTCAATATTTAAGCATTGACATATTTTACTGCAACCCTTGTTACATGTGAAACATAATATGAAAATTTGTAAGCAGCAATTGAAATCTACACATGATGTCATTTACTGTCACCAATATAATATGGTTTAAACATATTTATTTCATGAAAAAAAAACCTGACATAAATTGGATTGGTCGACAAGTTCTCTCACTACTTATAACTATAATAACTTTACCAGTATAATATGATTCAATATGTTGGAATGTTCTTAAGGCACTATAGCGCGCTCACAAAAATATAAATAAGTGTTACCAATGGCTAAATAATACTCTAGAGTACTAATTAGAGTTCTAAAACGAATGTACATGGTTTGGTTAAACCATGCGAGTCCATTCTCCATCAAGCGATCATTTTAAGGTGTTTACATTAAAATGTCCTCTCGAAAAGGGTTCCAGTGATCTGACTGATGTAGCATGATGTTGCTGTCTGAACTCTCAGAGTAGAGTATGGTACAATGATGGAATGGTCAACCATCTTGCTGTCTGAACTCTCAGAGTAGAGTATGGTACAATGATGGAATGGTCAACCATCTTGCTGTCTGAACTCTCAGAGTAGAGTATGGTACAATGATGGAATGGTCAACCATCTTGCTGTCTGAACTCTCAGAGTAGAGTATGGTACAATGATGGAATGGTCAACCATCTTGCTGTCTGAACTCTCAGAGTAGAGTATGGTACAATGATGGAATGGTCAACCATCTTGCTGTCTGAACTCTCAGAGTAGAGTATGGTACAATGATGGAATGGTCAACCATCTTGCTGTCTGAACTCTCAGAGTAGAGTATGGTACAATGATGGAATGGTCAACCATCTTGCTGTCTGAACTCTCAGAGTAGAGTATGGTACAATGATGGAATGGTCAACCATCTTGCTGTCTGAACTCTCAGAGTAGAGTATGGTACAATGATGGAATGGTCAACCATCTTGCTGTCTGAACTCTCAGAGTAGAGTATGGTACAATGATGGAATGGTCAACCATCTTGCTGTCTGAACTCTCAGAGTAGAGTATGGTACAATGATGGAATGGTCAACCATCTTGCTGTCTGAACTCTCAGAGTAGAGTATGGTACAATGATGGAATGGTCAACCATCTTGCTGTCTGAACTCTCAGAGTAGAGTATGGTACAATGATGGAATGGTCAACCATCTTGCTGTCTGAACTCTCAGAGTAGAGTATGGTACAATGATGGAATGGTCAACCATCTTGCTGTCTGAACTCTCAGAGTAGAGTATGGTACAATGATGGAATGGTCAACCATCTTGCTGTCTGAACTCTCAGAGTAGAGTATGGTACAATGATGGAATGGTCAACCATCTTGCTGTCTGAACTCTCAGAGTAGAGTATGGTACAATGATGGAATGGTCAACCATCTTGCTGTCTGAACTCTCAGAGTAGAGTATGGTACAATGATGGAATGGTCAACCATCTTGCTGTCTGAACTCTCAGAGTAGAGTATGGTACAATGATGGAATGGTCAACCATCTTGCTGTCTGAACTCTCAGAGTAGAGTATGGTACAATGATGGAATGATCAACCATCTTGCTGTCTGAACTCTCAGAGTAGAGTCTGGTACAATGATGGAATGGTCTGAACTCTCAGGCATGAGGCCTACAAATATACCTAACACTGTGTTCTACATCACTGTCGCTTTATATGTCACACCATTTTCTTCGATTACAGGTAGTAGTTTTCTATGAATAAAGCTTATCAGGTGATGTAATGAGATGTTTTGCCCATTAACGTAGCAATATATTGTATCGACTTTGATAATAAATGGCAAGTTTGAGAAAATAAAATTATATTAAATAAAAAAAAATAATATTAAAACAACATACTACAGCGCCTTTAAAGGGTTAATAGTTTAAGCAGTCAACAGCACTACACGCACTCTATCCTAAATCAATGGTTTGAATACAACTTCAGTGGAATTCTGTACCAAATTAAATAAATGGAGAACCTTTTACTTATGAATAATAATAAAATTATTAATTCCCTTGTACATCATTTAAAAGGGTCTTGATGACACTTTTGCTTTTCCCAGGAGTAATGGGCGCCAAGATGCGATCTTCTCTAACTACCTCAACCCCCCTGACGTCATTAGTGGTTGAGAGAGAGACAGAGGGAGACAGAGAGACAGAGAGACAGAGGGAGACAGAGAGACATAAGGACCCACTGATATCCAAGGAGAGATCCAAAGAGGAAACAAATATATGCTACACAGACTCAGACCTAATTTTTGTGGCGGATGCAGAGGAGTGAGTCGCAGCCTCCGATAAACATGAGAATCAAGAATCCATCTCTGGGAGTAAACCACTTCTAAACAAGGTCCTGTATCTGACCCGTGATCACACAGAAATATCTCCATCACCAGCAAGCTCAGTTCATACAGAGTCCCTGCATGACCAGTCAAGCTAACAAGTCATGGTAATTACAAACCAGTTATCTGTAGTTAGAGACTCCAGGGAGATGTGGAAACATTTAAGTAGCATAAATCAACCATACACTCTCTGCTTAGCAAACGTTTACAGAGCGAAACAAAAGAGAGCATTACTCATCTACTTGATTTGTTTTCTGGATAAATACGCCATTCCTCTCAGCCCTGTCACAACAAGTAATGCTTTGATTGACCGCACATTTGTGAAAACAGATTTTAGTCTTCAAACAAAGTGATAACCAAGCAGTGGTGGTAAAAGTAATTCTATAACATTTGACTAGCAGACTCTAGAACAAAATCCGAGACTAATTAGGTCATGGGGAAATAATGAGCGTTATAAAATGACGGTGTCCTCTTCATTATTAAACTTGAAATCTGATGATCTCTTGAAGTAGTAAACTCATATTCTGAAACATCATTTTGATCTTGATTTTGATCATTAAAAACGACAAATCTTGTATATACTAGATTACACAAACAACGTATAACATTACGTACCCTCGATTGCTTGATAACAACCTAGTATTTGCATCGAAACATTACACTCATAGCAATAAAGAAGTTGACTATACATAGAACTTGTTCTCATCATACCAGGTTCTAAATGCCTCTCAAAGATATCATATCAGGGTTCACATTGTTCACACATTTAAGCCTGAAGCCAAAAGGTCACTTTGTGACATCGTTGACAATGCTATGACATCACGGTTGATCTCTTTGCGTTCCAAATGTGGCGAAGGTGGGTAACTAACTGATCCTTAAAAGAAGAGTTTTGAGTTATTTCTTAAACTTCATGACAGATGTTCATGTCCATGTATTTCTACATTTACAACACTGTCACTCGGGAAATACCAATATTGGACATAAAGATTATATGACATAGACAGGCACACAATCCTCTATATCTTCCCTGAATATAGCACAACCCCACACAGTGATAGTCTCTATTTAACTGCATCAAGCTACTACACAGCTCATCAAGGAATCAAGAACCTGGCATGTTTACAAGGGTCTCCTAATCAAGTAGGCACTGCTTTCTGTTATAGGTTGCTGAACATGTGTATGTCTGGTTGCTGTAAGTTGTGCCACATGTTGTTGTTTGTTTACTGAAACGCTTAACTGCCTAATTATCTTGATTGTAAACAAACATACATGTTTACCACTAGATGTTTAAATTTACATTTAACACATTTGGTGTTATATAATAAATAGATGTTTAGAATTACATTTCACTTTCGCAGGAATTACAACTTGTGATATGTTTCTCAGTATATTCATTAACCCGAGTGTTAATGCAAACTTATGTCATATATTATTGAATGAAGATGCACAAGTGATTAAATTATCAAATGTTTGAGTTTTAAATTTAAATGAAAACAAAGCATATACATATTACAATAATGGCAAACGCATGTTGCCGTTTTGTTAAAGACAATGCAATGTTTTTTCAATATTTTAACGTATTTCTACCAAAGATCAACTCAAGTTAATGATTGAAGAACCAAATGGTAATTCTCACATTAAATGTCTAGTATCTGTATTGACAAATAAATAAATAAAACATAGAGAGTAATCTGGGTTAGTTTTTATAGAATTGCTGTCTTCAATTCTGTCATTTTGACATGAACTTTTACTAATGAATTATTCAACTTCATGTATATATTTATATGTACATACCTATAAATATTAAGAAAAAGCGTCATAATATCACAAGTAAAAAAACAAACAAATCAACCATATCAGACAATATTCAGCTATTACCATATATATATATATATATAAATTGATAAAATGCTTTATGTGACATTTTAAAAGGTCATGCATATATTAAGTATGCTTGAAGAATTATATAAACATGCACTAACCTTTCCTAGCATCACCAGTGTTATCACTAATGACTATTAAGTAATTTGGGTTCCTAAGTTTGACTATTTTGATAATCAAGCGCAAATAATAAAATACTATGAAACCAATTATCGTATTTTATTAATTCATTGAGTTGTTGAATTGAGAAAGTCTCCTTCCAAACAAAGACAGGCTACCCATCATGCCAGAAGAATTTAAAGAAGACTTAACAACATAGTACATGGCACCATATCACCATGACAAAGTGATACTTCACAACATAGTACATGGCACCATATCACCATGACAACGTGATACTTCACAGCATAGTACATGGCACCATATCACCATGACAAAGTGATACTTCACAACATAGTACATGGCACCATATCACCATGACAACGTGATACTTCACAGCATAGTACATGGCACCATATCACCATGACAAAGTGATACTTCACAACATAGTACATGGCACCATATCACCATGACAAAGTGATACTTCACATCATAGTACATGGCTCCATATCACCATGACAAAGTGATACTTCACAGCATAGTACATGGCTCCATATCACCATGACAAAGTGATACTTCACAGCATAGTACATGGCACCATATCACCATGACAAAGTGATATTTCACAGCATAGTACATGGCACCATATCACCATGACAAAGTGATACTTCACAGCATAGTACATGGCACCATATCACCATGACAAAGTGATACTTCACAGCATAGTACATGGCACCATATCACCATGACAAAGTGATATTTCATAGCATAGTACATGGCACCATATCACCATGACAAAGTGATACTTCACAGCATAGTACATGGCACCATATCACCATGACAAAGTGATACTTCACAGCATAGTACATGGCTCCATATCACCATGACAAAGTGATATTTCACAACATAGTACATGGCTCCATATCACCATGACAAAGTGATATTTCACAGCATAGTACATGGCTCCATATCACCATGACAAAGTGATATTTCACAGCATAGTACATGGCACCATATCACCATGACAACGTGATACTTCACAACATAGTACATGGCACCATATCACCATGACAAAGTGATATTTCACAACATAGTACATGGCTCCATATCACCATGACAACGTGATACTTCACAACATAGTACATGGCACCATATCACCATATCACCATGACAAAGTGATATTTCACAGCATAGTACATGGCACTTTATCACCATGACAACGTGATATTTCACAGCATAGTACATGGCACCATATCACCATGACAAAGTGATATTTCATAGCATAGTACATGGCACCATATCACCATGACAAAGTGATATTTCACAGCATAGTACATGGCACCATATCACCATGACAACGTGATACTTCACAACAAAGTACATGGCTCCATATCACCATGACAAAGTGATACTTCACAGCATAGTACATGGCACCATATCACCATGACAACGTGATATTTCACAGCATAGTACATGGCACCATATCACCATGACAAAGTGATATTTCATAGCATAGTACATGGCACCATATCACCATGACAAAGTGATACTTCACAGCATAGTACATGGCACCATATCACCATGACAACGTGATATTTCACAGCATAGTACATGGCTCCATATCACCATGACAAAGTGATATTTCACAGCATAGTACATGGCACCATATCACCATGACAAAGTGATATTTCACAGCATAGTACATGGCACCATATCACCATGACAAAGTGATACTTCACAGCATAGTACATGGCACCATATCACCATGACAACGTGATACTTCACAGCATAGTACATGGCACCATATCACCATGACAACGTGATACTTCACAACATAGTACATGGCACCATATCACCATGACAAAGTGATATTTCACAGCATAGTACATGGCACAATATCACCATGACAAAGTGATACTTCACAACATAGTACATGGCACCATATCACCATGACAACGTGATATTTCACAGCATAGTACATGGCACCATATCACCATGACAACGTGATACTTCACAGCATAGTACATGGCACCATATCACCATGACAAAGTGATACTTCACAACATAGTACATGGCACCATATCACCATGACAAAGTGATATTTCACAGCATAGTACATGGCTCCATATCACCATGACAACGTGATACTTCACAACATAGTACATGGCTCCATATCACCATGACAACGTGATATTTCACAGCATAGTACATGGCACCATATCACCATGACAACGTGATACTTCACAGCATAGTACATGGCACCATATCACCATGACAAAGTGATACTTCATAGCATAGTACATGGCTCCATATCACCATGACAAAGTGATACTTCACAGCATAGTACATGGCACCATATCACCATGACAACGTGATACTTCACAGCATAGTACATGGCTCCATATCACCATGACAAAGTGATACTTCACAGCATAGTACATGGCACCATTTCACCATGACAACGTGATACTTCACAGCATAGTACATGGCTCCATATCACCATGACAAAGTGATATTTCACAACATAGTACATGGCACCATATCACCATGACAAAGTGATACTTCACAGCATAGTACATGGCTCCATATCACCATGACAACGTGATACTTCACAGCATAGTACATGGCTCCATATCACCATGACAAAGTGATATTTCACAACATAGTACATGGCACCATATCACCATGACAACGTGATACTTCACAGCATAGTACATGGCTCCATATCACCATGACAACGTGATACTTCACAGCATAGTACATGGCTCCATATCACCATGACAAAGTGATATTTCACAACATAGTACATGGCTCCATATCACCATGACAAAGTGATACTTCACAGCATAGTACATGGCACCATATCACCATGACAAAGTGATACTTCACAGCATAGTACATGGCACCATATCACCATGACAACGTGATACTTCACAGCATAGTACATGGCTCCACATCACCATGACAAAGTGATATTTCACAACATAGTACATGGCACCATATCACCATGACAAAGTGATACTTCACAACATAGTACATGGCACCATATCACCATGACAAAGTGATACTTCACAGCATAGTACATGGCTCCATATCACCATGACAAAGTGATACTTCACAACATAGTACATGGCACCATATCACCATGACAACGTGATACTTCACAGCATAGTACATGGCTCCATATCACCATGACAAAGTGATATTTCACAACATAGTACATGGCACCATATCACCATGACAAAGTGATACTTCACAGCATAGTACATGGCTCCATATCACCATGACAAAGTGATATTTCACAGCATAGTACATGGCACCATATCACCATGACAACGTGATACTTCACAGCATAGTACATGGCTCCATATCACCATGACAAAGTGATACTTCACAACAAAGTACATGGCACCATATCACCATGAAAAAGTGATACTTCACAGCATAGTACATGGCACCATATCACCATGACAAAGTGATACTTCACAGCATAGTACATGGCACCATATCACCATGACAAAGTGATACTTCACAGCATAGTACATGGCTCCATATCACCATGACAAAGTGATACTTCACAGCATAGTACATGGCACCATATCACCATGACAAAGTGATATTTCACAGCATAGTACATGGCACAATATCACCATGACAAAGTGATATTTCACAGCATAGTACATGGCTCCATATCACCATGACAAAGTGATACTTCACAGCATAGTACATGGCACCATATCACCATGACAAAGTGATATTTCACAACATAGTACATGGCTCCATATCACCATGACAAAGTGATATTTCACAACATAGTACATGGCACCATATCACCATGACAACGTGATACTTCACAACATAGTACATGGCACCATATCACCATGACAAAGTGATATTTCACAGCATAGTACATGGCACCATATCACCATGACAAAGTGATACTTCACAGCATAGTACATGGCACCATATCACCATGACAAAGTGATACTTCACAACATAGTACATGGCACCATATCACCATGACAAAGTGATACTTCACATCATAGTACATGGCTCCATATCACCATGACAAAGTGATACTTCACAGCATAGTACATGGCACCATATCACCATGACAAAGTGATACTTCACAGCATAGTACATGGCACCATATCACCATGACAAAGTGATATTTCACAGCATAGTACATGGCACCATATCACCATGACAAAGTGATATTTCACAACATAGTACATGGCTCCATATCACCATGACAAAGTGATATTTCACAACATAGTACATGGCACCATATCACCATGACAACGTGATACTTCACAACATAGTACATGGCTCCATATCACCATGAC
The DNA here is from genome assembly GCA_936450465.1 of Gibbula magus. Classification (NCBI taxonomy): domain Eukaryota; kingdom Metazoa; phylum Mollusca; class Gastropoda; order Trochida; family Trochidae; genus Gibbula; species Gibbula magus. Next base: position 913,779 of record OW388289.1, on the reverse strand, counting down.
AAAGTGATATTTCACAACATAGTACATGGCTCCATATCACCATGACAAAGTGATATTTCACAACATAGTACATGGCTCCATATCACCATGACAAAGTGATACTTCACAGCATAGTACATGGCTCCATATCACCATGACAAAGTGATACTTCACAGCATAGTACATGGCTCCATATCACCATGACAAAGTGATATTTCACAGCATAGTACATGGCACCATATCACCATGACAACGTGATATTTCACAGCATAGTACATGGCACCATATCACCATGACAAAGTGATACTTCACAGCATAGTACATGGCACCATATCACCATGACAAAGTGATATTTCACAACATAGTACATGGCACCATATCACCATGACAAAGTGATATTTCACAGCATAGTACATGGCTCCATATCACCATGACAAAGTGATATTTCACAGCATAGTACATGGCACCATATCACCATGACAAAGTGATATTTCACAACATAGTACATGGCTCCATATCACCATGACAAAGTGATACTTCACAGCATAGTACATGGCACCATATCACCATGACAAAGTGATATTTCACAACATAGTACATGGCTCCATATCACCATGACAAAGTGATACTTCACAGCATAGTACATGGCACCATATCACCATGACAAAGTGATATTTCACAACATAGTACATGGCACCATATCGCCATGACAAAGTGATACTTCACAGCATAGTACATGGCACCATATCACCATGACAAAGTGATATTTCACAGCATAGTACATGGCTCCATATCACCATGACAAAGTGATACTTCACAGCATAGTACATGGCACCATATCACCATGACAAAGTGATATTTCACAGCATAGTACATGGCACCATATCACCATGACAACGTGATACTTCACAGCATAGTACATGGCACCATATCACCATGACAAAGTGATATTTCACAGCATAGTACATGGCACCATATCACCATGACAAAGTGATATTTCACAGCATAGTACATGGCACCATATCACCATGACAAAGTGATATTTCACAGCATAGTACATGGCACCATATCACCATGACAAAGTGATATTTCACAACACAGTACATGGCTCCATATCACCATGACAAAGTGATACTTCACAGCATAGTACATGGCACCATATCACCATGACAAAGTGATATTTCACAACATAGTACATGGCTCCATATCACCATGACAAAGTGATACTTCACAGCATAGTACATGGCACCATATCACCATGACAAAGTGATATTTCACAACATAGTACATGGCACCATATCACCATGACAAAGTGATATTTCACAACATAGTACATGGCACCATATCACCATGACAACGTGATACTTCACAGCATAGTACGTGGCACCATATCACCATGACAAAGTGATATTTCATAGCATAGTACATGTACATGGCACCATATCACCATGACAAAGTGATATTTCACAACATAGTACATGGCTCCATATCACCATGACAAAGTGATATTTCACAGCATAGTACATGGCACCATATCACCATGACAAAGTGATATTTCACAACATAGTACATGGCACCATATCACCATGACAACGTGATACTTCATAGCATAGTACATGGCACCATATCACCATGACAAAGTGATATTTCACAACATAGTACATGGCTCCATATCACCATGACAAAGTGATACTTCACAGCATAGTACATGGCACAATATCACCATGACAAAGTGATATTTCACAACATAGTACATGGCACCATATCACCATGACAAAGTGATATTTCACAACATAGTACATGGCACCATATCACCATGACAAAGTGATACTTCACAGCATAGTACATGGCACCATATCACCATGACAAAGTGATATTTCACAACATAGTACATGGCACCATATCACCATGACAAAGTGATATTTCACAACATAGTACATGGCACCATATCACCATGACAACGTGATACTTCACAGCATAGTACATGGCACCATATCACCATGACAAAGTGATACTTCACAGCATAGTACATGGCACCATATCACCATGACAAAGTGATACTTCACAGCATAGTACATGGCACCATATCACCATGACAAAGTGATACTTCACAGCATAGTACATGGCACCATATCACCATGACAAAGTGATACTTCACAGCATAGTACATGGCTCCATATCACCATGACAAAGTGATACTTCACAGCATAGTACATGTACATGGCACCATATCACCATGACAAAGTGATATTTCACAGCATAGTACATGGCACCATATCACCATGACAAAGTGATATTTCACAGCATAGTACATGGCACCATATCACCATGACAAAGTGATACTTCACAGCATAGTACATGGCACCATATCACCATGACAAAGTGATACTTCACAGCATAGTACATGGCACCATATCACCATGACAACGTGATACTTCACAGCATAGTACATGGCTCCATATCACCATGACAACGTGATACTTCACAGCATAGTACATGGCTCCATATCACCATGACAAAGTGATACTTCACAGCATAGTACATGGCACCATATCACCATGACAACGTGATACTTCACAACATAGTACATGGCACCATATCACCATGACAACGTGATACTTCACAGCATAGTACATGGCTCCATATCACCATGACAACGTGATACTTCACAACATAGTACATGGCACCATATCACCATGACAAAGTGATACTTCACAACATAGTACATGGCTCCATATCACCATGACAACGTGATACTTCACAGCATAGTACATGGCTCCATATCACCATGACAACGTGATACTTCACAACATAGTACATGGCACCATATCACCATGACAAAGTGATACTTCACAGCATAGTACATGGCACCATATCACCATGACAACGTGATACTTCACAGCATAGTACATGGCTCCATATCACCATGACAAAGTGATACTTCACAGCATAGTACATGTTCTCCATATCACCATGACAAAGTGATACTTCACAGCATAGTACATGGCTCCATATCACCATGACAAAGTGATACTTCACAACATAGTACATGGCACCATATCACCATGACAAAGTGATATTTCACAACATAGTACATGGCTCCATATCACCATGACAAAGTGATATTTCACAGCATAGTACATGGCACCATATCACCATGACAAAGTGATACTTCACAGCATAGTACATGGCACCATATCACCATGACAAAGTGATATTTCATAGCATAGTACATGGCACCATATCACCATGACAAAGTGATATTTCACAACATAGTACATGTACATGGCACCATATCACCATGACAAAGTGATATTTCACAGCATAGTACATGGCTCCATATCACCATGACAAAGTGATACTTCACAGCATAGTACATGGCACCATATCACCATGACAAAGTGATACTTCACAGCATAGTACATGGCACCATATCACCATGACAAAGTGATACTTCACAACATAGTACATGGCACCATATCACCATGACAAAGTGATATTTCACAACATAGTACATGGCTCCATATCACCATGACAAAGTGATATTTCACAGCATAGTACATGGCACCATATCACCATGACAAAGTGATACTTCACAGCATAGTACATGGCACCATATCACCATGACAAAGTGATATTTCATAGCATAGTACATGGCACCATATCACCATGACAAAGTGATATTTCACAACATAGTACATGTACATGGCACCATATCACCATGACAAAGTGATATTTCACAGCATAGTACATGGCTCCATATCACCATGACAAAGTGATACTTCACAGCATAGTACATGGCACCATATCACCATGACAACGTGATACTTCACAGCATAGTACATGGCACCATATCACCATGACAAAGTGATATTTCACAACATAGTACATGGCTCCATATCACCATGACAAAGTGATATTTCACAGCATAGTACATGGCACCATATCACCATGACAAAGTGATACTTCACAGCATAGTACATGGCACCATATCACCATGACAAAGTGATATTTCATAGCATAGTACATGGCACCATATCACCATGACAAAGTGATACTTCATAGCATAGTACATGGCACCATATCACCATGACAAAGTGATATTTCACAACATAGTACATGGCTCCATATCACCATGACAAAGTGATACTTCACAGCATAGTACATGGCACAATATCACCATGACAAAGTGATATTTCACAACATAGTACATGGCACCATATCACCATGACAAAGTGATATTTCACAACATAGTACATGTACATGGCACCATATCACCATGACAAAGTGATACTTCACAGCATAGTACATGGCTCCATATCACCATGACAAAGTGATACTTCACAGCATAGTACATGGCTCCATATCACCATGACAAAGTGATACTTCACAGCATAGTACATGGCACCATATCACCATGACAAAGTGATATTTCACAGCATAGTACATGGCACCATATCACCATGACAAAGTGATATTTCACAACATAGTACATGGCACCATATCACCATGACAAAGTGATATTTCACAGCATAGTACATGGCACCATATCACCATGACAAAGTGATATTTCCCCCCGGCATTGTATGAAAATGTCAATTTTATATGTTGTCATTACAGGTTATAATGCCTCATACATGTTTTCTTGTTTGAAATCTCCTTTTCATTTATAAGAAGCCAAAAGATTTCTAACAAACAATTTGGAAAACATTTCAGTAAATATCTAAAAGCATGGATAAACTAATTGGGATCTTTGTAATAATATCAAGAAATATCATAATCATAATACAAAGCAAAATAGCAAATAAATAATTACCTATCAAGTTGAAAAGTAATATCATCAAATGAGAACTTGACAATATTGCTAATGTCGTGAAACTGGAAGCACAAGAACCTCAGCATACATCACTGTACATAGCATTGAAACGCTCTTAGATGAAAAGAATTCAAAAGGGATTATATGAAATGCGATTTTCTGTACATAAATGTTTAATAGAATATCTTCGTTGTATATACATGTACAGCATTGAAATATACCCTGCAAGTCCTAAATACTCCAATAAGAAAATATGATTTATTCAAATAAACTATGTCATCTCGACCTTCGCTTACTACTAGAATACAATGATTATTAGATTAACAAACTTTCATAAATGTCACTTGTACATCAGAAAATAAAAACATGCACATTAAATTTTAGTACGTTCTTCCCTTGACAGTGTGTTAGAAGTACACAAATTGAGTTTCATTATATTTTTGTGGCTTTAATACAAATATTTTCGATCAACTTGCATATTCATCCCCAGTCACCAAATATATCATAATTACCACTTAAAACAACATCATTATTATATCATAATTATCACTTAAAACAACATCATTATTCATGTGCAGAAACCGAAACTACACATCCCATTTACATGCACAATAGTTATATGACTTATTATAAACATTATCAACCCAAATTATGTTTGACTAATTGATGCGTGTCAATCAAAGTTTTCGATCAGAAATTGCTAGTTTTACTTTTATAACGCCACTATACTGAGTTGACTATTATACAATGGTAATTTTCGGCAACAGTGAGTACTTTTCAATTAAAATAACACCATTTATGACATTTGGCACAGAAAAAAAAATGAAAGTTTATTCATGTTGTGCTTTATATAAATAATTAATGTTCTTTTGAAATGTTTGAAAAATAAGATTGTCAATTCTTTCCATTGAATAAATAAAGTTGTTCGGACAAATGGACAGAGAGACAAATGGATGGAAAGAAAGGTAAAAACAATATTTCCCCGAATCAGCGTACAGAATTATGAGATTAGGTGATTTGAGGATTTACCTCCGCTTCGCTAGTAAATCATTCTTGCTCGTAATCCATCATTTTTATGGAAGCATCCAACAATAACAATGTGCCTCAATAATGCAGTGAAACATTATCCACCCAAATTTGTCTCTTTGCCTGATGTAAATAAGACATTAAGTTTCCAAAATTACGTTTGACTAATTGACGCATTGGCTAGAAGTGAGCTGGAGGTGGTACTGCACTGGATTTCATGTAGAACAGTCCTGATCAAGTGGCTGAATCTCTAGCAGGACAAGCACAATCAAAGACTTGCATTTATGTAAAGATGTAAACTCATTTATCTAATATAAACCAAAGAAATAAAACTTATTATCAAAACAACAAAGTTGAAGAGAGAATTATTTACAATTATTTGAATCATATATATATCACTTATATTTCCTATTTGAAGATTGATAATACAAAGAAGTGAATCACTCACTGAAAATAACCTGCGCCTAGTTGGTGTGACCGGCTGTATGCAGAAATTGTGTCTAACGACAAGAGTGTGTTGACCTATGACCCTGTGGCCCCTAGACGTGATTCTGACAGGTTGACCTCACATTTCATCCATGTTGATTAACTAACCTATTGTTACAGGTGTTTGCCTTGCATTGTAATCTTACCTGACAAGTGAGTCTTCACCTCTCTGTTATAACATTCATTATTACCCATATGGTTGAAAATAACTGAGTTAATATTATTGATATGACCAAATGTGCACATATCACGTTTGCCTAGCAACCATTGTTTCATCGCGACTTTCCATATTTTGTCGTCTATGACGTCATAAAATGATTGTGGGCCGTTTGGCGGCTATTTTTACGCGAATCAGACGGAATAAAATAGGTAATAAAGAAATTATTACATTCGAAGGTGTGTCACATGACTTTTACGAAACTCATGCAAATTTGTGTATAACCCTTGCTCCCGCTCGGGCAATACAAGAATTCACACTCTTTCGTAAAAGTCATATGACACACTTCCTCTGGTAATAATCTCTATTTGTCATTTGTTTGCTGCAATGATTTACCTGCCCAATTAACAGGAAAGACTGGAAAAACAGGCAAGTCTACAACTCAATACTTCGGAAGAAACCTAGAGCCCAGGCAAGTCTACAACTCAATACTTCTGAAGAAACCTAGAGCCCAGGCAAGTCTACAACTCAATATTTCTGAAGAAACCTAGAGCCCAGGCAAGTCTACAACTCAATACTTCTGAAGAAACCTAGAGCCCAGGCAAGTCTACAACTCAATACTTCTGAAGAAACCTAGAGCCCAGGCAAGTCTACAACTCAATATTTCTGATTTAAAGAGCCCAAGTCTACAACTCAATATTTCTGAAGAAACCTAGAGCCCAGGCAAGTCTACAACTCAATATTTCTGAAGAAACCTAGAGCCCAGGCAAGTCTACAACTCAATACTTCTGAAGAAACCTAGAGCCCAGGCAAGTCTACAACTCAATATTTCTGAAGAAACCTAGAGCCCAGGCAAGTCTACAACTCAATACTTCTGAAGAAACCTAGAGCCCAGGCAAGTCTACAACTCAATACTTCTGAAGAAACCTAGAGCCCAGGCAAGTATACAACTCAATACTTCTGAAGAAACCTAGAGCCCAGGCAAGTCTACAACTCAATACTTCTGAAGAAACCTAGAGCCCAGGCAAGTCTACAACTCAATATTTCTGAAGAAACCTAGAGCCCAGGCAAGTCTACAACTCAATATTTCTGAAGAAACCTAGAGCCCAGGCAAGTCTACAACTCAATACTTCTGAAGAAACCTAGAGCCCAGGCAAGTCTACAACTCAATACTTCTGAAGTACCTAGAGCCCAGGCAAATCTACAACTCAATACTTCTGAAGAAACCTAGAGCCCAGGCAAATCTACAACTCAATATTTCTGATTTAAAGAGCCCAAGTCTACAACTCAATATTTCTGAAGAAACCTAGAGCCCAGGCAAGTCTACAACTCAATATTTCTGATTTAAAGAGCCCAAGTCTACAACTCAATATTTCTGATTTAAAGAGCCCAGGCAAGTCTAAAAGAGGACTGCAGGGAGTCCCCAACAAGAATACAGTCTGAAAATGATAATGAAGACATCTCAAAAACTCTTTCATTTTATTTTCATTTAAAAATAATTACAGAGTTAGATTTTGATTGTCAAAATCCATCTTAAAATCTTGAGTTATCTTTATAACCAGACCTTTCCTCCAATCAGTAAGAAGAACAACATATATTTACAGCGTCAGATCTTTATTCAGGACTGTAGTCTTGTTCAGGAACAGTTCATGGAAGAATATGAAGCTGGTTTAGTGCTGGTATCAATGCCTATGGGATCAGCTACAGAGATTGGTAGCCTGTTAAACTCTTTACTGGAGAGATAGAATGGACAACCAACTAAGCTGTTAATGGCACACTGGGGTTCAGATCCTATCTATTTCACCGATTTGCATTTTACTCCACATAGGCCTTACTGTTCTGGATTCAGATACATGTAGGAGGATTTCGGTTTTCAACGCTTTCAGGAGTATTTCACTTTCATCATGGCTGCAACTTTTGATGTACCAATAGGGGAAAAACCTGCAACACAACCGTGACTATGTATTGAAGTGAAACCTTGGCTGGAACCAGTCAACCATGGGTGGTACTGTAAGGGATCTAAATGAAGCATTCCACCCCAAGTCGAACTACAGGTAGATCAGCAGCATATACGTGGAGTCATCTTCAAGAAAGAACCCATCACCTCAGCAAAAACATAATGTCATTATGAGCATGTCATTACGTCCGTCCATTCTTCGAAGTCAGAGAGTTTATCAGTCATTGCTGATTGCATGATAACATGTTCACCTCCATCATGTTTGTATTACAAATCCCCATTGTATACCATTCTCATGCTTTACTCCATCATGTTTGTATTACAAATCCCCATTGTATACCATTCTCATGCTTCACCTCCATCATGTCTGTATTACAAATCCCCATTGTATACCATTCTCATGCTTCACCTCCATCATGTCTGTATTACAAATCCCCATTGTATACCATTCTCATGCTTCACCTCCATCATGTTTGTATTACAAATCCCCATTGTATACCATTCTCATGCTTTACTCCATCATGTTTGTATTACAAATCCCCATTGTATACCATTCTCATGCTTCACCTCCATCATGTTTGTATTACAAATCCCCATTGTATACCATTCTCATGCTTTACTCCATCATGTTTGTATTACAAATCCCCATTGTATACCATTCTCATGCTTTACCCCCATCATGTTTGTATTACAAATCCCCATTGTATACCATTATCATGCTTTACCCCATCATGTTTGTATTACAAATCCCCATTGTATACCATTCTCATGCTTTACCCCATCATGTTTGTATTACAAATCCCCATTGTATACAATTCTCATGCTTTACCCCATCATGTTTGTATTACAAATCCCCATTGTATACCATTCTCATGCTTTACCCCATCATGTTTGTATTACAAATCCCCATTGTATACCATTCTCATGCTTCACCTCCATCATGTTTGTATTACAAATCCCCATTGTATACCATTCTCATGCTTTACTACATCATGTTTGTATTACAAATCCCCATTGTATACCATTCTCATGCTTTACCCCATCATGTTTGTATTACAAATCCCCATTGTATACCATTCTCATGCTTTACCCCATCATGTTTGTATTACAAATCCACATTGTATACAAATCTCATGCTTCACCCCATCATGTTTGTATTACATATCCCCATTGTATACCATTCTCATGCATGTAAATCCCCCTGATTGAGTTTCCTCACCATTGTTTTGTTTGCTATATAAATGTACCATATTTTGTTATTTCCTAAAATTTCACCTGATGAAGGAGTGAGTATGTATTCCGAAACATCGTGTATTTTCACATTAAAGAAGTTGTTATCCAGAAAATCTCATGTTCTTATGTATACCACTTCTAAATGCCCTTCAAAGACCTGATGTTCCAATGATGATTTTACTTATTGATAACATAATCCAATGTTATTATCGCTAGTGACTGATAACACCTTCCAATGTTATTTCAACTAGTGACTTATAACATGTTTATTTCCATAGATAGATCCCTGTATTTCCCTGACAATCATGTAATAAATACTTTTTATCTGTTTTATGGCAAATGAGATGAACCTGACTTAAGGAAATGAGATGATATCACGTACAGTAATCCCTGAGAGTGGGTAGAGATTTAGCAATATCCCAAGAACAGCTTCGTAAGCCACTTAGTCAGTATTAACACATTAGTTTTTATTCCTCTCATTTGCATTGTGTGTAAGAGGAATCTAGGCAGATGAAATCATTTCTTTCTAATACTCCATCCATTACTGCATCTAAACTTGATCAACTTCAGGCAAACTGATACCAGATATTGTATGATGCATTTGAAAATATCATGTTCTAGACTGCATTTCTGTTGAAATGTAGAACTGTTTGAGGCGAAGTTAAAGATCTGACTTTAGTTTTAGGTAAACTCTTCATGAAAGATCATTTTCTCATGTCTTCTCATAGTTTATTAGTACACATCTTACACTAGATGAAGAATGATAAATGAAAATGTATAACAATTTAACCCCAAAATGCTGACCGTTATGTTAGATACTCTGCAATGTTATATATGTTGAAAAGGTATGATCATGTATATGTATGGCACCTTCAAAAAGAAATAAAGTCAGAAAGAAAAAAAGAATGATGAATGATAAAGATAGATTTCAGAACTCACAAGGATGTTCTGTATTTCTACATGCATCCTCTTACTTGTAAAGGAGAACTGTAAATAAATCCCACATTCATCAAATGGACATTGTTTTCGTTCTATATCCACTAAAATACAGCAATATTAGATTGTAATAGTTTTCACATAAACTATTCAGTTATGTATGTTATTGGAATACATTGCTGGAATACATTGCTGGAATACATTGCTGGAATACTGGAATACATTGCTGGAATACATTGCTGGAATACTGGAATACATTCCTGCTGGAATACTGGAATACATTGCTGGAATACTGGAATACATTGCTGGAATACTGGAATACATTGCTGGAATACATTGCTGGAAATTTATAGAGTTTTGACTTCACAATATTCACATTTTGCAAAGCCATTAATGTGGTCATTTCTGACATAAAATAAATAAAAATCAAATATCGATCATGAGACACATTTCAATAAGAAAGTAAATATGATACAAATATATTCAGATGAAGTAATTTTACAAAGTAATCAAATAAGTTAACCCTTTAATAATATGTAAGGTTCACAATATATGTGCATAGGCTCTTGGCTGTACATGGAATATTTTTAAGACACTCCCACATGTAAGATACTGCAGTTAATATTAAATGTGGTATTTAACTAGAGTAACATAGCTGCACTCATGACATAGTGTTAGTTTTCATGGTGACACAATGAATGGCTGTCAAAACGCTATAGGATTCGTAAAATCCCAAGTTTCATCACACTGTTGGCTACTTTACTTAATATATAATTAACAACAGAATACTTAACTTCACTAGTTTGATACAACTTAAACTTGTTTAATAAAATAGATATTTCAAGGAAATTCTGTATGCATCTCTAGCTGAGCCAACTCCTGATTGTTCACACTCTGCAGTCGGAGGTTAGCAGAATCATTTCCTGACAAAAACACCTGACAATAACTCCACAGGAATTCTTAAAGATGATATGAAATCTATCTTTCAGCCAGCTACTTCTAGCCACAATCTGCTGATTACAGAGGACGGTGACCTGTTGAATCCACTTGGCAGTCTTCTCTGGAACCGAATGGATGTCTTCTCTGTACAAGTAGAGTCAAGTGAACTCGGAGACACTTTTATAGATGAAGACATTAATTAACCAGCATATTTGAATGTCAAATAAATTCCAGAAACTTCAGAAACCATGACTTTTGTGTTGGCAAAGTAACACTTTAAAGGTACAGTTTCAACCAGGCTATCCTTTTGTTAAACAAAATGCAAGATGACATTCCTGTTTCTACATATATGTTACTAATTCATGACAATAACACAATGCAGTTGAAACATATAGCTGACAGTAATATTAGGTGATTTTAGATTTGATGATTTGAGAAAGAACAGTGCAAATTCATTAATAAATAAAAACACTGAGAAGTGTGTGATATTCTCGGTTTATCTATTACAGCCCTCTTAATGTTAACTGTACATGATGAGTATATCTATTACTGAGAAGTGTGTGATATTCTCGGTTTATCTATTACAGCCCTCTTAATGTTAACTGTACATGATGAGTATATCTATTACTGAGAAGTGTGTGATATTCTCGGTTTATCTATTACAGCCCTCTTAATGTTAACTGTACATGATGAGTATATATCTATTACTGAGAAGTGTGTGATATTCTCGGTTTATCTATTACAGCCCTCTTAATGTAACCTGCACATCATGTGATCCCAGTTTCATAGTGGCGGAAGATAATGATTTATCTAACAGCTATAAATTAAATAAGGACTTTCCAGTGGATCCGTACAAATTGTTCCCAAGATAATAGAGAAATATAGGAATGGTTTCCATATGCCATTTCTACCACAATTGTTAACCAAAATGGAAAACATATGGTAACTATCGACAACATGAGTGATAAGAATATTCAATTGTCTACCTAATCAGAGATGAACAATGTATGAAACAATTGTAGCACAAAATATACAGCCACTATCCACCCACCTAGAGGGAATATTGCAATTATTTTATCAGACATAATCTATAGGACAATTGTCCCAGGAAGAAATATGACAATTGTCCAGCCAATAAAAGAGAAATATGACAATTGTCCAGCCGATAAAAGAGACACTGATATAACCAGGAGACAGAGGACGGGACAGTTGCTCAGCAAACTGACGACAGATCGGAACCGTCTGGAGTTGGTATTGCCTGTATTGATCAGAGCTGGTTCCTGGCAGTAGACACACTTCGTACATCACATTCACACATGATAGATGATGTGCATAGTTTATATCGTTAGATTTACATAAATCCAGTCCAGATATATCAGTAGAGCAAGGCTCCTTATGTAGAAGCATAGATCCAGTCCAGATATAACAGTAGAGCAAGGCTCCTTATGTCGAAGCATAGATCCAGTCCAGATATATCAGTAGAGCAAGGCTCCTTATGTAGAAGCATAGATCCAGTCCAGATATATCAGTAGAGCAAGGCTCCTTATGTAGAAGCATAGATCCAGTCCAGATATATCAGTAGAGCAAGGCTCCTTATGTAGACGCATAGATCCAGTCCAGATATATCAGTAGAGCAAGGCTCTTTGTCTAGAAGCATAGATCCAGTCCAGATATATCAGAAGAGCAAGGCTCCTTATGTAGAAGCATAGATCCAGTCCAGATATATCAGTAGAGCAAGGCTCTTTGTCTAGAAGCATAGATCCAGTCCAGATATATCAGAAGAGCAAGGCTCCTTATGTAGAAGCATAGATCCAGTCCAGATATATCAGTAGAGCAAGGCTCCTTATGTAGAAGCATAGATTCAGTACAGATATATCAGTAGAGCAAGGCTCCTTATGTAGAAGCATAGATCCAGTCCAGATATATCAGTAGAGCAAGGCTCCTTATGTAGAAGCATAGATCCAGTCCAGATATATCAGTAGAGCAAGGCTCCTTATGTAGAAGCATAGATCCAGTCCAGATATATCAGTAGAGCAAGGCTCCTTATGTAGAAGCATAGATTCAGTCCAGATATATCAATAGAGCAAGGCTCCTTATGTAGAAGCATAGATCCAGTCCAGATATATCAGTAGAGCAAGGCTCCTTATGTAGAAGCATAGATCCAGTCCAGATATATCAGTAGAGCAAGGCTCCTTATGTAGAAGCATAGATCCAGTCCAGATATATCAGTAGAGCAAGGCTCCTTATGTAGAAGCATAGATCCAGTCCAGATATATCAGTAGAGCAAGGCTCCTTATGTAGAAGCATAGATCCAGTCCAGATATATCAGTAGAGCAAGGCTCCTTATGTAGAAGCATAGATCCAGTCCAGATATATCAGTAGAGCAAGGCTCCTTATGTAGAAGCATAGATCCAGTCCAGATATATCAGTAGAGCAAGGCTCCTTATGTAGACGCATAGATCCAGTCCAGATATATCAGTAGAGCAAGGCTCCTTATGTAGAAGCATAGATCCAGTCCAGATATATCAGTAGAGCAAGGCTCTTTGTCTAGAAGCATAGATCCAGTCCAGATATATCAGAAGAGCAAGGCTCTTTGTCTAGAAGCATAGATCCAGTCCAGATATATCAGAAGAGCAAGGCTCCTTATGTAGAAGCATAGATCCAGTCCAGATATATCAGTAGAGCAAGGCTCCTTATGTAGAAGCATAGATTCAGTACAGATATATCAGTAAAGCAAGGCTCCTTATGTAGAAGCATAGATCCAGTCCAGATATATCAGTAGAGCAAGGCTCTTTGTCTAGAAGCATAGATCCAGTCCAGATATATCAGAAGAGCAAGGCTCTTTGTCTAGAAGCATAGATCCAGTCCAGATATATCAGAAGAGCAAGGCTCCTTATGTAGAAGCATAGATCCAGTCCAGATATATCAGTAGAGCAAGGCTCCTTATGTAGAAGCATAGATCCAGTCCAGATATATCAGAAGAGCAAGGCTCCTTATGTAGAAGCATAGATCCAGTCCAGATATATCAGAAGAGCAAGGCTCCTTATGTAGAAGCATAGATCCAGTCCAGATATATCAGTAGAGCAAGGCTCTTTGTCTAGAAGCATAGATCCAGTCCAGATATATCAGAAGAGCAAGGCTCCTTATGTAGAAGCATAGATCCAGTCCAGATATATCAGTAGAGCAAGGCTCCTTATGTAGAAGCATAGATCCAGTCCAGATATATCAGTAGAGCAAGGCTCCTTATGTAGAAGCATAGATCCAGTCCAGATATATCAGTAGAGCAAGGCTCTTTGTCTAGAAGCATAGATCCAGTCCAGATATATCAGAAGAGCAAGGCTCTTTGTCTAGAAGCATAGATCCAGTCCAGATATATCAGAAGAGCAAGGCTCCTTATGTAGAAGCATAGATCCAGTCCAGATATATCAGTAAAGCAAGGCTCCTTATGTAGAAGCATAGATCCAGTCCAGATATATCAGTAGAGCAAGGCTCCTTATGTGGAATCATAGATCCAGTCCAGATATATCAGTAGAGTAAGGCTCCTTATGTAGAAGCATAGATCCAGTCCAGATATATCAGTAGAGCAAGGCTCCTTATGTAGAAGCATAGATCCAGTCCAGATATATCAGTAGAGCAAGGCTCTTTGTCTAGAAGCATAGATCCAGTCCAGATATATCAGTAGAGCAAGGCTCCTTATGTAGAAGCATAGATCCAGTCCAGATATATCAGTAGAGCAAGGCTCTTTGTCTAGAAGCATAGATCCAGTCCAGATATATCAGAAGAGCAAGGCTCCTTATGTCGAAGCATAGATCCAGTCCAGATATATCAGTAGAGCAAGGCTCCTTATGTAGAAGCATAGATCCAGTCCAGATATATCAATAGAGCAAGGCTCCTTATGTAGACGCATAGATCCAGTCCAGATATATCAGTAGAGCAAGGCTCCTTATGTAGAAGCATAGATCCAGTCCAGATATATCAGTAGAGCAAGGCTCCTTATGTAGAAGCATAGATCCAGTCCAGATATATCAGTAGAGCAAGGTTCCTTATGTAGAAGCATAGATCCAGTCCAGATATATCAGTAGAGCAAGGCTCCTTATGTAGAAGCATAGATCCAGTCCAGATATATAAGTAGAGCAAGGCTCCTTATGTAGAAGCATAGATCCAGTCCAGATATATAAGTAGAGCAAGGCTCTTTGTCTAGAAGCATAGATCCAGTCCAGATATATCAGTAGAGCAAGGCTCCTTATGTAGAAGCATAGATCCAGTCCAGATATATAAGTAGAGCAAGGCTCCTTATGTAGAAGCATAGATCCAGTCCAGATATATCAGTAGAGCAAGGCTCCTTATGTAGAAGCATAGATCCAGTCCAGATATATCAGTAGAGCAAGGCTCCTTATGTAGAAGCATAGATCCAGTCCAGATATATCAGTAGAGCAAGGCTCCTTATGTAGACGCATAGATCCAGTCCAGATATATCAATAGAGCAAGGCTCCTTATGTAGAAGCATAGATCCAGTCCAGATATATCAGAAGAGCAAGGCTCTTTGTCTAGAAGCATAGATCCAAACCAGATATATCAGTAGAGCAAGGCTCCTTATGTAGAAGCATAGATCCAGTCCAGATATATCAATAGAGCAAGGCTCCTTATGTAGAAGCATAGATCCAGTCCAGATATATCAGTAGAGCAAGGCTCTTTGTCTAGAAGCATAGATCCAGTCCAGATATATCAGTAAAGCAAGGCTCCTTATGTAGAAGCATAGATCCAGTCCAGATATATCAGAAGAGCAAGGCTCCTTATGTAGAAGCATAGATCCAGTCCAGATATATCAGTAGAGCAAGGCTCCTTATGTAGAAGCATAGATCCAGTCCAGATATATCAGTAGAGCAAGGCTCTTTGTCTAGAAGCATAGATCCAGTCCAGATATATCAGAAGAGCAAGGCTCCTTATGTAGAAGCATAGATCCAGTCCAGATATATCAATAGAGCAAGGCTCCTTATGTAGAAGCATAGATCCAGTCCAGATATATCAGTAGAGCAAGGCTCCTTATGTAGAAGCATAGATCCAGTCCAGATATATCAGTAGAGCAAGGCTCCTTATGTAGAAGCATAGATCCAGTCCAGATATATCAATAGAGCAAGGCTCCTTATGTAGAAGCATAGATCCAGTCCAGATATATCAGTAGAGCAAGGCTCCTTATGTAGAAGCATAGATCCAGTCCAGATATATCAGTAGAGCAAGGCTCTTTGTCTAGAAGCATAGATCCAAACCAGATATATCAGTAGAGCAAGGCTCCTTATGTAGAAGCATAGATCCAGTCCAGATATATCAGTAGAGCAAGGCTCTTTGTCTAGAAGCATAGATCCAGTCCAGATATATCAGTAGAGCAAGGCTCTTTGTCTAGAAGCATAGATCCAGTACAGATATATCAGTAAAGCAAGGCTCCTTATGTAGAAGCATAGATCCAGTCCAGATATATCAGTAGAGCAAGGCTCCTTATGTAGAAGCATAGATCCAGTCCAGATATATCAGTAGAGCAAGGCTCCTTATGTAGAAGCATAGATCCAGTCCAGATATATCAGTAGAGCAAGGCTCCTTATGTAGAAGCATAGATCCAGTCCAGATATAACAGTAGAGCAAGGCTCTTTGTCTAGAAGCATAGATCCAGTCCAGATATATCAGTAGAGCAAGGCTCCTTATGTAGAAGCATAGATCCAAACCAGATATATCAGTAGAGCAAGGCTCCTTATGTAGAAGCATAGATCCAGTCCAGATATATCAGTAGAGCAAGGCTCTTTGTCTAGAAGCATAGATCCAGTCCAGATATATCAGTAGAGCAAGGCTCTTTGTCTAGAAGCATAGATCCAGTACAGATATATCAGTAAAGCAAGGCTCCTTATGTAGAAGCATAGATCCAGTCCAGATATATCAGTAGAGCAAGGCTCCTTATGTAGAAGCATAGATCCAGTCCAGATATAACAGTAGAGCAAGGCTCTTTGTCTAGAAGCATAGATCCAGTCCAGATATATCAGTAGAGCAAGGCTCCTTATGTAGAAGCATAGATCCAGTCCAGATATATCAGTAGAGCAAGGCTCTTTGTCTAGAAGCATAGATCCAGTCCAGATATATCAGTAGAGCAAGGCTCCTTATGTAGAAGCATAGATCCAGTCCAGATATATCAGTAGAGCAAGGCTCCTTATGTAGAAGCATAGATCCAGTCCAGATATATCAGTAAAGCAAGGCTCCTTATGTAGAAGCATAGATCCAGTCCAGATATATCAGTAGAGCAAGGCTCCTTATGTAGAAGCATAGATCCAGTCCAGATATATCAGTAGAGCAAGGCTCCTTATGTAGAAGCATAGATCCAGTCCAGATATATCAGTAGAGCAAGGCTCCTTATGTAGAAGCATAGATCCAGTCCAGATATATCAGTAAAGCAAGGCTCCTTATGTAGAAGCATAGATCCAGTCCAGATATATCAGAAGAGCAAGGCTCCTTATGTAGAAGCATAGATTCAGTACAGATATATCAGTAGAGCAAGGCTCCTTATGTAGAAGCATAGATCCAGTCAAGACAGAAGATGAGCAACAAAACAGTAACATACAGAAGATGAGCAACAAAACAGTAACATACAGAAGATAAGCAACAAAACAGTAACCTACAGAAGATTAGCAACAGAAGAGTAACGTACAGAAGATCAGAAACAGAACAGCAACGTACAGAAGATTAGCAACAGAACAGTAACGTACAGAAGATTAGCAACAGAACAGCAACGTACAGAAGATTAGCAACAGAAGAGCAACATACAGAAGATTAGCAACAGAACAGCAACATACAGAAGATTAGCAACAGAACAGCAACGTACAGAAGATTAGCAACAGAACAGCAACGTACAGAAGATTAGCAACAGAACAGCAACGTACAGAAGATTAGCAACAGAACAGCAACATACAGAAGATTAGCAACAGAACAGCAACGTACAGAAGATTAGCAACAGAACAGCAACGTACAGAAGATTAGCAACAGAACAGCAACGTACAGAAGATTAGCAACAGAACAGCAACATACAGAAGATTAGCAACAGAACAGCAACGTACATAAGATTAGCAACAGAACAGCAACGTACAGAAGATTAGCAACAGAACAGCAACATACAGAAGATTAGCAACAGAACAGTAACGTACATAAGATTAGCAACAATACAGTAACATACAGAAAATTAGCAACAGAAGAGTAACGTACAGAAGATTAGCAACAGAACAGCAACGTACAGAAGATTAGCAACAGAACAGTAACGTACAGAAGATTAGCAACAGAACAGTATCGTACAGAAGAGGAGAGGAATGATGGTGTCAGATTGAGATGCAGTGTTGATCAGTCAGCCACAACGTAGACAGTCGTTCATTTCCTCACCGTCCCGCCCAGAACATAATACTCTCACATTATTGTCGTTTAATTAGTGTACAAGTAGCTGAGATACATTACACAGTCTGTACAGCATAGTTAGGGGCAGGGCAGGGTTGTTACAAAGTATTGATTTTTACAATGATTATTTGCATCTCTTTGTAATTGCAAGCACGACCATTATCAATATTGGTGATTTATTGAACGTTATTGCAGTTACTTGATGATTAGAAATAATAAGCTTAATGTGATTTCTTAATTATATTTGGTAACAACCCCATTATATGCCACAAACATAAGCACATTCTAAACAAGTACTGTCTACCTTTTCTTAGAAGGGAATAAAATGGCATAAAAATACATGTAGAATTTCACTAACTTGTTGTTTTATCTCAATATGTAATTGAAAGAGGAGGTGAGGCTGATTCAATACAATATAATCAATCTTCAAAATTCACCAGTAAAAAAATATTTCAACACAAAATTGACCTTTGGCAGTGATCTTAGTGAATTCATAACATTGTAACCTCATAGAATGGTCTTTCTTACCCAAGCTGACAAAAATATGCCGGGTATTAAAGTTTTCATAATGGTCATGGGAATTACAGCTTTTCTAAATATAATTTGCGTTTTGATTGGTTGATGGAACTAATTTGCGCTCATTCATGAATTGGTTAGCTCTTCTGTTCAAGCTAAATCACATAACTGAAAAATTTCGAGCATACCTATTTGTTAGCTCACATAAAAAAAATAGAAAATAGAAAATCATATTCAACCTATGTTTCAGAGACCGTATTTACAGTACTAAACTTGCAAGGCGAAGCAGCATGCAACAGTCGCCGGCTGCATTGCCGTGACATCATGGCTTTCTGAAGTCATTAACCATGACGTCATTATTGTGATGTAATTACACTCCTATCTTGCATTCCAACAGTGCGGTTGTTAGTTCACGTTTTCATTAATTTTATCTCATTCTGCGACAATGTTTACAATATCAATGAGTTGTTTACTATGTCAGTAAATAAAATTCAGCATTTACTTTAACCCTTACGTTGCGTATATATATTTTACCATTTTTAGCCCCTATGGCGGAATTTACAGGCTCGCAGCTCGCAGCAGTAGTTTGAGCTTATTCACTAACGAGCTCTGCTGGCGGAATTTACAGGCGGCGATTCCGGTACCGTTTTTACGAAATATACCGCATCTACATGGCGAATAAGGACTATATACGGGCGTTCAATACAAATTCAAGTAGCGACACCCGTACACAAATGGCTAATTCACACCCGAAACTTTGAATGAATTTTCTATGTTTTTTCGTTTTTATTCTATTACTTTCGAAAGATTGTCTTTAATTCGGGCCTCGTAACATCATAAAATACGAAACGAAAAAAATTCCATTTATATACGGAATTGAAGACAAGATGTCTAGCTTCACAATGATATAAAAATTATTAGAATGCGACCTTTGGTTATAATTTTATAGCTATGTAAAGTTTGTCTTTATTTCCACCTATAAAATCGTCAATACTTACAACATGTATGCGGCATTGCAAACGGTCGTTCATCGCACTTTTCCAAGAAATCATAATCTCGAACCAGTTGACAAATAAGCACATGTCAACCCAAATATGGTTATGTTGTTTGACTTTTCAAATAAACGCTAACCTCGAACCATAACTGATGAAAATATGTTGATTAGTTTGTGTGCCGTTTGGTTTCACATGCCTCTCAGAAAGGTAAAATTGTATCTTTATTTCTGTGAATAAATCTGCGCATTTTATATAGAATAAAAGATTATTCTTTTCGGTTTATTGTGATATAAAAATTATGAAAATGCATTCAGTATTTTAGCCGTGATAAATGTTTTAGAAGTTGTGAAAATCGCCGATTGTTTCAAAATTTATGAAGTGTAAACATGACCTTTTTCACGGCGCTTGCTGTGTCTTTATTATTTTTTTGAGATTTTCTAATTTTATATGGGAATGTAGTCCATTGTTTCCCCTTTATTTTGCCGTATTTTTTTTTGAAAACAAACTATTCGCTCACATGATATGAAGTGCGGGAGTAAGGCGAGTTAGCGATTTTTTCCCCCGTCTCGCGAGATGCGAGGCAGATAGCAGTCTCGGGCGAGGCAAACCCGAGGCAATACAAACACGTGGGTGAAAATAGCCTCAAGCGAATTAATGCTTCGGGGGCTAAGCCCGACAAAATTGGCCTTTTGTAAAGCTAATTATCAATGCGTTACGGGTCAACAATGCACACGCAATTTGGTGTGAATTTTACTTGATATTTCGACCGGACATTCACACAGACTCTTTATCGTGGCTATCTGCGAGATGTATGTAAACAAGTTTTCATGTGGCGATGTACGGACACACTTCGTCTCGCATTTCGCCTGGGGGGCAAATATAATTATTACTGACCCGGTAAATGCACTAAGTCCAACGTACGGGTCTCGCCA
This sequence comes from Gibbula magus, assembly GCA_936450465.1. Classification (NCBI taxonomy): domain Eukaryota; kingdom Metazoa; phylum Mollusca; class Gastropoda; order Trochida; family Trochidae; genus Gibbula; species Gibbula magus. Next base: position 892,385 of record OW388289.1, on the reverse strand, counting down.
AGGGTTCTAACATTTTCCTCTATGAGCCTCCCGGATAATTCCGTCGCCCGCATGTTAAGGGTTAAAATCTTTCTGAAAAAAGAGCGCGAGTTGCAAACTATTTAGATGTCCGCATCTTGAAGCTGCGAAAGAGTTTATGACTACAATTTGTATTTTACAGCCTAATCAAAGATCGTGAATTGGCGTCTTGTTTTTTTTATTTTTACGCATTAAATGATCTTGAGTAAGAAAAAGGATAAGCAACTCACCCAGCAGTACAAGTGGGTACCTGGTGGAGGTTGAACTCACCTGTGAGTTCTGTAGTTGACAGCTTGGCTTAGTAATGATGCAATAATGGAGAGAGCCTTCTGTTTGTGTTGATATGTGTGCTATATAAATATCCTGGTTATTACGCAAATAGAGTCTGTAGCAAGTCTAGAAGACATTGATCCAGTGTTATCAGGTTGACAGAAAGCATCAATCACCAGTGGTATGAGAACATCTCTCACCCAGTCAGTGCTGTCAAATACTCAATCTACAAGAAACATGTGTGTTAATCTCTACAAAACATTGATGGAACTTGGAGTGGATATCCATAAATCTTGATTGTTTGTAAAGAGCTAAATTTGGAAATATTTTCCTCAATTCTACACATAAAATTAGACTTTTTCAGGGCTTATATTACAATGAAAGGAATAACAATATATTGCTGCATTAGCAGACAAGGGCTGAGAAACCATAACTGGTGTTTCTGTTGGGTCTGGAATATTCGTAGATCGAGACAGCCAACGCTGTAATATTCCGTATTACCAAGTTATGATTCCAGTAAATTAGCCACCCAGAATTGTTTGGTATTCATCATTTGAACAGTATAAGTCTTATAGGATAGTTGTCCTCCAGGTGCCGCCTAGTTCAAGTAAACTGTTTCTAGACTCATTCTGTATAATCTACTTTATGCGTGAAACTTTCTGCCTACCACTGAACACCCAGATCAATTCTGTATGTACGAGACGAGCCACAGGACAGCACACTAACCTCAAACCAGTGAACACCCAGATCAATTCTGTATGTACGAGACGAGCCACAGGACAGCACACTAACCTCAAACCAGTGAACACCCAGATCAACTCTGTATGTACGAGACGAGCCACAGGACAGCACACTAACCTCAAACCAGTGAACACCCAGATCAATTCTGTATGTACGAGACGAGCCACAGGACAGCACACTAACCTCAAACCAGTGAACACCCAGATTAACTCTGTATGTAAGAGACGAGCCACAGGACAGCACACTAACCTCAAACCACTGAACACCCAGATCAATTCTGTATGCAAGAGACGAGCCACAGGACAGCACACTAACCTCAAACCAGTGAACACCCAGATCAATTCTGTATGTACGAGACGAGCCACAGGACAGCACACTAACCTCAAACCAGTGAACACCCAGATTAACTCTGTATGTAAGAGACGAGCCACAGGACAGCACACTAACCTCAAACCAGTGAACACCCAGATCAATTCTGTATGCAAGAGACGAGCCACAGGACAGCACACTAACCTCAAACCACTGATTAATTCAGTGCCAAATATAGCAGACATTGACAATGGAACTCACCACTACAGTTAGCACGGTAGAAATTAAGAATCAATTTGGTTCTAATCGCGGCGAGGCAGTAATAAGTTAATAAAGTGATACTGGGGATTTAGTGCAAGGAGCAAGTTATCATTGATTGCACGGAGACTGTGATGTTCTCACAGTTGCCTGTCTGTCTCCCCCTAGTGAATACGTCTCTATTCAGACAATTTTCATATTTTTATGATAAAATGGAGCAAATGTGTCAATTCTGGATAATTCATGAAGACTTAATTGTGGGTAAAGAGATAATTCACATATGTAGAAGAAGATATGATTATTGAACGGAAAACTTTGGTAATTCTGTAAAAGTTACCAAATAATAATTTAAAGAAATATTTCTTGCTGATGAACTGACTGAATTATTCAAATACATTTCTGATGTCTTTCCATGGCACTAATTCTGTTAGAGTTTGCTAATATCATATTTTATTAAAGTATTTCATGCTGATGAACTGATTTTAATGTTTCAAGTTTAATGATCTCATGAATCATTGATGATTTTGCAATGAATTTCAGAGCAGCATTTCAACCAAGCTTACTGTATGATAAACAGTTTCTCCACAGACAGCCAGATAATATGGTAAAACTACTAGCGCCAATTGGATTACCAGAACAGTTTAGCTATACACCTCATGCTGAGACTGGAACTAGCACACCAAGTGTGAAACGGACTGACTAACCTCAATAACAACACAACAATATAGTGACTCCCAATAGCTCATAATCCATAGCGGTATTCAGAACGGTAAATAAACCGTAATCAAACCGTTTGAATGAAACAAGGACCAGAAAACATAATTAAACCATGTAACGTTTGAATCAAACAAAGATTACAAAGCCAGGCAGCCACACATCAGATGATGAAACGGTTTGATGAATCCGTGATTTATAACACAAGTCAAAAGTGTGATTGATTATGATTACCAAAACCATGTATTCCTTTCATTACCGAAGCAAGTGCGAGGGCTACATCAAATGTACATGAGTTTTCTAAAAGTCATACGACATAATCAAGTCATAATAATTTATTTTACATTTGAATCAGTTGCATATCCCCCTTCCCCCCCCCCCCCCCCCCCCCCCCCCACCCCCCCCCCCTAGTTACACATGACACACATTACACTGGTTATGTAGAGACAATTGTCATAGTTACACATGACACACATTACACTGGTTATGTAGAGACAATTGTCATAGTTACACAAGACACACATTACACTGGTTATGTAGAGACAATTGTCATAGTTACACATGACACACATTACACTGGTTATGTAGAGACAATTGTCATAGTTACACATGACACACATTACACTGGTTATGTAGAGACAATTGTCATAGTTACACAAGACACACATTACACTGGTTATGTAGAGACAATTGTCATAGTTACACATGACACACATTACACTGGTTATGTAGAGACAATTGTCATAGTTACACAAGACACACATTACACTGGTTATGTAGAGACAATTGTCATAGTTACACAAGACACACATTACACTGGTTATGTAGAGACAATTGTCATAGTTACACAAGACACACATTACACTGGTTATGTTTCACTCTATGGATAATAAATCATTTTATTTACAACCATATAATTAAATCATCATGCTAAAAGTATGAAACTGACGACCGAGAAGATGATGCCGAAAGTTAAGGGTGAAACAATGAGACTTGATCTAGATGTCCACAGATCAACTGGACTCGGGGGCAGAGTTAGGGGCAATCATCACGGTAACAGGTCTCTACTCAATAATTAATGGTAATATCCCTCCTGGGGTTCCTTCGGACACTGAACGCCAACATTGAACTTAATTGAAGTGCTCAATGAATGACCGGCCCCATAGGCAGAAAACAAGTGACCTTATAACTGTGGTGAACTAATTATTACTTTGTCCAAGTTCCAAATGAGTGGGTAAAACACAGTCAAAGTATTTCATAGATCACCATCCAGGTGTTTGTACCTATTCCTCTGGTCCACTGCACCAGGTCCGGAATCTCTGACTAAAGGGGATGTATACCCACCTCAACTGTGAAGAGGGAAACCTGACACGAACCAGGGAGCGTCATATACTGACTAATTGACTACAATATATAAGATATGTATTGAAGAGGGAGCGTCATATACTGACTAATTGACTATAATATATAAGATATGTATTGAAGAGGGAGCGTCATATACTGACTAATTGACTATAATATATAAGATATGTATTGAAGAGAGATTGTCATATACTGACTAATTGACTATAATATATAAGATATGTATTGAAGAGAGAGCGTCATATACTGACTAATTGACTATAATATATAAGATATGTATTGAAGAGAGAGCGTCATATACTGACTAATTGACTATAATATATAAGATATGTATTGAAGAGGGAAAGAGAAATCAACACAGAGCATTTCAAGTATAATACTACTTTTAGTTTACAGTAGTCTTAATTATTTCAAATTCTTAATTATCAAGATGATGTCCTTCAAGAAATGTGCTGAGCTAAGACTTTCTCATGGTCAAGGAGGTAGAACAATGGAGAAACAGACTACAGACGGACGGACTCGGGTCACAGACACACAGAATTTATATTTATCGCAAAAACATCTCGGTAACTTTCGACAAATAATTGATGTTTGATGGGTGCCCTAACGATCAATCAATATCTTTAAATTTGTGTCATTATTGACATTTCTGGAGAAGATTTAATTAGCAGCATTGTCTTGTTCAGCTTTATATTGATTTTTGCTTTAGAGCTTTAGATAGCTTTACAATGACTTTTTGTATTGTCCTCATTATATTGTTAGTGGTGTTTTGGAACAGAGAAGGTGATTTCTGGAGTTAAGCATGCATAATGCAATTAACTGCATGAATAATTTACCATACTTGAAATAGGTTATCCTTGCAGGCAAGGAATGTTTTCGAAAGCATGGAAAATACATATTCCTAAAATATTGATAATTTTACAAAATATGCAGAGAAACCATAACAAGCTACAGGATTATACAGAGTTTAAATCCACAGAGGATAGTTGGTTTATTGAATTCTATTTGATATATAACTTCAACAATACTAGCAACTAAAAGTACTTTAACATAAACATGTTCATCATTCTCTGGAGAGAAAAATTTCTGGCTACCTGAACTTGACTATATTTCATAACTTCACTGCTCAGTGAAAATATCAGATATGTCTCTGTAGCTTGTTGATTGATGATTTAATTATGTCCCAAAATCTTACTGTTGATTATGTAATAAATTGAAATGAATTGTATGAAATATGTGATATTGATGTGTAATCAATCATTCAATCATATTTCTACTTGTATGCAGAATGAGCTTATAGAGAAAATCAAACAGACACGAAGCGATAAAGATACAATCACACAATCACCAAACATGTCATTTCCTGAAACTATATATGCCGATTTAAAAAAGATGTTTAGATACTGTAACATGATATTTAATTATTTTTCAAATGAAATGGGTATTGAATCTTCAGGGGCTTAAATGTATATATGTAAGTCTGAGGTCACTGGTATTGAATCTTCAGGGACTTAAATGTATATATGTAAGTCTGAGGTCACTGGTATTGAATCTTCAGGGGCTTAAATGTATATATGTAAGTCTGAGGTCACGGGTATTGAATCTACAGGGGCTTAAATGTATATATGTAAGTCTGAGGTCACATACACAATGTTTTTAAAAATCATCAAAAGGTCAGTAACTTTCCTTTTTAAAACCATCAATTATCAACATTGGCTTAACTAGTAAGTTTCTGATGATATATATATATATATATACATAGTAATTAGAGGTTTAACAAGTGAGTGCTGTAAGTTAGCTCCTAATTGAATCGTGACTGATTCATCGATTGTGGGCTTTGTGTCCAGTAAACAGTGATCTGGTATATTACTGGTATACAGTGGTATAAGGATAATGTAAGCTTGATGCAGAAAACAGTAATACTTGGTTCAATGAACAAAACAGTGCAATGAAAATGACCACACCCAAAGACAGCACTTTACAAATTACTTTTTGACTTCGAACTGGCAGAACTTTGTGTCCTATAAGTTGCCATGCTGTCTCATCATAATAAAAGCGCTAACCTAAATAAGTATATATATTATATATATATATATACACCCCTGTCTCTATGTCATGTTTATCTCGTTTTCGTTGTCTTATTTATGTGGTAATTTAGTAGAAATCTTTTTCTAAAACTTTGATATTTTTTCTCAATTTCAAATGTAATTGACGATATTTCCATTATTTTCCTCCCATTGTTCTACTTAACGAGCTGCACATTACCTGTATATCCACTACTTAACGAGCTGCACATTACCTGTATATCCAGCAGGTAATCCTCGTGTCCGACAGGTATCCTATTTCCGAACACGTCGCCATCATCCTCCGATAAATTGAACACAACACTCGAACTTCGCACACTCGTTATACTCAATCGGTCCCGATCACTCGTTAGACTCAATCGGTCCCGATCCCTGGGAACATCTTCATCCATATCTGAATCCTTGTCACTTGTAAAACTTCCCGATCGCCCTAACGAAGAAAACACTGACCTACGTACAAAACTTAAAACTCCGCTACCGTCTGAAAACCTCTTGTGTTTAGCAACAGGTGACCCTGTGTCGGAATCGTGCGAAGTTAACATCACATTTTTAAAATGTTCCGTTTCAAGACGATCTTCATCATCGCTGGGTCCCTCACTTCTCTCCTCTGCAGTGTCGTTACCCTTATTTACACAGTCGTCAAACGAGTGTCGGCGTAGATGTAGGATATCTCGATGGATTGGAACAGGTGGACTCTCTTTGGAGGCTTTACGAGGGTCAACGGCAGTGACGTCTTTTGGTATGGGAACGCTTGCTACAACGGTGAGGAGGTTATCCATGGACCGACTCACCGCATCTTGATAACGAAGTTCCTGAACTTTTCCTTTAGCTTCAGGCTTCTTCTTATTAGCCTTACGATGTAAAATGGATGTCAGGTACTTCCTTATCTGGGACTGGTCTGACATGGTGGTTTATTGTCTTAATCAGCTACAACATCCATTAAGTTTAGGAAGTATTTCTCAGCAGCAGCCCCTTCAATGTAACATGCTAGACGAGGCCTGACGACAATCTCAAGCTCTCCACAGCTCTCCCCCACCACACAGAGTAACATGTGCTGTTTGTCTGAGCGAGCTCAACTGTGGCATTACAACACACCATCTCCGTCCAACACAACAATACAGATCTGTTCTCAGGCACCAGCTCAACAGACCCAACACGTTATTTATTCAGAATGTGGGATTAAAACACAAGTCCACAAACAAATCTTATCCGACATGTTTGTAGGCAGCAGGCTGCTATGAGCAAACTGTTGATTGGCAGGCTTACCACCGTCTTACGAGACGGCTGTGATGCAGCCGCGAATGTGCCAGGTTAAACAGATCATCAATACCTCCCCAAAATCTGCGGTCTGAAGGAGTCGATACTACAAGGTCGGATCTTGAGTTCCCTGGAGTTCAACTGTGCAGGCCTACAAACGCTCCAAGTCCATGTTTATGTGATTAATTGCTCCATCAGATCCAGGTCACACTCTGTGGTAGTCACATAAACTGACTTTCTCTCAGCTACTGCTCATTAAACTCCAACCCCAGGCTGTCACGCTTCACTGCTGATTATTCTTCTGGTTATGGAGTCACTTGTCCAAGCTTTCCTCTGGCACTCAGTTGTTTCAGATTAATTGGTCCTCACAAGTTGTTTTATTTCAGATTAATTGGTCCTCACAAGTTCTGTTTTATTTCAGATTAATTGGTCCTCACAAGTTGTTTTATTTCAGATTAATTGGTCCTCACAAGTTGTTGTATTTCAGACAATTGTTCCTCATAATTCCTGTGTTATTTCCGACAAAACAGTTTCATTCCTTCACACGGGTATCACAGTAACTTGCAATCTCTCTGCGGATGTTGGATTTATAATTAATTTTTAATAACAGCCCAACCAAACTAAAAATAGCTCAAATATCACATCCCTTGTTATTTTCCAGCTTGTATCTGAATCCCAATTTACCAGTCACTTTCCAGTTTACACACGACGAGCCTTCCTTGTTGACTCACGGTCACTTCATTCACATGCTCAATGAAGCGGAACCACTGTTGACTTTGCATCTGCAGTAATCTGCGCTCTCCGCAACGTCAGCTACCCGACAATGCTCTTTCATAATTCACACAAGTTTAATGCACAAGAGTCGACTTTTGTGATTCATGCCAAAGAAAAATCAATTATGTTGTTATTTGAAGAGACGTGATGAAGGTTGTTAACACTTGAGCGACAATGTTGTTAACACCTGACGTGTTGTTTACTGCAAATGAAAATAAAGTTTGAAATGATTTCTCAGAATGAGGCGGATTCCAGTAACATTATTGGATGATATGACAACTTCATCTGCAGATCTTACAGTTGAAATATTTCTTCCAGCGTTATTTCAGAATCTAATCATCTAAATATTATTACAGTGCACTATCGGCAATATATCACTGCTAATGGTGGAGTATGATGGAGAGATATATCATCTTATCGGTTGATATACTCTCATAATGTATCGCAGTATATGGGAAGAGATGGTAAACTTGATCCAATCAATTAACTGTAGCGTATTCATCATGAAATTTAAATTCGCCCAACTTCCCAAACGGTTTCACCAGCAGTATCCAACGAGAGAAAGATAATGAATGGTGTAGCCTTCAGTATCTTAAACCACGAATCATCCACGTATAAGAAACATTATTGACCAATCTTGATTTATACAATTTTTCACAAACCAACATCAGTCTCAAACGGCAAGAGGAATGAGATAGTTCCGTGTCTGAAGGAATATTGGCTCACAGACTTGCAGGAATGTTCTGGCATTGTGAGTTCTCCTCCCTAAGCATGTCTACAGAAGACAATCACAGTAATATCCACAGTTGACCGACGACCTCAATCAAAGACGCACCATAGTTGACGTCCACATTGCAGCAAGCTTCCTTCTTTTAAGCGAAATTCCATCGTCAGTAAAAGCTCCAACTTCAATAAATGCTGTGCGCACGATTGTCCCCCGACCGGTTTGAGTGGGTATTGATCCAGCCCCCCAGTCCGATATATGCGAGGCCGACGTGAGGCAAGTCCATTCACCAAAATCACATTTCTTAGTTTGTCCTCATTCATAGGATCACTCCCAGTGATCATCAACGATCTCTCTTCTCATTTCTTGAAATCTAATCTCAAATGTGGGGTAATGGTCCGGTGACAGTCCAGCAGATATCCCAGATCTTGCATGAACTTTCACATTTCTTTCATGCACAGACAGGAAATTGTCTCCGTTTGTACAATTCATTCATACAATTCCTCATCAATGATCTTTCCATTTCTTGCAATTTAATCTTTTAAGTGGATAATGTCCGATGACAGCTGAGAATAAATCCCAGATCATTCCTTTACTTTTGTATTTTATTTAACATTTCATGTGCAGAAAGCAGTTTGTTTTCATTCATATAATCACTCCCCTAAGATTCCACAATGATTTCCTTCCATTCCTTGCAGTTTTAATCTCATAAGTGGGTAAGAGTTGGATGAAAGTCAAGAAGATGACTCATGTACATCCATATTTCACACACATAATGCACAGGACGGTGTGGGCTAATCCTTATTGTCTAAACTTTCTCCCAATATTTAGATTCATCCGCCAGGTAATGCACAAATAGTTTAACCGTAAGGGGAAAGAAAACTTTATGATTCCACTCAATTGAGTAAAACAGTTGAGTTTCAATTAATTTAACTGTGAGTGAACATCGAGTGAACATAACGTCTTCCTCTAAGGAAGTGAACATAACGTCTTCCTCTAAGGAAGTGAACGTAACGTATTCCTCTAAGGAAGTGAACCTAATGTATTCCTCTAAGGAAGTGAACATAACGTATTCCTCTAAGGAAGTGAACATAATGTCTTCTTCTAAGGAAGTGAACATAACGTATTCCTCTAAGGAAGTGAACATAACGTATTCCTCTAAGGAAGTGAACATAACGTCTTCCTCTAAGGAAGTGAACATAACGTATTCCTCTAAGGAAGTGAACGTAACGTATTCCTCTAAGGAAGTGAACCTAATGTATTCCTCTAAGGAAGTGAACATAACGTATTCCTCTAAGGAAGTGAACATAACGTCTTCCTCTAAGGAAGTGAACATAACGTATTCCTCTAAGGAATTGAACGTAACGTATTCCTCTAAGGAAGTGAACCTAATGTATTCCTCTAAGGAAGTGAACATAACGTATTCCTCTAAGGAATTGAACATAACGTATTCCTCTAAGGAAGTGAACATAACGTCTTCCTCTAAGGAAGTGAACATAACGTCTTCCTCTAAGAAAGTGAACATAACGTCTTCCTCTAAGGAATTGAACATAACGTCTTCCTCTAAGGAAGTGAACATAACGTCTTCCTCTAAGAAAGTGAACATAACGTCTTCCTCTAAGGAAGTGAACATAACGTCTTCCTCTAAGAAAGTGAACATAACGTCTTCCTCTAAGGAATTGAACGTAACGTCTTCCTCTAAGGAAGTGAACATAACGTCTTCCTCTAAGAAAGTGAACATAACGTCTTCCTCTAAGGAAGTGAACATAACGTCTTCCTCTAAGGAAGTGAACATAACGTCTTCCTCTAAGGAAGTGAACATAATGTCTTCTTCTAAGGAAGTGAACATAATGTCTTCTTCTAAGGAAGTGAACATAACGTCTTCCTCTAAGAAAGTGAACATAACGTCTTCCTCTAAGAAAGTGAACATAACGTCTTCCTCTAAGGAATTGAACATAATGTCTTCCTCTAAGGAAGTGAACATAACGTCTTCCTCTAAGGAATTGAACATAACGTCTTCCTGTAAGGAAGTGAACATAATGTCTTCTTCTAAGGAAGTGAACATAACGTCTTCCTCTAAGGAAGTGAACATAACGTCTTCCTCTAAGGAAGTGAACATAACGTCTTCCTCTAAGGAAGTGAACATAACGTCTTCCTCTAAGAAAGTGAACATAACGTCTTCCTCTAAGGAAGTGAACATAACGTCTTCCTTTAAGGAAGTGAACATAACGTATTCCTCTAAGGAAGTGAACATAACGTATTCCTCTAAGGAAGTGAACATAACGTATTCCTCTAAGGAAGTGAACATAACGTCTTCCTCTAAGGAAGTGAACATAACGTCTTCCTCTAAGGAAGTGAACATAATGTCTTCCTCTAAGGAAGTGAACATAACGTCTTCCTCTAAGGAAGTGAACATAACGTATTCCTCTAAGAAAGTGAACATAACGTATTCCTCTAAGGAAGTGAACATAATGTCTTCTTCTAAGGAAGTGAACATAATGTCTTCCTCTAAGGAAGTGAACATAACGTCTTCCTCTAAGGAAGTGAACATAACGTATTCCTCTAAGAAAGTGAACATAACGTATTCCTCTAAGAAAGTGAACATAACGTATTCCTCTAAGGAATTGAACATAATGTCTTCCTCTAAGGAAGTGAACATAACGTCTTCCTTTAAGGAAGTGAACATAACGTATTCCTCTAAGGAAGTGAACATAACGTATTCCTCTAAGGAAGTGAACATAACGTATTCCTCTAAGGAAGTGAACATAACGTCTTCCTCTAAGGAAGTGAACATAACGTCTTCCTCTAAGGAAGTGAACATAACGTCTTCCTCTAAGGAAGTGAACATAATGTCTTCCTCTAAGGAAGTGAACATAACGTCTTCCTTTAAGGAAGTGAACATAACGTATTCCTCTAAGGAAGTGAACATAACGTATTCCTCTAAGGAAGTGAACATAACGTATTCCTCTAAGGAAGTGAACATAACGTCTTCCTCTAAGGAATTGAACATAACGTATTCCTCTAAGAAAGTGAACATAACGTCTTCCTTTAAGGAAGTGAACATAACGTATTCCTCTAAGGAAGTGAACATAACGTATTCCTCTAAGGAAGTGAACATAACGTCTTCCTCTAAGGAAGTGAACATAACGTCTTCCTCTAAGGAAGTGAACATAACGTCTTCCTTTAAGGAAGTGAACATAACGTATTCCTCTAAGGAAGTGAACATAACGTCTTCCTCTAAGGAAGTGAACCTAATGTATTCCTCTAAGGAAGTGAACATAACGCCTTCCTCTAAGGAAGTGAACATAACGCCTTCCTCTAAGGAAGTGAACATAACGTATTCCTCTAAGGAAGTGAACATAACGTCTTCCTCTAAGGAAGTGAACATAACGTCTTCCTCTAAGGAAGTGAACATAACGTCTTCCTTTAAGGAAGTGAACATAACGTCTTCCTCTAAGGAAGTGAACATAACTTCTTCCTGTAAGGAAGTGAACATAATGTCTTCTTCTAAGGAAGTGAACATAATGTCTTCTTCTAAGGAAGTGAACATAACGTCTTCTTCTAAGGAATTGAACATAATGTCTTCTTCTAAGGAAGTGAACATAACGTCTTCCTCTAAGGAAGTGAACATAACGTCTTCCTCTAAGGAAGTGAACATAACGTATTCCTCTAAGAAAGTGAACATAACGTATTCCTCTAAGAAAGTGAACATAACGTCTTCCTTTAAGGAAGTGAACGTAACGTATTCCTCTAAGGAAGTGAACCTAATGTATTCCTCTAAGGAAGTGAACATAACGTCTTCCTCTAAGGAAGTGAACATAACGTATTCCTCTAAGGAAGTGAACATAACGTCTTCCTCTAAGGAAGTGAACATAATGTCTTCTTCTAAGGAAGTGACCATAAAGTATTCCTCTAAGAAAGTGAACATAACGTATTCCTCTAAGAAGGTGAACATAACGTATTCCTCTAAGAAAGTGAACATAACGTCTTCCTTTAAGGAAGTGAACGTAACGTATTCCTCTAAGGAAGTGAACCTAATGTATTCCTCTAAGGAAGTGAACATAACGTCTTCCTCTAAGGAAGTGAACATAACGCCTTCCTCTAAGGAAGTGAACATAACGTCTTCCTCTAAGGAAGTGAACATAATGTCTTTTTCCAAGGAAGTGAACATAACGTCTTCCTCTAAGGAATTGAACATAACGTCTTCCTCTAAGGAATTGAACATAACGTCTTCCTGTAAGGAAGTGAACATAATGTCTTCCTCTAAGGAATTGAACATAACGTCTTCCTCTAAGGAATTGAACATAACGTATTCCTCTAAGGAAGTGAACATAACGTATTCCTCTAAGGAAGTGAACATAACGTATTCCTCTAAGGAAGTGAACATAACGTCTTCCTCTAAGGAAGTGAACATAATGTCTTCCTCTAAGGAAGTGAACATAACGTCTTCCTCTAAGGAAGTGAACATAACGTCTTCCTCTAAGGAATTGAACATAATGTCTTCCTCTAAGAAAGTGAACATAACGTCTTCCTCTAAGGAAGTGAACATAACGTCTTCCTCTAAGGAAGTGAACATAACGTATTCCTCTAAGGAAGTGAACATAACGTCTTCCTCTAAGGAAGTGAACATAACGTCTTCCTCTAAGGAAGTGAACATAACTTCTTCCTCTAAGGAAGTGAACATAACGTCTTCCTCTAAGGAAGTGAACATAACTTCTTCCTCTAAGGAAGTGAACATAACTTCTTCCTGTAAGGAAGTGAACATAACGTATTCCTCTAAGGAATTGAACATAACGTCTTCCTCTAAGGAAGTGAACATAACGTCTTCCTCTAAGGAAGTGAACATAACTTCTTCCTGTAAGGAAGTGAACATAACGTATTCCTCTAAGGAATTGAACATAACGTCTTCCTCTAAGGAAGTGAACATAACGTCTTCTTCTAAGGAAGTGAACATAACGTATTCCTCTAAGGAATTGAACATAACATCTTCCTCTAAGGATGAAAAACACTGCATATCTCCCCCTTTCCTCAATGTCATTTGTAGAAGCAATCAATCTCTTCAAGGTTTGGGATTCAACTGTTGACCCAAGTTTCCTGCACCATTGTGCTATAGAGATCGAGATCTGATGCATAAAACTTTTGACAAGGAATTCGATTAAAGGGTACAGACAAAGAATCTAACCACTTTAGGTCTTTCAGATTCAAACTTAACTTAACTTTACAGCCACAGTCAGTGTCCCCTCGTTATCATACCAATATGTATCCTGTATATAACATGCAGTTTTATCACCTCTACCATATGCTTGATAACAGTATAAGGAACTATACCCAAATGTTGCAATTGTTGAATAAAGAAGTTGATCATCCATAAATATCCTTGTCTTCTTCAAAGGGAGGTGGTGTGATTTGGGGTAAATTTATTGTCATTTTCAATCTCATTTCAAGGAGGGTGATATTCTTGCTGGGTAAAAACACCACTGAAATTCAATGTAGTACCTCCTGATTGAAGTCCCATAATCCTGATTGGAGCCCCATACCTCCTGATTGGAGCCCCATACCTCCTGATTGGAGCCCCATACCTCCTGATTGGAGCCCCATACCTCCTGATTGGAGTCTCATAATCCTGATTGGAGCCCCATACCTCCTGATTGGAGCCCCATACCTTCTGATTGGAGTCCCATAATCCTGATTGGAGCCCCATACCTCCTGATTGGAGCCCCATAATCCTGATTGGAGCCCCATACCTCCTGATTGGAGCCCCATACCTCCTGATTGGAGCCCCATACCTCCTGATTGGAGTCCCATACCTCCTGATTGGAGTCCCATAATCCTGATTGGAGCCCCATACCTCCTGATTGGAGCCCCATACCTCCTGATTGGAGCCCCATAATCCTGATTGGAGCCCCATACCTTCTGATTGGAGTCCAATACCTCCTGATTGGAGCCCCATACCTCCTGATTGGAGCCCCATACCTCCAGATTGGAGCCCCATACCTCCTGATTGGAGCCCCATACCTCCTGATTGGAGCCCCATACCTTCTGATTTGAGTCCCATACCTCCTGATTGGAGCCCCATACCTCCTGACTGGAGCCCCATACCTCCTGATTGGAGCCCCATAATCCTGATTGGAGCCCCATACCTATTAAGATTATTGATATAAATTAAATCACTTTATAGCCTTTTGGGACTCAACCCTGTTTAACCAAATTTCCAGCTTCAACTGACCACTGAGCTATAGTTTTAGTCATGCCAATAGTAACACAATTTATCCTCGAAACACAACGCTATAACTAGAGGCAGAAAACAGTACGCAGTCGCTGACTACAGAGAGAAGCGTGATGTTAAGCCTACAGAGAGAAGCGTGATGTATTGGAAAACAAACTTTGAAGTTTTTCCACATGCACGGGAGATTCACTGATCTTTCAGATCAAATGCTAATGTGGTGATCTTCTACAGCCTTTGTGAGTCTGTGTAACAGAATCGATTAAATGTAGCTTTCTGATGGATGATCTATACAGGCTTTCCATGCCAACAGAAACTGTTTGATATCACAATAAACATTTATAGACATTTAAAAATTGTTTCATGAGAGTTTATAAAATTTCAATAAACTTTAACCTTTAAGGTGTTACAGAGAGGAATCAAAGCCTGAAATTACATCTCCTATATACAAGCATACTTGTTATAGCTCTTAATCACTACCAACCCAAATCTGTCTTGTGTATGGTTTAGGATAAGTTTTCAAAATTATGTTTCATTAATTGGCAATCA
The DNA here is from genome assembly GCA_936450465.1 of Gibbula magus. Taxonomy (NCBI): domain Eukaryota; kingdom Metazoa; phylum Mollusca; class Gastropoda; order Trochida; family Trochidae; genus Gibbula; species Gibbula magus. Next base: position 877,102 of record OW388289.1, on the reverse strand, counting down.
CCAGTTGCAGTACATTAAATTGTCTTATTTTTACTGAACCAGTCAATTACTTGTTAAACAAGAGTCAGTACTTCTCTATATTATATAACATAGTGATAACGGTTGACCCAACATAAAATTCAAACTGCCCCCACCCCCTTCCACCCCCTCCACCCCCTCTCACTTTTACAACCCCTCCCCCTCCCCCTTCCCCTCCCCCTCCCCCTTCCCCTCCCCCTCCCCCTTCACTCCCTCTGATGATTCATTCCTAGACCTGCCTATATATATATAATGATCACTCTTATGTATAAGTACCATTGTAGATGATAAATTGTCTAAACTTTTATAAGCACAATTTTATCAATTTTCTACTGCAAGTATAAATAATTATAACTAAATACTGTTTTGGTTTAAACAATTATGGTAAAGCTGCTGTGAAAAGGAGAGCTTGTTCAAGAGTTCATGAGTTGGGGTTTAACGCCGCTTTCAAGAGTATCTCACTTATATCGCGGCTGCTTGTATTACGGCAGGGAGAAAGGCTGCAACGCCATGTGGCTATGCATTGTGGTGAAACCTGCAGCATCTGCTGGAACTAGTGAACCATGGGTGGGACTACGCTGAAATTCAGTGTAGCATTGCACCAAAACCTTACTGGCAGGATTCGAACCCCGGAACTCTTGATCCGAAGCCGAACATGCTAACCACTGCGCTATCTCCATGATTGTAAATGGTGTGATGTGGCACGTGGTCCTGTGCATAGTTCAGTCGACCGCTGTCAGTGAAGTTCAGCAACAATGGGCGCAGCTCACCGCATGGGTTGGTTACCCGCTTCAATGCTAATTTAACTGAGAGTTTGAAGGGTGATTCCCTGCCCCACACTAGTCATGAGTGGTAAGACTTATGGTGTCACTTTATTCAACATGTGCCTCTGTTCACCAAGTAGTAAGTGGGTACCTGGTGTAAGATGTGGAGGAGGTGCCCTTTAAGCTTTTTGCAGCAGCAGCTCAGGTTAGACCAGGGTAACAAGTGTAGAAGCGAGCACAGCTCAGGTTAGACAAGGGTAACAAGTGTAGAAGCGAGCACAGCTCAAGTTAGACCAGGGTAACAAGTGTAGAAGCGAGCACAGCTCAAGTCAGACAAGGGTAACAAGTGTAGAAGCGAGCACAGCTCAAGTTAGACCAGGGTAACAAGTGTAGAAGCGAGCACAGCTCAAGTCAGACCAGGGTAACAAGTGTAGAAGCGAGCACAGCTCAGGTTAGACAAGGGTAACAAGTGTAGAAGCGAGCACAGCTCAGGTTAGACCAGGGTAACAACTGTGGAAGCGAGCACAGCTCAGCTCAGACCAGGGTAACAAGTGTAGAAGCGAGCACAGCTCAGGTTAGACCAGGGTAACAAGTGTAGAAGCGAGCACAGCTCAGCTCAGACCAGGGTAACAAGTGTAGAAGCGAGCACAGCTCAGGTCAGACCAGGGTAACAAGTGTAGAAGCGAGCACAGCTCACAAACTCTCGCTTCCAAATAGTTTTACACAATTGAAATTGGAAAGGCACTTCTATGGAAATGACTAACCTGTGTGTAAAGTGGAATGAATATGGAAGTTACAGTTCCAGAGATAACTTTTTAGTCATGTTTCCATGGAAAACGCCAAACATAAAATTAAAAAATAGGTCAACCCTCAAAAGGCACAACTGGAGATCATGGCTAACATGTGTAGCAAGTTTGGTGAAACAGCATATGTTTAATTTGGAAGATATGCTCTGCACAAAATGACTTTCTTACAGAGTCACAATCATTTTAAACACAAACATGTCGTTTTGGGTGTTATTCTAAAGAGCTTTTATGCAAAATTGTATCCCTGAAAACTTTCAATATTCCATTTTCCATTATTCTGCCATAAGACTACTAAAAGTAAAAACGATTTTACATAAACAAAAAATAAACATTAATAAAAAGCCATGCCTCTTAAATATATTCAATTAGTACTCATCATAACAAAGTTTTAAATTTCTATAAAGTGCAGTAAATATTACACCAAAGTGTATTATTATGTGAGCGTGTTTTTCAAGCGATCTGATTGGTCGAGAGGCGATCACGGGACCAGCGACAGAAAAGCATATTGACTCCAGCTGAGTCCGACCAAAAGCCGTATTGACTTGAGTGACGTCAAACGATTGTTGCATGACGTCAAACGATTGTTGCATGACGTCATATGACTGTAGTCCCAGCTGTTTAAAGCAAATTACATTTTTGACTGTATTTCATTGTTTTCCTTTCATTTCTGTATTAGATACATAATAAAACAATTATGGACCACCTCGTCCTTGGTCAATATTGTTTTCTCGGGTCCATAAAAACAGGTATTGACCTCATCACCAGTCTATAATTGTATATTAATCTCTTATGACTTGTGACTGTATAGAATTACACCAGTATTTTCCAATTCAATGATGTTAAAGAGAAAGCCCAAAGGATTTTCTTGAAATATATTCATTATTTCATTTTAACATAATTATAATGTGATATTCTCTGTAAGAGTTGAGAGGGTACTACAAGCCTGTGCTGGATGTCGGTTAGCTCGGTGTCTACCCCAGGGGAGGTATGGTATATATCCAGCACAACATACATATTCATATATATGTTTATCTACATGAATTTTAACAACAAGGACAATCCCTAAATACATCAATCTATTACGGTATTCTCTTGGGTATAAGACCATATTCGAGTCTAAGACCCTTTTCAGAGGGTTGTCCTGGTTGGGGTTATTCTCGGGTTATAGCCCACCCCCAATTTTGCCAGATGTTCGATGATCATACATTATATATATCTATAATGTTATTTTAAGTTAAGTGTGAAAAATCTACAAAAAAAACTATTCTGACTGTCTGACAGTCTCCTGATTTAGGGTCTCTCCCGTCTAAAGGCCCTACCCAATGTTTTCAAGATGTCTGTGTGCCTGCCCTGGTCTTATACCTGAGAAAATAGGTAACACGCTAATGTCTGCCATATGACCCAAACTGAGTTTAACAATAACACAAAGACTCCATTAATCCATGAATCAACCTGTCTGGGTACTGTTGTCCTCGACTCCTTTACCTTCAATGTTTTTATTTGCTTAGAGGTGACTTAATTGACTATATAACTAAGTTTATGTTTCTTGTTTGTTTGTGAATTAAGTCATCAAAGAGACATATGCGAAACTTTAAACTTCAGAGCAGAAAACCCATATAAAGTTTAATAGACTTGCTTCTAATCTTGAGAGATGATTACATTTTATCATAAATGTAAAACTTCAGAGATGAAATTACAGAAGTGTAAAAAGCAAGTTTCAAATCAAGACAGTAACACATTGGAGGTGGTCTGTATAATACTTTGATGTTCCATGAAATATCTAATGTTCATAAGTTCAAGAAAAACTATATTGCAATTGTAGATTAAAAAAACAGCATTGTAACTTCCAACGACAAAATTGTAAATTTTACCAGTATCAAATTGTTTAAATTCACCCAAAAGCTACCGTGGTTAAAAGTGTCTAGTTCTTATCAAAACAAACTTAATTTTATGTTAAAGGACTTTTAAATATTGTCTTAAATTCTCAATTTGCCCTAAAGATACCATAGATATATAGGTGTCTAATTTCTTTGTATTGTTAGCAAATCAATGTTATCTGTAGACAACCATCTTCCACCAGTTACAGACCACCCTCTGCATGTACAAACAAAGTCCTGATCAATAACCGCATTAACGTGTAGTGGAACTCAGGACTGCAGGAGTTATTTCCCTTTGCAATAAATGATCCGCTCTTGGTAACAGCATAAGATGTACCAAACCAACTGCTACAAACCAGACTGAATCACCCATAAAATGTCCTTGCATCACTGGAGATATCCACGGTGTATTCTACACATATATTGATCTCTGATCGTATATAGTTACTTTGATCATTATGCAATTGATGGTTATATTTTAAACAAATCTGACATCTCTCATAGTGAAATTGATAAGAACTCACTGCAGAACATTTGTCGAAGTCTAATATGAATTTATTGTGAAACAACTTGAGGATTTATAACTACGAAGAAATAACTATGTCCAAAATATTGGAATATTAATTAGGCTCCAGACATGAAATAACAAACTGAAATCCACTGAATTGTTTTAAGTATAACATAATACAGAAAATGTTATTTCCTTTTAAACAAAACTCCCTATTTTGTCCATACTTTGATTTCAAGCATTTCACATATATTACAAAGAAAACACTATTCACAATCTCGCTAAGATATTTAACAACATCCGTCTGAAAGCTTACAGCCTGATCACTCTTGCTTTAAGAGTTTACACTAACACTTCCAAACCTACTGGCATTCAAGCATATTTCACTCATTGCATCAAGATCCAGATATTTAGTTTTTGGACTCAATCACCAGACAGCTTTGAAGGATAAATAGAGAAGGATTTCCTGAATATTTTCTCCATAAAGATGTCGCTTGTAAGTAGCCCACACTCTTCCATCAAATATTTACATGCACCGTACAGAATAATCACAAAATCAATGCAATAGTCTGGACAGATGATTTATTACATATCTAATATCTCATTGTCTACATTCTTAGATTCCTTTACATACAAGAATTCAGATTTCGTGAAACGAGAAAATCAATAATAGAAATATGAGCGAATTCTCTTAACATTAAGATTCTTGAAGAAAATTTATTAAATGAAGATATGTCTTAATATTAAAGAGTTTTAAACTAAAGGAAAATGCTAAAATCATTCTCTTTCACAAAATGACCAAACACAAGGATCATAACTTTTCTTTATTATTCTCACTTTTTAATCGTGTCCAGAAAATGTAACATTTATACTTGGGAGCACACCATATCGTACACATTCTTGTACTTTTTACGGGACGATTGAGTCCCCTGTGGGATTCGAGTCCACACCCTCAGATGCAGGCACCATCCGCCAGCACTGACTGTAAGAGTCAAGCCCACATCCTCAGAGTCAGGCACCATCCGCCAGCACTGACTGCAAGATTCGAGCCCACATCCTCAGAGTAAGGCACCATCCACCAGCACTGACTGTACCAACAGCTTACCCATTCAGCCATCGTGACCGAGGTCCGCCAGTCGGTAGTTAATCTAATTTTACATTCAGTACCCAAAATGTACTTCAGAAAAGTTTATCTCTGAGTTGATGTAGTACAGGAACCCGCGATATGGACGAGAACTTCTTTATTCTAGGAATACTTGGATATGGACGAGAACTTCTTTATTCTAGGAATACTTGGATCATAAAGCATGTTTACACACATTGGAGGCATCACATATCACGTTTAGCTATCCAGCTGATTGACAACCGGGGCATCACATATCACGTTTAGCTATCCAGCTGATTGACAACATGAGGCATCACATATCACGTTTAGCTATCCAGCTGATTGACAACCGAGGCATCACATATCACGTTTAGCTATCCAGCTGATTGACAACACGAGGCATCACATATCACGTTTAGCTATCCAGCTGATTGACAACATGAGGCATCACATATCACGTTTAGCTATCCAGCTGATTGACAACCGAGGCATCACATATCACGTTTAGCTATCCAGCTGATTGACAACCAGGGCATCACATATCACGTTTAGCTATCCAGCTGATTGACAACATGAGGCATCACATATCACATTTAGCTATCCAGCTGATTGACAACCGAGGCATCACATATCACGTTTAGCTATCCAGCTGATTGACAACACGAGGCATCACATATCACGTTTAGCTATCCAGCTGATTGACAACACGAGGCATCACATATCACGTTTAGCTATCCAGCTGATTGACAACACGAGGCATCACATATCACGTTTAGCTATCCAGCTGATTGACAACTCGAGGCATCACATATCACGTTTAGCTATCCAGCTGATTGACAACTCGAGGCATCACATATCACGTTTAGCTATCCAGCTGATTGACAACATGAGGCATCACATATCACATTTAGCTATCCAGCTGATTGACAACCGAGGCATCACATATCACGTTTAGCTATCCAGCTGATTGACAACACGAGGCATCACATATCACGTTTAGCTATCCAGCTGATTGACAACACGAGGCATCACATATCACGTTTAGCTATCCAGCTGATTGACAACACGAGGCATCACATATCACGTTTAGCTATCCAGCTGATTGACAACTCGAGGCATCACATATCACGTTTAGCTATCCAGCTGATTGACAACTCGAGGCATCACATATCACGTTTAGCTATCCAGCTGATTAACAAGCCCAGAGGTGCCACAGGATCAATAACTTCCCCAAACACGGGTCCAGTCAGTTCAGTATGAAATTGAGTGAGAAGACTGGCCTGTATGAGGCAGACTTTGTTTATTATCCTACTTGTTGAGTCAACAAAAGGTGATCAACCCTTGAATGTCATGAAGAAGTAATTCAAACAAACGACAAATATCACAGTTTAGAAAGATTGCATTTTAAATAAACTGAGTTTACATGAGTTCAAAGGAAGTAAGAATAAATTAGGGTATTCCTCGCTATTACATTCATCAATAGGGTATTCCTCGCTACTACATCCATCAATAGGGTATTCCTCGCTAGTACATTCAACAATAGGGTATTCCTCGCTACTACATCCATCACTAGGGTATTCCTCGCAACTACATCCATCAATAGGGTATTCCTCGCTACTACATCCATCAATAGGGTATTCCTCGCTACTGCATTCATCACTAGGGTATTCCTCGCTATTACATTCATCAACAGGGTATTCCTCGCTACTACATCCATCAATAGGGTATTCCTCGCTATTACATTCATCAATAGGGTATTCCTCGCTACTACATTCATCACTAGGGTAATCCTCGCTACTACATTCATCAATAGGGTATTCCTCGCTATTACATTCATCAATAGGGTATTCCTCGCTACTACATCCATCAATAGGGTATTCCTCGCTACTAAATCCATCAATAGGGTATTCCTCGCTACTACATTCATCACTAGGGTATTCCTCGCTACTACATCCATCAATAGGGTATTCCTCGCTATTACATCCATCAATAGAGTATTCCTTGCTACTACAACCATCAATAGGGTATTCCTCGCTACTACATCCATCAATAGGGTATTTCTCGCTATTACATTCATCAATAGGGTATTCCTCGCTACTACATCCATCAATAGGGTATTTCTCGCTATTACATTCATCAATAGGGTATTCCTCGCTACTACATCCATCAATAGGGTATTTCTCGCTACTACATCCATCAATAGGGTATTCCTCGCTACTACATCCATCAATAGGGTATTCCTCGCTACTACATCCATCACTAGGGTATTCCTCGCTACTACATCCATCAATAGGGTATTCCTCGCTACTACATCCATCAATAGGGTATTCCTCGCTACTACATTCATCAATAGGGTATTCCTCGCTATTACATCCATCAAAAGGGTATTCCTCGCTACTACATTCATCAATAGGGTATTCCTCGCTATTACATTCATCAATAGGGTATTCCTCGCTACTACATCCATCAATAGGGTATTCCTCGCTACTACATCCATCACTAGGGTATTCTCGCAACTACATCCATCAATAGGGTATTCCTCGCTACTACATTCATCAATAGGGTATTCCTCGCTATTACATCCATCAAAAGGGTATTCCTCGCTACTACATTCATCAATAGGGTATTCCTCGCCACTACATTCATCAATAGGGTATTCCTCGCTATTACATCCATCAAAAGGGTATTCCTCGCTACTACATCCATCAATAGGGTATTCCTCGCTACTACATCCATCAAAAGGGTATTCCTCGCTACTAAATTCATCACTAGGGTATTCCTCGCTACTACATCCATCAATAGGGTATTCATTGCTATTACATTCATCAATAGGGTATTCCTCGCTATTACATCCATCAATAGGGTATTCCTCGCTACTACATCCATCACTAGGGTATTCCTCGCTACTACATCCATCAATAGGGTATTCCTCGCTACTACATCCATCAATAGGGTATTCCTCGCTACTACATTCATCAATAGGGTATTCCTCGCTATTACATCCATCAAAAGGGTATTCCTCGCTACTACATTCATCAATAGGGTATTCCTCGCTATTACATTCATCAATAGGGTATTCCTCGCTACTACATCCATCAATAGGGTATTCCTCGCTACTACATCCATCACTAGGGTATTCTCGCAACTACATCCATCAATAGGGTATTCCTCGCTACTACATTCATCAATAGGGTATTCCTCGCTATTACATCCATCAAAAGGGTATTCCTCGCTACTACATTCATCAATAGGGTATTCCTCGCCACTACATTCATCAATAGGGTATTCCTCGCTATTACATCCATCAAAAGGGTATTCCTCGCTACTACATCCATCAATAGGGTATTCCTCGCTACTACATCCATCAAAAGGGTATTCCTCGCTACTAAATTCATCACTAGGGTATTCCTCGCTACTACATCCATCAATAGGGTATTCATTGCTATTACATTCATCAATAGGGTATTCCTCGCTATTACATTCATCAATAGGATATTCATTGCTACAACATTCATCAATAGGGTATTCATTGCTACTACATCCATCAATAGGGTATTCCTCGCTACTACATCCATCAATAGGGTATTCCTCGCTACTACATCCTTCAATAGGGTATTTCTCGCCATTACATTCATCAATAGGGTATTCCTCGCTACTACATTCATCAATAGGGTATTCATTGCTACTACATCCATCAATAGGGTATTCCTCGCTACTACATCCATCAATAGGGTATTCCTCGCAACTACAACCATCAATAGGGTATTCCTCGTTAATACATCCATCAATAGGGTATTTCTCGCTATTACATTCATCAATAGGGTATTCCTTGCTACTACATCCATCAATAGGGTATTTCTCGCTACTACATCCATCAATAGGGTATTCCTCGCTACTACATCCATCAATAGGGTATTCATTGCTACTACATTCATCAATAAGGTATTCCTCGCTACTACATCCATCAATAGGGTATTCCTCGCTACTACATCCATCAATAGGGTATTCCTCGCTACTACATCCATCAATAGGGTATTCATTGCTACTACATTCATCAATAAGGTATTCCTCGCTACTACATCCATCAATAGGGTATTCCTCGCTACTACATCCATCAATAGGGTATTCCTCGCTACTACATCCATCAATAGGGTATTCATTGCTACTACATCCATCAATAGGGTATTCCTCGCTACTACATCCATCAATAGGGTATTCCTCGCTACTACATCCATCAATAGGGTATTCCTCGCTACTACATCCATCAATAGGGTATTCATTGCTACTACATCCATCAATAAGGTATTCCTCGCTACTACATTCATCAATAAGGTATTCCTCGCTACTACATCCATCAATAGGGTATTCCTCGCTACTACATCCATCAAAGTTAGGGAAGAAGCAAGGAAAGGAAGACATCACTCGAACACCACTTGAACACCACTTGAACACCACTTGAACACCCAAACCCTAACACTTGAACATTATCACTGTGCTGAAGTGTGACATGGGCTGTCTTGACTTTAACTATTACTAAGGTCACACATTCCATACACATGGATAATGAATGCTAAGTTTCAGAAGCAAAAACAATTATCATTGTATACTTTGATGTTAATGGAAATAATTTATCAAAAACTTTTCAATTCAGAGTAAAAACAATCTTCTTTCTTTCTGATAAACAAAATCATCATCCTTTTCTTTTTAATCTTAGATGAAAGTGGCAAATTTAATGATGATGGGAAACACATTCAATCCAATGCAAATCATATAAGAATATACCAAGTAACCCTTTGTTTTACAAATCCAATTACTCCATCTCTGCATAGTAATCTTTTCTTCATTCCTTGTCAGTTTCTCAGGAACATTGAGGAGGTTAAACCATAATGTAATTGTTGGCAGGTCACTGGTCCTCTGAAACGTTATGTGCTTGTATGTATATTTAGAAGTTGTTAACCTGAAAATCTACCTTTTTTAATGTATTCCACTTCTAAATGCCTAAAATTACCATGTTGTTAAATTTGTAGAGTTATCTCTTTCAAGACACTTTCAAGACACTTTCAAGACACAATGAATATGCAGTTTCAATAAGAGTCTTGTTTGAGTATGTAAATTGAGCAAAACGGCTGATCTGAAAACAACTCCACATTTACATTTTTATAATGTCAAAATAAGTTCTTTTAACTTGAAAGCTGAATGTAGATTTATGCAGATAAGATATTTGATAGGGGTGACTATTGACTCAAAGAGACTATTGCGATAGCGATAGTCTATTGCTACTTACTATTGCGATAGCGATAGACAATTGTAACTCACTATTGCAATAACTATTGCGATAGGTTTTTTTTGTACAAATACGCAATAATCAGCTAGATTCTTATAGGTTTTAGTAGAAATGTTTGATGCAAGGACAATGGAACCAAATGAAAAGACTTTTTTGTCATTTTGCTATTTCCTATCTCTAGTTCTTCCCTTTTGAGATTCTAAAATGAAAAATCTTGAATTAAATGCAGTAAGGCTTGTGCAAATTATTCATAATTAAGGGAAATTTAATAGTTTCGATAGTATCGATAGTTAACCTTACTATTGCGATAGCGATAGTGTTTTTGTATATACTATCGATATAGTACTATTGCCAAGCCAACTATTGCGATGCATCGATAGTTCAATGTATTGTTACTGCCCTAATATTTGACCTGTGCCCTATATGCAGTTGATGGAACATTACCATATGTTTACTTTAATTACAGTATAACCCCTAGACACAGAGATGTTGACTTTGTAGGCTCTTAGCTGAACACAGAGAGAGGGGGACTTGTGAGTATACTGCCCTTGTTTATAATGAAGACGTGACTTGAGTGTTGAACACAGAGAGAGGGGGACTTATAAGTATACTGCCCTTGTTTATTATGAAGAGGTGACGTGAGTGTTGAACACAGAGAGAGGGGGACTTGTAAGTATACTGCCCTTGTTTATTATGAAGAAGTGACGTGAGTGTTGAACACAGAGAGAGGGGGACTTATAAGTATACTGCCCTTGTTTATAATGAAGAGGTGACGTGAGTGTTGAACACAGAGAGAGGGGGACTTGTGAGTATACTGCCCTTGTTTATTATGAAGAAGTGACGTGAGTGTTGAACACAGAGAGAGGGGGACTTATAAGTATACTGCCCTTGTTTATTATGAAGAGGTGACGTGAGTGTTGAACACAGAGAGAGGGGGACTTATAAGTATACTGCCCTTGTTTATTATGAAGAGGTGACGTGAGTGTTGAACACAGAGAGAGGGGGACTTATAAGTATACTGCCCTTGTTTATAATGAAGAGGTGACGTGAGTGTTGAACACAGAGAGAGGGGGACTTATAAGTATACTGCCCTTGTTTATTATGAAGAGGTGACGTGAGTGTTGAACACAGAGAGAGGGGGACTTATAAGTATACTGCCCTTGTTTATAATGAAGAGGTGACGTGAGTGTTGAACACAGAGAGAGGGGGACTTATAAGTATACTGCCCTTGTTTATTATGAAGAAGTGACGTGAGTGTTGAACACAGAGAGAGGGGGACTTATAAGTATACTGCCCTTGTTTATAATGAAGAGGTGACGTGAGTGTTGAACACAGAGAGAGGGGGACTTATAAGTATACTGCCCTTGTTTATTATGAAGAAGTGACGTGAGTGTTGAACACAGAGAGAGGGGGACTTATAAGTATACTGCCCTTGTTTATTATGAAGAGGTGACGTGAGTGTTGAACACAGAGAGGGGGACTTATAAGTATACTGCCCTTGTTTATAATGAAGAGGTGACGTGAGTGTTGAACACAGAGAGAGGGGGACTTATAAGTATACTGCCCTTGTTTATAATGAAGAGGTGACGTGAGTGTTGAACACAGAGAGAGGGGGACTTATAAGTATACTGCCCTTGTTTATAATGAAGAGGTGACGTGAGTGTTGAACACAGAGAGAGGGGGACTTATAAGTATACTGCCCTTGTTTATTATGAAGAGGTGACGTGAGTGTTGAACACAGAGAGAGGGGGACTTATAAGTATACTGCCCTTGTTTATAATGAAGAGGTGACGTGAGTGTTGAACACAGAGAGAGGGGGACTTATAAGTATACTGCCCTTGTTTATAATGAAGAGGTGACGTGAGTGTTGAACACAGAGAGAGGGGGACTTATAAGTATACTGCCCTTGTTTATTATGAAGAGGTGACGTGAGTGTTGAACACAGAGAGAGGGGGACTTATAAGTATACTGCCCTTGTTTATTATGAAGAGGTGACGTGAGTGTTGAACACAGAGAGAGGGGGACTTATAAGTATACTGCCCTTGTTTATAATGAAGAGGTGACGTGAGTGTTGAACACAGAGAGAGGGGGACTTATAAGTATACTGCCCTTGTTTATAATGAAGAGGTGACGTGAGTGTTGAACACAGAGAGAGGGGGACTTATAAGTATACTGCCCTTGTTTATTATGAAGAGGTGACTTGAGTGTTGAACACAGAGAGAGGGGGACTTATAAGTATACTGCCCTTGTTTATAATGAAGAGGTGACGTGAGTGTTGAACACAGAGAGAGGGGGACTTGTGAGTATACTGCCCTTGTTTATAATGAAGAGGTGACGTGAGTGTTGAACACAGAGAGAGGGGGACTTATAAGTATACTGCCCTTGTTTATTATGAAGAGGTGACGTGAGTGTTGAACACAGAGAGAGGGGGACTTATAAGTATACTGCCCTTGTTTATAATGAAGAGGTGACGTGAGTGTTGAACACAGAGAGAGGGGGACTTATAAGTATACTGCCCTTGTTTATAATGAAGAGGTGACGTGAGTGTTGAACACAGAGAGAGGGGGACTTATAAGTATACTGCCCTTGTTTATTATGAAGAGGTGACGTGAGTGTTGAACACAGAGAGAGGGGGACTTATAAGTATACTGCCCTTGTTTATTATGAAGAGGTGACGTGAGTGTTGAACACAGAGAGAGGGGGACTTATAAGTATACTGCCCTTGTTTATAATGAAGAGGTGACGTGAGTGTTGAACACAGAGAGAGGGGGACTTGTGAGTATACTGCCCTTGTTTATAATGAAGAGGTGACGTGAGTGTTGAACACAGAGAGAGGGGGACTTATAAGTATACTGCCCTTGTTTATTATGAAGAAGTGACGTGAGTGTTGAACACAGAGAGAGGGGGACTTATAAGTATACTGCCCTTGTTTATAATGAAGAGGTGATGTGAGTGTTGAACACAGAGAGAGGGGGACTTATAAGTATACTGCCCTTGTTTATAATGAAGAGGTGACGTGAGTGTTGAACACAGAGAGAGGGGGACTTATAAGTATACTGCCCTTGTTTATTATGAAGAGGTGACGTGAGTGTTGAACACAGAGAGAGGGGGACTTATAAGTATACTGCCCTTGTTTATTATGAAGAGGTGACGTGAGTGTTGAACACAGAGAGAGGGGGACTTATAAGTATACTGCCCTTGTTTATAATGAAGAGGTGACGTGAGTGTTGAACACAGAGAGAGGGGGACTTGTGAGTATACTGCCCTTGTTTATAATGAAGAGGTGACGTGAGTGTTGAACACAGAGAGAGGGGGACTTATAAGTATACTGCCCTTGTTTATAATGAAGAAGTGACGTGAGTGTTGAACACAGAGAGAGGGGGACTTGTAAGTATACTGCCCTTGTTTATAATGAAGACGTGACTTGAGTGTTGAACACAGAGAGAGGGGGACTTATAAGTATACTGCCCTTGTTTATAATGAAGAGGTGACGTGAGTGTTGAACACAGAGAGAGGGGGACTTATAAGTATACTGCCCTTGTTTATTATGAAGAGGTGACGTGAGTGTTGAACACAGAGAGAGGGGGACTTGTAAGTATACTGCCCTTGTTTATTATGAAGAAGTGACGTGAGTGTTGAACACAGAGAGAGGGGGACTTGTAAGTATACTGCCCTTGTTTATAATGAAGACGTGACTTGAGTGTTGAACACAGAGAGAGGGGGACTTGTGAGTATACTGCCCTTGTTTATTATGAAGAGGTGACGTGAGTGTTGAACACAGAGAGAGGGGGACTTATAAGTATACTGCCCTTGTTTATAATGAAGAAGTGACTTGAGTGTTGAACACAGAGAGAGGGGGACTTATAAGTATACTGCCCTTGTTTATTCTGAAGAGGTGACGTGAGTGTTGAACACAGAGAGAGGGGGACTTATAAGTATACTGCCCTTGTTTATAATGAAGAGGTGACGTGAGTGTTGAACACAGAGAGAGGGGGACTTATAAGTATACTGCCCTTGTTTATTATGAAGAGGTGACGTGAGTGTTGAACACAGAGAGAGGGGGACTTATAAGTATACTGCCCTTGTTTATAATGAAGAGGTGACGTGAGTGTTGAACACAGAGAGAGGGGGACTTATAAGTATACTGCCCTTGTTTATTATGAAGAGGTGACGTGAGTGTTGAACACAGAGAGAGGGGGACTTATAAGTATACTGCCCTTGTTTATTATGAAGAAGTGACGTGAATGTTGAACACAGAGAGAGGGGGACTTATAAGTATACTGCCCTTGTTTATAATGAAGAGGTGACTTGAGTGTTGAACACAGAGAGAGGGGGACTTATAAGTATACTGCCCTTGTTTATAATGAAGAGGTGACGTGAGTGTTGAACACAGAGAGAGGGGGACTTATAAGTATACTGCCCTTGTTTATAATGAAGAGGTGACGTGAGTGTTGAACACAGAGAGAGGGGGACTTGTGAGTATACTGCCCTTGTTTATAATGAAGAGGTGACGTGAGTGTTGAACACAGAGAGAGGGGGACTTATAAGTATACTGCCCTTGTTTATAATGAAGAGGTGACGTGAGTGTTGAACACAGAGAGAGGGGGACTTATAAGTATACTGCCCTTGTTTATAATGAAGAGGTGACGTGAGTGTTGAACACAGAGAGAGGGGGACTTATAAGTATACTGCCCTTGTTTATAATGAAGAGGTGACGTGAGTGTTGAACACAGAGAGAGGGGGACTTATAAGTATACTGCCCTTGTTTATTATGAAGAGGTGACGTGAGTGTTGAACACAGAGAGAGGGGGACTTATAAGTATACTGCCCTTGTTTATTATGAAGAAGTGACGTGAGTGTTGAACACAGAGAGAGGGGGACTTATAAGTATACTGCCCTTGTTTATAATGAAGAGGTGACGTGAGTGTTGAACACAGAGAGAGGGGGACTTGTGAGTATACTGCCCTTGTTTATAATGAAGAGGTGACGTGAGTGTTGAACACAGAGAGAGGGGGACTTATAAGTATACTGCCCTTGTTTATAATGAAGAGGTGACGTGAGTGTTGAACACAGAGAGAGGGGGACTTATAAGTATACTGCCCTTGTTTATAATGAAGAGGTGACGTGAGTGTTGAACACAGAGAGAGGGGGACTTATAAGTATACTGCCCTTGTTTATTATGAAGAGGTGACGTGAGTGTTGAACACAGAGAGAGGGGGACTTATAAGTATACTGCCCTTGTTTATAATGAAGAGGTGACGTGAGTGTTGAACACAGAGAGAGGGGGACTTATAAGTATACTGCCCTTGTTTATAATGAAGAGGTGACGTGAGTGTTGAACACAGAGAGAGGGGGACTTGTAAGTATACTGCCCTTGTTTATTATGAAGAGGTGACGTGAGTGTTGAACACAGAGAGAGGGGGACTTATAAGTATACTGCCCTTGTTTATAATGAAGAGGTGACGTGAGTGTTGAACACAGAGAGAGGGGGACTTGTAAGTATACTGCCCTTGTTTATTATGAAGAGGTGACGTGAGTGTTGAACACAGAGAGAGGGGGACTTATAAGTATACTGCCCTTGTTTATAATGAAGAGGTGACGTGAGTGTTGAACACAGAGAGAGGGGGACTTATAAGTATACTGCCCTTGTTTATAATGAAGACGTGACTTGAGTGTTGAACACAGAGAGAGGGGGACTTATAAGTATACTGCCCTTGTTTATTATGAAGAGTCGACGTGAGTGTTGAACACAGAGAGAGGGGGACTTATAAGTATACTGCCCTTGTTTATTATGAAGAAGTGACGTGAGTGTTGAACACAGAGAGAGGGGGACTTATAAGTATACTGCCCTTGTTTATTATGAAGAAGTGACTTGAGTGTTGAACACAGAGAGAGGGGGACTTATAAGTATACTGCCCTTGTTTATTATGAAGAAGTGACTTGAGTGTTGAGATTGGTGTTAGACAATTTGTGTATGTGTTCTTTACTCCTTCGTTTGTAATATTATTGTAAAAAAAAAATAACCACAAGGCTATCAAGCTGTTATGTTTCAACTCTGTGTCCAGAAACCAGCCGTTACTGTAGGGAGGACGTCTGAACTATGAAACATGCGTGCACAGACAGCAACTAGCAACAACATCATAGTTGCTATTTCACAGATACTATGAAGCAATTTATAGTATTATAGATTGTAAAAGGCTGAGATTTTTCAAACTGTTACAAGTACAATCAACATGAAGTTGATATCTTTTGCAATAACGCCACAATTCAATGACAGAGATGCACCACTGGAGTGGACCATATTGACGGAGCACCACTGAAGTGGACCATATTGACTGAGCACCACTGGAATGGACCATATTGACGATGCACCACTGAAGTGGACCATATTGACGGAGCACCACTGAAGTGGACCATATTGACGGTGCACCACTGAAGTGGACCATATTGACGGAGCACCACTGAAGTGGACCATATTGACGGTGCACCACTGAAGTGGACAATATTGACGGTGCACCACTGAAGTGGACCATATTGACGGTGCACCACTGAAGTGGACCATATTGACGGTGCACCACTGAAGTGGACCATATTGACGGTTCACCACTGAAGTGGACCATATTGACGGATCACAACTGAATTGGACCATATTGACGGTGCACCACTGAAATGGACAATATTGTCAGTGCACCACTGAAGTGGACCATATTGACGGTGCACCACTGAAGTGGACCATATTGACGGAGCACCACTGGAGTGGACCATATTGACGGAGCACCACTGAAGTGGACCATATTGACGGATCACCACTGAAGTGGACCATATTGACGGTTCACCACTGAAGTGGACCATATTGACAATGCACCACTGGAGTGGACCATATTGATGGAGCACCACTGAAGTGGACCATATTGACGATGCACCACTGGAGTGGACCATATTGACAATGCACCACTGGAGTGGACAATATTGACGGTGCACCACTGAAGTGGACCATATTGACGGAGCACCACTGAAGTGGACCATATTGACGGTGCACCACTGAAGTGGACCATATTGACGGTGCACCACTGAAATGGACCATATTGACGGAGCACCACTGAAGTGGACCATTTTGACTGAGCACCACTGAAGTGGACCATTTTGACTAAGCACCACTGAAGTGGACCATATTGACTGAGCACCACTGAAGTGGACCATATTGATGGAGCACCACTGAAGTGGACCATATTGACAATACACCACTGAAGTGGACCATATTGACGGTGCACTACTGAAGTGGACCATATTGACGATGCACCACTGAAGTGGACCACATTGACGGAGCACCACTGGAGTGGACCATATTGACGGATCACCACTGAAGTGGACCATATTGACGGAGCACCACTGAAGTGGACCATATTGACGATGCACCACTGAAGTGGACCATATTGACGGATCACCACTGAAGTGGACCATATTGACGGAGCACCACTGAAGTGGACCATATTGACGATGCACCACTGAAGTGGACCACATTGACGGAGCACCACTGGAGTGGACCATATTGACGGATCACCACTGAAGTGGACCATATTGACGGAGCACCACTGAAGTGGACCATATTGACGATGCACCACTGAAGTGGACCATATTGACGGATCACCACTGAAGTGGACCATATTGACGGAGCACCACTGAAGTGGACAATTTTGACTGAGCACCACTGAAGTGGACCATATTGACTGAGCACCACTGAAGTGGACCATATTGACGGTGCACTACTGAAGTGGACCATATTGACGATGCACCACTGAAGTGTACCACATTGACGGAGCACCACTGGAGTGGACCATATTGACGGAGCACCACTGGAGTGGACCATATTGACAATGCACCACTGGAGTGGACAATATTGACGGTGCACCACTGAAGTGGACCATATTGACGGAGCACCACTGAAGTGGACCATATTGACGGTGCACCACAGAAGTGCACCATATTGAGCACCACTGAAGTGGACCATATTGAGCACCACTGAAGTGCACCATATTGACGGTGCACCACTGAAGTGGACCATATTGACGGTGCACTACTGAAGTGCACCATATTGACGGAGCACCACTGAAGTGGACCATATTGAGCACCACTGAAGTGGACCATATTGACGGTGCACCACTGAAGTGGACCATATTGACGGTGCACTACTGAAGTGCACCATATTGACGGAGCACCACTGAAGTGGACCATATTGAGCACCACTGAAGTGGACCATATTGAGCACCACTGAAGTGGACCATATTGACGGTGCACTACTGAAGTGCACCATATTGACAATACACCACTGAAGTGGACCATATTGAGCACCACTGAAGTGGACCATATTGAGCACCACTGAAGTGGACCATATTGACGGTGCACCACTGAAGTGGACCATATTGACAATACACCACTGAAGTGGACCATATTGAGCACCACTGAAGTGGACCATATTGAGCACCACTGAAGTGGACCATATTGACGGTGCACCACTGAAGTGGACCATATTGACGGTGCACCACTGAAGTGGACCATTTTGACTGAGCACCACTGAAGTGGACCATATTGACGGTGCACTACTGAAGTGCACCATATTGACAATACACCACTGAAGTGGACCATATTGAGCACCACTGAAGTGGACCATATTGAGCACCACTGAAGTGGACCATATTGACGGTGCACCACTGAAGTGGACCATATTGACGGTGCACCACTGAAGTGGACCATATTGAGCACCACTGAAGTGGACCATATTGAGCACCACTGAAGTGGACCATATTGACGGTGCACTACTGAAGTGGACCATATTGATGATGCACCACTGGAGTGGACCATATTGACAATACACCACTGAAGTGGACATATTGAGCACCACTGAAGTGGACCATATTGAGCACCACTGAAGTGGACCATATTGACGGAGCACCACTGAAGTGGACCATATTGACGGTGCACCACTGAAGTGGACCATATTGAGCACCACTGAAGTGGACCATATTGACGGAGCACCACTGAAGTGGACCATATTGAGCACCACTGAAGCATACAACAATCACTGGACCATGTATGAAGAACAAGTAAAGTAATAATCCACTGAAAACATAAGATATCTATGCACGCAAACCTTACTGCATGCAGCATGTTTTCTACTGATTGCAAATTTGCGAAGCCCTTGGTAGACGTCAAAATTAGAAGAAGAAGATGACTGCCATCTCTCTTTCCTTTATAGATTGTTTTCTAACACGTCTTACCACTGATAATTAGGTGTGCCATGTCCCAGATATAGAAGTACATAGACTTATGCAAATGATCTCTGATAAAGAGCTGGAGGATAAAGACCTGTCACGATATGAAGAATATAACCGCTAACCTTCAATTACCATAATTCACTTCAAGTCTAATTGTTCTTAATGTCTGGGAAGAATTATGATTGGTCTTGCCCCGACAAGCTGATATCCAAATATTAAACAGTTTGAAGTCAATACTTTCAGGTGCTTTCTATGGAGGAGAAATGGGTTGAACAAGATAAATCTTTCCAACTGGTAAATACATATAATTTTAGAAAATGTTATTTTTTAAGAATTCAAGGGAAAAGGATGTTGATGCTTCATGGCAAGTTTTTTCTTCAGTATGACGAGTCTGACGACCGCAAAAAAATTGTTAAGTTTCAATGGATCTTATATTGCAGACTTTCAGGAACAGCAAAAATATTAACCCTTCGGTTGCGGTATTATATTTTACCCCTTTTAGCCCCGTGCTGGAATATTCAGACCTTCTTGCTCGCAGCCGAAGAATAACTTCTGTGTTTGAACATTGTTACTTTCAAAAAGCAAGCATTTCACGGAAACAGCTAAATGGATAAACATACATACAATTTATTTCTCAATATCAAAGATCTTGACAAGCATAAATTCCTTTGTCCAATTCCATATTCTTTTTAATATCCTGAGCTAATCACAATGAACAACTCACTTCCAATACTCCATGGAGCCTTGTCTGTTTCTATGCTTTTTATCCCTTGAGCTTCTTATCGAGAGTGATATGTTTTCAGAAATCTGTCTGGTCCGTGCAGAGAAACATATGAGATTGGGACTTTTGTCACATACACCAACCCCTCACTTCCTCTGACAAGAACTAATTGCTGCCTTGTCCAAACATAAAGAAAGTTAATAATTCAGTGATGGTGAACTTTACTAATAACAATCTTCCATGCAGAAAAACATACATGAGATTAGGAACTTTGGTCTAGGAAAACAATTCCTTACTTTCTCTGACAACTCATTGCTGCTCGTCCAAACGTAAAGAATCGTAACTGCTTCAGTGAAGGCAAATTCCTGTAATAACACTCTACATATTGGAGAGTTCGCTGTGTAAACACAGGATGGTAATATGGCAATTTGTTATATTCTCAATGGTGAAATACTGCATTATCAGTTATTATAAAATCAATAGTTTCATTAAGTAAAATAAAATGTTGTGCTACTGTAAAACACTTTCAATAATATTACGTAAAGTTGTGAAACTATTTATTTGTACCTCACTCGATAAGATACAATAATAATAATAATACGAATAATCAGTATTTATATGGCACACGTTAAAATTCACTAGTGTATGCTCAAGGCGCTTCGAAGATTATTACCCTGCTCTAACCCAAGGTTACATACATAGAGATTATTACCCTGGTCTAACCCAAGGTGACATACAAGTTGCTAGAAGGTCACCTCCAACATAACCTTACCAGGTACCCATTTGTACTGCTGGGTGAACAGAGGCACATTTTGAATAAGGCCACTTACCCAGGGTGACACCATATGTCTTTCAACTCATGTCCCAGTGTGGGGCAGGGAATCACCCTTCAAACTCTCAGTTTATCCTGCAATGAAGCTGGTCACCCACCCATGCTGTGAGCCACGCCCATTATTGCTGAACTTCATTGATAATGGTCAACTAAGACATGTGACACCATGTTGTATTTGATGATAAATGTCAAGTATCCTCTTCATGTTTGCTGTAAACAATCTCATGGATGTTTGTTGAGACATGTGGATTCATCAGCTTATTGATTTGGTTTTATTGTTCACTTTTGATTCTCCTGATGTAAAGATAATTATACATCCATGTGTAAAATAACTAGAAAGGTTGCCAGACTGAAAGTATTGCTTTGTAAATAGATATAGTTTGTACAGATATAAAGTTCCTTTAATAACAGTAAAAACCCAAAGACTTAAGTTCTAGTTCATTTACCGGAAAACTCTTTTCAGAAAAACATTCCAGGAAAATGATTCTGCACATCCACATATTTACATCCCAAGAGCTATTAACAATGAAGAATTCATACTTCATTAAACCCCTCACTGTTCCAATAGTTGAATCATAGTCAGAATAATTAATGTCTTTAGAAATCCAATTGATATTATATTTTCAAACCTCTTAGCGCTATAAGAGAGTCGTCAGTCAGTGTTAATAAATGGCAGTTATGACCATCTTTGTACAAAGAGAGCTTCAAAACATAGGCTCTGGTCTTTGAAGAAAATATATGAGATTGGGAACTAATTGGTGAAGGAAAATCTTACCACAACCAGCGGTAGAGAACCATTAATACGTCAGTGGCGGCAGATTCTGGTAATAACCAACTGTCCACAACACCTCTGTCGGTTTCCATGGTTTTTATCCTCTCAACTCTCACAGAGAGTAATATGTCTGTCTCGCAGAAAAACATATGAGACGTGATACTGGTCTAGGATAATTATCCGTGACTTCCTGCGACTAAATCTCATTCTTCTCTCAACCACTAGTGAAGACTGCAAAGTCTATTATAAATAAATAACACTGACGAGACTGTCCATTAGCATTATACTACCACTCCAAAGAAGAGTGTTGTGTCATTTTGATGTTTTGGTTACAATTTTATCGGTTGATGGATATGCTGAATTGTGTTGTGTTGTGTTTGTACTTCTGATATAGTGGAATCAAAAATACATGTACATACTAACAGGCTAATGGGTGAGATTTCTCTGTTACTGTTTGGGTTCAAAAATATGTGTGTATATATCTTTCAAATTTTCTATATTTTCACCAACAAATTCAATGGCTCTTAAAGGGGGGCTTTGTGCAAACTGAACCTTATATGAACAAGGTTTTGCCACTAACATGACAACATCACCCAACACTAACTTTAAGTCAAGTAAGACACATTTACTAGTTCTTATCATTTGTTGGAAGGATGGTTCTTCATAAATTGCATTATGAAAATCAGTAAATATGAAGCATTGGATGCTACGGTTCATGAGATACAGCATTAAAAAAAAAAAAAAAGTGTCATGATGACACTTGTGTGTATGATTCCCAAAAGAAGGACATCACTACATTTTATTGGGAGCTACCAGATATCGTGTTAACTGCAATGTGACTTTGAAAATGAGATCAAGGTCACTAAAGATAACTTGGTTCTACATCAGCCGTCAATATATGCCGTCACCAAATTTGAAGACATTGGGAAAAATAGTTCACAAGCGCGTGACCTTGAAATAAGGTCAAGGTCAGATGGACTGGTGGCTGAATAATCCACCAAATTTGAAGACAATTGGAAGTATAAACGGTTCATGGGATTTATCACGGACAAGATTTGAATGAACAAAACTGCACTATTTAACTCTGAGTAGTCATGACAAATATTTTCCCACAAACAATGGGGATAAAAGCTCATAAGTTTTTAATTTAAATTTCAAAATTGAACAAATTAAAAAAAAATGTATTTCAAGTAACCAGCAGTCAGATTAGGTAATATTTCATTCACTTGTAAATTCTTCATTGACCAAAATGGATGCCAAAGTAGACATGTTTATTGTCCCCTTGGAGATTAGATAACGTTCACCTGATGACCTTCTACCACCCTCTGTGATCTCATTTCCTTGTGTAAGTTTCAAGCAGCGAGAACAAAGACCCAATCAAACACAGACATTTTTTGCCAAAAGCTTGAATATTTTTTTGGTCTAAGCTGGTGAGAAATAAATGAAGCAAAAGTATTCTTGTTACTCACACTTCCACTGATTGAGTTTTCAGTATTTCTAAGACGAATCTTGATCTTTGAACAACAGAGAGAAATGGTGACGCTGTGAAGGCAATGGCAAATCCGATTCCAAAATATTAAAAAAACTTAATGCATTAATGAAATCTAGATTTAGAAAATCTAAAATGATCTTTTAAAATAGTTTCTTTCAATCTGAAGAAATTTTGCTGAGTAAGGGAATTTGCAAATATGGTTTAATTTTAACTACTTATTACCCCAGATTTAATAGAATAATGAACAGTTGGGATTTTTTTAAAAATCAGATATGGAGTTGGTTGTGACTCTTTAACAACTAAAGAAGAAAACTATTAATCATGTCTTTGTCATAAATGGAAAGAATGTTCCATTACCTGATTTACACTTTACTATCCTAAACCAGCCAGCAACAAACAGTAATTTCCAGGAACAGTCGTTACTTCTGGATATAATAACACAATTGATAACACTTGACATGTGGGACTCCAACAACATACTCATTTTCACTTCAATAAACAGAATATACAGATAGATTTGTCTACAGTCCTCTGATGATATCATTCAACTGTAACATGATATCAACAATGATAATATAACAAATGTTATTTAACTCAGTGAAAACATTTTATTTAAAAACAATTTTAAATATTTTTTTCAATAATTCCACATTACACCATTGAAAGTATAATAAAAGAAAACATTTTGACAGTTAACACTGTACTTCACTTCACTTACCTTCAGCTCTTGTCAGTCTTGTGAAGTGATAATGTAGCAAGTAGATGAGACTAATTAACATGGTTTACTGATTAACATGGTTTACTAATTACATGCTGATGTCAGGTGCCATTAAGGCATCAAGAGAGAGAAGTGACATTCCACAGACAAACAGACGTGATTATTTCCTACAATTACTTCTTTAACACTTAACTGTAGATCAAATACTTATCAAATCCCAGTGCATATTTACACTGTTCATATACTCAAATCTTGCTTGCGATGATAGGTATAGCAATAGCAATAGCAATAGCAATAGTAATAGCAATAGTAATAGCAATAGTAATATCAATAGTAATACCGATAGTAATAGCAATAGTAATAGCAAAAGTAATACCGATAGTAATAGCAATAGTAATAGCAATAGTAATACCGATAGTAATAGCAATAGTAATAGCAAAAGTAATACCAATAGTAATAGCAATAGTAATACCAATAGCAATAGTAATACCAATAGTAATAGCAATAGTAATACCAATAGTAATAGCAATAGTAATAGCAATAGTAATAGTAACAGCAATAGTAATACTGATAGTAATACCGATAGCAATAGCAATAGTAATAACAATAGTAATACCGATAGCAACAGCAATAGTTATACCGATAGCAATAGTAATACCAATAGCAATAGTAATGGCAATAGTAATAGCAATAGTAATACCAATAGTAATACCGATAGTAATAGCAAAGGTAATAGCAATAGTAATAGCAATAGTAATAGCAATAGTAATATCGATAGTAATAGCAATAGAAATACTGATAGCAATAGCAATAGCAATACCAATAATAATAGCAATACCAATAGTAATAGCAATAGTAATACCAATAGTAATAGCAATAGTAATACCAATAGTAATAGCAATAGTAATACCAATAGTAATAGTAATAGCAATAGTAATACCAATAGCAATAGTAATAGCAATACCGATAGTAATAGCAATAGTAATACCGATAGTAATAGCAATAGTAATAGCAATAGCAATACCGATAGCAACAGCAATAGTAATACCGATAGCAATAGTAATAGCATAGTAATACCGATAGCAATAGTAATACTGATAGCAACAGCAATAGTAATACCACTACCAATAGCAATATCAATAGTAATACCCATAGCAATAGTAATAGTAACAGCAATAGTAATACTGATAGCAATAGTAATACCAATAGCAATAGTAATGGCATTAGCTTTAGTAATGGTAACAGTGAATTCTACTGGTAATAGCAACATAAATAGCAACAGCATATAATGATGTTGGTTACTCAACATAAGGACAATGTTTTGTTTCCACAAAGCTGATAATTGCCTTAGAGTAGGAACATATTCAAACTTATCTAACTCATTTCCCCAAAGTGTTAATCGTACAATTGTCTGTATCGGTAGAGATCTAATTTGTATCAAGCGGTATTATGTCAAGGTAATATATTATTCTTCAATGACTCTGTGATCCATATATTTGTTAATTCTTCAATGACTCAGATGATTTACACAGTCCTATTCCACCAGCAATTCTCTACCCTGACCAGTCCAGTCTAGCTGCACAGTGACAGATTCATTCTAGCTTTACAAAATGTTATAAACAACAGTTTCTCACAACACTGATTGAATAGACAACAGATAAACACAGATTTCCGTGATAATTAGGAGAAAACTAGATGTGTAATTAAACACCTTGTTAAACATCTCGTCAGGAGTAACATGGAGATATACTGACAGCTTGAGATCAAACTGACATGAGCTAACATCAACATCAGAGTGATTAGCAGGATATCTATGGACTGACTGGAGATATACTGACAGCTTGAGATATAACTGACAAGAGCTAACATCAACATCAGAGTGATTAGCAGGATATCTATGGACTGACTGGAGATATACTGACAGCTTGAGATATAACTGACAAGAGCTAACATCAACATCAGAGTGATTAGCAGGATATCTATGGACTGACTGGAGATATACTGACAGCTTGAGATCAAACTGACAGGGGCTAACATCAACATCAGAGTGATTAGCAGGATATCTATGGAGTGACTGGAGATATACTGACAGCTTGAGATCAAACTGACATGAGCTAACATCAACATCAGAGTGATTAGCAGGATATCTATGGACCGACTGGAGATATACTGACAGCTTGAGATCAAACTGACAGGAGCTAACATTAACATCAGAGAGATTAGCAGGATATCTATGGACCGACTGGAGATATACTGACAGCTTGAGATATAACTGACAGGAGCTAACATCAACATCAGAGTGATTAGCAGGATATCTATGGACTGACTGGAGATATACTGACAGCTTGAGATCAAACTGACAGGAGCTAACATTAACATCAGAGAGATTAGCAGGATATCTATGGACCGACTGGAGATATACTGACAGCTTGAGATATAACTGACAAGAGCTAACATCAACATCAGAGTGATTAGCAGGATATCTATGGACTGACTGGAGATATACTGACAGCTTGAGATCAAACTGACAGGAGCTAACATTAACATCAGAGTGATTAGCAGGATATCTATGGACTGACTGGAGATATACTGACAGCTTGAGATTAAACTGACAAGAGCTAACATCAACATCAGAGTGATTAGCAGGATATCTATGGACTGACTGGAGATATACTGACAGCTTGAGATCAAACTGACATGAGCTAACATCAACATCAGAGTGATTAGCAGGATATCTATGGACTGACTGGAGATATACTGACAGCTTGAGATATAACTGACAAGAGCTAACATCAACATCAGAGTGATTAGCAGGATATCTATGGACTGACTGGAGATATACTGACAGCTTGAGATCAAACTGACAGGGGCTAACATCAACATCAGAGAGATTAGCAGGATATCTATGGACCGACTGGAGATATACTGACAGCTTGAGATATAACTGACAAGAGCTAACATCAACATCAGAGTGATTAGCAGGATATCTATGGACCGACTGGAGATATACTGACAGCTTGAGATATAACTGACAAGAGCTAACATCAACATCAGAGTGATTAGCAGGATATCTATGGACTGACTGGAGATATACTGACAGCTTGAGATCAAACTGACAGGAGCTAACATTAACATCAGAGTGATTAGCAGGATATCTATGGACTGACTGGAGATATACTGACAGCTTGAGATTAAACTGACAAGAGCTAACATCAACATCAGAGTGATTAGCAGGATATCTATGGACTGACTGGAGATATACTGACAGCTTGAGATCAAACTGACATGAGCTAACATCAACATCAGAGTGATTAGCAGGATATCTATGGACTGACTGGAGATATACTGACAGCTTGAGATATAACTGACAAGAGCTAACATCAACATCAGAGTGATTAGCAGGATATCTATGGACTGACTGGAGATATACTGACAGCTTGAGATCAAACTGACAGGAGCAAACATTAACATCAGAGTGATTAGCAGGATATCTATGGACTGACTGGAGATATACTGACAGCTTGAGATTAAACTGACAAGAGCTAACATCAACATCAGAGTGATTAGCAGGATATCTATGGACTGACTGGAGATATACTGACAGCTTGAGATTAAACTGACAAGAGCTAACATCAACATCAGAGTGATTAGCAGGATATCTATGGACCGACTGGAGATATACTGACAGCTTGAGATCAAACTGACAGGAGCTAACATCAACATCAGACTGATTAGCAGGATATCTATGGACTGACTGGAGATATACTGACAGCTTGAGATTAAACTGACATGAGCTAACATCAACATCAGAGTGATTAGCAGGATATCTATGGACCGACTGGAGATATACTGACAGCTTGAGATCAAACTGACAGGAGCTAACATCAACATCAGACTGATTAGCAGGATATCTATGGACTGACTGGAGATATACTGACAGCTTGAGATATAACTGACAAGAGCTAACATCAACATCAGAGTGATTAGCAGGATATCTATGGACTGACTGGAGATATACTGACAGCTTGAGATATAACTGACAAGAGCTAACATCAACATCAGAGAGATTAGCAGGATATCTATGGACTGACTGGAGATATACTGACAGCTTGAGATTAAACTGACAAGAGCTAACATCAACATCAGACTGATTAGCAGGATATCTATGGACTGACTGGAGATATACTGACAGCTTGAGATTAAACTGACATGAGCTAACATCAACATCAGAGTGATTAGCAGGATATCTATGGACCGACTGGAGATATACTGACAGCTTGAGATCAAACTGACAGGAGCTAACATCAACATCAGACTGATTAGCAGGATATCTATGGACTGACTGGAGATATACTGACAGCTTGAGATATAACTGACAAGAGTTAACATCAACATCAGAGAGATTAGCAGGATATCTATGGACTGACTGGAGATATACTGACAGCTTGAGATTAAACTGACAAGAGCTAACATCAACATCAGACTGATTAGCAGGATATCTATGGACTGACTGGAGATATACTGACAGCTTGAGATTAAACTGACATGAGCTAACATCAACATCAGAGTGATTAGCAGGATATCTATGGACCGACTGGAGATATACTGACAGCTTGAGATCAAACTGACAGGAGCTAACATCAACATCAGACTGATTAGCAGGATATCTATGGACTGACTGGAGATATACTGACAGCTTGAGATTAAACTGACAAGAGCTAACATCAACATCAGACTGATTAGCAGGATATCTATGGACTGACTGGAGATATACTGACAGCTTGAGATTAAACTGACAAGAGCTAACATCAACATCAGACTGATTAGCAGGATATCTATGGACTGACTGGAGATATACTGACAGCTTGAGATATAACTGACAAGAGTTAACATCAACATCAGAGAGATTAGCAGGATATCTATGGACTGACTGGAGATATACTGACAGCTTGAGATTAAACTGACAAGAGCTAACATCAACATCAGAGTGATTAGCAGGATATCTATGGACTGACTGGAGATATACTGACAGCTTGAGATTAAACTGACAAGAGCTAACATCAACATCAGAGTGATTAGCAGGATATCTATGGACCGACTGGAGATATACTGACAGCTTGAGATCAAACTGACAGGAGCTAACATCAACATCAGACTGATTAGCAGGATATCTATGGACTGACTGGAGATATACTGACAGCTTGAGATTAAACTGACATGAGCTAACATCAACATCAGAGTGATTAGCAGGATATCTATGGACCGACTGGAGATATACTGACAGCTTGAGATCAAACTGACAGGAGCTAACATCAACATCAGACTGATTAGCAGGATATCTATGGACTGACTGGAGATATACTGACAGCTTGAGATATAACTGACAAGAGCTAACATCAACATCAGAGTGATTAGCAGGATATCTATGGACCGACTGGAGATATACTGACAGCTTGAGATCAAACTGACAGGAGCTAACATCAACATCAGACTGATTAGCAGGATATCTATGGACTGACTGGAGATATACTGACAGCTTGAGATTAAACTGACATGAGCTAACATCAACATCAGAGTGATTAGCAGGATATCTATGGACTGACTGGAGATATACTGACAGCTTGAGATCAAACTGACAGGGGCTAACATCAACATCAGAGAGATTAGCAGGATATCTATGGACTGACTGGAGATATACTGACAGCTTGAGATTAAACTGACAGGAGCTAACATCAACATCAGAGTGATTAGCAGGATATCTATGGACCGACTGGAGACATACTGACAGCTTGAGATCAAACTGACAGGAGCTAACATTAACATCAGAGTGATTAGCAGGATATCTATGGACTGACTGGAGATATACTGACAGCTTGAGATCAAACTGACAGGGGCTAACATTAACATCAGAGTGATTAGCAGGATATCTATGGACTGACTGGAGATATACTGACAGCTTGAGATCAAACTGACATGAGCTAACATCAACATCAGAGTGATTAGCAGGATATCTATGGACTGACTGGAGATATACTGACAGCTTGAGATCAAACTGACAGGAGCTAACATCAACATCAGAGTGATTAGCAGGATATCTATGGACTGACTGGAGATATACTGACAGCTTGAGATTAAACTGACAAGAGCTAACATCAACATCAGAGTGATTAGCAGGATATCTATGGACTGACTGGAGATATACTGACAGCTTGAGATCAAACTGACATGAGCTAACATCAACATCAGAGTGATTAGCAGGATATCTATGGACTGACTGGAGATATACTGACAGCTTGAGATCAAACTGACAGGGGCTAACATCAACATCAGAGAGATTAGCAGGATATCTATGGACTGACTGGAGATATACTGACAGCTTGAGATCAAACTGACAGGGGCTAACATCAACATCAGAGTGATTAGCAGGATATCTATGGACTGACTGGAGATATACTGACAGCTTGAGATCAAACTGACATGAGCTAACATCAACATCAGAGTGATTAGCAGGATATCTATGGACCGACTGGAGATATACTGACAGCTTGAGATCAAACTGACAGGAGCTAACATCAACATCAGACTGATTAGCAGGATATCTATGGACTGACTGGAGATATACTGACAGCTTGAGATCAAACTGACAGGGGCTAACATCAACATCAGAGTGATTAGCAGGATATCTATGGACTGACTGGAGATATACTGACAGCTTGAGATCAAACTGACAGGGGCTAACATCAACATCAGAGTGATTAGCAGGATATCTATGGACCGACTGGAGATATACTGACAGCTTGAGATCAAACTGACAGGAGCTAACATCAACATCAGACTGATTAGCAGGATATCTATGGACTGACTGGAGATATACTGACAGCTTGAGATCAAACTGACAGGGGCTAACATTAACATCAGAGTGATTAGCAGGATATCTATGGACTGACTGGAGATATACTGACAGCTTGAGATCAAACTGACAGGAGCTAACATCAACATCAGAGTGATTAGCAGGATATCTATGGACTGACTGGAGATATACTGACAGCTTGAGATCAAACTGACAGGGGCTAACATCAACATCAGAGTGATTAGCAGGATATCTATGGACTGACTGGAGATATACTGACAGCTTGAGATCAAACTGACAGGGGCTAACATCAACATCAGAGTGATTAGCAGGATATCTATGGACCGACTGGAGATATACTGACAGCTTGAGATCAAACTGACAGGAGCTAACATCAACATCAGACTGATTAGCAGGATATCTATGGACTGACTGGAGATATACTGACAGCTTGAGATTAAACTGACATGAGCTAACATCAACATCAGAGTGATTAGCAGGATATCTATGGACCGACTGGAGATATACTGACAGCTTGAGATCAAACTGACAGGAGCTAACATCAACATCAGACTGATTAGCAGGATATCTATGGACTGACTGGAGATATACTGACAGCTTGAGATATAACTGACAAGAGCTAACATCAACATCAGAGTGATTAGCAGGATATCTATGGACCGACTGGAGATATACTGACAGCTTGAGATCAAACTGACAGGAGCTAACATCAACATCAGACTGATTAGCAGGATATCTATGGACTGACTGGAGATATACTGACAGCTTGAGATTAAACTGACATGAGCTAACATCAACATCAGAGTGATTAGCAGGATATCTATGGACTGACTGGAGATATACTGACAGCTTGAGATCAAACTGACAGGGGCTAACATCAACATCAGAGAGATTAGCAGGATATCTATGGACTGACTGGAGATATACTGACAGCTTGAGATTAAACTGACAGGAGCTAACATCAACATCAGAGTGATTAGCAGGATATCTATGGACCGACTGGAGACATACTGACAGCTTGAGATCAAACTGACAGGAGCTAACATCAACATCAGAGTGATTAGCAGGATATCTATGGACTGACTGGAGATATACTGACAGCTTGAGATCAAACTGACAGGGGCTAACATTAACATCAGAGTGATTAGCAGGATATCTATGGACTGACTGGAGATATACTGACAGCTTGAGATCAAACTGACATGAGCTAACATCAACATCAGAGTGATTAGCAGGATATCTATGGACTGACTGGAGATATACTGACAGCTTGAGATCAAACTGACAGGAGCTAACATCAACATCAGAGTGATTAGCAGGATATCTATGGACTGACTGGAGATATACTGACAGCTTGAGATTAAACTGACAAGAGCTAACATCAACATCAGAGTGATTAGCAGGATATCTATGGACTGACTGGAGATATACTGACAGCTTGAGATCAAACTGACATGAGCTAACATCAACATCAGAGTGATTAGCAGGATATCTATGGACTGACTGGAGATATACTGACAGCTTGAGATCAAACTGACAGGGGCTAACATCAACATCAGAGTGATTAGCAGGATATCTATGGACTGACTGGAGATATACTGACAGCTTGAGATCAAACTGACAGGGGCTAACATCAACATCAGAGAGATTAGCAGGATATCTATGGACCGACTGGAGATATACTGACAGCTTGAGATCAAACTGACAGGAGCTAACATCAACATCAGACTGATTAGCAGGATATCTATGGACTGACTGGAGATATACTGACAGCTTGAGATCAAACTGACAGGGGCTAACATCAACATCAGAGTGATTAGCAGGATATCTATGGACTGACTGGAGATATACTGACAGCTTGAGATCAAACTGACAGGGGCTAACATCAACATCAGAGTGATTAGCAGGATATCTATGGACCGACTGGAGATATACTGACAGCTTGAGATCAAACTGACAGGAGCTAACATCAACATCAGACTGATTAGCAGGATATCTATGGACTGACTGGAGATATACTGACAGCTTGAGATCAAACTCACAGGGGCTAACATCAACATCAGAGTGATTAGCAGGATATCTATGGACTGACTGGAGATATACTGACAGCTTGAGATATAACTGACAAGAGCTAACATTAACATCAGAGTGATTAGCAGGATATCTATGGACTGACTGGAGATATACTGACAGCTTGAGATTAAACTGACATGAGCTAACATCAACATCAGAGTGATTAGCAGGATATCTATGGACTGACTGGAGATATACTGACAGCTTGAGATCAAACTGACAAGAGCTAACATCAACATCAGTGTGATTAGCAGGATATCTATTGACTGACTGGAGATATACTGACAGCTTGAGATTAAACTGACAGGGGCTAACATCAACATCAGAGTGATTAGCAGGATATCTATGGACTGACTGGAGATATACTGACAGCTTGAGATCAAACTGACAGGAGCTAACATCAACATCAGAGAGATTAGCAGGATATCTATGGACTGACTGGAGATATACTGACAGCTTGAGATCAAACTGACAGGGGCTAACATCAACATCAGAGAGATTAGCAGGATATCTATGGACTGACTGGAGATATACTGACAGCTTGAGATCAAACTGACAGGGGCTAACATCAACATCAGAGTGATTAGCAGGATATCTATGGACTGACTGGAGATATACTGACAGCTTGAGATCAAACTGACATGAGCTAACATCAACATCAGAGTGATTAGCAGGATATCTATGGACTGACTGGAGATATACTGACAGCTTGAGATTAAACTGACAAGAGCTAACATCAACATCAGAGTGATTAGCAGGATATCTATGGACTGACTGGAGATATACTGACAGCTTGAGATTAAACTGACAGGGGCTAACATCAACATCAGAGTGATTAGCAGGATATCTATGGACTGACTGGAGATATACTGACAGCTTGAGATCAAACTGACAGGAGCTAACATCAACATCAGAGTGATTAGCAGGATATCTATGGACTGACTGGAGATATACTGACAGCTTGAGATATAACTGACAAGAGCTAACATCAACATCAGAGTGATTAGCAGGATATCTATGGACTGACTGGAGATATACTGACAGCTTGAGATCAAACTGACAGGAGCTAACATCAACATCAGACTGATTAGCAGGATATCTATGGACTGACTGGAGATATACTGACAGCTTGAGATTAAACTGACAGGGGCTAACATCAACATCAGACTGATTAGCAGGATATCTATGGACTGACTGGAGATATACTGACAGCTTGAGATCAAACTGACAGGAGCTAACATCAACATCAGAGAGATTAGCAGGATATCTATTGACTGACTGGAGATATACTGACAGCTTGAGATCAAACTGACAGGAGCTAACATCAACATCAGAGTGATTAGCAGGATATCTATGGACTGACTGGAGATATACTGACAGCTTGAGATCAAACTGACAAGAGCTAACATCAACATCAGAGAGATTAGCAGGATATCTATGGACCGACTGGAGATATACTGACAGCTTGAGATCAAACTGACAAGAGCTAACATCAACATCAGAGAGATTAGCAGGATATCTATGGACCGACAGGAGATATACTGACAGCTTGAGATCAAACTGACAAGAGCTAACATCAACATCAGAGAGATTAGCAGGATATCTATGGACTGACTGGAGATATACTGACAGCTTGAGATTAAACTGACAGGGGCTAACATCAACATCAGAGAGATTAGCAGGATATCTATGGACCGACTGGAGATATACTGACAGCTTGAGATTAAACTGACAGGAGCTAACATCAACATCAGAGTGATTAGCAGGATATCTATGGACTGACTGGAGATATACTGACAGCTTGAGATTAAACTGACAGGAGCTAACATCAACATCAGTGTGATTAGCAGGATATCTATGGACTGACTGGAGATATACTGACAGCTTGAGATCAAACTGACAAGAGCTAACATCAACATCAGAGAGATTAGCAGGATATCTATGGACCGACTGGAGATATACTGACAGCTTGAGATTAAACTGACAGGGGCTAACATCAACATCAGAGAGATTAGCAGGATATCTATGGACTGACTGGAGATATACTGACAGCTTGAGATCAAACTGACAGGAGCTAACATCAACATCAGAGTGATTAGCAGGATATCTATGGACTGACTGGAGATATACTGACAGCTTGAGATTAAACTGACAGGGGCTAACATCAACATCAGAGAGATTAGCAGGATATCTATGGACTGACTGGAGATATACTGACAGCTTGAGATTAAACTGACAAGAGTTAACATCAACATCAGAGTGATTAGCAGGATATCTATGGACTGACTGGAGATATACTGACAGCTTGAGATCAAACTGACAGGGGCTAACATCAACATCAGAGTGATTAGCAGGATATCTATGGACCGACTGGAGATATACTGACAGCTTGAGATTAAACTGACAAGAGCTAACATCAACATCAGAGTGATTAGCAGGATATCTATGGACCGACTGGAGATATACTGACAGCTTGAGATCAAACTGACAAGAGCTAACATCAACATCAGAGTGATTAGCAGGATATCTATGGACTGACTGGAGATATACTGACAGCTTGAGATTAAACTGACAGGGGCTAACATCAACATCAGAGTGATTAGCAGGATATCTATGGACTGACTGGAGATATACTGACAGCTTGAGATCAAACTGACAGGAGCTAACATCAACATCAGAGTGATTAGCAGGATATCTATGGACTGACTGGAGATATACTGACAGCTTGAGATATAACTGACAAGAGCTAACATCAACATCAGAGTGATTAGCAGGATATCTATGGACTGACTGGAGATATACTGACAGCTTGAGATCAAACTGACAGGAGCTAACATCAACATCAGAGTGATTAGCAGGATATCTATGGACTGACTGGAGATATACTGACAGCTTGAGATTAAACTGACAGGGGCTAACATCAACATCAGACTGATTAGCAGGATATCTATGGACTGACTGGAGATATACTGACAGCTTGAGATCAAACTGACAGGAGCTAACATCAACATCAGAGAGATTAGCAGGATATCTATGGACTGACTGGAGATATACTGACAGCTTGAGATCAAACTGACAGGAGCTAACATCAACATCAGAGTGATTAGCAGGATATCTATGGACCGACTGGAGATATACTGACAGCTTGAGATCAAACTGACAGGGGCTAACATCAACATCAGAGTGATTAGCAGGATATCTATGGACTGACTGGAGATATACTGACAGCTTGAGATCAAACTGACAGGGGCTAACATCAACATCAGAGTGATTAGCAGGATATCTATGGACTGACTGGAGATATACTGACAGCTTGAGATCAAACTGACAGGGGCTAAGATCAACATCAGAGTGATTAGCAGGATATCTATGGACTGACTGGAGATATACTGACAGCTTGAGATCAAACTGACAGGAGCTAACATCAACATCAGAGAGATTAGCAGGATATCTATGGACTGACTGGAGATATACTGACAGCTTGAGATCAAACTGACAGGGGCTAACATCAACATCAGACTGATTAGCAGGATATCTATGGACTGACTGGAGATATACTGACAGCTTGAGATCAAACTGACAGGAGCAAACATCAACATCAGAGAGATTAGCAGGATATCTATGGACTGACTGGAGATATACTGACAGCTTGAGATCAAACTGACAGGAGCTAACATCAACATCAGAGTGATTAGCAGGATATCTATGGACTGACTGGAGATATACTGACAGCTTGAGATCAAACTGACAAGAGCTAACATCAACATCAGAGTGATTAGCAGGATATCTATGGACTGACTGGAGATATACTGACAGCTTGAGATTAAACTGACAGGGGCTAACATCAACATCAGACTGATTAGCAGGATATCTATGGACTGACTGGAGATATACTGACAGCTTGAGATATAACTGACAGGAGCTAACATCAACATCAGAGTGATTAGCAGGATATCTATGGACTGACTGGAGATATACTGACAGCTTGAGATCAAACTGACAGGAGCTAACATCAACATCAGAGTGATTAGCAGGATATCTATGGACTGACTGGAGACATACTGACAGCTTGAGATCAAACTGACAGGAGCTAACATCAACATCAGAGTGATTAGCAGGATATCTATGGACTGACTGGAGATATACTGACAGCTTGAGATCAAACTGACAGGGGCTAACATCAACATCAGAGTGATTAGCAGGATATCTATGGACTGACTGGAGATATACTGACAGCTTGAGATATAACTGAAAAGAGCTAACATCAACATCAGAGTGATTAGCAGGATATCTATGGACTGACTGGAGATATACTGACAGCTTGAGATCAAACTGACAGGGGCTAACATCAACATCAGAGTGATTAGCAGGATATCTATGGACCGACTGGAGATATACTGACAGCTTGAGATCAAACTGACAGGAGCTAACATCAACATCAGAGTGATTAGCAGGATATCTATGGACTGACTGGAGATATACTGACAGCTTGAGATCAAACTGACAGGGGCTAACATCAACATCAGAGTGATTAGCAGGATATCTATGGACCGACTGGAGATATACTGACAGCTTGAGATTAAACTGACAGGGGCTAACATCAACATCAGAGTGATTAGCAGGATATCTATGGACCGACTGGAGATATACTGACAGCTTGAGATCAAACTGACAGGAGCTAACATCAACATCAGACTGATTAGCAGGATATCTATGGACTGACTGGAGATATACTGACAGCTTGAGATCAAACTGACAGGAGCTAACATCAACATCAGAGAGATTAGCAGGATATCTATGGACTGACTGGAGATATACTGACAGCTTGAGATCAAACTGACAGGAGCTAACATCAACATCAGAGAGATTAGCAGGATATCTATGGACTGACTGGAGATATACTGACAGCTTGAGATCAAACTGACAGGGGCTAACATCAACATCAGAGTGATTAGCAGGATATCTATGGACTGACTGGAGATATACTGACAGCTTGAGATTAAACTGACAGGGGCTAACATCAACATCAGACTGATTAGCAGGATATCTATGGACTGACTGGAGATATACTGACAGCTTGAGATCAAACTGACATGAGCTAACATCAACATCAGAGAGATTAGCAGGATATCTATGGACCGACTGGAGATATACTGACAGCTTGAGATCAAACTGACAGGAGCTAACATCAACATCAGAGTGATTAGCAGGATATCTATGGACTGACTGGAGATATACTGACAGCTTGAGATTAAACTGACAGGGGCTAACATCAACATCAGACTGATTAGCAGGATATCTATGGACTGACTGGAGATATACTGACAGCTTGAGATCAAACTGACATGAGCTAACATCAACATCAGAGAGATTAGCAGGATATCTATGGACCGACTGGAGATATACTGACAGCTTGAGATCAAACTGACAGGAGCTAACATCAACATCAGAGTGATTAGCAGGATATCTATGGACTGACTGGAGATATACTGACAGCTTGAGATCAAACTGACAGGGGCTAACATCAACATCAGAGTGATTAGCAGGATATCTATGGACTGACTGGAGATATACTGACAGCTTGAGATCAAACTGACAGGAGCTAACATCAACATCAGAGTGATTAGCAGGATATCTATGGACTGACTGGAGATATACTGACAGCTTGAGATTAAACTGACAGGGGCTAACATCAACATCAGAGTGATTAGCAGGATATCTATGGACTGACTGGAGATATACTGACAGCTTGAGATTAAACTGACAAGAGCTAACATCAACATCAGAGTGATTAGCAGGATATCTATGGACCGACTGGAGATATACTGACAGCTTGAGATTAAACTGACAGGGGCTAACATCAACATCAGAGAGATTAGCAGGATATCTATGGACTGACTGGAGATATACTGACAGCTTGAGATCAAACTGACAGGGGCTAACATCAACATCAGAGTGATTAGCAGGATATCTATGGACTGACTGGAGATATACTGACAGCTTGAGATCAAACTGACATGAGCTAACATCAACATCAGAGTGATTAGCAGGATATCTATGGACCGACTGGAGATATACTGACAGCTTGAGATCAAACTGACAGGGGCTAACATCAACATCAGAGTGATTAGCAGGATATCTATGGACTGACTGGAGATATACTGACAGCTTGAGATCAAACTGACATGAGCTAACATCAACATCAGAGTGATTAGCAGGATATCTATGGACTGACTGGAGATATACTGACAGCTTGAGATATAACTGACAAGAGCTAACATCAACATCAGAGTGATTAGCAGGATATCTATGGAATGACTGGAGATATACTGACAGCTTGAGATCAAACTGACAGGGGCTAACATCAACATCAGAGTGATTAGCAGGATATCTATGGACCGACTGGAGATATACTGACAGCTTGAGATCAAACTGACAGGAGCTAACATCAACATCAGAGTGATTAGCAGGATATCTATGGACTGACTGGAGATATACTGACAGCTTGAGATCAAACTGACAGGGGCTAACATCAACATCAGAGTGATTAGCAGGATATCTATGGACCGACTGGAGATATACTGACAGCTTGAGATTAAACTGACAGGGGCTAACATCAACATCAGAGTGATTAGCAGGATATCTATGGACTGACTGGAGATATACTGACAGCTTGAGATTAAACTGACAGGGGCTAACATCAACATCAGAGTGATTAGCAGGATATCTATGGACCGACTGGAGATATACTGACAGCTTGAGATCAAACTGACATGAGCTAACATCAACATCAGAGAGATTAGCAGGATATCTATGGACCGACTGGAGATATACTGACAGCTTGAGATCAAACTGACAGGAGCTAACATCAACATCAGAGTGATTAGCAGGATATCTATGGACTGACTGGAGATATACTGACAGCTTGAGATCAAACTGACAGGGGCTAACATCAACATCAGAGTGATTATCAGGATATCTATGGACTGACTGGAGATATACTGACAGCTTGAGATCAAACTGACAGGAGCTAACATCAACATCAGAGTGATTAGCAGGATATCTATGGACTGACTGGAGATATACTGACAGCTTGAGATTAAACTGACAGGGGCTAACATCAACATCAGAGTGATTAGCAGGATATCTATGGACTGACTGGAGATATACTGACAGCTTGAGATTAAACTGACAAGAGCTAACATCAACATCAGAGTGATTAGCAGGATATCTATGGACCGACTGGAGATATACTGACAGCTTGAGATTAAACTGACAGGGGCTAACATCAACATCAGAGTGATTAGCAGGATATCTATGGACTGACTGGAGATATACTGACAGCTTGAGATTAAACTGACAGGGGCTAACATCAACATCAGAGTGATTAGCAGGATATCTATGGACTGACTGGAGATATACTGACAGCTTGAGATTAAACTGACAAGAGCTAACATCAACATCAGAGTGATTAGCAGGATATCTATGGACCGACTGGAGATATACTGACAGCTTGAGATCAAACTGACAGGAGCTAACATCAACATCAGACTGATTAGCAGGATATCTATGGACTGACTGGAGATATACTGACAGCTTGAGATCAAACTGACAGGAGCTAACATCAACATCAGAGAGATTAGCAGGATATCTATGGACTGACTGGAGATATACTGACAGCTTGAGATCAAACTGACAGGAGCTAACATCAACATCAGAGAGATTAGCAGGATATCTATGGACCGACTGGAGATATACTGACAGCTTGAGATCAAACTGACAGGGGCTAACATCAACATCAGAGAGATTAGCAGGATATCTATGGACCGACTGGAGATATACTGACAGCTTGAGATCAAACTGACAGGGGCTAACATCAACATCAGAGTGATTAGCAGGATATCTATGGACCGACTGGAGATATACTGACAGCTTGAGATCAAACTGACAGGGGCTAACATCAACATCAGAGTGATTAGCAGGATATCTATGGACTGACTGGAGATATACTGACAGCTTGAGATCAAACTGACAGGGGCTAACATCAACATCAGAGAGATTAGCAGGATATCTATGGACTGACTGGAGATATACTGACAGCTTGAGATCAAACTGACAGGGGCTAACATCAACATCAGAGTGATTAGCAGGATATCTATGGACTGACTGGAGATATACTGACAGCTTGAGATCAAACTGACAGGGGCTAACATCAACATCAGAGTGATTAGCAGGATATCTATGGACTGACTGGAGATATACTGACAGCTTGAGATCAAACTGACAGGGGCTAACATCAACATCAGAGTGATTAGCAGGATATCTATGGACTGACTGGAGATATACTGACAGCTTGAGATCAAACTGACAGGGGCTAACATCAACATCAGAGTGATTAGCAGGATATATATGGACTGACTGGAGATATACTGACAGCTTGAGATTAAACTGACAAGAGCTAACATCAACATCAGAGTGATTAGCAGGATATCTATGGACCGACTGGAGATATACTGACAGCTTGAGATCAAACTGACAGGGGCTAACATCAACATCAGAGTGATTAGCAGGATATCTATGGACTGACTGGAGATATACTGACAGCTTGAGATCAAACTGACAGGGGCTAACATCAACATCAGAGAGATTAGCAGGATATCTATGGACTGACTGGAGATATACT
This sequence comes from Gibbula magus, assembly GCA_936450465.1. Taxonomy (NCBI): domain Eukaryota; kingdom Metazoa; phylum Mollusca; class Gastropoda; order Trochida; family Trochidae; genus Gibbula; species Gibbula magus. Next base: position 835,306 of record OW388289.1, on the reverse strand, counting down.
GACAGCTTGAGATCAAACTGACAGGGGCTAACATCAACATCAGAGTGATTAGCAGGATATCTATGGACTGACTGGAGATATACTGACAGCTTGAGATCAAACTGACAGGAGCTAACATCAACATCAGAGTGATTAGCAGGATATCTATGGACTGACTGGAGATATACTGACAGCTTGAGATCAAACTGACAGGAGCTAACATCAACATCAGAGAGATTAGCAGGATATCTATGGACTGACTGGAGATATACTGACAGCTTGAGATATAACTGACAGGGGCTAACATCAACATCAGAGTGATTAGCAGGATATCTATGGACTGACTGGAGATATACTGACAGCTTGAGATTAAACTGACAGGAGCTAACATCAACATCAGAGTGATTAGCAGGATATCTATGGACCGACTGGAGATATACTGACAGCTTGAGATTAAACTGACAGGGGCTAACATCAACATCAGAGTGATTAGCAGGATATCTATGGACCGACTGGAGATATACTGACAGCTTGAGATTAAACTGACATGAGCTAACATCAACATCAGAGTGATTAGCAGGATATCTATGGACCGACTGGAGATATACTGACAGCTTGAGATCAAACTGACAGGGGCTAACATCAACATCAGAGTGATTAGCAGGATATCTATGGACTGACTGGAGATATACTGACAGCTTGAGATCAAACTGACAGGGGCTAACATCAACATCAGAGTGATTAGCAGGATATCTATGGACCGACTGGAGATATACTGACAGCTTGAGATCAAACTGACAGGGGCTAACATCAACATCAGAGTGATTAGCAGGATATCTATGGACTGACTGGAGATATACTGACAGCTTGAGATTAAACTGACAGGGGCTAACATCAACATCAGAGTGATTAGCAGGATATCTATGGACTGACTGGAGATATACTGACAGCTTGAGATCAAACTGACAGGAGCTAACATCAACATCAGAGTGATTAGCAGGATATCTATGGACTGACTGGAGATATACTGACAGCTTGAGATTAAACTGACAGGGGCTAACATCAACATCAGAGTGATTAGCAGGATATCTATGGACTGACTGGAGATATACTGACAGCTTGAGATATAAATGACATGAGCTAACATCAACATCAGACTGATTAGCAGGATATCTATGGACTGACTGGAGATATACTGACAGCTTGAGATATAACTGACAAGAGCTAACATCAACATCAGACTGATTAGCAGGATATCTATGGACTGACTGGAGATATACTGACAGCTTGAGATTAAACTGACAGGAGCTAACATCAACATCAGAGAGATTAGCAGGATATCTATGGACTGACTGGAGATATACTGACAGCTTGAGATATAACTGACAAGAGCTAACATCAACATCAGACTGATTAGCAGGATATCTATGGACTGACTGGAGATATACTGACAGCTTGAGATTAAACTGACAGGGGCTAACATCAACATCAGTGTGATTAGCAGGATATCTATGGACTGACTGGAGATATACTGACAGCTTGAGATCAAACTGACAGGAGCTAACATCAACATCAGACTGATTAGCAGGATATCTATGGACTGACTGGAGATATACTGACAGCTTGAGATATAACTGACAAGAGCTAACATCAACATCAGACTGATTAGCAGGATATCTATGGACTGACTGGAGATATACTGACAGCTTGAGATTAAACTGACAGGAGCTAACATCAACATCAGAGTGATTAGCAGGATATCTATGGACTGACTGGAGATATACTGACAGCTTGAGATATAACTGACAAGAGCTAACATCAACATCAGAGTGATTGGCAGGATATCTATGGACTGACTGGAGATATACTGACAGCTTGAGATCAAACTGACATGAGCTAACATCAACATCAGAGAGATTAGCAGGATATCTATGGACTGACTGGAGATATACTGACAGCTTGAGATCAAACTGACAGGGGCTAACATCAACATCAGAGAGATTAGCAGGATATCTATGGACCGACTGGAGATATACTGACAGCTTGAGATCAAACTGACAGGAGCTAACATCAACATCAGACTGATTAGCAGGATATCTATGGACTGACTGGAGATATACTGACAGCTTGAGATTAAACTGACAGGAGCTAACATCAACATCAGAGTGATTAGCAGGATATCTATGCACCGACTGGAGATATACTGACAGCTTGAGATCAAACTGACAGGAGCTAACATCAACATCAGAGTGATTAGCAGGATATCTATGGACTGACTGGAGATATACTGACAGCTTGAGATTTAACTGACAGGGGCTAACATCAACATCAGAGTGATTAGCAGGATATCTATGGACTGACTGGAGATATACTGACAGCTTGAGATTAAACTGACAGGGGCTAACATCAACATCAGAGTGATTAGCAGGATATCTATGGACGGACTGGAGATATACTGACAGCTTGAGATTAAACTGACAGGGGCTAACATCAACATCAGAGTGATTAGCAGGATATCTATGGACTGACTGGAGATATACTGACAGCTTGAGATCAAACTGACAGGAGCTAACATCAACATCAGAGTGATTAGCAGGATATCTATGGACTGACTGGAGATATACTGACAGCTTGAGATCAAACTGACATGAGCTAACATCAACATCAGAGTGATTAGCAGGATATCTATGGACCGACTGGAGATATACTGACAGCTTGAGATTAAACTGACAGGAGCTAACATCAACATCAGAGTGATTAGCAGGATATCTATGGACTGACTGGAGATATACTGACAGCTTGAGATATAACTGACAAGAGCTAACATCAACATCAGAGTGATTAGCAGGATATCTATGGACCGACTGGAGATATACTGACAGCTTGAGATTAAACTGACAGGAGCTAACATCAACATCAGAGTGATTAGCAGGATATCTATGGACTGACTGGAGATATACTGACAGCTTGAGATATAACTGACAAGAGCTAACATCAACATCAGAGTGATTAGCAGGATATCTATGGACTGACTGGAGATATACTGACAGCTTGAGATCAAACTGACAGGGGCTAACATCAACATCAGAGTGATTAGCAGGATATCTATGGACTGACTGGAGATATACTGACAGCTTGAGATCAAACTGACAGGAGCTAACATCAACATCAGACTGATTAGCAGGATATCTATGGACTGACTGGAGATATACTGACAGCTTGAGATTAAACTGACAGGGGCTAACATTAACATCAGAGTGATTAGCAGGATATCTATGGACTGACTGGAGATATACTGACAGCTTGAGATTAAACTGACAGGAGCTAACATCAACATCAGAGTGATTAGCAGGATATCTATGGACTGACTGGAGATATACTGACAGCTTGAGATATAACTGACAAGAGCTAACATCAACATCAGAGTGATTAGCAGGATATCTATGGACTGACTGGAGATATACTGACAGCTTGAGATCAAACTGACATGAGCTAACATCAACATCAGAGAGATTAGCAGGATATCTATGGACTGACTGGAGATATACTGACAGCTTGAGATCAAACTGACAGGGGCTAACATCAACATCAGAGAGATTAGCAGGATATCTATGGACCGACTGGAGATATACTGACAGCTTGAGATCAAACTGACAGGAGCTAACATCAACATCAGACTGATTAGCAGGATATCTATGGACTGACTGGAGATATACTGACAGCTTGAGATTAAACTGACAGGAGCTAACATTAACATCAGAGTGATTAGCAGGATATCTATGGACTGACTGGAGATATACTGACAGCTTGAGATATAACTGACAAGAGCTAACATCAACATCAGAGTGATTAGCAGGATATCTATGGACTGACTGGAGATATACTGACAGCTTGAGATCAAACTGACATGAGCTAACATCAACATCAGAGAGATTAGCAGGATATCTATGGACTGACTGGAGATATACTGACAGCTTGAGATATAACTGACAAGAGGTAACATTAACATCAGAGTGATTAGCAGGATATCTATGGACTGACTGGAGATATACTGACAGCTTGAGATCAAACTGACAGGGGCTAACATCAACATCAGAGTGATTAGCAGGATATCTATGGACTGACTGGAGATATACTGACAGCTTGAGATTAAACTGACAGGGGCTAACATCAACATCAGAGAGATTAGCAGGATATCTATGGACCGACTGGAGATATACTGACAGCTTGAGATTAAACTGACAGGAGCTAACATCAACATCAGAGAGATTAGCAGGATATCTATGGACTGACTGGAGATATACTGACAGCTTGAGATCAAACTGACAGGGGCTAACATCAACATCAGAGTGATTAGCAGGATATCTATGGACTGACTGGAGATATACTGACAGCTTGAGATCAAACTGACAGGGGCTAACATCAACATCAGAGTGATTAGCAGGATATCTATGGACTGACTGGAGATATACTGACAGCTTGAGATCAAACTGACAGGGGCTAACATCAACATCAGAGAGATTAGCAGGATATCTATGGACCGACTGGAGATATACTGACAGCTTGAGATCAAACTGACAGGAGCTAACATCAACATCAGACTGATTAGCAGGATATCTATGGACTGACTGGAGATATACTGACAGCTTGAGATCAAACTGACATGAGCTAACATCAACATCAGAGTGATTAGCAGGATATCTATGGACTGACTGGAGATATACTGACAGCTTGAGATCAAACTGACAGGAGCTAACATCAACATCAGACTGATTAGCAGGATATCTATGGACTGACTGGAGATATACTGACAGCTTGAGATCAAACTGACATGAGCTAACATCAACATCAGAGTGATTAGCAGGATATCTATGGACTGACTGGAGATATACTGACAGCTTGAGATTAAACTGACAGGAGCTAACATCAACATCAGAGAGATTAGCACGATATCTATGGACCGACTGGAGATATACTGACAGCTTGAGATCAAACTGACATGAGCTAACATCAACATCAGAGAGATTAGCAGGATATCTATGGACTGACTGGAGATATACTGACAGCTTGAGATCAAACTGACAGGGGCTAACATCAACATCAGAGAGATTAGCAGGATATCTATGGACCGACTGGAGATATACTGACAGCTTGAGATCAAACTGACAGGAGCTAACATCAACATCAGACTGATTAGCAGGATATCTATGGACTGACTGGAGATATACTGACAGCTTGAGATCAAACTGACATGAGCTAACATCAACATCAGAGTGATTAGCAGGATATCTATGGACTGACTGGAGATATACTGACAGCTTGAGATCAAACTGACAGGGGCTAACATCAACATCAGACTGATTAGCAGGATATCTATGGACTGACTGGAGATATACTGACAGCTTGAGATTAAACTGACAGGAGCTAACATCAACATCAGAGTGATTAGCAGGATATCTATGGACTGACTGGAGATATACTGACAGCTTGAGATATAACTGACAAGAGCTAACATCAACATCAGAGTGATTAGCAGGATATCTATGGACTGACTGGAGATATACTGACAGCTTGAGATATAACTGACAAGAGCTAACATCAACATCAGAGTGATTAGCAGGATATCTATGGACTGACTGGAGATATACTGACAGCTTGAGATCAAACTGACATGAGCTAACATCAACATCAGAGAGATTAGCAGGATATCTATGGACTGACTGGAGATATACTGACAGCTTGAGATCAAACTGACAGGGGCTAACATCAACATCAGAGAGATTAGCAGGATATCTATGGACCGACTGGAGATATACTGACAGCTTGAGATCAAACTGACAGGAGCTAACATCAACATCAGACTGATTAGCAGGATATCTATGGACTGACTGGAGATATACTGACAGCTTGAGATTAAACTGACAGGAGCTAACATTAACATCAGAGTGATTAGCAGGATATCTATGGACTGACTGGAGATATACTGACAGCTTGAGATATAACTGACAAGAGCTAACATCAACATCAGAGTGATTAGCAGGATATCTATGGACTGACTGGAGATATACTGACAGCTTGAGATCAAACTGACATGAGCTAACATCAACATCAGAGAGATTACCAGGATATCTATGGACTGACTGGAGATATACTGACAGCTTGAGATCAAACTGACAGGGGCTAACATCAACATCAGAGAGATTAGCAGGATATCTATGGACCGACTGGAGATATACTGACAGCTTGAGATCAAACTGACAGGAGCTAACATCAACATCAGACTGATTAGCAGGATATCTATGGACTGACTGGAGATATACTGACAGCTTGAGATTAAACTGACAGGAGCTAACATCAACATCAGAGTGATTAGCAGGATATCTATGGACTGACTGGAGATATACTGACAGCTTGAGATTAAACTGACAGGGGCTAACATCAACATCAGAGAGATTAGCAGGATATCTATGGACTGACTGGAGATATACTGACAGCTTGAGATCAAACTGACAGGAGCTAACATCAACATCAGAGAGATTAGCAGGATATCTATGGACTGACTGGAGATATACTGACAGCTTGAGATCAAACTGACAGGGGCTAACATCAACATCAGAGAGATTAGCAGGATATCTATGGACCGACTGGAGATATACTGACAGCTTGAGATATAACTGACAAGAGCTAACATCAACATCAGAGTGATTAGCAGGATATCTATGGACTGACTGGAGATATACTGACAGCTTGAGATATAACTGACAGGAGCTAACATCAACATCAGAGAGATTAGCAGGATATCTATGGACTGACTGGAGATATACTGACAGCTTGAGATTAAACTGACAAGAGCTAACATCAACATCAGAGAGATTAGCAGGATATCTATGGACTGACTGGAGATATACTGACAGCTTGAGATATAACTGACAGGGGCTAACATCAACATCAGAGTGATTAGCAGGATATCTATGGACTGACTGGAGATATACTGACAGCTTGAGATATAACTGACAAGAGCTAACATTAACATCAGAGAGATTAGCAGGATATCTATGGACTGACTGGAGATATACTGACAGCTTGAGATATAACTGACAAGAGCTAACATCAACATCAGAGTGATTAGCAGGATATCTATGGACTGACTGGAGATATACTGACAGCTTGAGATCAAACTGACAGGAGCTAACATTAACATCAGAGTGATTAGCAGGATATCTATGGACTGACTGGAGATATACTGACAGCTTGAGATATAACTGACAAGAGCTAACATCAACATCAGAGTGATTAGCAGGATATCTATGGACCGACTGGAGATATACTGACAGCTTGAGATTAAACTGACAGGGGCTAACATCAACATCAGTGTGATTAGCAGGATATCTATGGACTGACTGGAGATATACTGACAGCTTGAGATCAAACTGACAGGGGCTAACATCAACATCAGAGTGATTAGCAGGATATCTATGGACTGACTGGAGATATACTGACAGCTTGAGATCAAACTGACAGGGGCTAACATCAACATCAGAGTGATTAGCAGGATATCTATGGACCGACTGGAGATATACTGACAGCTTGAGATTAAACTGACAAGAGCTAACATTAACATCAGAGTGATTAGCAGGATATCTATGGACTGACTGGAGATATACTGACAGCTTGAGATCAAACTGACAGGGGCTAACATCAACATCAGAGAGATTAGCAGGATATCTATGGACTGACTGGAGATATACTGACAGCTTGAGATCAAACTGACAGGGGCTAACATCAACATCAGAGTGATTAGCAGGATATCTATGGACTGACTGGAGATATACTGACAGCTTGAGATCAAACTGACAGGGGCTAACATCAACATCAGAGAGATTAGCAGGATATCTATAGACTGACTGGAGATATACTGACAGCTTGAGATCAAACTGACAGGGGCTAACATCAACATCAGAGTGATTAGCAGGATATCTATGGACTGACTGGAGATATACTGACAGCTTGAGATCAAACTGACAGGGGCTAACATCAACATCAGAGTGATTAGCAGGATATCTATGGACTGACTGGAGATATACTGACAGCTTGAGATCAAACTGACAGGAGCTAACATCAACATCAGAGTGATTAGCAGGATATCTATGGACTGACTGGAGATATACTGACAGCTTGAGATTAAACTGAGAAGAGCTAACATCAACATCAGAGTGATTAGCAGGATATCTATGGACTGACTGGAGATATACTGACAGCTTGAGATTAAACTGACAGGGGCTAACATCAACATCAGAGAGATTAGCAGGATATCTATGGACCGACTGGAGATATACTGACAGCTTGAGATTAAACTGACAGGGGCTAACATTAACATCAGAGTGATTAGCAGGATATCTATGGACTGACTGGAGATATACTGACAGCTTGAGATCAAACTGACAGGGGCTAACATCAACATCAGAGTGATTAGCAGGATATCTATGGACTGACTGGAGATATACTGACAGCTTGAGATCAAACTGACAGGGGCTAACATCAACATCAGACTGATTAGCAGGATATCTATGGACTGACTGGAGATATACTGACAGCTTGAGATCAAACTGACAGGAGCTAACATCAACATCAGAGAGATTAGCAGGATATCTATGGACCGACTGGAGATATACTGACAGCTTGAGATCAAACTGACAGGGGCTAACATCAACATCAGAGAGATTAGCAGGATATCTATGGACTGACTGGAGATATACTGACAGCTTGAGATTAAACTGACAAGAGTTAACATCAACATCAGAGTGATTAGCAGGATATCTATGGACCGACTGGAGATATACTGACAGCTTGAGATCAAACTGACAGGGGCTAACATCAACATCAGAGAGATTAGCAGGATATCTATGGACTGACTGGAGATATACTGACAGCTTGAGATCAAACTGACAGGGGCTAACATCAACATCAGAGTGATTAGCAGGATATCTATGGACTGACTGGAGATATACTGACAGCTTGAGATCAAACTGACAGGGGCTAACATCAACATCAGAGTGATTAGCAGGATATCTATGGACTGACTGGAGATATACTGACAGCTTGAGATTAAACTGACATGAGCTAACATCAACATCAGAGTGATTAGCAGGATATCTATGGACCGACTGGAGATATACTGACAGCTTGAGATTAAACTGACATGAGCTAACATCAACATCAGAGAGATTAGCAGGATATCTATGGACCGACTGGAGATATACTGACAGCTTGAGATCAAACTGACAGGAGCTAACATCAACATCAGAGTGATTAGCAGGATATCTATGGACCGACTGGAGATATACTGACAGCTTGAGATCAAACTGACAGGGGCTAACATCAACATCAGAGTGATTAGCAGGATATCTATGGACCGACTGGAGATATACTGACAGCTTGAGATTAAACTGACAGGAGCTAACATCAACATCAGAGAGATTAGCAGGATATCTATGGACTGACTGGAGATATACTGACAGCTTGAGATCAAACTGACAAGAGCTAACATCAACATCAGAGAGATTAGCAGGATATCTATGGACTGACTGGAGATATACTGACAGCTTGAGATTAAACTGACAAGAGCTAACATCAACATCAGAGTGATTAGCAGGATATCTATGGACCGACTGGAGATATACTGACAGCTTGAGATCAAACTGACAAGAGCTAACATCAACATCAGAGTGATTAGCAGGATATCTATGGACTGACTGGAGATATACTGACAGCTTGAGATCAAACTGACAGGAGCTAACATCAACATCAGAGTGATTAGCAGGATATCTATGGACTGACTGGAGATATACTGACAGCTTGAGATCAAACTGACAAGAGCTAACATCAACATCAGAGTGATTAGCAGGATATCTATGGACTGACTGGAGATATACTGACAGCTTGAGATTAAACTGACAAGAGCTAACATCAACATCAGAGAGATTAGCAGGATATCTATGGACTGACTGGAGATATACTGACAGCTTGAGATCAAACTGACAGGGGCTAACATCAACATCAGAGTGATTAGCAGGATATCTATGGACTGACTGGAGATATACTGACAGCTTGAGATCAAACTGACAGGGGCTAACATCAACATCAGAGTGATTAGCAGGATATCTATGGACCGACTGGAGATATACTGACAGCTTGAGATTAAACTGACAAGAGCTAACATTAACATCAGAGTGATTAGCAGGATATCTATGGACTGACTGGAGATATACTGACAGCTTGAGATCAAACTGACAGGGGCTAACATCAACATCAGAGAGATTAGCAGGATATCTATGGACTGACTGGAGATATACTGACAGCTTGAGATCAAACTGACAGGGGCTAACATCAACATCAGAGTGATTAGCAGGATATCTATGGACTGACTGGAGATATACTGACAGCTTGAGATCAAACTGACAGGAGCTAACATCAACATCAGAGTGATTAGCAGGATATCTATGGACTGACTGGAGATATACTGACAGCTTGAGATTAAACTGACAAGAGCTAACATTAACATCAGAGTGATTAGCAGGATATCTATGGACTGACTGGAGATATACTGACAGCTTGAGATCAAACTGACAGGGGCTAACATCAACATCAGAGAGATTAGCAGGATATCTATGGACTGACTGGAGATATACTGACAGCTTGAGATCAAACTGACAGGGGCTAACATCAACATCAGAGTGATTAGCAGGATATCTATGGACTGACTGGAGATATACTGACAGCTTGAGATCAAACTGACAGGGGCTAACATCAACATCAGAGAGATTAGCAGGATATCTATAGACTGACTGGAGATATACTGACAGCTTGAGATCAAACTGACAGGGGCTAACATCAACATCAGAGTGATTAGCAGGATATCTATGGACTGACTGGAGATATACTGACAGCTTGAGATCAAACTGACAGGGGCTAACATCAACATCAGAGTGATTAGCAGGATATCTATGGACTGACTGGAGATATACTGACAGCTTGAGATCAAACTGACAGGAGCTAACATCAACATCAGAGTGATTAGCAGGATATCTATGGACTGACTGGAGATATACTGACAGCTTGAGATTAAACTGACAAGAGCTAACATCAACATCAGAGTGATTAGCAGGATATCTATGGACTGACTGGAGATATACTGACAGCTTGAGATTAAACTGACAGGGGCTAACATCAACATCAGAGAGATTAGCAGGATATCTATGGACCGACTGGAGATATACTGACAGCTTGAGATTAAACTGACAGGGGCTAACATTAACATCAGAGTGATTAGCAGGATATCTATGGAATGACTGGAGATATACTGACAGCTTGAGATCAAACTGACAGGGGCTAACATCAACATCAGAGTGATTAGCAGGATATCTATGGACTGACTGGAGATATACTGACAGCTTGAGATCAAACTGACAGGGGCTAACATCAACATCAGACTGATTAGCAGGATATATATGGACTGACTGGAGATATACTGACAGCTTGAGATCAAACTGACAGGAGCTAACATCAACATCAGAGAGATTAGCAGGATATCTATGGACCGACTGGAGATATACTGACAGCTTGAGATCAAACTGACAGGGGCTAACATCAACATCAGAGAGATTAGCAGGATATCTATGGACTGACTGGAGATATACTGACAGCTTGAGATTAAACTGACAAGAGTTAACATCAACATCAGAGTGATTAGCAGGATATCTATGGACCGACTGGAGATATACTGACAGCTTGAGATCAAACTGACAGGGGCTAACATCAACATCAGAGAGATTAGCAGGATATCTATGGACTGACTGGAGATATACTGACAGCTTGAGATCAAACTGACAGGGGCTAACATCAACATCAGAGTGATTAGCAGGATATCTATGGACTGACTGGAGATATACTGACAGCTTGAGATCAAACTGACAGGGGCTAACATCAACATCAGAGTGATTAGCAGGATATCTATGGACTGACTGGAGATATACTGACAGCTTGAGATTAAACTGACATGAGCTAACATCAACATCAGAGTGATTAGCAGGATATCTATGGACCGACTGGAGATATACTGACAGCTTGAGATTAAACTGACATGAGCTAACATCAACATCAGAGAGATTAGCAGGATATCTATGGACCGACTGGAGATATACTGACAGCTTGAGATCAAACTGACAGGAGCTAACATCAACATCAGAGTGATTAGCAGGATATCTATGGACCGACTGGAGATATACTGACAGCTTGAGATCAAACTGACAGGGGCTAACATCAACATCAGAGTGATTAGCAGGATATCTATGGACCGACTGGAGATATACTGACAGCTTGAGATTAAACTGACAGGAGTTAACATCAACATCAGAGTGATTAGCAGGATATCTATGGACTGACTGGAGATATACTGACAGCTTGAGATCAAACTGACAAGAGCTAACATCAACATCAGAGAGATTAGCAGGATATCTATGGACTGACTGGAGATATACTGACAGCTTGAGATTAAACTGACAGGAGCTAACATCAACATCAGAGTGATTAGCAGGATATCTATGGACCGACTGGAGATATACTGACAGCTTGAGATCAAACTGACAAGAGCTAACATCAACATCAGAGTGATTAGCAGGATATCTATGGACTGACTGGAGATATACTGACAGCTTGAGATCAAACTGACAGGAGCTAACATCAACATCAGAGTGATTAGCAGGATATCTATGGACTGACTGGAGATATACTGACAGCTTGAGATCAAACTGACAAGAGCTAACATCAACATCAGAGTGATTAGCAGGATATCTATGGACTGACTGGAGATATACTGACAGCTTGAGATTAAACTGACAAGAGCTAACATCAACATCAGAGAGATTAGCAGGATATCTATGGACTGACTGGAGATATACTGACAGCTTGAGATCAAACTGACAGGGGCTAACATCAACATCAGAGTGATTAGCAGGATATCTATGGACTGACTGGAGATATACTGACAGCTTGAGATCAAACTGACAGGGGCTAACATCAACATCAGAGTGATTAGCAGGATATCTATGGACTGACTGGAGATATACTGACAGCTTGAGATCAAACTGACAGGGGCTAACATCAACATCAGAGTGATTAGCAGGATATCTATGGACTGACTGGAGATATACTGACAGCTTGAGATCAAACTGACAGGGGCTAACATCAACATCAGAGTGATTAGCAGGATATTTATGGACTGACTGGAGATATACTGACAGCTTGAGATCAAACTGACAAGAGCTAACATCAACATCAGAGTGATTAGCAGGATATCTATGGACTGACTGGAGATATACTGACAGCTTGAGATCAAACTGACAAGAGCTAACATCAACATCAGAGTGATTAGCAGGATATCTATGGACTGACTGGAGATATACTGACAGCTTGAGATTAAACTGACAAGAGCTAACATCAACATCAGAGAGATTAGCAGGATATCTATGGACTGACTGGAGATATACTGACAGCTTGAGATCAAACTGACAGGGGCTAACATCAACATCAGAGTGATTAGCAGGATATATATGGACTGACTGGAGATATACTGACAGCTTGAGATCAAACTGACAGGAGCTAACATTAACATCAGAGTGAATAGGATATCTATGGACTGACTGGAGATATACTGACAGCTTGAGATCAAACTGACAAGAGCTAACATCAACATCAGAGTGATTAGCAGGATATCTATGGACTGACTGGAGATATACTGACAGCTTGAGATCAAACTGACAGGGGCTAACATCAACATCAGAGTGATTAGCAGGATATCTATGGACTGACTGGAGATATACTGACAGCTTGAGATCAAACTGACAGGGGCTAACATCAACATCAGAGTGATTAGCAGGATATCTATGGACTGACTGGAGATATACTGACAGCTTGAGATCAAACTGACAGGAGCTAACATCAACATCAGAGTGATTAGCAGGATATCTATGGACTGACTGGAGATATACTGACAGCTTGAGATTAAACTGACAAGAGCTAACATGAACATCAGAGTGATTAGCAGGATATCTATGGACTGACTGGAGATATACTGACAGCTTGAGATTAAACTGACAGGGGCTAACATCAACATCAGAGAGATTAGCAGGATATCTATGGACCGACTGGAGATATACTGACAGCTTGAGATTAAACTGACAGGGGCTAACATTAACATCAGAGTGATTAGCAGGATATCTATGGACTGACTGGAGATATACTGACAGCTTGAGATCAAACTGACAGGGGCTAACATCAACATCAGAGTGATTAGCAGGATATCTATGGACTGACTGGAGATATACTGACAGCTTGAGATCAAACTGACAGGGGCTAACATCAACATCAGAGAGATTAGCAGGATATCTATGGACTGACTGGAGATATACTGACAGCTTGAGATTAAACTGACAAGAGTTAACATCAACATCAGAGTGGTTAGCAGGATATCTATGGACCGACTGGAGATATACTGACAGCTTGAGATCAAACTGACAGGGGCTCACATCAACATCAGAGAGATTAGCAGGATATCTATGGACTGACTGGAGATATACTGACAGCTTGAGATCAAACTGACAGGGGCTAACATCAACATCAGAGTGATTAGCAGGATATCTATGGACTGACTGGAGATATACTGACAGCTTGAGATCAAACTGACAGGGGCTAACATCAACATCAGAGTGATTAGCAGGATATCTATGGACTGACTGGAGATATACTGACAGCTTGAGATTAAACTGACATGAGCTAACATCAACATCAGAGTGATTAGCAGGATATCTATGGACCGACTGGAGATATACTGACAGCTTGAGATTAAACTGACATGAGCTAACATCAACATCAGAGAGATTAGCAGGATATCTATGGACCGACTGGAGATATACTGACAGCTTGAGATCAAACTGACAGGAGCTAACATCAACATCAGAGTGATTAGCAGGATATCTATGGACCGACTGGAGATATACTGACAGCTTGAGATCAAACTGACAGGGGCTAACATCAACATCAGAGTGATTAGCAGGATATCTATGGACCGACTGGAGATATACTGACAGCTTGAGATTAAACTGACAGGAGCTAACATCAACATCAGAGAGATTAGCAGGATATCTATGGACTGACTGGAGATATACTGACAGCTTGAGATCAAACTGACAAGAGCTAACATCAACATCAGAGAGATTAGCAGGATATCTATGGACTGACTGGAGATATACTGACAGCTTGAGATTAAACTGACAGGAGCTAACATCAACATCAGAGTGATTAGCAGGATATCTATGGACCGACTGGAGATATACTGACAGCTTGAGATCAAACTGACAAGAGCTAACATCAACATCAGAGTGATTAGCAGGATATCTATGGACTGACTGGAGATATACTGACAGCTTGAGATCAAACTGACAGGAGCTAACATCAACATCAGAGTGATTAGCAGGATATCTATGGACTGACTGGAGATATACTGACAGCTTGAGATCAAACTGACAAGAGCTAACATCAACATCAGAGTGATTAGCAGGATATCTATGGACTGACTGGAGATATACTGACAGCTTGAGATTAAACTGACAAGAGCTAACATCAACATCAGAGAGATTAGCAGGATATCTATGGACTGACTGGAGATATACTGACAGCTTGAGATCAAACTGACAGGAGCTAACATCAACATCAGAGTGATTAGCAGGATATCTATGGACTGACTGGAGATATACTGACAGCTTGAGATCAAACTGACAGGGGCTAACATCAACATCAGAGAGATTAGCAGGATATCTATGGACTGACTGGAGATATACTGACAGCTTGAGATCAAACTGACAGGGGCTAACATCAACATCAGAGTGATTAGCAGGATATCTATGGACTGACTGGAGATATACTGACAGCTTGAGATCAAACTGACAGGAGCTAACATCAACATCAGACTGATTAGCAGGATATCTATGGACTGACTGGAGATATACTGACAGCTTGAAATTAAACTGACAGGGGCTAACATCAACATCAGAGAGATTAGCAGGATATCTATGGACTGACTGGAGATATACTGACAGCTTGAGATCAAACTGACAGGAGCTAACATCAACATCAGACTGATTAGCAGGATATCTATGGACTGACTGGAGATATACTGACAGCTTGAAATTAAACTGACAGGGGCTAACATCAACATCAGAGAGATTAGCAGGATATCTATGGACTGACTGGAGATATACTGACAGCTTGAGATTAAACTGACAGGAGCTAACATCAACATCAGAGTGATTAGCAGGATATCTATGGACTGACTGGAGATATACTGACAGCTTGAGATCAAACTGACATGAGCTAACATCAACATCAGAGAGATTAGCAGGATATCTATGGACCGACTGGAGATATACTGACAGCTTGAGATTAAACTGACAAGAGCTAACATCAACATCAGAGAGATTAGCAGGATATCTATGGACTGACTGGAGATATACTGACAGCTTGAGATTAAACTGACAAGAGCTAACATCAACATCAGAGAGATTAGCAGGATATCTATGGACCGACTGGAGATATACTGACAGCTTGAGATTAAACTGACAAGAGCTAACATCAACATCAGAGAGATTAGCAGGATATCTATGGACTGACTGGAGATATACTGACAGCTTGAGATCAAACTGACAGGAGCTAACATCAACATCAGAGTGATTAGCAGGATATCTATGGACTGACTGGAGATATACTGACAGCTTGAGATCAAACTGACAGGGGCTAACATCAACATCAGAGAGATTAGCAGGATATCTATGGACCGACTGGAGATATACTGACAGCTTGAGATTAAACTGACAGGGGCTAACATCAACATCAGAGAGATTAGCAGGATATCTATGGACTGACTGGAGATATACTGACAGCTTGAGATTAAACTGACAGGAGCTAACATCAACATCAGAGAGATTAGCAGGATATCTATGGACTGACTGGAGATATACTGACAGCTTGAGATCAAACTGACAGGAGCTAACATCAACATCAGAGTGATTAGCAGGATATCTATGGACTGACTGGAGATATACTGACAGCTTGAGATCAAACTGACATGAGCTAACATCAACATCAGAGAGATTAGCAGGATATCTATGGACCGACTGGAGATATACTGACAGCTTGAGATTAAACTGACAGGGGCTAACATCAACATCAGAGTGATTAGCAGGATATCTATGGACTGACTGGAGATATACTGACAGCTTGAGATCAAACTGACAGGGGCTAACATCAACATCAGACTGATTAGCAGGATATCTATGGACTGACTGGAGATATACTGACAGCTTGAGATCAAACTGACAGGAGCTAACATCAACATCAGAGTGATTAGCAGGATATCTATGGACTGACTGGAGATATACTGACAGCTTGAGATCAAACTGACAGGAGCTAACATCAACATCAGAGTGATTAGCAGGATATCTATGGACCGACTGGAGATATACTGACAGCTTGAGATCAAACTGACAGGGGCTAACATCAACATCAGAGTGATTAGCAGGATATCTATGGACTGACTGGAGATATACTGACAGCTTGAGATCAAACTGACAGGGGCTAACATCAACATCAGACTGATTAGCAGGATATCTATGGACTGACTGGAGATATACTGACAGCTTGAGATCAAACTGACAGGAGCTAACATCAACATCAGAGTGATTAGCAGGATATCTATGGACTGACTGGAGATATACTGACAGCTTGAGATCAAACTGACAGGGGCTAACATCAACATCAGAGAGATTAGCAGGATATCTATGGACTGACTGGAGATATACTGACAGCTTGAGATCAAACTGACAGGGGCTAACATCAACATCAGAGTGATTAGCAGGATATCTATGGACTGACTGGAGATATACTGACAGCTTGAGATCAAACTGACAGGGGCTAACATCAACATCAGAGTGATTAGCAGGATATCTATGGACTGACTGGAGATATACTGACAGCTTGAGATCAAACTGACAGGGGCTAACATTAACATCAGAGTGATTAGCAGGATATCTATGGACTGACTGGAGATATACTGACAGCTTGAGATCAAACTGACAGGGGCTAACATTAACATCAGAGTGATTAGCAGGATATCTATGGACTGACTGGAGATATACTGACAGCTTGAGATCAAACTGACAGGGGCTAACATTAACATCAGAGTGATTAGCAGGATATCTATGGACTGACTGGAGATATACTGACAGCTTGAGATCAAACTGACAGGGGCTAACATTAACATCAGAGTGATTAGCAGGATATCTATGGACTGACTGGAGATATACTGACAGCTTGAGATCAAACTGACAGGGGCTAACATTAACATCAGAGTGATTAGCAGGATATCTATGGACTGACTGGAGATATACTGACAGCTTGAGATCAAACTGACAAGAGCTTACATCAACATCAGAGTGATTAGCAGGATATCTATGGACTGACTGGAGATATACTGACAGCTTGAGATCAAACTGACAGGGGCTAACATCAACATCAGAGAGATTAGCAGGATATCTATGGACCGACTGGAGATATACTGACAGCTTGAGATCAAACTGACATGAGCTAACATCAACATCAGAGTGATTAGCAGGATATCTATGGACTGACTGGAGACATACTGACAGCTTGAGATTAAACTGACAGGGGCTAACATCAACATCAGAGAGATTAGCAGGATATCTATGGACCGACTGGAGATATACTGACAGCTTGAGATCAAACTGACAGGGGCTAACATCAACATCAGAGAGATTAGCAGGATATCTATGGACCGACTGGAGATATACTGACAGCTTGAGATCAAACTGACAGGAGCTAACATCAACATCAGAGTGATTAGCAGGATATCTATGGACTGACTGGAGATATACTGACAGCTTGAGATTAAACTGACAGGGGCTAACATCAACATCAGAGTGATTAGCAGGATATCTATGGACTGACTGGAGATATACTGACAGCTTGAGATATAAATGACATGAGCTAACATCAACATCAGAGTGATTAGCAGGATATCTATGGACTGACTGGAGATATACTGACAGCTTGAGATCAAACTGACAGGGGCTAACATAAACATCAGAGTGATTAGCAGGATATCTATGGACTGACTGGAGATATACTGACAGCTTGAGATCAAACTGACAGGGGCTAACATCAACATCAGAGTGATTAGCAGGATATCTATGGACCGACTGGAGATATACTGACAGCTTGAGATCAAACTGACAGGGGCTAACATTAACATCAGAGTGATTAGCAGGATATCTATGGACTGACTGGAGATATACTGACAGCTTGAGATCAAACTGACAGGGGCTAACATCAACATCAGAGAGATTAGCAGGATATCTATGGACCGACTGGAGATATACTGACAGCTTGAGATCAAACTGACAGGGGCTAACATTAACATCAGAGTGATTAGCAGGAAATCTATGGACTGACTGGAGATATACTGACAGCTTGAGATCAAACTGACAGGGGCTAACATCAACATCAGAGAGATTAGCAGGATATCTATGGACCGACTGGAGATATACTGACAGCTTGAGATCAAACTGACAGGGGCTAACATTAACATCAGAGTGATTAGCAGGATATCTATGGACCGACTGGAGATATAATGACAGCTTGAGATCAAACTGACATGAGCTAACATCAACATCAGAGTGATTAGCAGGATATCTATGGACCGACTGGAGATATACTGACAGCTTGAGATCAAACTGACAGGGGCTAACATTAACATCAGAGTGATTAGCAGGATATCTATGGACTGACTGGAGATATACTGACAGCTTGAGATCAAACTGACAGGGGCTAACATCAACATCAGAGAGATTAGCAGGATATCTATGGACCGACTGGAGATATACTGACAGCTTGAGATCAAACTGACAGGGGCTAACATTAACATCAGAGTGATTAGCAGGATATCTATGGACTGACTGGAGATATACTGACAGCTTGAGATCAAACTGACAGGGGCTAACATCAACATCAGAGAGATTAGCAGGATATCTATGGACCGACTGGAGATATACTGACAGCTTGAGATCAAACTGACAGGGGCTAACATTAACATCAGAGTGATTAGCAGGATATCTATGGACCGACTGGAGATATACTGACAGCTTGAGATCAAACTGACATGAGCTAACATCAACATCAGAGTGATTAGCAGGATATCTATGGACCGATTGGAGATATACTGACAGCTTGAGATCAAACTGACAGGGGCTAACATTAACATCAGAGTGATTAGCAGGATATCTATGGACTGACTGGAGATATACTGACAGCTTGAGATCAAACTGACAGGGGCTAACATCAACATCAGAGAGATTAGCAGGATATCTATGGACCGACTGGAGATATACTGACAGCTTGAGATCAAACTGACAGGGGATAACATTAACATCAGAGTGATTAGCAGGATATCTATGGACTGACTGGAGATATACTGACAGCTTGAGATTAAACTGACAAGAGCTAACATCAACATCAGAGTGATTAGCAGGATATCTATGGACTGACTGGAGATATACTGACAGCTTGAGATCAAACTGACAGGAGCTAACATCAACATCAGAGTGATTAGCAGGATATCTATGGACTGACTGGAGATATACTGACAGCTTGAGATTAAACTGACATGAGCTAACATCAACATCAGAGAGATTAGCAGGATATCTATGGACTGACTGGAGATATACTGACAGCTTGAGATTAAACTGACATGAGCTAACATCAACATCAGAGAGATTAGCAGGATATCTATGGACTGACTGGAGATATACTGACAGCTTGAGATCAAACTGACATGAGCTAACATCAACATCAGAGTGATTAGCAGGATATCTATGGACTGACTGGAGATATACTGACAGCTTGAGATCAAACTGACAGGAGCTAACATCAACATCAGAGTGATTAGCAGGATATCTATGGACTGACTGGAGATATACTGACAGCTTGAGATCAAACTGACAAGAGCTAACATCAACATCAGAGTGATTAGCAGGATATCTATGGACTGACTGGAGATATACTGACAGCTTGAGATCAAACTGACAGGAGCTAACATCAACATCAGAGTGATTAGCAGGATATCTATGGACCGACTGGAGATATACTGACAGCTTGAGATCAAACTGACAGGGGATAACATTAACATCAGAGTGATTAGCAGGATATCTATGGACTGACTGGAGATATACTGACAGCTTGAGATTAAACTGACATGAGCTAACATCAACATCAGAGTGATTAGCAGGATATCTATGGACTGACTGGAGATATACTGACAGCTTGAGATCAAACTGACAGGAGCTAACATCAACATCAGAGTGATTAGCAGGATATCTATGGACTGACTGGAGATATACTGACAGCTTGAGATCAAACTGACATGAGCTAACATCAACATCAGAGAGATTAGCAGGATATCTATGGACTGACTGGAGATATACTGACAGCTTGAGATTAAACTGACATGAGCTAACATCAACATCAGAGAGATTAGCAGGATATCTATGGACTGACTGGAGATATACTGACAGCTTGAGATCAAACTGACATGAGCTAACATCAACATCAGAGTGATTAGCAGGATATCTATGGACTGACTGGAGATATACTGACAGCTTGAGATCAAACTGACAGGAGCTAACATCAACATCAGAGTGATTAGCAGGATATCTATGGACTGACTGGAGATATACTGACAGCTTGAGATCAAACTGACAGGGGCTAACATCAACATCAGAGTGATTAGCAGGATATCTATGGACTGACTGGAGATATACTGACAGCTTGAGATCAAACTGACAGGGGCTAACATCAACATCAGAGAGATTAGCAGGATATCTATGGACTGACTGGAGATATACTGACAGCTTGAGATCAAACTGACAGGAGCTAACATCAACATCAGAGTGATTAGCAGGATATCTATGGACTGACTGGAGATATACTGACAGCTTGAGATTAAACTGACAGGGGCTAACATCAACATCAGAGAGATTAGCAGGATATCTATGGACTGACTGGAGATATACTGACAGCTTGAGATCAAACTGACAGGGGCTAACATCAACATCAGAGTGATTAGCAGGATATCTATGGACTGACTGGAGATATACTGACAGCTTGAGATCAAACTGACAGGGGCTAACATCAACATCAGAGTGATTAGCAGGATATCTATGGACTGACTGGAGATATACTGACAGCTTGAGATCAAACTGACAGGGGCTAACATTAACATCAGAGTGATTAGCAGGATATCTATGGACTGACTGGAGATATACTGACAGCTTGAGATCAAACTGACAGGGGCTAACATTAACATCAGAGTGATTAGCAGGATATCTATGGACTGACTGGAGATATACTGACAGCTTGAGATCAAACTGACAGGGGCTAACATTAACATCAGAGTGATTAGCAGGATATCTATGGACTGACTGGAGATATACTGACAGCTTGAGATCAAACTGACAGGGGCTAACATTAACATCAGAGTGATTAGCAGGATATCTATGGACTGACTGGAGATATACTGACAGCTTGAGATCAAACTGACAGGGGCTAACATTAACATCAGAGTGATTAGCAGGATATCTATGGACTGACTGGAGATATACTGACAGCTTGAGATCAAACTGACAAGAGCTAACATCAACATCAGAGTGATTAGCAGGATATCTATGGACTGACTGGAGATATACTGACAGCTTGAGATCAAACTGACAGGGGCTAACATCAACATCAGAGAGATTAGCAGGATATCTATGGACCGACTGGAGATATACTGACAGCTTGAGATCAAACTGACATGAGCTAACATCAACATCAGAGTGATTAGCAGGATATCTATGGACTGACTGGAGATATACTGACAGCTTGAGATTAAACTGACAGGGGCTAACATCAACATCAGAGAGATTAGCAGGATATCTATGGACCGACTGGAGATATACTGACAGCTTGAGATCAAACTGACAGGGGCTAACATCAACATCAGAGAGATTAGCAGGATATCTATGGACCGACTGGAGATATACTGACAGCTTGAGATCAAACTGACAGGAGCTAACATCAACATCAGAGTGATTAGCAGGATATCTATGGACTGACTGGAGATATACTGACAGCTTGAGATTAAACTGACAGGGGCTAACATCAACATCAGAGTGATTAGCAGGATATCTATGGACTGACTGGAGATATACTGACAGCTTGAGATATAAATGACATGAGCTAACATCAACATCAGAGTGATTAGCAGGATATCTATGGACTGACTGGAGATATACTGACAGCTTGAGATCAAACTGACAGGGGCTAACATTAACATCAGAGTGATTAGCAGGATATCTATGGACTGACTGGAGATATACTGACAGCTTGAGATCAAACTGACAGGGGCTAACATCAACATCAGAGTGATTAGCAGGATATCTATGGACCGACTGGAGATATACTGACAGCTTGAGATCAAACTGACAGGGGCTAACATTAACATCAGAGTGATTAGCAGGATATCTATGGACTGACTGGAGATATACTGACAGCTTGAGATCAAACTGACAGGGGCTAACATCAACATCAGAGACATTAGCAGGATATCTATGGACCGACTGGAGATATACTGACAGCTTGAGATCAAACTGACAGGGGCTAACATTAACATCAGAGTGATTAGCAGGATATCTATGGACTGACTGGAGATATACTGACAGCTTGAGATCAAACTGACAGGGGCTAACATCAACATCAGAGAGATTAGCAGGATATCTATGGACCGACTGGAGATATACTGACAGCTTGAGATCAAACTGACAGGGGCTAACATCAACATCAGAGAGATTAGCAGGATATCTATGGACCGACTGGAGATATACTGACAGCTTGAGATCAAACTGACATGAGCTAACATCAACATCAGAGTGATTAGCAGGATATCTATGGACTGACTGGAGATATACTGACAGCTTGAGATTAAACTGACAGGGGCTAACATCAACATCAGAGAGATTAGCAGGATATCTATGGACCGACTGGAGATATACTGACAGCTTGAGATCAAACTGACAGGGGCTAACATCAACATCAGAGAGATTAGCAGGATATCTATGGACCGACTGGAGATATACTGACAGCTTGAGATCAAACTGACAGGAGCTAACATCAACATCAGAGTGATTAGCAGGATATCTATGGACTGACTGGAGATATACTGAAAGCTTGAGATTAAACTGACAGGGGCTAACATCAACATCAGAGTGATTAGCAGGATATCTATGGACTGACTGGAGATATACTGACAGCTTGAGATATAAATGACATGAGCTAACATCAACATCAGAGTGATTAGCAGGATATCTATGGACTGACTGGAGATATACTGACAGCTTGAGATCAAACTGACAGGGGCTAACATTAACATCAGAGTGATTAGCAGGATATCTATGGACTGACTGGAGATATACTGACAGCTTGAGATCAAACTGACAGGGGCTAACATCAACATCAGAGTGATTAGCAGGATATCTATGGACCGACTGGAGATATACTGACAGCTTGAGATCAAACTGACAGGGGCTAACATTAACATCAGAGTGATTAGCAGGATATCTATGGACTGACTGGAGATATACTGACAGCTTGAGATCAAACTGACAGGGGCTAACATCAACATCAGAGACATTAGCAGGATATCTATGGACCGACTGGAGATATACTGACAGCTTGAGATCAAACTGACAGGGGCTAACATTAACATCAGAGTGATTAGCAGGATATCTATGGACTGACTGGAGATATACTGACAGCTTGAGATCAAACTGACAGGGGCTAACATCAACATCAGAGAGATTAGCAGGATATCTATGGACCGACTGGAGATATACTGACAGCTTGAGATCAAACTGACAGGGGCTAACATTAACATCAGAGTGATTAGCAGGATATCTATGGACCGACTGGAGATATAATGACAGCTTGAGATCAAACTGACATGAGCTAACATCAACATCAGAGTGATTAGCAGGATATCTATGGACCGACTGGAGATATACTGACAGCTTGAGATCAAACTGACAGGGGCTAACATTAACATCAGAGTGATTAGCAGGATATCTATGGACTGACTGGAGATATACTGACAGCTTGAGATCAAACTGACAGGGGCTAACATCAACATCAGAGAGATTAGCAGGATATCTATGGACCGACTGGAGATATACTGACAGCTTGAGATCAAACTGACAGGGGCTAACATTAACATCAGAGTGATTAGCAGGATATCTATGGACTGACTGGAGATATAGTGACAGCTTGAGATCAAACTGACAGGGGCTAACATCAACATCAGAGAGATTAGCAGGATATCTATGGACCGACTGGAGATATACTGACAGCTTGAGATCAAACTGACAGGGGCTAACATTAACATCAGAGTGATTAGCAGGATATCTATGGACCGACTGGAGATATACTGACAGCTTGAGATCAAACTGACATGAGCTAACATCAACATCAGAGTGATTAGCAGGATATCTATGGACCGATTGGAGATATACTGACAGCTTGAGATCAAACTGACAGGGGCTAACATTAACATCAGAGTGATTAGCAGGATATCTATGGACTGACTGGAGATATACTGACAGCTTGAGATCAAACTGACAGGGGCTAACATCAACATCAGAGAGATTAGCAGGATATCTATGGACCGACTGGAGATATACTGACAGCTTGAGATCAAACTGACAGGGGATAACATTAACATCAGAGTGATTAGCAGGATATCTATGGACTGACTGGAGATATACTGACAGCTTGAGATTAAACTGACAAGAGCTAACATCAACATCAGAGTGATTAGCAGGATATCTATGGACTGACTGGAGATATACTGACAGCTTGAGATCAAACTGACAGGAGCTAACATCAACATCAGAGTGATTAGCAGGATATCTATGGACTGACTGGAGATATACTGACAGCTTGAGATTAAACTGACATGAGCTAACATCAACATCAGAGAGATTAGCAGGATATCTATGGACTGACTGGAGATATACTGACAGCTTGAGATTAAACTGACATGAGCTAACATCAACATCAGAGAGATTAGCAGGATATCTATGGACTGACTGGAGATATACTGACAGCTTGAGATCAAACTGACATGAGCTAACATCAACATCAGAGTGATTAGCAGGATATCTATGGACTGACTGGAGATATACTGACAGCTTGAGATCAAACTGACAGGAGCTAACATCAACATCAGAGTGATTAGCAGGATATCTATGGACTGACTGGAGATATACTGACAGCTTGAGATCAAACTGACAAGAGCTAACATCAACATCAGAGTGATTAGCAGGATATCTATGGACTGACTGGAGATATACTGACAGCTTGAGATCAAACTGACAGGAGCTAACATCAACATCAGAGTGATTAGCAGGATATCTATGGACCGACTGGAGATATACTGACAGCTTGAGATCAAACTGACAGGGGCTAACATTAACATCAGAGTGATTAGCAGGATATCTATGGACTGACTGGAGATATACTGACAGCTTGAGATCAAACTGACAGGGGCTAACATCAACATCAGAGAGATTAGCAGGATATCTATGGACCGACTGGAGATATACTGACAGCTTGAGATCAAACTGACAGGGGCTAACATTAACATCAGAGTGATTAGCAGGATATCTATGGACCGACTGGAGATATAATGACAGCTTGAGATCAAACTGACATGAGCTAACATCAACATCAGAGTGATTAGCAGGATATCTATGGACCGACTGGAGATATACTGACAGCTTGAGATCAAACTGACAGGGGCTAACATTAACATCAGAGTGATTAGCAGGATATCTATGGACTGACTGGAGATATACTGACAGCTTGAGATCAAACTGACAGGGGCTAACATCAACATCAGAGAGATTAGCAGGATATCTATGGACCGACTGGAGATATACTGACAGCTTGAGATCAAACTGACAGGGGCTAACATTAACATCAGAGTGATTAGCAGGATATCTATGGACTGACTGGAGATATAGTGACAGCTTGAGATCAAACTGACAGGGGCTAACATCAACATCAGAGAGATTAGCAGGATATCTATGGACCGACTGGAGATATACTGACAGCTTGAGATCAAACTGACAGGGGCTAACATTAACATCAGAGTGATTAGCAGGATATCTATGGACCGACTGGAGATATACTGACAGCTTGAGATCAAACTGACATGAGCTAACATCAACATCAGAGTGATTAGCAGGATATCTATGGACCGATTGGAGATATACTGACAGCTTGAGATCAAACTGACAGGGGCTAACATTAACATCAGAGTGATTAGCAGGATATCTATGGACTGACTGGAGATATACTGACAGCTTGAGATCAAACTGACAGGGGCTAACATCAACATCAGAGAGATTAGCAGGATATCTATGGACCGACTGGAGATATACTGACAGCTTGAGATCAAACTGACAGGGGATAACATTAACATCAGAGTGATTAGCAGGATATCTATGGACTGACTGGAGATATACTGACAGCTTGAGATTAAACTGACAAGAGCTAACATCAACATCAGAGTGATTAGCAGGATATCTATGGACTGACTGGAGATATACTGACAGCTTGAGATCAAACTGACAGGAGCTAACATCAACATCAGAGAGATTAGCAGGATATCTATGGACTGACTGGAGATATACTGACAGCTTGAGATTAAACTGACATGAGCTAACATCAACATCAGAGAGATTAGCAGGATATCTATGGACTGACTGGAGATATACTGACAGCTTGAGATTAAACTGACATGAGCTAACATCAACATCAGAGAGATTAGCAGGATATCTATGGACTGACTGGAGATATACTGACAGCTTGAGATCAAACTGACATGAGCTAACATCAACATCAGAGTGATTAGCAGGATATCTATGGACTGACTGGAGATATACTGACAGCTTGAGATCAAACTGACAGGAGCTAACATCAACATCAGAGTGATTAGCAGGATATCTATGGACTGACTGGAGATATACTGACAGCTTGAGATCAAACTGACAAGAGCTAACATCAACATCAGAGTGATTAGCAGGATATCTATGGACTGACTGGAGATATACTGACAGCTTGAGATCAAACTGACAGGAGCTAACATCAACATCAGAGTGATTAGCAGGATATCTATGGACCGACTGGAGATATACTGACAGCTTGAGATCAAACTGACAGGGGATAACATTAACATCAGAGTGATTAGCAGGATATCTATGGACTGACTGGAGATATACTGACAGCTTGAGATTAAACTGACAAGAGCTAACATCAACATCAGAGTGATTAGCAGGATATCTATGGACTGACTGGAGATATACTGACAGCTTGAGATCAAACTGACAGGAGCTAACATCAACATCAGAGTGATTAGCAGGATATCTATGGACTGACTGGAGATATACTGACAGCTTGAGATTAAACTGACATGAGCTAACATCAACATCAGAGAGATTAGCAGGATATCTATGGACTGACTGGAGATATACTGACAGCTTGAGATTAAACTGACATGAGCTAACATCAACATCAGAGAGATTAGCAGGATATCTATGGACTGACTGGAGATATACTGACAGCTTGAGATCAAACTGACATGAGCTAACATCAACATCAGAGTGATTAGCAGGATATCTATGGACTGACTGGAGATATACTGACAGCTTGAGATCAAACTGACAGGAGCTAACATCAACATCAGAGTGATTAGCAGGATATCTATGGACTGACTGGAGATATACTGACAGCTTGAGATCAAACTGACAAGAGCTAACATCAACATCAGAGTGATTAGCAGGATATCTATGGACTGACTGGAGATATACTGACAGCTTGAGATCAAACTGACAGGAGCTAACATCAACATCAGAGTGATTAGCAGGATATCTATGGACCGACTGGAGATATACTGACAGCTTGAGATCAAACTGACAGGGGATAACATTAACATCAGAGTGATTAGCAGGATATCTATGGACTGACTGGAGATATACTGACAGCTTGAGATTAAACTGACAAGAGCTAACATCAACATCAGAGTGATTAGCAGGATATCTATGGACTGACTGGAGATATACTGACAGCTTGAGATCAAACTGACAGGGGCTAACATCAACATCAGAGTGATTAGCAGGATATCTATGGACTGACTGGAGATATACTGACAGCTTGAGATAAAACTGACATGAGCTAACATCAACATCAGAGAGATTAGCAGGATATCTATGGACTGACTGGAGATATACTGACAGCTTGAGATCAAACTGACATGAGCTAACATCAACATCAGAGTGATTAGCAGGATATCTATGGACTGACTGGAGATATACTGACAGCTTGAGATCAAACTGACAGGGGATAACATTAACATCAGAGTGATTAGCAGGATATCTATGGACTGACTGGAGATATACTGACAGCTTGAGATCAAACTGACAGGAGCTAACATCAACATCAGAGTGATTAGCAGGATATCTATGGACTGACTGGAGATATACTGACAGCTTGAGATCAAACTGACATGAGCTAACATCAACATCAGAGAGATTAGCAGGATATCTATGGACTGACTGGAGATATACTGACAGCTTGAGATCAAACTGACATGAGCTAACATCAACATCAGAGTGATTAGCAGGATATCTATGGACTGACTGGAGATATACTGACAGCTTGAGATCAAACTGACAGGGGATAACATTAACATCAGAGTGATTAGCAGGATATCTATGGACTGACTGGAGATATACTGACAGCTTGAGATCAAACTGACAGGAGCTAACATCAACATCAGAGTGATTAGCAGGATATCTATGGACTGACTGGAGATATACTGACAGCTTGAGATTAAACTGACATGAGCTAACATCAACATCAGAGAGATTAGCAGGATATCTATGGACTGACTGGAGATATACTGACAGCTTGAGATTAAACTGACATGAGCTAACATCAACATCAGAGAGATTAGCAGGATATCTATGGACTGACTGGAGATATACTGACAGCTTGAGATCAAACTGACATGAGCTAACATCAACATCAGAGTGATTAGCAGGATATCTATGGACTGACTGGAGATATACTGACAGCTTGAGATCAAACTGACAGGAGCTAACATCAACATCAGAGTGATTAGCAGGATATCTATGGACTGACTGGAGATATACTGACAGCTTGAGATCAAACTGACAAGAGCTAACATCAACATCAGAGTGATAAGCAGGATATCTATGGACTGACTGGAGATATACTGACAGCTTGAGATCAAACTGACAGGAGCTAACATCAACATCAGAGTGATTAGCAGGATATCTATGGACCGACTGGAGATATACTGACAGCTTGAGATCAAACTGAAGGAGCTAACATCAACATCAGAGTGATAAGCAGGATATCTATGGACTGACTGGAGATATACTGACAGCTTGAGATCAAACTGACAGGAGCTAACATCAACATCAGAGTGATTAGCAGGATATCTATGGACTGACTGGAGATATACTGACAGCTTGAGATCAAACTGACAGGAGCTAACATCAACATCAGAGTGATTAGCAGGATATCTATGGACTGACTGGAGATATACTGACAGCTTGAGATCAAACTGACAGGAGCTAACATCAACATCAGAGAGATTAGCAGGATATCTATGGACCGACTCCCGGTGGAATAACGCTGTAATGTCCTGGAACATGGGTGGTATTAGACGACAGAGAGACAGACAGACAGACAGAGACAGAGAGATAGTCAGAGACACAATAAGAGAGACAGAGACAGACAATAAGACAATAAGAGAGACAATAAGAGAGACAGAGAAGGGTGTTATCAACAGGCATATCAATCTGAATCATTTTAGCCAATTTGTGAAAGTTCATTTTGCAAAAGGAAACTTGGATTTGAATGATGAAGTGATCATGGAACGTGAAAATCTACAAGACAGACTAAAATATAGATTTCTTTGCAATGAAGTGAAAACATTTATTCACATGACACCCCCTTAAAAACACGTTCCTCCATTTGACAGAAGAAAGAAATCCACTGATATCGTCTGTACAATATTATCTCTAACTTTGGATTGAAAATTGATCATGACAGCTGACAATCTCAGGATAGAATAAAATAATGTCTAAGAAATATATGTCTTTAAACTCTAAGTTAATAAGTTTACCATCATGTTGATGTGATAAAAAAGTTTGTGTTAGCTCTGATAGAGTATGCAGTATGTCCCTACTAGTACAAGACACACCAGAGACAGAGTAAGGGATTGCTAATGGTACACGACACACCAGCGACAGAGTAAGGGATTGCTACTAGTACAAGACACACCAGAGACAGAGTAAGGAATTGCTACTAGTACAAGACACACAGGAGACAGAGTAAGGGATTGCTACTGGTACAAGACACACAGGAGACAGAGTAAGGGATTGCTACTGGTACAAGACACACAGGAGACAGAGTAAGGGATTGCTACTGGTACAAGACACACAGGAGACAGAGTAAGGGATTGCTACTAGTACAAGACACACCAGAGACAGAGTAAGGGATTGCTACTGGTACAAGACACACAGGAGACAGAGTAAGGGATTGCTACTAGTACAAGACACACCAGAGACAGAGTAAGGGATTGCTACTGGTACAAGACACACAGGAGACAGAGTAAGGGATTGCTACTGGTACAAGACACACAGGAGACAGAGTAAGGGATTGCTACTAGTACAAGACACACCAGAGACAGAGTAAGGGATTGCTACTGGTACAAGACACACAGGAGACAGAGTAAGGGATTGCTACTAGTACAAGACACACCAGAGACAGAGTAAGGGATTGCTACTGGTACAAGACACACCGGAGACAGAGTAAGAGATTGCTACTAGTAAAAGACACACCGGAGACAGAGTAAGAGATTGCTACTGGTACAAGACACACCGGAGACAGAGTAAGAGATTGCTACTAGTACAAGACACACCAGAGACAGAGTAAGGGATTGCTACTAGTACAAGACACACCGGAGACAGAGTAAGAGATTGCTACTAGTAAAAGACACACAGGAGACAGAGTAAGGGATTGCTACTGGTACAAGACACACAGGAGACAGAGTAAGGGATTGCTACTAGTACAAGACACACCGGAGACAGAGTAAGAGATTGCTACTAGTAAAAGACACACCGGAGACAGAGTAAGGGATTGCTACTAGTACAAGACACACAGGAGACAGAGTAAGGGATTGCTACTAGTACAAGACACACCGGAGACAGAGTAAGAGATTGCTACTGGTACAAGACACACCGGAGACAGAGTAAGAGATTGCTACTCGTAAAAGACACACCGGAGACAGAGTAAGAGATTGCTACTCGTAAAAGACACACCGGAGACAGAGTAAGAGATTGCTACTGGTACAAGACACACAGGAGACAGAGTAAGGGATTGCTACTAGTACAAGACACACCGGAGACAGAGTAAGAGATTGCTACTAGTACAAGACACACCGGAGACAGAGTAAGAGATTGCTACTGGTACAAGACACACCGGAGACAGAGTAAGGGATTGCTACTGCAGAATATAAAGGATGAGTTAAAAGAGCACTTTATGTCCAGACTGGATCAAGGTTAGAAGGAATCAGAAAAAATGGACATGTTTGGTTTCACAAACATATTTCTGCAACATATCACTTTGAAATATAGTTCTCCATCTGTTTCCTCTTGAGAGATGTAGGCAAGGCTCGGGAGACACTGGTACACAGAAGGTACAAAGATGGTACAGATTGGATTACCTTGAGAGATGTAGGCAAGGCTCGGGAGACACTGGTACACAGAAGGTACAAAGATGGTACAGACTGCAATACCTTGAGAGATGTAGGCAAGGCTCGGGAAACACTGGTACACAGAAGGTACAAAGATGGTACAGATTGGATTACCTTGAGAGATGTAGGCAAGGCTCGGGAGACACTGGTACACAGAAGGTACAAAGATGGTACAGATTGGATTACCTTGAGAGATGTAGGCAAGGCTCGGGAGACACTGGTACACAGATGGTACAGACTGGATTATTCCACTTCCCTCTTCCTTTCAGAGTCACAATCAAAAACAAAATACTTTTGCCAGCTAAAGTAGATTTTCGATATAATTCATCGAGATATTTATTTTTTCATTTTTTTCAAATGATTTTGACTCACTCTCCTCATCTGTAATACCTAGTTAAGGAAATTCTACAGCAATGAATTTTAAAAGGCATTTTTTTTCAGAAATACTGAAAAAAATTTGTTTCCCAAATTAAGATCAGATGCTTTTGGAGACAAAATGTGACTTAGTCACCCTCATAATTATCACTCGTAGATTAAACTATCCTGCAGTCACCCTCATAATTATCACTCGTAGATTAAACTATCCTGCAGTCACCCTCATAATTATCACTCGTAGATTAAACTATCCTGCAGTCACCCTCATAATTATCACTCGTAGATTAAACTATCCTGCAGTCACCCTCATAATTATCACTCGTAGATTAAACTATCCTGCAGTCACCCTCATAATTATCACTCGTAGATTAAACTATCCTGCAGTTTTGTTTATAGCTTTTATTTTTCATGGCAATGTATGTCCGTTACTGGTAGATTTCTTTATGACAGTAACTATAATGGGTGTAGATTATTGTCTGATAAGAACGCATTGAAAACATGGAATAACTATATTTTGGTCTTTCTGTGGAGAACTTTATGTGTCAATGGCAGTTTTATCCTCTTAATGTCTAGATTGTCTAGGGTTTGTCTCCAACAAACAACACGTCTGAATACCCTGGAGACAGAAAAAGCGATTACTTCCGGCGAATATACCGGACAACTTAATAGAGAACTGTATTTGAAACAAGACTCTCCAGACCAGAACACGTCTCCAGGAGGAAAACTATACCGATGTGTTGTTCTACTTCACTGAGAGGGTTTAGACTCAGAAGGCAAAGTGGGAAGCATTTAATCTATCTAAAAGGAAGCATTGAAAAACATTGAACTTCCGAATCTAAGAGAGCTTTTAAATACAATCTCACTTTGTTTTATAGAGCTTCCTATCACTGAAGTAAGTAAGATTCTTGTGACCTTTCACTTTTATTTTCTTTCTGGAGAACAAGAGCAATGTTATATATAAAGATATATATTCTGGAAAGACATATTGACCCTAGTTATTATTGAATGCCCCAGTTCTATAATTATTCAAGTATTTAGGATGTAGGAAATTGTTATGATCTTAGACAGTTCTACCTTATTTTCTCCAATAAACCCTATATAATATAATAAGCTTAGCGTCTCTCCCCGGATTGGACAATGGAGTTATCAAACAACATACCAATGGAGAATGTATTTTTATATCTGTGGAAGTGTGAAATGTGGGTTTCTAATAAGAGCTGGACAATTCTGTCCTGGTGCCTATTAGAAGAAATAAGTTACTTCCCCTCTTGTCTGTTTACAGTAAAGAAGTTGTTATGTAGAATTCTTGGCTCTCTAATGTATTTCACTTCTAAATGCCCTTTCAAATTCAATTTGCTTACATTCAAATTACTGAGAACCTGAATTATAAGAATTTCATAACTCTTCAGTTTTCAGTCTGACCTGAAGACCTCTCTTTAAGAGGACAGTCAAATTTGTAGCGCCATGGATGTTGGCGCTTTATAAATGGACTCAATATCATTATTATTTACCATACCAGTTGTCTATTCTATCAGCCCAACAACAGTGAAAGCTGTGAAAGTGTCGTTCCAAGCTCGGATTTGAACATCTTCTCAAAATATTGAATACCAGCAGTGTCCATTTGTAGGTAGAAAACGGCTACTACAATATCACTCTAACAGCAAGCAACCCAGATCAACACCAAATTCAAAACAATAACACACTCCACTACAGATGATTACCTTTCACAAATAACTGATTTGGAATAAAAGATCATTGATATATCTCGTCATGATATGTATTGTTTTCATTGTTCAACCTGTAACCTCATTATAAAAAATCTCTATATTTAGATAATATATCCCTAACAGCCGAGTACAACTGTCACATTATTTTTGGAAACAAAATTCTACCAGAAGTTTACAATATACTCATAGAGATAACACCTATTCAATGGTTATGAAATATATAGTGGTTTAATATATTAATGACTAGTGTTTGTATCTCAACAATTACATGCACATCATGACCCTGAAGGAATTGTACTTTCGGAGCTGCTGTAAGTGCTCTTTGTAACCCTGTAGGTCCAAACACTTGATAGTTCACCTCGTAGAATGAGTGCAATCTGGATGATGTGCTTTACCCAAGGGCACTTTGTAAACACATCTCAGAAATTGTGTGTACTTCCCAAAGATTTGAACCTGGGTCTTTGGCTAGAAAGGACGGCACTTCACCATTGTGTTCCACAAAATGATAATAACAAATGTATAAATTGGAAAAACCTCTTGAAGTATATAATTTTCCCCCTAAAATATCTAGCTGATACTTCAACTTTAACTGATATTCGAGTTGCTGAGAGTATAGGCACAAACATCTTATTATCAAGATATCGTTTAAACAAGAGTAGGCACAAATACCTTATTATCAAGATATCGATTGAACAGGAGTAGGCACAAATATCTTAGTATCAAGATATCGATTAAACAAGAGTAGGCACAAATATCTTATTATCAAGATATCCATTAAACAAGAGTAGGCACAAATATCTTAGTATCAAGATATCGATTAAACAAGAGTAGGCACAAATATCTTATTATCAAGATATCGATTAAACAAGAGTAGGCACAAATATCTTAGTATCAAGATATCGATTAAACAAGAGTAGGCACAAATATCTTATTATCAAGATATCGATTAAACAAGAGTAGGCACAAATATCTTATTATCAAGATATCGATTAAACAAGAGTAGGCACAAATATCTTATTATCAAGATATCGATTAAACAAGAGTAGGCACAAATATCTTAGTATCAATATATCGATTGAACAGGAGTAGGCACAAATATCTTATTTTCAAGATATCGATTAAACAAGAGTAGGCACAAATATCTTAGTATCAAGATATCGATTAAACAAGAGTAGGCACAAATATCTTAGTATCAAGATATCGATTAAACAAGAGTAGGCACAAATATCTTAGTATCAAGATATCGATTAAACAAGAGTAGGCACAAATATCTTATTATCAAGATATCGATTGAACAGGAGTAGGCACAAATATCTTATTATCAAGATATCGATTGAACAGGAGTAGGCACAAATATCTTATTATCAAGATATCGATTGAACAGGAGTAGGCACAAATATCTTATTATTAAGATATGGATTGAACAGGAGTAGGCACAAATATCTTATTATCAAGATATCGATTGAACATGAGTAGGCACAAATATCTTATTATCAAGATATCGATTGAACAGGAGTAGGCACAAATATCTTATTATCAAGATATCGATTGAACAAAAGTAGGCACAAATATCTTATTATCAAGATATCGATTGAACAGGAGTAGGCACAAATATCTTATTATCAAGATATCGATTGAACAAAAGTAGGCACAAATATCTTATTATCAAGATATCAATTGAACAGGAGTAGGCACAAATATCTTATTATCAAGATATCGATTGAACAGGAGTAGGCACAAATATCTTATTATCAAGATATCGATTGAACAGGAGTAGGCACAAATATCTTATTATTAAGATATGGATTGAACAGGAGTAGGCACAAATATCTTATTATCAAGAAATCGATTGAACATGAGTAGGCACAAATATCTTATTATCAAGATATCGATTGAACAGGAGTAGGCACAAATATCTTATTATCAAGATATCGATTGAACAGGAGTAGGCACAAATATCTTATTATTAAGATATGGATTGAACAGGAGTAGGCACAAATATCTTATTATCAAGAAATCGATTGAACATGAGTAGGCACAAATATCTTATTATCAAGATATCGATTGAACAGGAGTAGGCATAAATATCTTATTATCAAGATATCGATTAAACAAGAGTAGGCACAAATATCTTATTATTAAGATATCGATTAAACAAGAGTAGGCACAAATATCTTAGTATCAAGATATCGATTGAACAGGAGTAGGCACAAATATCTTATTTTCAAGATATTGATTAAGCAAGAGTAGGCACAAATATCTTAATATCAAGATATCGATTAAACAAGAGTAGGCACAAATATCTTAGTATCAAGATATCGATTAAACAAGAGTAGGCACAAATATCTTAGTATCAAGATATCGATTAAACAAGAGTAGGCACAAATATCTTAGTATCAAGATATCGATTAAACAAGAGTAGGCACAAATATCTCATTATCAAGATATCGATTAAACAAGAGTAGGCACAAATAACTTAGTATCAAGATATCGATTAAACAGGAGTAGGCACAAATATCTTATTTTCAAGATATCGATTTTACCAAAGTAGGCACAAATATCTTATTATCAAGATATCGATTGAACATGAGTAGGCACAAATATCTTATTATCAAGATATCGATTGAACAGGAGTAGGCACAAATATCTTATTATCAAGATATCGATTGAACAGGAGTAGGCACAAATATCTTATTTTCAAGATATCGATTTTACCAAAGTAGGCACAAATATCTTATTATCAAGATATCGATTGAACAGGAGTAGGCACAAATATCTTATTATCAAGATATCGATTGAACAAGGGCAGGCACAAATATCTCATTATCAAGATATCGATTGAATAGGAGTAGGCACAAATATCTTATTATCAAGATATCGATTGAACAAAAGTAGGCACAAATATCTTATTATCAAGATATCGATTGAACAGGAGTAGGCACAAATATCTTATTATCAAGATATCGATTGAACAGGAGTAGGCACAAATATCTTATTATCAAGATATCGATTGAACAGGAGTAGGCACAAATATCTTATTATTAAGATATGGATTGAACAGGAGTAGGCACAAATATCTTATTATCAAGATATCGATTGAACATGAGTAGGCACAAATATCTTATTATCAAAATATCGATTGAACAGGAGTAGGCACAAATATCTTATTATCAAGATATCGATTGAACAAAAGTAGGCACAAATATCTTATTATCAAGATATCGATTGAACAGGAGTAGGCACAAATATCTTATTATCAAGATATCGATTGAACAGGAGTAGGCACAAATATCTTATTATCAAGATATCGATTGAACAGGAGTAGGCACAAATATCTTATTATTAAGATATCGATTGAACAGGAGTAGGCACAAATATCTTATTATCAAGAAATCGATTGAACATGAGTAGGCACAAATATCTTTTTATCAAGATATCGATTGAACAGGAGTAGGCATAAATATCTTATTATCAAGATATCGATTAAACAAGAGTAGGCACAAATATCTTATTATTAAGATATCGATTACACAAAAGTAGGCACAAATATCTTATTATCAAGATATCGATTAAACAAGAGTAGGCAAAAATATCTTATTATCAAGATATCGATTGAACAGGAGTAGGCATAAATATCTTATTATCAAGATATCGATTAAACAAGAGTAGGCACAAATATCTTATTATCAAGATATTGATTGAACAGGAGTAGGCACAAATATCTTATTATCAAGATATCATTTAAACAGGAAGTCTCTTGAAGGAGCGAAGAGGTCAAGAGGTCAACTGACGACCAAACTACAACACCATGAAGCAAAACAGGGACGATATTGGCACGAAATATAGTCAATATTAGCTAAATATTAAATCTTGAAAATCAATACTCGGTCCGAGGAATACATTCTATTACTGATACCTCTGTGGCTAGATAGATGGCCTGAATATTACTGATACCTCTGTGGCTAGATAGATGGCCTGAAGATTACTGATACCTCTGTGGCTAGATAGATGGCCTGAAGATTACTGATACCTCTGTGGCTAGATAGATGGCCTGAAGATTACTGATACCTCTGTGGCTAGATAGATGGCCTGAAGATTACTGATACCAATGGCTAGATAGATGGCCTGAAGATTACTGATACCAATGGCTAGATAGATGGCCTTAAGATTACTGATACCTCTGTGGCTAGATAGATGGCCTTAAGATTACTGATACCTCTGTGGCTAGATAGATGGCCTGAAGATTACTGATACCTCTGTGGCTAGATAGATGGCCTGAAGATCACTGATACCTCTGTGGCTAGATAGATGGCCTGAAGATCACTGATACCTCTGTGGCTAGATAGATGGCCTGAAGATCACTGATACCTCTGTGGCTAGATAGATGGCCTGAAGATCACTGATACCTCTGTGACTAGATAGATGGCCTGAAGATTACTGATACCTCTGTGGCTAGATAGATGGCCTGGAGATTACTGATACCTCTGTGGCTAGATAGATGGCCTGAAGAT
This sequence comes from Gibbula magus, assembly GCA_936450465.1. NCBI lineage: Eukaryota > Metazoa > Mollusca > Gastropoda > Trochida > Trochidae > Gibbula > Gibbula magus. The sequence goes on along the minus strand of OW388289.1, from coordinate 795,656 downwards.
TACTGATACCTCTATGGCTAGATAGATGGCCTGAAGATTACTGATACCTCTGTGGTTAGATAGATGGCCTGAAGATTACTGATACCTCTATGGCTAGATAGATGGCCTGGATATTACTGATACCTCTGTGGCTAGATAGATGGCCTTAAGATTACTGATACCTCTGTGGCTAGATAGATGGCCTTAAGATTACTGATACCTCTGTGGCTAGATAGATGGCCTGAAGATTTGTGGTACCTCTGTGGCTAGATAGATGGCTTGAAGATTACTGATACCTCTGTGGCTAGATAGATGGCCTGAAGATTACTGATACCAATGGCTAGATAGATGGCCTGAAGATTACTGATACCAATGGCTAGATAGATGGCCTTAAGATTACTGATACCTCTGTGGCTAGATAGATGGCCTTAAGATTACTGATACCTCTGTGGCTAGATAGATGGCCTGAAGATTACTGATACCTCTGTGGCTAGATAGATGGCCTGAAGATCACTGATACCTCTGTGGCTAGATAGATGGCCTGAAGATCACTGATACCTCTGTGGCTAGATAGATGGCCTGAAGATCACTGATACCTCTGTGGCTAGATAGATGGCCTGAAGATCACTGATACCTCTGTGACTAGATAGATGGCCTGAAGATTACTGATACCTCTGTGGCTAGATAGATGGCCTGGAGATTACTGATACCTCTGTGGCTAGATAGATGGCCTGAAGATTACTGATACCTCTATGGCTAGATAGATGGCCTGAAGATTACTGATACCTCTGTGGTTAGATAGATGGCCTGAAGATTACTGATACCTCTATGGCTAGATAGATGGCCTGGATATTACTGATACCTCTGTGGCTAGATAGATGGCCTTAAGATTACTGATACCTCTGTGGCTAGATAGATGGCCTGAATATTACTGATACCTCTGTGGCTAGATAGATGGCCTGAAGATTTGTGGTACCTCTGTGGCTAGATAGATGGCCTGAAGATTACTGATACCTCTATGGCTAGATAGATGGCCTGGATATTACTGATACCTCTGTGGCTAGATAGATGGCCTGAAGATTACTGATATCTCTGTGGCTAGATAGATGGCCTGAAGATAAGTGATGGATACAACTTCAGACTATGCAATAACTACTACCTTCAAATACATGTGGAAGCATCTGACAAAGGAATAAAACAAACTTGGATTAAATTCAAATCTTGAAACGGAGGGTTCTATCGGAGTATTTTTTGTGGAAAAAAATCGAGAGGATATTCATGTCTACACATAAATGCTATTAATACATGATAAATCTTAAAACATTCTCAAATTGAGAGATAATGAAGGTAATATTTTTTTATGACTTTGTGTTTCATAACTTGTTGAAGACAAGCGCATTGAAGTGTAAAAACAATGTGAACCTGAAGCTATTCATCAGCACTGCCAGTGGGGAAAACTTTGCTACGGCACAACACAGAAAATATTTGTTTATTAGTTTTCTGCCACGTTATGTGTTACTAGGTGAACATTCTATTAGTGTATATCTTTTATTATCAAAAAGTTGTAAAATTACGTACAATGTAGCGTGTTATTATTTCATTTAATGCAAACAAAACAAGATGGTGGATTTTGCCGATGTGACGGTTATTTCTCAAGTGACATCACTGTGTTGTTGCCAAATATACCAAACGTTATAAACGGTGTACGGTAAAGTTAGTGATTTCTGATCGAAAATCGGACAATGTACACGTATCAATTAGTCATTAGTAATTTTGGAAACTTATTTATTGCAATCAAAAAGACAAATTTGTGTTGATAATGTTTAACCAGTCATATATGATGTTGCTCGATTTCCATTGGAAACTAATAATTATGATATATTTTTGGATTGTAAATGAACATCTGAGTGAGTGAAATTATCTGAACTGAAATCAGCACACATGGCATTCCTGTATGTATCAAAATCAAATAAATATTATGAAACAGAATGGAAGTCATTTCAAAGTTAAATTTTACGAATTTACAATATTATTTACCAAATTGTCAACTCAAATGCAACCAAACTATTAGTAATTATTATATGCTTCAACTGGGTGTGTTATAATCATGAACATATTTTATTATATTAACTTATTAAAATGTCACTTTCCACAAAAAATCCCCCATTGACCTTTTATGATTGCTTGATAGTATTTTGTCATTACCGTGGTTTTTTTGGCCTATGGTAAATGTCAACGAATTGTCAGTGCTTAATTGCTATACAAAGAATAAAACAGTAAGAATCATTATTATTTCACAACTGTGATATAGAAGTATCAATATTCAATAGCGTGTCTGGAAGACAACAGAATAGCACGCTGCTAAATCAGTAGTAGAATCCATCGTGATAGCCAGTATGAGTATATTGAACCAAGACTGGTTGCTGTTTTCAGATTGTTATCTAGAGTACCAGTCTCAGTCCAGTTATCTAGAGTACCAGTCTCAGTCCAGTTATCTAGAGTACCAGTCTCGGTCCAGTTATCTAGAGTACCAGTCTCGGTCCAGTTATCTAGAGTACCAGTCTCAGTCCAGTTATCTAGAGTACCAGTCTCGGTCCAGTTATCTAGAGTACCAGTCTCAGTCCAGTTATCTAGAGTACCAGTCTCAGTCCAGTTATCTAGAGTACCAGTCTCGGTCCAGTTATCTAGAGTACCAGTCTCAGTCCAGTTATCTAGAGTACCAGTCTCAGTCCAGTTATCTAGAGTACCAGTCTCAGTCCAGTTATCTAGAGTACCAGTCTCAGTCCAGTTATCTAGAGTACCAGTCTCAGTCCAGTTATCTAGAGTACCAGTCTCAGTCCAGTTATCTAGAGTACCAGTCTCAGTCCAGTTATCTAGAGTACCAGTCTCGGTCCAGTTATCTAGAGTACCAGTCTCGGTCCAGTTATCTAGAGTACCAGTCTCGGTCCAGTTATCTAGAGTACCAGTCACGGTCCAGTTATCTAGAGTACCAGTCTCAGTCCAGTTATCTAGAGTACCAGTCTCGGTCCAGTTATCTAGAGTACCAGTCTCGGTCCAGTTATCTAGAGTACCAGTCTCGGTCCAGTTATCTAGAGTACCAGTCACGGTCCAGTTATCTAGAGTACCAGTCTCAGTCCAGTTATCTAGAGTACCAGTCTCAGTCCAGTTATCTAGAGTACCAGTCTCGGTCCAGTTATCTAGAGTACCAGTCTCAGTCCAGTTATCTAAAGTACCAGTCTCAGTCCAGTTATCTAGAGTACCAGTCTCAGTCCAGTTATCTAGAGTACCAGTCTCAGTCCAGTTATCTAGAGTACCAGTCTCAGTCCAGTTATCTAGAGTACCAGTCTCAGTCCAGTTATCTAGAGTACCAGTCTTGGTCCAGTTATCTAGAGAACCAGTCACGGTCCAGTTATCTAGAGTACCAGTCTCAGTCCAGTTATCTAGAGTACCAGTCTCAGTCCAGTTATCTAGAGTACCAGTCTCAGTCCAGTTATCTAGAGTACCAGTCTCGGTCCAGTTTTCTAGAGTACCAGTCTCGGTCCAGTTATCTAGAGTACCAGTCTCGGTCCAGTTATCTAGAGTACCAGTCTCAGTCCAGTTATCTAGAGTACCAGTCTCAGTCCAGTTATCAAGAGTACCAGTCTCGGTCCAGTTATCTAGAGTACCAGTCTCAGTCCAGTTATCTAGAGTACCAGTCTCAGTCCAGTTATCTAGAGTACCAGTCTCGGTCCAGTTATCTAGAGTACCAGTCTCGGTCCAGTTATCTAGAGTACCAGTCTCGGTCCAGTTATCTAGAGTTCCAGTCACGGTCCAGTTATCTAGAGTACCAGTCTCAGTCCAGTTATCTAGAGTACTAGTCTCAGTCCAGTTATCTAGAGTACCAGTCTCGGTCCAGTTATCTAGAGTACCAGTCTCAGTCCAGTTATCTAGAGTACCAGTCTCAGTCCAGTTATCTAGAGTACCAGTCTCAGTCCAGTTATCTAGAGTACTAGTCTCAGTCCAGTTATCTAGAGTACCAGTCTCAGTCCAGTTATCTAGAGTACCAGTTTAGTCCAGTTATCTAGAGTACCAGTCTCGGTCCAGTTATCTAGAGTACCAGTCTCGGTCCAGTTATCTAGAGTACCAGTCTCGGTCCAGTTATCTAGAGTACCAGTCTCGGTCCAGTTATCTAGAGTACCAGTCTCAGTCCAGTTATCTAGAGTACCAGTCTCAGTCTAGTTATCTAGAGTACCAGTCTCGGTCCAGTTATCTAGAGTACCAGTCTCAGTCCAGTTATCTAGAGTACCAGTCTCAGTCCAGTTATCTAGAGTACCAGTTTAGTCCAGTTATCTAGAGTACCAGTCTCGGTCCAGTTATCTAGAGTACCAGTCTCGGTCCAGTTATCTAGAGTACCAGTTTAGTCCAGTTATCTAGAGTACCAGTCTCGGTCCAGTTATCTAGAGTACCAGTCTCGGTCCAGTTATCTAGAGTACCAGTCTCAGTCCAGTTATCTAGAGTACCAGTCTCAGTCCAGTTATCTAGAGTACCAGTCTCAGTCCAGTTATCTAGAGTACCAGTCTCAGTCCAGTTATCTAGAGTACCAGTCTCAGTCCAGTTATCTAGAGTACCAGTTTAGTCCAGTTATCTAGAGTACCAGTCTCGGTCCAGTTATCTAGAGTACCAGTCTCGGTCCAGTTATCTAGAGTACCAGTCTCGGTCCAGTTATCTAGAGTACCAGTCTCGGTCCAGTTATCTAGAGTACCAGTCTCAGTCCAGTTATCTAGAGTACCAGTCTCAGTCCAGTTATCTAGAGTACCAGTCTCAGTCCAGTTATCTAGAGTACTAGTCTCAGTCCAGTTATCTAGAGTTCCAGTCTCAGTCCAGTTATCTAGAGTACCAGTCTCGGTCCAGTTATCTAGAGTACCAGTCTCAGTCCAGTTATCTAGAGTACCAGTCTCAGTCCAGTTATCTAGAGTACCAGTCTCAGTCTAGTTATCTAGAGTACCAGTCTCGGTCCAGTTATCTAGAGTACCAGTCTCAGTCCAGTTATCTAGAGTACCAGTTTAGTCCAGTTATCTAGAGTACCAGTTTAGTCCAGTTATCTAGAGTACCAGTCTCGGTCCAGTTATCTAGAGTACCAGTCTCGGTCCAGTTATCTAGAGTACCAGTTTAGTCCAGTTATCTAGAGTACCAGTCTCGGTCCAGTTATCTAGAGTACCAGTCTCGGTCCAGTTATCTAGAGTACCAGTCTCAGTCCAGTTATCTAGAGTACCAGTCTCAGTCCAGTTATCTAGAGTACCAGTCTCAGTCCAGTTATCTAGAGTACCAGTCTCAGTCCAGTTATCTAGAGTACCAGTCTCGGTCCAGTTATCTAGAGTACCAGTCTTGGTCCAGTTATCTAGAGTACCAGTCTCGGTCCAGTTATCTAGAGTACCAGTCTCAGTCCAGTTATCTAGAGTACCAGTCTCAGTCCAGTTATCTAGAGTACCAGTCTCAGTCCAGTTATCTAGAGTACCAGTCTCGGTCCAGTTATCTAGAGTACCAGTCTCGGTCCAGTTATCTAGAGTACCAGTCTCGGTCCAGTTATCTAGAGTACCAGTCTCAGTCCAGTTATCTAGAGTACCAGTCTCAGTCCAGTTATCTAGAGTACCAGTCTCAGTCCAGTTATCTAGAGTACCAGTCTCAGTCCAGTTATCTAGAGTACCAGTCTCAGTCCAGTTATCTAGAGTACCAGTCTCGGTCCAGTTTTCTAGAGTACCAGTCTCGGTCCAGTTATCTAGAGTACCAGTCTCGGTCCAGTTATCTAGAGTACCAGTCTCAGTCCAGTTATCTAGAGTACCAGTCTCAGTCCAGTTATCTAGAGTACCAGTCTCGGTCCAGTTATCTAGAGTACCAGTCTCAGTCCAGTTATCTAGAGTACCAGTCTCAGTCCAGTTATCTAGAGTACCAGTCTCGGTCCAGTTATCTAGAGTACCAGTCTCGGTCCAGTTATCTAGAGTACCAGTTTCGGTCCAGTTATCTAGAGTACCAGTCTCGGTCCAGTTATCTAGAGTACCAGTCTCGGTCCAGTTATCTAGAGTACCAGTCTCAGTCCAGTTATCTAGAGTACCAGTCTCAGTCCAGTTATCTAGAGTACCAGTCTCAGTCCAGTTATCTAGAGTACCAGTCTCGGTCCAGTTATCTAGAGTACCAGTCTCGGTCCAGTTATCTAGAGTACCAGTCTCAGTCCAGTTATCTAGAGTACCAGTCTCAGTCCAGTTATCTAGAGTACCAGTCTCAGTCCAGTTATCTAGAGTACCAGTCTCAGTCCAGTTATCTAGAGTACCAGTCTCGGTCCAGTTATCTAGAGTACCAGTCTCAGTCCAGTTATCTAGAGTACCAGTCTCAGTCCAGTTATCTAGAGTACCAGTCTCAGTCCAGTTATCTAGAGTACCAGTCTCAGTCCAGTTATCTAGAGTACCAGTCTCAGTCCAGTTATCTAGAGTACCAGTCTCAGTCCAGTTATCTAGAGTACCAGTCTTGGTCCAGTTATCTAGAGTACCAGTCACGGTCCAGTTATCTAGAGTACCAGTCTCAGTCCAGTTATCTAGAGTACCAGTCTCAGTCCAGTTATCTAGAGTACCAGTCTCAGTCCAGTTATCTAGAGTACCAGTCTCGGTCCAGTTTTCTAGAGTACCAGTCTCGGTCCAGTTATCTAGAGTACCAGTCTCGGTCCAGTTATCTAGAGTACCAGTCTCAGTCCAGTTATCTAGAGTACCAGTCTCAGTCCAGTTATCTAGAGTACCAGTCTCGGTCCAGTTATCTAGAGTACCAGTCTCAGTCCAGTTATCTAGAGTACCAGTCTCAGTCCAGTTATCTAGAGTACCAGTCTCGGTCCAGTTATCTAGAGTACCAGTCTCGGTCCAGTTATCTAGAGTACCAGTTTCGGTCCAGTTATCTAGAGTTCCAGTCACGGTCCAGTTATCTAGAGTACCAGTCTCAGTCCAGTTATCTAGAGTACTAGTCTCAGTCCAGTTATCTAGAGTACCAGTCTCGGTCCAGTTATCTAGAGTACCAGTCTCAGTCCAGTTATCTAGAGTACCAGTCTCAGTCCAGTTATCTAGAGTACCAGTCTCAGTCCAGTTATCTAGAGTACTAGTCTCAGTCCAGTTATCTAGAGTACCAGTCTCAGTCCAGTTATCTAGAGTACCAGTTTAGTCCAGTTATCTAGAGTACCAGTCTCGGTCCAGTTATCTAGAGTACCAGTCTCGGTCCAGTTATCTAGAGTACCAGTCTCGGTCCAGTTATCTAGAGTACCAGTCTCGGTCCAGTTATCTAGAGTACCAGTCTCAGTCCAGTTATCTAGAGTACCAGTCTCAGTCCAGTTATCTAGAGTACCAGTCTCAGTCCAGTTATCTAGAGTACTAGTCTCAGTCCAGTTATCTAGAGTTCCAGTCTCAGTCCAGTTATCTAGAGTACCAGTCTCGGTCCAGTTATCTAGAGTACCAGTCTCAGTCCAGTTATCTAGAGTACCAGTCTCAGTCCAGTTATCTAGAGTACCAGTCTCAGTCCAGTTATCTAGAGTACCAGTCTCGGTCCAGTTATCTAGAGTACCAGTCTCAGTCCAGTTATCTAGAGTACCAGTCTCAGTCCAGTTATCTAGAGTACCAGTTTAGTCCAGTTATCTAGAGTACCAGTCTCGGTCCAGTTATCTAGAGTACCAGTCTCGGTCCAGTTATCTAGAGTACCAGTTTAGTCCAGTTATCTAGAGTACCAGTCTCGGTCCAGTTATCTAGAGTACCAGTCTCGGTCCAGTTATCTAGAGTACCAGTCTCAGTCCAGTTATCTAGAGTACCAGTCTCAGTCCAGTTATCTAGAGTACCAGTCTCAGTCCAGTTATCTAGAGTACCAGTCTCAGTCCAGTTATCTAGAGTACCAGTCTCGGTCCAGTTATCTAGAGTACCAGTCTCGGTCCAGTTATCTAGAGTACCAGTCTCGGTCCAGTTATCTAGAGTACCAGTCTCGGTCCAGTTATCTAGAGTACCAGTCTCAGTCCAGTTATCTAGAGTACCAGTCTCAGTCCAGTTATCTAGAGTACCAGTCTCAGTCCAGTTATCTAGAGTACCAGTCTCAGTCCAGTTATCTAGAGTTCCAGTCACGGTCCAGTTATCTAGAGTACCAGTCTCAGTCCAGTTATCTAAAGTACTAGTCTCAGTCCAGTTATCTAGAGTACCAGTCTCAGTCCAGTTATCTAGAGTTCCAGTCACGGTCCAGTTATCTAGAGTACCAGTCTCAGTCCAGTTATCTAGAGTACTAGTCTCAGTCCAGTTATCTAGAGTACCAGTCTCGGTCCAGTTATCTAGAGTACCAGTCTCAGTCCAGTTATCTAGAGTACCAGTCTCAGTCCAGTTATCTAGAGTACCAGTCTCAGACAGTTATCTAGAGTACCAGTCTCAGTCCAGTTATCTAGAGTACCAGTCTCAGTCCAGTTTTCTAGAGTACCAGTCACGGTCCAGTTATCTAGAGTACCAGTCTCAGTCCAGTTATCTAGAGTACTAGTCTCGGTCCAGTTATCTAGAGTACCAGTCTCGGTCCAGTTATCTAGAGTACCAGTCTCAGTCCAGTTATCTAGAGTACCAGTCTCAGTCCAGTTATCTAGAGTACCAGTCTCAGTCTAGTTATCTAGAGTACCAGTCTCGGTCCAGTTATCTAGAGTACCAGTCTCGGTCCAGTTATCTAGAGTACCAGTCTCGGTCCAGTTATCTAGAGTACCAGTCTCAGTCCAGTTATCTAGAGTACCAGTCTCAGTCCAGTTATCTAGAGTACTAGTCTCAGTCCAGTTATCTAGAGTACCAGTCTCAGTCCAGTTATCTAGAGTACCAGTTTAGTCCAGTTATCTAGAGTACCAGTCTCGGTCCAGTTATCTAGAGTACCAGTCTCGGTCCAGTTATCTAGAGTACCAGTCTCAGTCCAGTTATCTAGAGTACCAGTCTCAGTCCAGTTATCTAGAGTACCAGTTTAGTCCAGTTATCTAGAGTACCAGTCTCGGTCCAGTTATCTAGAGTACCAGTCTCGGTCCAGTTATCTAGAGTACCAGTTTAGTCCAGTTATCTAGAGTACCAGTCTCGGTCCAGTTATCTAGAGTACCAGTCTCGGTCCAGTTATCTAGAGTACCAGTCTCAGTCCAGTTATCTAGAGTACCAGTCTCAGTCCAGTTATCTAGAGTACCAGTCTCAGTCCAGTTATCTAGAGTACCAGTCTCAGTCCAGTTATCTAGAGTACCAGTCTCGGTCCAGTTATCTAGAGTACCAGTCTTGGTCCAGTTATCTAGAGTACCAGTCTCGGTCCAGTTATCTAGAGTACCAGTCTCAGTCCAGTTATCTAGAGTACCAGTCTCAGTCCAGTTATCTAGAGTACCAGTCACGGTCCAGTTATCTAGAGTACCAGTCTCAGTCCAGTTATCTAGAGTACTAGTCTCAGTCCAGTTATCTAGAGTACCAGTCTCAGTCCAGTTATCTAGAGTACCAGTCTCAGTCCAGTTATCTAGAGTTCCAGTCACGGTCCAGTTATCTAGAGTACCAGTCTCAGTCCAGTTATCTAGAGTACTAGTCTCAGTCCAGTTATCTAGAGTACCAGTCTCGGTCCAGTTATCTAGAGTACCAGTCTCAGTCCAGTTATCTAGAGTACCAGTCTCAGTCCAGTTATCTAGAGTACCAGTCTCAGACAGTTATCTAGAGTACCAGTCTCAGTCCAGTTATCTAGAGTACCAGTCTCAGTCCAGTTTTCTAGAGTACCAGTCACGGTCCAGTTATCTAGAGTACCAGTCTCAGTCCAGTTATCTAGAGTACTAGTCTCGGTCCAGTTATCTAGAGTACCAGTCTCGGTCCAGTTATCTAGAGTACCAGTCTCAGTCCAGTTATCTAGAGTACCAGTCTCAGTCCAGTTATCTAGAGTACCAGTCTCAGTCTAGTTATCTAGAGTACCAGTCTCGGTCCAGTTATCTAGAGTACCAGTCTCGGTCCAGTTATCTAGAGTACCAGTCTCAGTCCAGTTATCTAGAGTACCAGTCTCAGTCCAGTTATCTAGAGTACCAGTCTCAGTCCAGTTATCTAGAGTACTAGTCTCAGTCCAGTTATCTAGAGTACCAGTCTCAGTCCAGTTATCTAGAGTACCAGTTTAGTCCAGTTATCTAGAGTACCAGTCTCGGTCCAGTTATCTAGAGTACCAGTCTCGGTCCAGTTATCTAGAGTACCAGTCTCAGTCCAGTTATCTAGAGTACCAGTCTCAGTCCAGTTATCTAGAGTACCAGTCTCAGTCCAGTTATCTAGAGTACCAGTCTCGGTCCAGTTATCTAGAGTACCAGTCTTTGTCCAGTTATCTAGAGTACCAGTCTCGGTCCAGTTATCTAGAGTACCAGTCTCAGTCCAGTTATCTAGAGTACCAGTCTCAGTCCAGTTATCTAGAGTACCAGTCTCAGTCCAGTTATCTAGAGTTCCAGTCACGGTCCAGTTATCTAGAGTACCAGTCTCAGTCCAGTTATCTAGAGTACTAGTCTCAGTCCAGTTATCTAGAGTACCAGTCTCGGTCCAGTTATCTAGAGTACCAGTCTCAGTCCAGTTATCTAGAGTACCAGTCTCAGTCCAGTTATCTAGAGTACCAGTCTCAGACAGTTATCTAGAGTACCAGTCTCAGTCCAGTTATCTAGAGTACCAGTCTCAGTCCAGTTTTCTAGAGTACCAGTCACGGTCCAGTTATCTAGAGTACCAGTCTCAGTCCAGTTATCTAGAGTACCAGTCTCGGTCCAGTTATCTAGAGTACCAGTCTCAGTCCAGTTATCGAGAGTACCAGTCTCAGTCCAGTTATCTAGAGTACCAGTCTCAGTCTAGTTATCTAGAGTACCAGTCTCGGTCCAGTTATCTAGAGTACCAGTCTCAGTCCAGTTATCTAGAGTACCAGTCTCCGTCCAGTTATCTAGAGTACCAGTCTCGGTCCAGTTATCTAGAGTACCAGTCTCAGTCCAGTTATCTAGAGTACCAGTCTCAGTCCAGCTTAAGGAGACTATAAACTTTGGTGCTAAGAAATTGTGCTAATAGACCCAGATGGAAATCTAAGACAAAGATGGCTTTGGGTATGGAATTGTCCAATGAGATTGCTTCGACAGCTACGATAGAATGATAAAGGGATTTATAAGAGCTTTTATACAACGATTCCTTATACCAGTACACTATCTACTGAATCATATATCCACTTATAGTCCGGTACACTATTTACTGAATCATATATCCACTTATAGTCCGGTACACTATTTACTGAATCATATATCCACTTATAGTCCGGTACACTATCTACTAAATCATATATCCACTTATAGTCCGGTACACTATTTACTGAATCACATATCCACTTTTGTCCGGTACACTATTTACTGAATCATATATCCACTTATAGTCCGGTACACTATTTACTGAATCATATATCCACTTATAGTCCGGTACACTATCTACTGAATCATATATCCACTTATAGTCCGGTAGATAAAACATTGAGGTGCTGCTGAGCTGGCTATAGCTACTGAATCATATATCCACTTATAGTCCGGGAGATAAAACATTGAGGTGCTGCTGAGCTAGCTATATCTACTGAATCATATATCCACTTATAGTCCGGGAGATAAAACATTGAGGTGCTGCTGAGCTAGCTATATCTACTGAATCATATATCCACTTATAGTCCGGGAGATAAAACATTGAGGTGCTGCTGAGTTAGCTATATCTACTGAATCATATATCCACTTATAGTCCGGTAGATAAAACATTGAGGTGCTGCTGAGCTGGCTATATTTACTGAATCATATATCCACTTATAGTCCGGTAGATAAAACATTGAGGTGCTGCTGAGCTGGCTATATCTACTGAATCATATATCCACTTATAGTCCGGTAGATAAAACATTGAGGTGCTGCTGAGTTAGCTATATTTACTGAATCATATATCCACTTATAGTCCGGTAGATAAAACATTGAGGTGCTGCTGAGCTGGCTATATCTGCTGAATCATATATCCACTTATAGTCCGGTAGATAAAACATTGAGGTGCTGCTGAGCTGGCTATATCTACTGAATCATATATCCACTTATAGTCCGGTAGATAAAACATTGAGGTGCTGCTGAGCTGGCTATATCTACTGAATCATATATCCACTTATAGTCCGGTAGATAAAACATTGAGGTGCTGCTGAGCTGGCTTTATCTGCTGAATCATATATCCACTTATAGTCCGGTAGATAAAACATTGAGGTGCTGCTGAGCTGGCTATATCTGCTGAATCATATATCCACTTATAGTCCGGTAGATAAAACATTGAGGTGCTGCTGAGCTGGCTATATCTGCTGAATCATATATCCACTTATAGTCCGGTAGATAAAACATTGAGGTGCTGCTGAGCTGGCTATATCTACTGAATCATATATCCACTTATAGTCCGGTAGATAAAACATTGAGGTGCTGCTGAGCTAGCTATATCTGCTGAATCATATATCCACTTATAGACCGGTAGATAAAACATTGAGGTGCTGCTGAGCTGGCTATATCTACTGAATCATATATCCACTTATAGTCCGGTAGATAAAACATTGAGGTGCTGCTGAGCTAGCTATATCTACTGAATCATATATCCACTTATAGTCCGGGAGATAAAACATTGAGGTGCTGCTGAGTTGGCTATATGTACTGAATCATATATCCACTTATAGTCCGGTAGATAAAACATTGAGGTGCTGCTGAGCTGGCTATATCTGCTGAATCATATATCCACTTATAGTCCGGTAGATAAAACATTGAGGTGCTGCTGAGCTGGCTATATCTGCTGAATCATATATCCACTTATAGTCCGGTAGATAAAACATTGAGGTGCTGCTGAGCTGGCTATATCTACTGAATCATATATCCACCTATAGTCCGGTAGATAAAACATTGAGGTGCTGCTGAGCTGGCTATATCTGCTGAATCATATATCCACTTATAGTCCGGTAGATAAAACATTGAGGTGCTGCTGAGCTGGCTATATCTACTGAATCATATATCCACTTATAGTCCGGTAGATAAAACATTGAGGTGCTGCTGAGCTGGCTATATCTGCTGAATCATATATCCACTTATAGTCCGGTAGATAAAACATTGAGGTGCTGCTGAGCTGGCTTTATCTGCTGAATCATATATCCACTTATAGTCCGGTAGATAAAACATTGAGGTGCTGCTGAGCTGGCTATATCTACTGAATCATATATCCACTTATAGTCCGGTAGATAAAACATTGAGGTGCTGCTGAGTTAGCTATATTTACTGAATCATATATCCACTTATAGTCCGGTAGATAAAACATTGAGGTGCTGCTGAGCTGGCTATATCTGCTGAATCATATATCCACTTATAGTCCGGTAGATAAAACATTGAGGTGCTGCTGAGCTGGCTTTATCTGCTGAATCATATATCCACTTATAGTCCGGTAGATAAAACATTGAGGTGCTGCTGAGCTGGCTATATCTACTGAATCATATATCCACTTATAGTCCGGTAGATAAAACATTGAGGTGCTGCTGAGTTAGCTATATTTACTGAATCATATATCCACTTATAGTCCGGTAGATAAAACATTGAGATGCTGCTGAGCTGGCTATATCTACTGAATCATATATCCACTTATAGTCCGGTAGATAAAACATTGAGGTGCTGCTGAGCTGGCTATATCTACTGAATCATATATCCACTTATAGTCCGGTAGATAAAACATTGAGGTGCTGCTGAGCTGGCTATATCTACTGAATCATATATCCACTTATAGTCCGGTAGATAAAACATTGAGATGCTGCTGAGCTGGCTATATCTACTGAATCATATATCCACTTATAGTCCGGTAGATAAAACATTGAGGTGCTGCTGAGTTAGCTATATTTACTGAATCATATATCCACTTATAGTCCGGTAGATAAAACATTGAGGTGCTGCTGAGCTGGCTATATCTACTGAATCATATATCCACTTATAGTCCGGTAGATAAAACATTGAGGTGCTGCTGAGCTGGCTATATCTGCTGAATCATATATCCACTTATAGTCCGGTAGATAAAACATTGAGGTGCTGCTGAGCTGGCTATATCTGCTGAATCATATATCCACTTATAGTCCGGTAGATAAAACATTGAGGTGCTGCTGAGCTGGCTATATCTGCTGAATCATATATCCACTTATAGTCCGGTAGATAAAACATTGAGGTGCTGCTGAGCTGGCTTTATCTGCTGAATCATATATCCACTTATAGTCCGGTAGATAAAACATTGAGGTGCTGCTGAGCTGGCTATATCTACTGAATCATATATCCACTTATAGTCCGGTAGATAAAACATTGAGGTGCTGCTGAGTTAGCTATATTTACTGAATCATATATCCACTTATAGTCCGGTAGATAAAACATTGAGGTGCTGCTGAGTTAGCTATATTTACTGAATCATATATCCACTTATAGTCCGGTAGATAAAACATTGAGGTGCTGCTGAGCTGGCTATATCTGCTGAATCATATATCCACTTATAGTCCGGTAGATAAAACATTGAGGTGCTGCTGAGCTGGCTATATCTGCTGAATCATATATCCACTTATAGTCCGGTAGATAAAACATTGAGGTGCTGCTGAGCTGGCTTTATCTGCTGAATCATATATCCACTTATAGTCCGGTAGATAAAACATTGAGGTGCTGCTGAGCTGGCTATATCTACTGAATCATATATCCACTTATAGTCCGGTAGATAAAACATTGAGGTGCTGCTGAGTTAGCTATATTTACTGAATCATATATCCACTTATAGTCCGGTAGATAAAACATTGAGGTGCTGCTGAGTTAGCTATATTTACTGAATCATATATCCACTTATAGTCCGGTAGATAAAACATTGAGATGCTGCTGAGCTGGCTATATCTACTGAATCATATATCCACTTATAGTCCGGTAGATAAAACATTGAGGTGCTGCTGAGCTGGCTATATCTACTGAATCATATATCCACTTATAGTCCGGTAGATAAAACATTGAGATGCTGCTGAGCTGGCTATATCTACTGAATCATATATCCACTTATAGTCCGGTAGATAAAACATTGAGGTGCTGCTGAGCTGGCTATATCTACTGAATCATATATCCACTTATAGTCCGGTAGATAAAACATTGAGGTGCTGCTGAGCTGGCTATATCTGCTGAATCATATATCCACTTATAGTCCGGTAGATAAAACATTGAGGTGCTGCTGAGCTGGCTATATCTACTGAATCATATATCCACTTATAGTCCGGTAGATAAAACATTGAGGTGCTGCTGAGCTGGCTATATCTACTGAATCATATATCCACTTATAGTCCGGTAGATAAAACATTGAGGTGCTGCTGAGCTGGCTATATCTACTGAATCATATATCCACTTATAGTCCGGTAGATAAAACATTGAGGTGCTGCTGAGCTGGCTATATCTACTGAATCATATATCCACTTATAGTCCGGTAGATAAAACATTGAGGTGCTGCTGAGCTGGCTATATCTACTGAATCATATATCCACTTATAGTCCGGTAGATAAAACATTGAGGTGCTGCTGAGCTGACTATATCTACTGTGATCTCTACAGCCATGTAGATGTGGGACAAGGTTCATCATCTTGACCTTTCATGTGTTTTATATACACATATATATATCGTCAAAACAGGGACTCACTGACTTTCAGGAATCAACATTTGTTACTAAAGGGAAAACCCTCTGTTTTCTCAGTGGTTAATGATATACTGGAACACAGAATAACGAATGAAGACACTTACAGTTTGCATAGTTGCCAAATTATCTTCCTGACAATTTTCACTGCAAGGCATTTTAAAAGCTTTTTGACACATTGATGTCAATGCTTCCTCCCTGGAATATTCATGAAACATTAGAGGGAAATCAAACTTTAAAACATTAAAATGAAACATTAGAGGGAAATCAAACTTTAAAACATTAAAATGAAACATTACAGGGAAATCAAACTTTAAAACATTAAAATGAAACATTAGAGGGAAATCAAACTTTAAAACATTAAAATGAAACATTACAGGGAAATCAAACTTTAAAACATTAAAATGAAACATTACAGGGAAATCAAACTTTAAAACATTAAAATGAAACATTAGAGGGAAATCAAACTTTAAAACATTAAAATGAAACATTAGAGGGAAATCAAACTTTAAAACATTAAAATGAAACATTACAGGGAAATCAAACTTTAAAACATTAAAATGAAACATTACAGGGAAATCAAACTTTAAAACATTAAAATGAAACATTAGAGGGAAATCAAACTTTAAAACATTAAAATGAAACATTACAGGGAAATCAAACTTTAAAACATTAAAATGAAACATTAGAGGGAAATCAAACTTTAAAACATTAAAATGAAACATTACAGGGAAATCAAACTTTAAAACATTAAAATGAAACATTACAGGGAAATCAAACTTTAAAACATTAAAATGAAACATTAGAGGGAAATCAAACTTTAAAACATTAAAATGAAACATTAGAGGGAAATCAAACTTTAAAACATTAAAATGAAACATTAGAGGGAAATCAAACTTTAAAACATTAAAATGAAACATTAGAGGGAAATCAAACTTTAAAACATTAAAATGAAACATTAGAGGGAAATCAAACTTTAAAACATTAAAATGAAACATTAGAGGGAAATCAAACTTTAAAACATTAAAATGAAACATTAGAGGGAAATCAAACTTTAAAACATTAAAATGAAACATTACAGGGAAATCAAACTTTAAAACATTAAAATGAAACATTACAGGGAAATCAAACTTTAAAACATTAAAATGAAACATTAGAGGGAAATCAAACTTTAAAACATTAAAATGAAACATTAGAGGGAAATCAAACTTTAAAACATTAAAATGAAACATTACAGGGAAATCAAACTTTAAAACATTAAAATGAAACATTACAGGGAAATCAAACTTTAAAACATTAAAATGAAACATTACAGGGAAATCAAACTTTAAAACATTAAAGGTACATCCATTGTGTTGTTGGGGGTCACATATTCAAAACGTTATAAATGATGTTACTTTATCGAGAAGTACCGACTGTTACCAAAAAGCACCATTTTAATGATAGTCGACTTAGAATATTGACGATATGAAGGTAAAAGTAGTGATTTCTGATCGAAAACCGGACAATACACTCTGTGTGGCGCGCGCCAATGAGCAAACGTAATTTTGGAATCTTATTTATAACAGACACGATGATAAATTTGGGTTGATTATGTTTAATAGGTCATATAACTACTATGCATGTAAATGGGGCGTGCAGTTTCGGTTTCTGCACATGCATAATTATGTAACTCGATTTTAATTGGAAACTAGTAATTATGATATATTTGGCGATAGGGGATGAATATGCAAGCGGAGTGAATTTATTTGCACTGTAAACACCACATATGGTGAGTCGGAACGTATTAAAGCCTACTAAAATTTTATGAAACACAATGGATGCACCTTTAAAATGAAACATTAGAGGGAAATCAAACTTTAAAACATTAAAATGAAACATTACAGGGAAATCAAAATTTAAAACATTTAAAATCCTAGCTACTGACAGTAAATGTTTGGTTGCTAAACTTTTTTCATTTTTCCCAATATTTTCTTGTTTTTTTTAGAAGCGTACTGATAGAATTGCGTTGAGGATTCTTTGCTAAATGGCACAATCAGAACTGTCTATCTGTCAAGATAATATATAGATATGATGCTTATAAATAACAAACATAAAACTAAAGACCTCAATAATCCCAGACAATGTTCATGGAATTCATATTTTATGATAGGAATATTTCATCTGTGTCTATTGTCTACTGCAAACAATCGACCATAATATTAAAATATCAGACAATAAATCTAATTGTCTATGACTGACATAATAATGTCACAGCATGATGATTAATGCAACTACTACCGTATATTACTGTGTATAAGGCGACCCTGTGTATAAGACGACCCCCTTTCTCAGACCCCTAAAATCAGGTAAAAACCATGTATCTCATGTATAAGACGACCCCCTTCTAGCAATCATGGAAACAGGTCGACATGCCATGATGGGAAAACACGTTGGTAAGATTTGGTAACAGTAAGTTGATACATGACATAAATGTACCAAAATAAAAATTACATACGTTTTCCTACGGTGTTTGTTCTTATTTTTTAATGATTTGTCATTTTCTTGTCAGTTCAAGCGAGATAAGCAACACTACAGTCAACAATCTATCGTAAATATTCGCCATGTTATAAGATCTAAACAAGGCCGATACTCCATACACAGATTTAGAAGTCGCTTCAGTGTTTATAAGATTAAAATGGTGTGAAGAGCTTTGATAACCAAGCTTGATTGCGCATGCCCGAAGCCAAGCTAGATTTCATGTCTAGATTTCTATCGTAGTGTTGTAAATATTTGTCCCTTCTTATAAACAAAGTTGAACTAGTTGTATTTAATACTGCAGAATGCTTTTGAAAGGTTAGTAATGTTTGATAGCTGAAGTCAAGCCATTATTTTTCATTCCAACTCTGGTTCGCTTTACCGCTGATTTTCTATTACGCGGCTGTCAGTATTTGGCTCCCAACGTGTGTTATAGCGAGGGGTCACTCAATGCAGTAAACTTCTCAAGCTAAAGACGTGTTTATTTAACGTTGACACTTCAATCCAGAGAAGGATATACAGACCAATTACTGATAAGAACACAACAAAGCTAAGATAATTACCAGATAAGTGAATGAATAACTGCCCTGATTGGAATTAACATTACGTCAATGACACGTGTTTATCGAGATAAGCTTGTCAAGTTTTATGAATGAATAGGTTAGTTGTAGAATTTCATTGGTCCACGTCTAGAATGAATTGATAAGTTGTAGAATTTCATTGGTCCACGTCACTGAATTTATCGATCGTTTTCTTGACTGCTGGTACCACTTTTGGTCCGTCAACCTATTATTTTTAAATGAATTATCAAATATATTTTATGTATTTAACTCCATATAGTAATAAAAAAATAACATAATAATACATAATAATTATTTATAAATATTTATTTCCATTTTGTTAGCATGAGTTGACTGTATTGCTGTTTCCGGTTTCAACATCGTGAGTTCGTCAATGAAGCTTCAAAATTTCTTCTTCTGAAACATAGCCCTTGTGTATAAGACGACCCCCTTCTTTGACCCCCTATTTTCTCGTATAAAAAAAGTCGTCTTATACACAGTAATATACCGTAGGTTAGTTCAATAAAGAAAATTTAATTAAACTTGTGAATTTAATTAAAACTATCAGTTTCACTAAAAAAATTTTGTTTAATTTTCTTTGAATACCATAGAGAGATTAAAATACCTCAGCAGAGAAGAGTTATGTTTCAAAAACAACAATTTCTGTAATATCATTATTAATATACCATTTCTTTTATATAGTTTCCCATACAATATCTTAGATATGCAAAAACTGTGTCATGTAGCTAGGTGCAAAGATAATTTAAAGACACACAAAGATAATAATTCTTATAACATTATATTTGCAGAGCATCATAATTCTAATTAAATTCTTTATTTAAAAACTAAATCTTCTAAATCACTATTATCCTCATAAAGTCATAAATTCAGATTTTTTTGTGGAATAGAAAAGCTTTACAAATGCTGAAACATGAAATTTTGATTGGCTTAATAAAATGTCACATGAATTGATTCTACAATTTGAGATATTGTTACAGATTTGCTGGTAACAAAAAAAGATAAACTAATATCTGATGTTTAAAAATCGTATTCAGCTTCAGAAAATAAAGACTTTTTAGCATCTTAGTAGAGTTTGACAAGTTACAACTATCTTCATTAACTTCTTTTATTGCAAACTTTTTTTCACTAATTCATTAAGTTGAGGATAAATTATTGATATTTGCAACTAAAAGGATTGATCCCCTTGATAATTAAGATTACCGATGAGCTGATTGAAATTTATTCAATTAAGCAAGATTAGACATTAGAAACCTCCTTATCATATTGTTTTGCTCTTCAAGCTCAAGGGTTCTTTTTTCCCACAGTAGAGGCATTTTTGAAACGGAAATTATGAAAATGAAGAGAATGTCATTTTTCATTTTTCATTCAGGATATGGTACGTCTTTACACAGATTCTTGTGACGTTATGGAACAGATAATTAGACCTCTGTTTGATAAGAATCTGTCAAAATTAAAATGAAGTAAGTTGTAATCCTCTTCGTTCTTTTCATTCACTTATCACATTTCAGAGTTAACATTTTGAAAACGTTCATGTACTCGGTGATCAAAGATAAGGCCATCTCTTGAATGAGCATCGGTCAACTGCCATGAAGCACGGAACAACCAAGCTAAATATCTGTGATCGACTATTTCCATCTCTAGCACTGATGGAACCGTCTCTAAAACCCCAACAGTCAATCTAGAACACAGTGATCCACCGACCCTTGTCTCAGTGTGGGAGGATGGGGTCATCTCCATTAGTTTTGGTTGACTGTTAAGAAGAGCAAACAGATAAGTTGGAGCACAGTGATCGATCACTTCAATCTACAACTGATGAACAATCTCAGTATATCCTGGCAGTCTATCTAGAACCTGGTGATCCTTGATCTTCCCCCTGTCTAGAGTACTGGAGGGTGGGTCATCCCAATTAGCATGGGTTGTCTGCAAGAAACATTATAAACAGTCAAGTTATAACACAGTGATGGACGGTTTCCTGTCTCTGGCACTGGACTGTCCTATACTCTAACAAACTATCTAACACACGATGTTCCATTTCCCCTTGTCTCTGGAGAACTGTCTCTAGCTGTACCTCATAGGGCACCCACCCCCTGGTGGCAGCATGTAGCAGTTCCATCACCCCCCTCCGGAGAACTGTCTCTAGCTGTACCTCATAGGTCACCCAACCCCTGGTGCCAGCATGTAGCAGTTCCATCACCCCCCTCCGGAGAACTGTCTCTAGCTGTACCTCATAGGTCACCCACCCCCTGGTGCCAGCATGTAGCAGTTCCATCACCCCCCTCCGGAGAACTGTCTCTAGCTGTACCTCATAGGTCACCCACCCCCTGGTGGCAGCATGTAGCAGTTCCATCACCCCCCTCCGGAGAACTGTCTCTAGCTGTACCTCATAGGGCACCCACCCCCTGGTGCCAGCATGTAGCAGTTCCATCACCCCCCTCCGGAGAACTGTCTCTAGCTGTACCTCATAGGTCACCCACCCCCTGGTGCCAGCATGTAGCAGTTCCATCACCCCCCTCCGGAGAACTGTCTCTAGCTGTACCTCATAGGGCACCCACCCCCTGGTGGCAGCATGTAGCAGGTCCATCACCCCCCTCCGGAGAACTGTCTCTAGCTGTACCTCATAGGGCACCCACCCCCAGGTGCCAGCATGTAGCAGTTCCATCACCCCCCTCCGGAGAACTGTCTCTAGCTGTACCTCATAGGTCACCCACCCCCTGGTGCCAGCATGTAGCAGTTCCATCACCCCCCTCCGGAGAACTGTCTCTAGCTGTACCTCATAGGTCACCCACCCCCTGGTGGCAGCATGTAGCAGGTCCATCAACCCCCTCCGGAGAACTGTCTCTAGCTGTACCTCATAGGGCACCCACCCCCAGGTGCCAGCATGTAGCAGTTCCATCACCCCCCTCCGGAGAACTGTCTCTAGCTGTACCTCATAGGTCACCCACCCCCTGGTGCCAGCATGTAGCAGTTCCATCACCCCCTCCGGAGAACTGTCTCTAGCTATACCTCACAGGTCACCCACCCCCTGGTGGCAGCATGTAGCAGTTCCATCACCCCCCTCCGGAGAACTGTCTCTAGCTGTACCTCATAGGTCACCCACCCCCTGGTGGCAGCATGTAGCAGGTCCATCATCCCCCTCCGGAGAACTGTCTCTAGCTGTACCTCATAGGGCACCCACCCCCTGGTGCCAGCATGTAACAGTTCCATCACCCCCCTCCGGAGAACTGTCTCTAGCTGTACCTCATAGGGCACCCACCCCCTGGTGGCAGCATGTAGCAGGTCCATCACCCCCCTCCGGAGAACTGTCTCTAGCTGTACCTCATAGGGCACCCACCCCCTGGTGCCAGCATGTAGCAGTTCCATCACCCCCCTCCGGAGAACTGTCTCTAGCTGTACCTCATAGGGCACCCACCCCCTGGTGGCAGCATGTAGCAATTCCATCACCCCCCGCCTGTAGACCTGATTGCTGGTCTGACCTTCACACCAACAGCACTGTACATCCTTCAGGAGCCATTTGATTTAAGACCACAGGTTCCATTCACAAAGCAATCTTTATTGTGGTCAACCTTAAAGGTGCTGTAGCACATTTTGGGCATATATAGAGATTATTACCCGAGGAAGTGTGTCATATGATTTTTACGAAACGAGTGTGAATTTTTGTACACATATGCACGAGTTTTGTAAAAGTCATATGGCACACTTTAGAGTGTAATAATTTCTTTATTACCCATTCTGTGCCGTTTCATTCACGTAAAAATAGACAGAAAATGACCAACTTCTCTTGCGACAGTAAGCTACAGTGACGTCTAGAACAATTGGTTTATGGCGTCGAAGACGAAACAATACGGGAAGTCACGGTGAAACAATGGTTGCTAGGCAAACGTGATGTGCACATGTGCTCATATCAATAATATTAACTCGGTTATGTTCAACCATATGGGTAATAATATTTTTTTAAAATTTGCCATCTGTTATTAAAGTTTATACAATATGTAGTTATGTTAGAGGGTAAAACATCTCATTACATGACCCAATAAGCCGAATCCATAATGAAAGAGTGCGACATTTTAAGCGACAATTTTTTTGAACTCTTTAGTGTGAGAGGCAGATTTGTCGGTCTCATGTGATTTTAAGAGTTCAGACAGCAAGATGGTTGACCATTCCATCACGGTGCCATATTCAAAACAGTGTTGAGTGTTTAGATATCGCTACATCAGTCACATCATTTAAACTACCTTCAAGCGACCATATTAAAATGAATACCTTAAAATTAGCTCTCAATGGGAAATGGACTTGCATGGCTTAACCGAACCATATACATTCATTTAGAACTCTTATTGATTCAGGAGTAATATTTAGTCATTGGTACCACTTATTTTTATGACAGCACTTTATTTCAGTAAGAGCGTTGTGCTACAGTGCCTTTAAGACATTCGTGTTCTGTGACAGGAGCCTTGGTCTTATCCACTTTCGATGTTTTCTTTTTTCTTTCTTAATCGACAAAATAAAAAAATGTTTAATTTGTAACTATGTATTGTCTTTTAAAAAATCTCATAATAATAAGGAGAGGAGGAAAGAAAATTTCTGAATAAATATTTATCAAAGAGATGAACATAAACTTCTACCTGCAGATTCCAGACACAAAAAGACTATTTTCTTTGACTTTCTACAGACTGAATTATCAGCTTCATAACTCAAGCAGCTAGCATTCAAGGTTTTATAAATCATCTATACATGTACAGTTCTTTCTTGTATAAATATTGATTGCATGTTTTCACATTTCTTCCTCTATTCTGTAAAACATAGGAAGTTACAGACTGTCATTGGTACCAGGGATGCAGAAATCGGTCTATTTGCCGGACATGTCCGATTGTAAATCCAGTTTGACCGAATGGAAAATTGACCTATCGGACATCAGTTGACCGATTGCAAAAAATAAAAGGAAAACTAAACTTACAAGCATTAAATAAAGGCAAACCGCCCTGCTTGTGTCGGTCATAATGTTTATGAAATTGAAATACGTTGATCCAGTCAAGAAGTCACATTTATTCTTCACAGCACGAGGCACGACGTCAATCATCATTGTCTTCAGTAAATTATAATTGTCGGCAGAAAAAACCACTTACCGTTTGCTTTTTAATTGAAATTGTCAGTGTCATTTAGTGACTGAAAGATGTGACCCATTTCACAACATTATTTACGAAAAATATTTCATTAACATCGCATTGTAAACAAATGTTGTCAAAGATAAACATTGCATGAACGTGTGGCTTCAACGTACCGGTGATTCCCGAATTTGTTACAGATTAAGATTTGGCTACTTTGAATCTCGATAAATTTAATAATATCTCGGTCATAAAACATAAGTAACATGTTGTAACAAAATATGATAGATCAATATCGATGTATGGTAAAGCTATTATACAAATTCAAAATAAATAAACCTATCAAAAACGAATAATTAGCAATATTATTTCACGAGACGTTATGTAGTCAAACACCGTTTGTATGACGCAACGAACACGCGATCGCATTTACATGATGACACACGTTATAAAGAGGTATGCTAATTTAAAAACTCCAATGTCTCTTGTGTTTACATTAGTTCTTTTTATTTTATAATTCTACATTTGCAATTGCGAAATATGTCTCCAAATAAAATATAAAAGTAATCTTATTAGAATAAGTTCAAATTCGTAACTACATCTTGAATAGGAAATAGTCGTATGGAAAATAATTGGACCACGTGCTCTGCCGAGTTGTGAGTTTACGTAAATTATATCGCTATTGAAAACGAGTTCCTTTGAATTTAAAATGATTATTTAGAAGGTACATATCATTTGGTCCATGATTTGAACGTTTGATGAACTATGTGCAATTAAATTATTAGAATTTTCTCGTCTATCTTGACGCAAATTCGCTTGTAAACTCGCTTGTAAACTCGCTTGTGTAAACTCGCTCAAACTAGCACTGTCGGTAAATCGTAGTTGGTAAACATTGATTTTAAATTATGAACCATTTTATGCATGTTAATGATAAATTAATAGTTATCGTTAATTGCTTTCGTGTTATGTTTAATAGTATGCAATGAATGAAGAACCAACAAATAGTAATATTTTCTCATACTTTATTAAAAAAAAATTTTTACTTCCGGGTTCGTCTTTTTGGGTCAAAGATGAAATGTCCGACTGGCAAAAATTTGAATCTGCATCCCTGATTGGTACTGTTTATGATTTTACTCTCCTTTACAATATTAACTCCATACTCAGAAAACAAGTAGTTGTCACTAAGGTGGCGTAATCCCCCGCCGCAAATTAATACTTCTTAACTGAAAAATAATGTCTATAAAAATCGACTGGGCCCTGAATTTTCCCTAAAAAAGAACCACTGGTGTAAGATAATGATGAGAATCCAATTAACAGTTCAATTCCCCTGACAAGCTTAACATGTCGACAAACTCAAAGTTCCGCTGTGACCTTGGAGAAGCTATGTGTAAGATATGAAGAGAATCCAGTGAACGGTTCTTGAGATATCCTGCTGACAAGGGTAAAATGACAAAGTCTTGTTGTGACCTTGAAATGAACGTCAAGGTCACAAACCTCTGTAGGAACATTACTCTCCCTATGATGAACCCATATGCAAAACATGAAAAGAATCCAGTGAATAGTATTTGATATATTCCAAAGACTAATATATATATAGTGTTTTAAGGCACTGCCATTGTGTTCTTTTGTATGGTTTGGATAGTCACACAATGGAGAACTGATATCCCAAGGCATGTCAACACACTAGAGCTCAAAAGGATTTTAAAATCAAAACAAAGACATTTGAAACTTAAGTTTGTTTGTTGAAGCATTAAAGACTTAAAGCTAAAATGGCTTACAGCTCATTTGTGGCAAGTTCTGCCTTTCTTACCAACACATAATCATCATCACTTTACTGTATGAAATAAGCCTGCAACGTTACCAACACATAATCATCATCACTTTACTGTATGAAATAAGCCTGCAACGTTAACAACACAAAACCATGATTGTTGTCAATCTATATATGGTAAAATAAGCTAAAACATCATCAAGTTACCAGTTACCAGTCCGGACAAAAAGTAACAGGGTTTTGGACAGGCCTTTCATGCACTGATCACTTCAATTTTTTAGACAGTTCCAGTAACTCTTCATGACTCCAAACATTTTTTTAAAATCTTACACCTACTCTGTCTTGACCTTTGTTGTCTGCCATTAATAGAACCAAACAATACTTAAGTATGATGATTCTATACTTGGGGGAAATCTTTTCAAATCAAAAACTACCTACACAATACAAAACTAACTGTGAGGTGTTTTGAAGGAAAAGAGTTATGATTTCACCTTCTTAAAAAATTTAAACTTATCATTCATCTTTGAATTTGTTTCTCTTCTAAATTGGATTCCAGTTAAACAAACTACAATAATTCCATAATCAAGGGAGAACTCCGCAAATGAAACAGCACCTACAATGAGCCATCATAGACTGAATGATGTTATTTCGTAAGGGTTGGGGTTAGATATCTAGCCATCATAGACTGAATGATGTTATTTGGTAAGGGTTAGGGTTAGATATCTATCTTTAAGCAGATACACTCCTTACAATAAACATTCTTAGATTAAAACACCTAAGTTAAAGATGTGTATCATGTCTTGTTTAAAAGAACGAGTTCTGATAGAACAGTAAAGAAAGAGGGGGTTTCTTTAGTAAATGAAGTTTGATTCACTTGCTTGAAATGTTTTTGCTATTCAGTGGCTCTTCTGTGGTTCTGCCATGGAGAATCATTAACCGTGGATACCTTCACAAGCCAGCGATCACCTACAGGTCTGCAGAATACAGCTGATGGACAATGACCTACAGGTCTGCAGAATACAGCTGATGGACAATGACCTACAGGTCTGCAGAATACAGCTGATGGACAATGACCTACAGGTCTGCAGAAATACAGCTGATGGACAATCACCTACAGGTCTGCAGAATACAGCTGATGGACAATCACCTACAGGTCTGCAGAAATACAGCTGATGGACAATCACCTACAGGTCTGCAGAAATACAGCTGATGGACAATGACCTACAGGTCTGCAGAATACAGCTGATGGACAATCACCTACAGGTCTGCAGAAATACAGCTGATGGACAATGACCTACAGGTCTGCAGAAATACAGCTGATGGACAATCACCTACAGGTCTGCAGAAATACAGCTGATGGACAATGACCTACAGGTCTGCAGAAATACAGCTGATGGACAATCACCTACAGGTCTGCAGAAATACAGCTGAGGGACAATGACTGAGGCCAACTAATGAAAGCCGCTGACACTAGAGGCTTTATGAGCTGAAATGTAGATGAACTTATCCTGTGTCCTTTCTGATTTCATTGACGAGTCTGAAGCCGTAATTTCGAGGTCCCTCATGATGGAACCAGTTTATGTAACCGGCATGCAAGAACAACACATGCAATGTCTTCACACTTAATAGAGTAAAATGTCAGTTTTAATTAGATCAAAGTCAGTACTTCACATGAGAGAGAAAATCAAATTGATTAAAAGCGATAGTATCTATCTAACAACGTTAAAGTACAGATCAAATAAGGGTTTGTTGGATGTGAGGCATGCATGAATGACACGTGATTCTCTCCAGACCTCCGCTCCACCAAGTCTCAGAGTAGAAGCTGTGAGTCTACCATACACTCTAACATGTTCTTAATACATTCATCCTTGGAAACAGTCTTTATTTCCACAAGGGAACTCCATATTCGTAAGTGGTATTTAAATCGACAACATGGATAGAACCTTTTAGCCTTTAATGACATAACAGCATTAACTCATTGGAATCTTTTAACACTCTACTTTGAAGTTCTCTTCTTTTGACAACGTTTTATGATTTAATTTCATTCTACAATTAATCTACACGTTGTGTTAACACGTCTCTGATTGAAGGTAGCTATTGCACCTCTTTAAACTAGTGATGACTTGATTCAGTTTCATTGATCTATGTTGAGCTGGAGATGAATTCAAACAAGCTGTTTGGAAGGGGGATATAATTGTTATCCTTTAATGATAAATCATACTCAGTCAGTAGCCAACGGAGTTTTTTTTTAAATGGATAAACTATTGCAAACTGTAAATGGACAATCTCTATTGAATTCAAGAGATTTCCTGAAGAATGTCCATGATTTTCTAAAGAATGTCAGACATTTTCTTAAGAATGTCAAATTTTTTCTTGAAGAATATCCAGGCATTTCCAAAAGAATTTCCAGAAAATTTCCGAATTGTCAAAAGCAAATCCTAAAGAATGTTCCTAATAATATCCAGAAATTTCCTGAAGACTATCCAGAGAATTTCTTAGTATGAATTGTATGTTTCCTAAAGATTTATTTTACACAAAAACATTTAATAATAACATTTCTTTGCCAGATGCAATATTACAATAATGTCATTTCCATTAGAATAATCATTACAACACTGAGAAAAAGAATTTAACATTTTGCTGTAAATAATAATTAAGCCATGATATAGAGCATGAACACTAGATACCTATTTTTTAATGTGTTCCAAAAAGAACAAACAGTACCTTCATAGCCATGGGTTTACTATTTCAAAGAAAAACCTTGCAGTTGGTTTTTATCCATCACCAAAAGTTCTTAAAGAAGAACTTTGAAGTGTTTTTGTTCTTAAGAATCCCTGAAGGTAAATCTAAGCAGAGGAACAGACAGTGTTCTTACTCTCCACATGCTTTGGTAGAATTTATTGAGCTTTCTTTTCTTCATTTTCTTTCATGTCTATCTTGGGCAAACTTTCCATCACTTTCCGCACCTGGAGACCATAGAAACTTAATTTGATTTTTTACATTACTTTTCAAAATAAATTCCTGAAAAGAAAAAATGTATTCAATACAATGATGAAATCTACAAATTCAAATAAGAATTCATGTCAACATTTCTTAAGTTAAAAAATGAAAAAAATATTTAGCAAGCAAAAGACAAATAAAAAAATCAAATATTACATGCAATCCTCATGGGTTTACACATATTTACCCAACATCAAATGCTCTGTACACACTATGATGTAACTGAACCGTGAAAGATATATCAATGTTTTATAAATCTGCAATGTTATTTCACATTTCTTCTTCAGCTGACAGCCACGATTTTCATCAAGAGGGTCGACCCTGAAAGAAACTCCAGAATCTGCCACTAAAATAATGCCAGAATTCACCCTAAAGAAACTCCAGAATCCACCCTAAAGAAACTCAAGAATCTGCCACTAAAGAAACACCAGAATCCACTGTAAAGAAACTCCAGAATCCACTGTAAAGAAACTCCAGAATCCACCCTAAAGAAACTCCCGAATCTGCCACTAAAGAAACGCCAGAATCCACCCTAAAGAAACGCCAGAATCCACCCTAAAGAAATTCCAGTATCCACCCTAAAGAAACCCCAGAATCCACTCTAAAGAAACTCCAGAATCCACCCTAAAGAAACTCCAGAATCTGCCACTAAAGAAACTCCAGAATCCACCCTAAAGAAACTCCAAAATCCACCCTAAAGAAACTCCAAAATCCACCCTAAAGAAACTCCAGAATCCACCCTAAAGAAACTCCAGAATCCACCCTAAAGAAACGCCAGAATCCACCCTAAAGAAACGCCAGAATCCACCCTAAAGAAACTCCAGAATCCACCCTAAAGAAATTCCAGTATCCACCCTAAAGAAACCCCAGAATCCACTCTAAAGAAACTCCAGAATCCACCCTAAAGAAACTCCAGAATCTGCCACTAAAGAAACTCCAGAATCCACCCTAAAGAAACTCCAAAATCCACCCTAAAGAAACTCCAGAATCCACCCTAAAGAAACTCCAGAATCCACCCTAAAGAAACTCCAGAATCCACCCTAAAGAAACTCCAGAATCTGCCACTAAAGAAACGCCAGAATCCACCCTAAAGAAACTCCAGAATCCACCCTAAAGAAACTCCAGAATCCACCCTAAAGAAATTCCAGTATCCACCCTAAAGAAACTCCAGAATCCACTCTAAAGAAACTCCAGAATCTGCCACTAAAGAAACGCCAGAATCCACCCTAAAGAAACGCCAGAATCCACCCTAAAGAAACGCCAGAATCCACCCTAAAGAAATTCCAGTATCCACCCTAAAGAAACCCCAGAATCCACTCTAAAGAAACTCCAGAATCCACCCTAAAGAAACTCCAGAATCTGCCACTAAAGAAACTCCAGAATCCACCCTAAAGAAACTCCAAAATCCACCCTAAAGAAACTCCAAAATCCACCCTAAAGAAACTCCAGAATCCACCCTAAAGAAACTCCAGAATCCACCCTAAAGAAACGCCAGAATCCACCCTAAAGAAACTCCCGAATTCACCCTAAAGAAATTCCAGTATCCACCCTAAAGAAACCCCAGAATCCACTCTAAAGAAACTCCAGAATCCACCCTAAAGAAACTCCAGAATCCACCCTAAAGAAACTCCAGAATCCACCCTAAAGAAATTCCAGTATCCACCCTAAAGAAACTCCAGAATCCACTCTAAAGAAACTCCAGAATCTGCCACTAAAGAAACGCCAGAATCCACCCTAAAGAAACGCCAGAATCCACCCTAAAGAAACGCCAGAATCCACCCTAAAGAAATTCCAGTATCCACCCTAAAGAAACCCCAGAATCCACTCTAAAGAAACTCCAGAATCCACCCTAAAGAAACTCCAGAATCTGCCACTAAAGAAACTCCAGAATCCACCCTAAAGAAACTCCAAAATCCACCCTAAAGAAACTCCAAAATCCACCCTAAAGAAACTCCAGAATCCACCCTAAAGAAACTCCAGAATCCACCCTAAAGAAACGCCAGAATCCACCCTAAAGAAACTCCCGAATTCACCCTAAAGAAATTCCAGTATCCACCCTAAAGAAACCCCAGAATCCACTCTAAAGAAACTCCAGAATCCACCCTAAAGAAACTCCAGAATCTGCCACTAAAGAAACTCCAGAATCCACCCTAAAGAAACTCCAAAATCCACCCTAAAGAAACTCCAGAATCCACCCTAAAGAAACTCCAGAATCCACCCTAAAGAAACTCCAGAATCCACCCTAAAGAAACTCCAGAATCTGCCACTAAAGAAACGCCAGAATCCACCCTAAAGAAACTCCAGAATCCACCCTAAAGAAACTCCAGAATCCACCCTAAAGAAATTCCAGTATCCACCCTAAAGAAACTCCAGAATCCACTCTAAAGAAACTCCAGAATCTGCCACTAAAGAAACGCCAGAATCCACCCTAAAGAAACGCCAGAATCCACCCTAAAGAAACTCCCAAATTCACCCTAAAGAAATTCCAGTATCCACCCTAAAGAAACCCCAGAATCCACTCTAAAGAAACCCCAAAATCCACCCTAAAGAAACCCTAGAATCCACCCTAAAGAAACCCCAGAATCCACTCTAAAGAAACCCCAAAATCCACCCTAAAGAAACCCCAAAATCCACCCTAAAGAAACCCTAGAATCCACACCTGAATGACATTAGACTGTGTCAGTCTACAAATCACATTTCATATCAGGGGTGTAAGGATTGAGTTGAATGAAATCCAATCCTGTAATAGGGAAGTCAACAAGTCCCTGACTTCATCACGTACAAGATCAATCTAGTCTACGATGGACAAAAAGAACTTTGAGAAAAACATTTCAGAGACCAAATCTTGTCAGTAACATGTGTACTTCTTATCATGTTTTATGTCTGTAGCATAAGAATTGAGTGTCAAGAATTTCAGTCCTGTCAATAATAAGCTTACAAATCTTCAATTGCACCTGAATTTACCGAGCAACCATACCCAGTGGTTTACAAGAACTGAGTGAAGAAGAATCTATCAACCATACAAAGTGGCTTACATGCACTGAGTGAAGAAGAATCTATCAACCATACCCAGTGGCTTACATGAACTGAGTGAAGAAGAATCTATCAACCATACCCAGTGGTTTACATGAACTGAGTGAAGAAGAATCTATCAACAGATCATATATAAGTTTGACCTACATCATCAAATCAAATAAGGGTAAAAGATTCCTTCAGCGTCTTGTGCAAAGTCAACTAATTCTACCTATGGCATTAAATCAAGATTACAAGAACAGAGTGAAAAACACCCCGTCCCTGTCAATACAAGCTAATTACTTATGCAAATTCTCTCACAATCTAACAGTGAACATCAAACCCAGCCTCAAGTTCTGCAACATGGTGCTAATCCCTATCTCAGACTACTGTATTGTCCACGTCATTAGTTCTACATCATTGCAAGCTCCCAACAGATGTGAAATCCTGAATAAGTTCCAAAGATTTTACTGTCCGTAATTGGTCCTTCCAACCGTCAATATCCGTCACTGGATCTAAAAGTGTCGGTAGATGTCATTACATAGGCTGGGCTTCAGTAGACTTAAATCCTTTTTTCATTAAGAATCATCGACCTGATGTACTTTGGCAAATCTAGATAAACTTAATTAGGTAGTAATTGTGAATACCTTGACATTAAACCCTTATCTTGAGTTCTCCCAGAGCTTTAGAATGTATTATCATAACATCAATCATTGCTCGTTCCTACGCAGCTTGTTCATCATCAGTCAGAATAACCATTATATGCAACTGTCGGCATGAGGGCAAATCACAAATAGATGGACCAAGAGGAAAACATTAAAGTGTAGGCCTTATATATATTTTCAAAGGTCTCTTGGTGTTAAGGTGCCACGTAACACATGGGATGCAACAAAACGAAGGATTGTTGAAGCGGTGATAAGACAAAATAGATACACATGTCAACAAATGGCGAGAGAAACATAAAGACAGAGCAAGTGCAGGAATACAGATGCTTTGTGTTGAGATACCACACATTAACACTGACGGAGCTTTGGACATCTGGATCCTGGACCCATATTTCCAAAGCTCTCTTAGCGCTAAGTGCCATACATTAACATTGACTTACGACAATCTTAGCACTAAGACAGCTTTGAAAATATGGGCCCTGGACTTTATTTCCAATAAGATATTTGTAAGTTCCATAACACTGACTTCCAACAATCTTAACATCAGGATAAAATTATCAAGAAAAACAATTGAACTTTTTGATGGAGGAACAAGAAGAACTCAGGTGTTGATTTGGGCCTACTGGACACAATTGTCATTGAATACTACACTTGAAGTGCTAAAATGAACTGCACATAAAACAACTTTACATTATCTTAAGATATTAGTAATTTCTCAGGATTTGCAAAGATACCGAGTGATACACTCTCAATGTCAACCGAGTGATACACTCTCAATGTCAACCGAGTGATACTCTCTCAATGTCAACCGAGTGATACACTCTCAATGTTTGAAAGATCCCAGTACTAATCCAGAATTAATAAATTCTATAACTTTTAAATAACAGATAGCTGTACAGAAGATGAACTCATATGTCTTAGATCAGTGTTAATACCTAGTTAATCTTAAACCATCGTATTTCAAATGTCAACAACCGAGCTCCACCTCCACGTGTATAATAGTTTTACTCCAAGATGGTAGTTCACAATATTAAAACCTTCACTTCATCTCGAAACATAATCCATCCTTGAACAGTCCAGGCTTGAATTGAATTGAATCTCTGCACTGAAGACCCAGTTCTCAGAGGCTCCTGTTCATCATCAATAAAATGGCAATATTTTAGAATAAATACTTGTTTCAAAGTCCGAGTTTGACAATGTGTATGGGACTAAGGTAACTGTTATTCACCGAGATAGCCTCAGTGTTACAGCATCAGATTAAAGGTCACTGTTATTCACTGAGATAACCTCAGTGTTACAGCATCAGACTAAGGTCACTGTTATTCACCGAGATAGCCTCAGTGTTACAGCATTAGACTAAGGTCACTGTTATTCACCGAGATAGCCTCAGTGTTACAGCATCAGACTAAGGTCACTGTTATTCATCGAAATAGCCTCAGTGTTACAGCATCAGTCTATGGTAACTGTTATTCACCGAGATAGCCTCAGTGTTACAGCATCAGACTAAGGTAACTGTTATTCACCAAGATAGCCTCAATGTTACAGCATCAGACTAAGGTCACTGTTATTCACCGAGATAGCCTCAGTGTTACAGCATCAGTCTAAGGTCACTGTTATTCACCGAGATAGCCTCAGTGTTACAGCATCAGACTAAGGTAACTGTTATTCACCGAGATAGCCTCAGTGTTACAACATCAGACTAAGGTCACTGTTATTCACCGAGATAGCCTCAGTGTTACAGCATCAGACTAAGGTCACTGTTATTCACCGAGATAGCCTCAGTGTTACAGCATCAGTCTATGGTAACTGTTATTCACCGAGATAGCCTCAGTGTTACAGCATCAGACTAAGGTAACTGTTATTCACCAAGATAGCCTCAATGTTACAGCCTCAAGACTAAGGTCACTGTTATTCACCGAGATAGCCTCAGTGTTACAGCATCAGACTAAGGTAACTGTTATTCACCGAGATAGCCTCAGTGTTACAGCATCAGACTAAGGTAACTGTTATTCACCGAGATAGCCTCAGTGTTACAGCATTAGACTAAGGTCACTGTTATTCACCGAGATAGCCTCAGTGTTACAGCATCAGACTAAGGTCACTGTTATTCACCGAGATAGCCTCAGTGTTACAGCATCAGACTAAGGTCACTGTTATTCACCGAGATAGCCTCAGTGTTACAGCATCAGACTAAGGTCACTGTTATTCACCGAGATAGCCTCAGTGTTACAGCATCAGACTAAGGTAAAGGTTGTTTTATCAGAAGACTGTCTCGTTGGTTGTGCTTTTTGGTAAATACTTTTGTGGAGACGAAAAATATGATGGATTTTTGTGAAAAATTATATTTGAGGAGATATTTATATTTTCTTATTTATGCTAATACCTTATTCGAGTTTAGCTGAAACTACTTTGCCCGTTATTTCGATGAAATTCATAGACTCTACTATAGCCTTTTGAGTTGCTCCCCGCACAAGAATTGTATTATCACGGAAACAATTTATCCCCTCATATTCACTTTTATTATCAATCATCTGTCCTTTAGCAAAAACTATTATACCAGTTATGAAACCAACTTGTAACATTATAACAGTTAAGTTAAATTTAGTTATCAATCATCTTTAAAACATTGTAAAATTTCTAACGATCTAGAGGTGTTTTCTAAAGCTTCTTTTCATGATTAATTATTTCAACAAAATAATAGGATTTCCAAAAAAACATCTCTCAAATCTGCCATAAACAAACTTCAAAACCCCTCGATCTACAAAGATGCTGAAGAATATAATTAAATTAAGTCTGGAGTTTCACTGATTACCCTAACACATCTTTGACAACTAATACATTTAAATGGTCTAAGTGTGGCAATTTTCCATTAATGTCACTTCCATTAAGAAATCTGTTCATCATCTTCAAGATCACATAACACTGATCCTTGCAAATTACAGAATTCTTCCTCTCAAATGCATTTCTTTGATGGAAAATTAACCCTTAACATGCGAGCGACGGAATTATCCGGGCGGGCTATAAGCGATTCGTAGGTACCTCAATACGGATCCCGGTTACAAGACTTAGAATAATTCACGTCTGTCTAAGTACTGTCCTATACCCCATACCGGGTCACGAGTCGATTGTGTCCGCGACCCGACCCATGAGAATGACTGTATTTACGCTCCGAGACCCGACATGAGAATGAAGCTTTGTTCAGTGTGTGGTCGGAATATCAAGCAAAATTCACACCAATTTGCGTGTGCATTGTTGACCCGTAACGCATCGATAATTAGCTTTACAAAAGGCCAATTATGTCGGGCTTAGCCCCCGAAGCATTAATTCGCTTGAGGCTATTTTCACCCACGTGTTTGTATTGCCTCGGGTTTGCCTCGCCCGAGACTGCTATCTGCCTCGCATCTCGCGAGACGGGGAAAAAAATCGCTAACTCGCCTTACTCCCGCACTTCATATCATGTGAGCGAATTGTTTGTTTTCAAAAAAAAATACGGCAAAATAAAGGGGAAACAATGGACTACATTCCCATATAAAATTAGAAAATCTCAAAAAAATAATAAAGACACAGCAAGCGCCGTGAAAAAGGTCATGTTTACACTTCATAAATTTTGAAACAATCGGCGATTTTCACAACTTCTAAAATATTTATCAAGGCTAAAATACTGAATGCATTTTCATAATTTTTATATCACAATAAACCGAAAAGAATAATCTTTTATTCTATATAAAATGCGCAGATTTTTTCACAGAAATAAAGATACAATTTTACCTTTCTGAGAGGCATGTGAAACCAAACGGCACACAAACTAATCAACATATTTTCATCAGTTATGGTTCGAGGTTAGCGTTTATTTGAAAAGTCAAACAACATAACCATATTTGGGTTGACATGTGCTTATTTGTCAACTGGTTCGAGATTATGATTTCTTGGAAAAGTGCGATGAACGACCGTTTGCAATGCCGCATACATGTTGTAAGTATTGACGATTTTATAGGTGGAAATAAAGACAAACTTTACATAGCTATAGAATTATAACCAAAGGTCGCATTCTAATAATTTTTATATCATTGTGAAGCTAGACATCTTGTCTTCAATTCCGTGTATAAATGGAATTTTTTTCGTTTCGTATTTATGATGTTACGAGGCCCGAATAAAAGACAATCTTTCGAAAGTAATAGAATAAAAACGAAAAAACATAGAAAATTCATTCAAAGTTTCGAGTGTGAATTAGCCATTTGTGTACGGGTGTCGCTACTTGAATTTGTATTGAACGCCCGTATATAGTCCTTATTCGCCATGTAGATGCGGTATATTTTGTAAAAACGATACCGGAATCGCCGCCTGGAAATTCCGCCAGCAGAGCTAGTTAGTGCCAAAGCCCAAACTACTGCTGCGAGCTGCGAGCCTGTAAATTCCGCCACAGGGGCTAAAAATGGTAAAATATATATACGCAACGTAAGGGTTAATAATGATATAATAGCAGAAATGATTGGGGAATCTATAACAAATTTTATTTTATTTACATTAATTTAGCTAAAGGTTGAATCAGATCGTTAGGAAAGGTATCAGATGGTCGACATGACAAGATACTGATTTATGACTCTTATTAATCTTCTCTAAGTATGGTAGGATGACTCTTATTAATCTTCTCTAAGTATGGTAGGATGACTCTTATTAATCTTCTCTAAGTGTGGTAGGATGACTCTTATTAATCTTCTCTAAGTGTGGTAGGATGACTCTTATTAATCTTCTCTAAGTGTGGTAGGATGACTCTTATTAATCTTCTCTAAGTGTGGTAGGATGACTCTTATTAATCTTCTCTAAGTATGGTAGGATGACTCTTATTAATCTTCTCTAAGTGTGGTAGGATGACTCTTATTAATCTTCTCTAAGTATGGTAGGATGACTCTTATTAATCTTCTCTAAGTGTGGTAGGATAAAGAAGCTTCTTCATTGTGGATTCAAAGGGTTCACATAGTTTGGAGCATATTTTGGCCCTGTAAATACAGTTGTCATTATCAAAGGTGGGAGGGGGAAATGAAAAGTGTTGATGTGATAAAACACATAAACATCAAATGGTTAAAGACTGGTGATGGCAGCCAGTTATATGAACTCTCGGATGTTAAAGGCCACAAGGTCTATGAACTCTTGGGTGTTAAAGGCCACAAGGTCTATGAACTCTCGGGTGTTAAAGGCCACAAGGTCTATGAACTCTCGGGTGTTAAAGGCCACAAGGTCTATGAACGCTCGGGTGTTAAAGGCCACAAGGTCTATGAACTCTCGGGTGTTAAAGGCCACAAGGTCTATGAACTCTCGGGTGTTAAAGGCCACAAGGTCTATGAACTCTCGGGTTTTAAAGGCCACAACGTCTATGAACTCTCGGGTGTTAAAGGCCACAAGGTCTATGAACGCTCGGGTGTTAAAGGCCACAAGGTCTATGCTCCCAATGCTGACAAGGATTTTAATATATATAAACTTATCATATTATGGTCTGTCAATACTTGTATATAATGAAGATCGTCCAAAACAGTTATCAAAGAAATTGTAGATGTAGTTACCAGTTATTAGATGAATATAGGTCCGTAAACAACTGGCAGCTGACACAAACTCTCCGGTGTTGAGTGCCAAGAGGTCTACCCTTCATGTCATGTACATCATGTGTTCCTCACTGATCCATATCTTAAATGATTTTATTGATTTGTGAGCACAGCCTTTCGATATTTCTCTTTGATGCTCTCTTGTCATGTGCCATTAACTGGACGAGGTCATAAAATCACCCAACGATTCAAGGTGAACTTGTATGTACCATGAATAAAAAATTAGAATATCGTGACTTTTTGAAAATAACTCTCAAAGCTATGTTAACGTTTTAAAATATGTAGTATTGTATCTTGAAGTTTGAAGAATAGATACATTTTCTTCCATAATATTTTATACTCAAATTCATATTTTGAAAATTCATTATCTTATATAAGCAATCTGAAACATTCAGTTTTTATTTTTCTTGAGATAAAAAATTCAGTTTCATTCAAATTCTATTCAAATAGATAAAATGAAAATTCAATTCCATATAACAAAATATTTCTACACGATTTGCAGGCTAAAGGTATGGAGCATAATTTTGTAATAAACAAATATCCAGATATGACCTTGAATTCCCTATAGTACTGCCTATGTATGCTGTTGTTCACTTGTCCAGCGTGATCAATATCTATACAGATCCCTGGGGAGTATCCATCCAACAGAGATCAACCCAATGTGGTTCTAATTCTAATCAAACAGAGATCAACCCAATGTGGTTCTAATTCTCATCAAACAGAGATCAACCCAATGTGGTTCTAATTCTCATCAAACAGAGATCAACCCAATGTGGTTCTAATTCTCTTCAAACAGAGATCAACCCAATGTGGTTCTAATTCTCATCAAACAGAGATCAACCCAATGTGGTTCTAATTCTCATCAGACAGAGATCAACCCAATGTGGTTCTAATTCTCATCAAACAGAGATCAACCCATTGTGTTTCTAATTCTCATCTAACAGAGATCAACCCAATGTGGTTCTAATTCTCATCAGACAGAGATCAACCCAAAATGGTTCTAATTCTCATCAAACAGAGATCAACCCAATGTGGTTCTAATTCTCATCAAACAGAGATCAACCCAATGTGGTTCTAATTCTCATCAGACAGAGATCAACCCAATGTGGTTCTAATTCTCATCAAACAGAGATCAACCCAATGTGGTTCTAATTCTCATCAAACAGAGATCAACCCAATGTGGTTCTAATTCTCATCAGACAGAGATCAACCCAATGTGGTTCTAATTCTCATCAAACAGAGATCAACCCAATGTGGTTCTAATTCTCATCAGACAGAGATCAACCCAATGTGGTTCTAATTCTCATCAAACAGAGGTCAACCCAATGTGGTTCTAATTCTCATCAAACAGAGATAAACCCATTGTGTTTCTAATTCTCATCTAACAGAGATCAACCCAATGTGGTTCTAATTCTCATCAGACAGAGATCAACCCAAAATGGTTCTAATTCTCATCAAACAGAGATCAACCCAATGTGGTTCTAATTCTCATCAAACAGAGATCAACCCAATGTGGTTCCAATTCTCATCAAACAGAGATCAACCCAATGTGGTTCTAATTCTCTTCAAACAGAGATCAACCCAATGTGGTTCTAATTCTCATCAAACAGAGATCAACCCAATGTGGTTCTAATTCTCATCAGACAGAGATCAACCCAATGTGGTTCTAATTCTCATCAAACAGAGATCAACCCAATGTGGTTCTAATTCTCATCAGACAGAGATCAACCCAAAATGGTTCTAATTCTCATCAAACAGAGGTCAACCCAATGTGGTTCTAATTCTCATCAAACAGAGATCAACCCATTGTGTTTCTAATTCTCATCTAACAGAGATCAACCCAATGTGGTTCTAATTCTCATCAGACAGAGATCAACCCAAAATGGTTCTAATTCTCATCAAACAGAGATCAACCCAATGTGGTTCTAATTCTCATCAAACAGAGATCAACCCAATGTGGTTCTAATTCTCATCAGACAGAGATCAACCCAATGTGGTTCTAATTCTCATCAGACAGAGATCAACCCAATGTGGTTCTAATTCTCATCAAACAGAGATCAACCAAATGTGGTTCTAATTCTCATCAAACAGAGATCAACCCATTGTGTTTCTAATTCTCATCTAACAGAGATCAACCCAATGTGGTTCTAATTCTCATCAGACAGAGATCAACCCAAAATGGTTCTAATTCTCATCAAACAGAGATCAACCCAATGTGGTTCTAATTCTCATCAAACAGAGATCAACCCAATGTGGTTCTAATTCTCATCAGACAGAGATCAACCCAATGTGGTTCTAATTCTCATCAGACAGAGATCAACCCAATGTGGTTCTAATTCTCATCAAACAGAGATCAACCAAATGTGGTTCTAATTCTCATCAGACAGAGATCAACCCAATGTGGTTCTAATTCTCATCAGACAGAGATCAACCCAATGTGGTTCTAATTCTCATCTAACAGAGATCAACCCAATGTGGTTCTAATTCTCATCAAACAGAGATCAACCCAATGTGGTTCTAATTCTCATCAGACAGAGGTCAACCCAATGTGGTTCTAATTCTCATCAAACAGAGATCAACCCATTGTGGTTCTAATTCTCATCAAACAGAGATCAACCCAATGTGGTTCTAATTCTCATCAGACAGAGATCAACCCAATGTGGTTCTAATTCTCATCAAACAGAGATCAACCCAATGTGGTTCTAATTCTCATCAAACAGAGATCAACCCAATGTGGTTCTAATTCTCATCTAACAGAGATCAACCCAATGTGGTTCTAATTCTCATCAGACAGAGATCAACCCAATGTGGTTCTAATTCTCATCAAACTGAGCGCTGGACTGATTTGTTTCAGACCTGAGATAACTATAATACCACACAGACAAATATTGATATGTGTAATATCTACAATAGTGAGATAACTATAATACCACACAGACAAATATTGATATGTGTAATATCTACAATAGTGAGATAACTATAATACCACACAGACAAATATTGATATGTGTAATATCTACAATAGTGAGATAACTATAATACCACACAGACAAATATTGATATGTGTAATATCTACAATAGTGAGATAACTATAATACCACACAGACAAATATTGATATGTGTAATATCTACAATAGTGAGATAACTATAATACCACACAGACAAATATTGATATGTGTAATATCTACAATAGTGAGATAACTATAATACCACACAGACAAATATTGATATGTGTAATATCTACAATAGTGAGATAACTATAATACCACACAGACAAATATTGATATGTGTAATATCTACAATAGTGAGATAACTATAATACCACACAGACAAATATTGATATGTGTAATATCTACAATAGTGAGATAACTATAATACCACACAGACAAATATTGATATGTGTAATATCTACAATAGTGAGATAACTATAATACCACACAGATAAATATTGATATGTGTAATATCTGCAATAGTGAGATAACTATAATACCACACAGACAAATATTGATATGTGTAATATCTACAATAGTGAGATAACTATAATACCACACAGACAAATATTGATATGTGTAATATCTACAATAGTGAGATAACTATAATACCACATAGATAAATATTGATATGTGTAATATCTGCAATAGTGAGATAAATATAATACCACACAGACAAATATTGATATGTGTAATATCTGCAATAGTGAGATAACTATAATACCACACAGACAAATATTGATATGTGTAATATCTACAATAGTGAGATAACTATAATACCACACAGATAAATATTGATATGTGTAATATCTACAATAGTGAGATAACTATAATACCACACAGACAAATATTGATATGTGTGATATCTACAATAGTGAGATAACTATAATACCACATAGATAAATATTGATATGTGTAATATCTGCAATAGTGAGATAAATATAATACCACACAGACAAATATTGATATGTGTAATATCTGCAATAGTGAGATAACTATAATACCACACAGACAAATATTGATATGTGTAATATCTACAATAGTGAGGAGAACTGTAGTCCGATTAAGCAGCATAACATATTCTTGTAGAGGCCATCCCTTGTCCCTTGTCTGACATAACCAATATTTGTACACATCAAATTTCGAGAGAATATATTTGATGTGAAACAACTCACTCAAGACACGCACAACTCTTCATAAAACGTTTTCACTAACAATGACCAACAGACACGCAAAACTCTTCATAAAACGTTTTCACTAACAATGACCAACAGACACGCACAACTCTTCATAAAACGTTTCACTAACAATGACCAACAGACACACACAACTCTTCATAAAACGTTTTCACTAACAATGACCAACAGACACGCACAACTCTTCATAAAACGTTTCACTAACAATGACCAACAGACACACACAACTCTTCATAAAACGTTTTCACTGACAATGACCAACAGACACACACAACTCTTCATAAAACGTTTCCACTAACAATGACCAACAGACACACACAACTCTTCATAAAACGTTTTCACTGACAATGACCAACAGACACGCACAACTCTTCATAAAACGTTTCCACTTACAATGACCAACAGACACACACAACTCTTCATAAAACGTTTCCACTAACAATGACCAACAGACACGCACAACTCTTCATAAAACGTTTTCACTAACAATGACCAACAGACACGCACAACTCTTCATAAAACGTTTTCACTAACAATGACCAACAGACACGCACAACTCTTCATAAAACGTTTTCACTAACAATGACCAACAGACACACACAACTCTTCATAAAACGTTTCCACTAACAATGACCAACAGACACGCACAACTCTTCATAAAACGTTTTCACTAACAATGACCAACAGACACACACAACTCTTCATAAAACGTTTCCACTAACAATGACCAACAGACACGCACAACTCTTCATAAAACGTTTTCACTAACAATGACCAACAGACACGCAAAACTCTTCATAAAACGTTTTCACTAACAATGACCAACAGACACGCACAACTCTTCATAAAACGTTTTCACTAACAATGACCAACAGATACACACAACTCTTCATAAAACGTTTTCACTAACAATGACCAACAGACACACACAACTCTTCATAAAACGTTTCCACTAACAATGACCAACAGACACGCACAACTCTTCATAAAACGTTTTCACTAACAATGACCAACAGACACACACAACTCTTCATAAAACGTTTCCACTAACAATGACCAACAGACACGCACAACTCTTCATAAAATGTTTCCACTAACAATGACCAACAGACACGCACAACTCTTCATAAAACGTTTTCACTAACAATGACCAACAGACACACACAACTCTTCATAAAACGTTTTCACTAACAATGACCAACAGACACACACAACTCTTCATAAAACGTTTTCACTAACAATGACCAACAGACACACACAACTCTTCATAAAACGTTTCCACTAACAATGACCAACAGACACGCACAACTCTTCATAAAACGTTTTCACTAACAATGACCAACAGACACACACAACTCTTCATAAAACGTTTTCACTAACATTGACCAACAGACACGCACAACTCTTCATAAAACGTTTTCACTAACAATGACCAACAGACACACACAACTCTTCATAAAACGTTTCCACTAACAATGACCAACAGACACGCACAACTCTTCATAAAACGTTTTCACTAACAATGACCAACAGACACGCACAACTCTTCATAAAACGTTTTCACTAACAATGACCAACAGACACACACAACTCTTCATAAAACGTTTTCACTAACAATGACCAACAGACACGCACAACTCTTCATAAAACGTTTTCACTAACAATGACCAACAGACACACACAACTCTTCATAAAACGTTTCCACTAACAATGACCAACAGACACGCACAACTCTTCATAA
Organism: Gibbula magus; assembly: GCA_936450465.1. Taxonomy (NCBI): domain Eukaryota; kingdom Metazoa; phylum Mollusca; class Gastropoda; order Trochida; family Trochidae; genus Gibbula; species Gibbula magus. The sequence goes on along the minus strand of OW388289.1, from coordinate 751,801 downwards.
AACGTTTTCACTAACAATGACCAACAGACACACACAACTCTTCATAAAACGTTTTCACTAACAATGACCAACAGACACGCACAACTCTTCATAAAACGTTTTCACTAACAATGACCAACAGACACACACAACTCTTCATAAAACGTTTCCACTAACAATGACCAACAGACACGCACAACTCTTCATAAAACGTTTTCACTAACAATGACCAACAGACACACACAACTCTTCATAAAACGTTTTCACTAACATTGACCAACAGACACGCACAACTCTTCATAAAACGTTTTCACTAACAATGACCAACAGACACACACAACTCTTCATAAAACGTTTCCACTAACAATGACCAACAGACACGCACAACTCTTCATAAAACGTTTTCACTAACAATGACCAACAGACACGCACAACTCTTCATAAAACGTTTTCACTAACAATGACCAACAGACACACACAACTCTTCATAAAACGTTTTCACTAACAATGACCAACAGACACGCACAACTCTTCATAAAACGTTTTCACTAACAATGACCAACAGACACACACAACTCTTCATAAAACGTTTCCACTAACAATGACCAACAGACACGCACAACTCTTCATAAAACGTTTTCACTAACAATGACCAACAGACACACACAACTCTTCATAAAACGTTTTCACTAACAATGACCAACAGACACGCACAACTCTTCATAAAACGTTTTCACTAACAATGACCAACAGACACGCACAACTCTTCATAAAACGTTTCCACTAACAATGACCAACAGACACGCACAACTCTTCATAAAACGTTTCCACTAACAATGACCAACAGACACACACAACTCTTCATAAAACGTTTTCACTAACAATGACCAACAGACACACACAACTCTTCATAAAACGTTTTCACTAACAATGACCAACAGACACACACAACTCTTCATAAAACGTTTCCACTAACAATGACCAACAGACACGCACAACTCTTCATAAAACGTTTCCACTAACAATGACCAACAGACACGTACAACTCTTCATAAAACGTTTCCACTAACAATGACCAACAGACACACACAACTCTTCATAAAACGTTTTCACTAACAATGACCAACAGACACACACAACTCTTCATAAAACGTTTTCACTAACAATGACCAACAGACACACACAACTCTTCATAAAACGTTTCCACTAACAATGACCAACAGACACGCACAACTCTTCATAAAACGTTTTCACTAACAATGACCAACAGACACGCACAACTCTTCATAAAACGTTTCCACTAACAATGACCAACAGACACACACAACTCTTCATAAAACGTTTTCACTAACAATGACCAACAGACACACACAACTCTTCATAAAACGTTTCCACTAACAATGACCAACAGACACGCACAACTCTTCATAAAACGTTTCCACTAACAATGACCAACAGACACACACAACTCTTCATAAAACGTTTCCACTAACAATGACCAACAGACACGCACAACTCTTCATAAAACGTTTTCACTAACAATGACCAACAGACACGCACAACTCTTCATAAAACGTTTTCACTAACAATGACCAACAGACACACACAACTCTTCATAAAACGTTTCCACTAACAATGACCAACAGACACACACAACTCTTCATAAAACGTTTTCACTAACAATGACCAACAGACAGACACGCACAACTCTTCATAAAACGTTTTCACTAACACTGACCAACAGACACGCACAACTCTTCATAAAACGTTTTCACTAACAATGACCAACAGACACGCACAACTCTTCATAAAACGTTTTCACTAACAATGACCAACAGACACACACAACTCTTCATAAAACGTTTTCACTAACAATGACCAACAGACACACACAACTCTTCATAAAACGTTTTCACTAACAATGACCAACAGACACACACAACTCTTCATAAAACGTTTTCACTAACAATGACCAACAGACACACACAACTCTTCATAAAACGTTTTCACTAACAATGACCAACAGACACACACAACTCTTCATAAAACGTTTTCACTAACAATGACCAACAGACACACACAACTCTTCATAAAACGTTTTCACTAACAATGACCAACAGACACACACAACTCTTCATAAAACGTTTCCACTAACAATGACCAACAGACACACACAACTCTTCATAAAACGTTTTCACTAACAATGACCAACAGACACACACAACTCTTCATAAAACGTTTTCACTAACAATGACCAACAGACACGCACAACTCTTCATAAAACGTTTTCACTAACAATGACCAACAGACACACACAACTCTTCATAAAACGTTTTCACTAACAATGACCAACAGACACGCACAACTCTTCATAAAACGTTTTCACTAACAATGACCAACAGACACGCACAACTCTTCATAAAACGTTTTCACTAACAATGACCAACAGACACGCACAACTCTTCATAAAACGTTTTCACTAACAATGACCAACAGACACGCACAACTCTTCATAAAACGTTTTCAGTAACAATGACCAACAGACACACACAACTCTTCATAAAACGTTTCCACTAACAATGACCAACAGACACGCACAACTCTTCATAAAACGTTTTCACTAACAATGACCAACAGACACACACAACTCTTCATAAAACGTTTTCACTAACAATGACCAACAGACACGCACAACTCTTCATAAAACGTTTTCACTAACAATGACCAACAGACACACACAACTCTTCATAAAACGTTTTCACTAACAATGACCAACAGACACGCACAACTCTTCATAAAACGTTTTCACTAACAATGACCAACAGACACACACAACTCTTCATAAAACGTTTTCACTAACAATGACCAACAGACACGCACAACTCTTCATAAAACGTTTCCACTAACAATGACCAACAGACACGCACAACTCTTCATAAAACGTTTTCACTAACAATGACCAACAGACACGCACAACTCTTCATAAAACGTTTTCACTAACAATGACCAACAGACACACACAACTCTTCATAAAACGTTTTCACTAACAATGACCAACAGACACACACAACTCTTCATAAAACGTTTCCACTAACAATGACCAACAGACACGCACAACTCTTCATAAAACGTTTTCACTAACAATGACCAACAGACACGCACAACTCTTCATAAAACGTTTTCACTAACAATGACCAACAGACACACACAACTCTTCATAAAACATTTTCACTAACAATGACCAACAGACACACACAACTCTTCATAAAACGTTTTCACTAACAATGACCAACAGACACACACAACTCTTCATAAAACGTTTCCACTAACAATGACCAACAGACACGCACAACTCTTCATAAAACGTTTTCACTAACAATGACCAACAGACACACACAACTCTTCATAAAACGTTTTCACTAACAATGACCAACAGACACGCACAACTCTTCATAAAACGTTTTCACTAACAATGACCAACAGACACGCACAACTCTTCATAAAACGTTTTCACTAACAATGACCAACAGATACGCACAACTCTTCATAAAACGTTTCCACTAACAATGACCAACAGACACGCACAACTCTTCATAAAACGTTTTCACTAACAATGACCAACAGACACGCACAACTCTTCATAAAACGTTTTCACTAACAATGACCAACAGACACGCACAACTCTTCATAAAACGTTTCCACTAACAATGACCAACAGACACGCACAACTCTTCATAAAACGTTTCCACTAACAATGACCAACAGACACGCACAACTCTTCATAAAACGTTTTCACTAACAATGACCAACAGACACGCACAACTCTTCATAAAACGTTTTCACTAACAATGACCAACAGACACGCACAACTCTTCATAAAACGTTTTCAATAACAATGACCAACAGACACGCACAACTCTTCATAAAACGTTTTCACTAACAATGACCAACAGACACGCACAACTCTTCATAAAACGTTTTCACTAACAATGACCAACAGACACGCACAACTCTTCATAAAACGTTTTCACTAACAATGACCAACAGACACGCACAACTCTTCATAAAACGTTTTCACTAACAATGACCAACAGACACGCACAACTCTTCATAAAACGTTTTCACTAACAATGACCAACAGACACGCACAACTCTTCATAAAACGTTTTCACTAACAATGACCAACAGACACGCACAACTCTTCATAAAACGTTTCCACTAACAATGACCAACAGACACGCACAACTCTTCATAAAACGTTTTCACTAACAATGACCAACAGATACGCACAACTCTTCATAAAACGTTTCCACTAACAATGACCAACAGACACGCACAACTCTTCATAAAACGTTTTCACTAACAATGACCAACAGACACGCACAACTCTTCATAAAACGTTTTCACTAACAATGACCAACAGACACGCACAACTCTTCATAAAACGTTTTCACTAACAATGACCAACAGACACGCACAACTCTTCATAAAACGTTTTCACTAACAATGACCAACAGATACGCACAACTCTTCATAAAACGTTTCCACTAACAATGACCAACAGACACGCACAACTCTTCATAAAACGTTTTCACTAACAATGACCAACAGACACGCACAACTCTTCATAAAACGTTTTCACTAACAATGACCAACAGACACGCACAACTCTTCATAAAACGTTTCCACTAACAATGACCAACAGACACTCACAACTCTTCATAAAACGTTTTCACTAACAATGACCAACAGACACGCACAACTCTTCATAAAACGTTTTCACTAACAATGACCAACAGACACGCACAACTCTTCATAAAACGTTTTCACTAACAATGACCAACAGACACGCACAACTCTTCATTAAACGTTTTCACTAACAATGACCAACAGACACGCACAACTCTTCATAAAACGTTTTCACTAACAATGACCAACAGACACGCACAACTCTTCATAAAACGTTTCCACTAACAATGACCAACAGACACGCACAACTCTTCATAAAACGTTTTCACTAACAATGACCAACAGACACGCACAACTCTTCATAAAACGTTTTCACTAACAATGACCAACAGACACGCACAACTCTTCATAAAACGTTTTCACTAACAATGACCAACAGACACGCACAACTCTTCATAAAACGTTTTCACTAACAATGACCAACAGACACGCACAACTCTTCATAAAACGTTTTCACTAACAATGACCAACAGACACGCACAACTCTTCATAAAACGTTTTCACTAACAATGACCAACAGACACGCACAACTCTTCATTAAACGTTTTCACTAACAATGACCAACAGACACGCACAACTCTTCATAAAACGTTTTCACTAACAATGACCAACAGACACGCACAACTCTTCATAAAACGTTTCCACTAACAATGACCAACAGACACGCACAACTCTTCATAAAACGTTTTCACTAACAATGACCAACAGACACGCACAACTCTTCATAAAACGTTTTCACTAACAATGACCAACAGACACACACAACTCTTCATAAAACGTTTTCACTAACATTGACCAACAGACACGCACAACTCTTCATAAAACGTTTTCACTAACAATGACCAACAGACACGCACAACTCTTCATAAAACGTTTTCACTAACAATGACCAACAGACACGCACAACTCTTCATAAAACGTTTTCACTAACAATGACCAACAGACACGCACAACTCTTCATAAAACGTTTCCACTAACAATGACCAACAGACACGCACAACTCTTCATAAAACGTTTTCACTAACAATGACCAACAGACACGCACAACTCTTCATAAAACGTTTTCACTAACAATGACCAACAGACACGCACAACTCTTCATAAAACGTTTCCACTAACAATGACCAACAGACACGCACAACTCTTCATAAAACGTTTTCACTAACAATGACCAACAGACACACACAACTCTTCATAAAACGTTTTCACTAACAATGACCAACAGACACGCACAACTCTTCATAAAACGTTTTCACTAACAATGACCAACAGACACGCACAACTCTTCATTAAACGTTTTCACTAACAATGACCAACAGACACGCACAACTCTTCATAAAACGTTTTCACTAACAATGACCAACAGACACGCACAACTCTTCATAAAACGTTTCCACTAACAATGACCAACAGACACGCACAACTCTTCATAAAACGTTTTCACTAACAATGACCAACAGACACGCACAACTCTTCATAAAACGTTTTCACTAACAATGACCAACAGACACGCACAACTCTTCATAAAACGTTTTCACTAACAATGACCAACAGACACGCACAACTCTTCATAAAACGTTTTCACTAACATTGACCAACAGACACACACAACTCTTCATAAAATGTTTCCACTAACAATGACCAACAGACACGCACAACTCTTCATAAAACGTTTTCACTAACAATGACCAACAGACACACACAACTCTTCATAAAACGTTTCCACTAACAATGACCAACAGACACGCACAACTCTTCATAAAACGTTTTCACTAACAATGACCAACAGACACACACAACTCTTCATAAAACGTTTTCACTAACAATGACCAACAGACACACACAACTCTTCATAAAACGTTTTCACTAACAATGACCAACAGACACACACAACTCTTCATAAAACGTTTTCACTAACAATGACCAACAGATACACACAACTCTTCATAAAACGTTTTCACTAACAATGACCAACAGACACACACAACTCTTCATAAAACGTTTTCACTAACAATGACCAACAGACACACACAACTCTTCATAAAACGTTTTCACTAACAATGACCAACAGACACACACAACTCTTCATAAAACGTTTCCACTAACAATGACCAACAGACACGCACAACTCTTCATAAAACGTTTTCACTAACAATGACCAACAGACACGCACAACTCTTCATAAAACGTTTTCACTAACAATGACCAACAGACACGCACAACTCTTCATAAAACGTTTTCACTAACAATGACCAACAGACACACACAACTCTTCATAAAACGTTTCCACTAACAATGACCAACAGACACACACAACTCTTCATAAAACGTTTTCACTAACAATGACCAACAGACACGCACAACTCTTCATAAAACGTTTTCACTAACAATGACCAACAGACACGCACAACTCTTCATAAAACGTTTTCACTAACAATGACCAACAGACACACACAACTCTTCATAAAACGTTTCCACTAACAATGACCAACAGACACACACAACTCTTCATAAAACGTTTTCACTAACAATGACCAACAGACACACACAACTCTTCATAAAACGTTTCACTAACAATGACCAACAGACATGCACAACTCTTCATAAAACGTTTTCACTAACAATGACCAACAGACACGCACAACTCTTCATAAAACGTTTTCACTAACAATGACCAACAGACACGCACAACTCTTCATAAAACGTTTCCACTAACAATGACCAACAGACACGCACAACTCTTCATAAAACGTTTTCACTAACAATGACCAACAGACACGCACAACTCTTCATAAAACGTTTCCACTAACAATGACCAACAGACACACACAACTCTTCATAAAACGTTTTCACTAACAATGACCAACAGACACGCACAACTCTTCATAAAACGTTTCCACTAACAATGACCAACAGACACACACAACTATTCATAAAACGTTTTCACTAACAATGACCAACAGACACGCACAACTCTTCATAAAACGTTTTCACTAACAATGACCAACAGACACGCACAACTCTTCATAAAACGTTTTCACTAACAATGACCAACAGACACACACAACTCTTCATAAAACGTTTTCACTAACAATGACCAACAGACACGCACAACTCTTCATAAAACGTTTCCACTAACAATGACCAACAGACACGCACAACTCTTCATAAAATTGACCAATCGATGATGAAAACAACTGATCTGGAAAAATTGTTGGTAAAATAATAAAAGAAATTAACAGATTTCTTTTTTTATGTTACACTTTTGGAATTATTTTTATTATATGTTATAGCTACACAAAGTCAAATATATAGAAAATCTCACCCAAGTGTCTTCTGATATCAAATATATCAACACGAGTTGATTAAAGTTACAAATATCAGAGGCTTGACGAGGATATTTTTACTTTTATCAACTAGTGTTGATATATTTGATATCAGAAGACACGAGGGTGAGATTCTATTTATCATCCAAAATCATTCTTATTATGTTTAAATGAAAATAGTGTCCATCTCTGAGCACATCTATGCGATTTGATTTCCAATGCGGTGTCATAGCATTGTGACGTCATCATGTTTATGACATCATAGCATTGTGATGTCATTACTTGATGATGTAAAAGCATTGTGATGTCATGTAGTTGACGGTGACAGGGCATTGTGCAAAATCTACTGCCAAAACAATATCTCCTAGGAGATATCGCTTGATTTCATACAAGCGATATTTCATGTGGAACACAGTTTTGGGTGATAAATGTTTCATATCCATTATATGTTCTCCAAATATTGATCAGAATGACATACTGTCTGAGAGTTTAACATCAAAAGTCGAATCCATGCGATACGCTGTCCACTTGTGTAGCACCATCAGTATTGATATTATTTCCCATGGCGGTATATAGGTCACACGGTATGAGAGTAATACAGAATGTATAAGCAGCATAAGCAAGCAGATTAACTTCACACAGCGATAAAAATGTTATCAATAAATATTTTGAAGGTAATTGATTGTATAAAACCATTTTTTAAATTACAGCATATTGTATATATTTTACAATATTTATTTTATGTTTTATGTTTATATTTATATATTTTTTTAATTACAGGTTGTTATAATAACCAGGTTATTTATCTTTAACTTTCAGCCACTATATGTTCTTTACTACCATACTTTTATCAGCAAAAAACATTTTGGTTTAACAGCAAAGATTAAACAATGAATAAGACGATAAAGTGAGGAAATACAAGTTCTATTGATTAACAACAACTTTATTGCAATGAGACCCACATATCGGTGTTGATACTTCCACTGTTTATAACAAGCAATGAGACCCACATATCGGTGTTGATACTTCCACTGTTTATAAGCAAGCAATGACCCACATATCGGTGTTGATACTTCCACTGTTTATAAGCAAGCAATGACCCACATATCGGTGTTGATACTTCCACTGTTTATAAGCAAGCAATGACCCACATATCGGTGTTGATACTTCCACTGTTTATAAGCAAGCAATGAGACCCACATATCGGTGTTGATACTTCCACTGTTTATAAGCAAGCAATGACCCACATATCGGTGTTGATACTTCCACTGTTTATAAGCAAGCAATGAACGAATCCCCATTATCCAGTATCAATGCCTCTCAAAGAAATAAGGTAAAAATTATTTCCAAAAAATATTTTGAAAATCAAAAGCTTTAATTCAACTTCACAATTTTTTTCATTTTTACTTTTTAAACTTTAATATATAATTTAGAGCTTTAAAGAGTAAAAAGTATAAAATAATTTGGTGTCCATCTCTCTGCAAGGTCTGATAGGTCAGGTAAGTAATCAACCATCTCTCATGCTTCGTCTCTCGATGTTACCAGCAGACTTCATCTCTCTGCAAGGTCCGATAGGTCAGGTAAGTAATCAACCATCTCTCATGCTTCGTCTCTCGATGTTACCAGCGGACTTCATCTCTCTGCAAGGTCCGATAGGTCAGGTAAGTAATCAACCATCTCTCATGCTTCGTCTCTCGATGTTACCAGCAGACTTCATCTCTCGATGTTACCAGCGGACTTCATCTCTCGATGTTACCAGCGGACTTCATCTCTCGATGTTACCAGCGGACTTCATCCCTCAATGTTACCAGCGTACTTCATGTCTTCACACTTCACAGCAAACTGTGGGTCAAGGGGGAGTTACAGCCGCCGCTATATATGTCATCACTTTTAGGCATAAAGTGAATTATGTAAACTTTGTTGCGTGGATAAGGACTGATATTCCCAGGGGTAATATTCAAATACCAATTTCCCTCGAATTGAGATAAGGTCTACAACTGACGCTGGGATCTAACAGTTTGAAAATAACAGACTTTGGTTCTCGAATAAACGTTGCAAATAGGTGCCAGGTGAAAAGATTACAAACTGCTCCAGGCTTGGTGTGTTATAGTTAATCATGATCATATTGCAGTTTAGCAATGATTTAAAGCTCAAGATGCATGATTTACAGAAGATTTTATTATCTTCTTTGTGATGTAAAATCTAATGTGTGTGAAAATCAAACTGTTGTACGTCTCTATAATTGTTGAAAAGTTTAGAATGTTTGTATGCTCTACTTCAAAATGTATATCCACAAAATATGTCTATATTACATGATCATAAGTTCAGGTACCCATTGAAACAGCTGGGTGGACTGAGTGCATGTAGATGAAGTGTCTTGCAACACAGTATGATTAACAGGTCACAAATTTTAGTTGTCTCCTTTGGAATTCAAACCCAGGCCTTTGGCATGAGAGGCCAACACGCTAACCACTACACCACTGGGTTCCAAGTTATACACATTCATACATCAGCCACTCCACTGAGAAGTGGGGTATATACATGGAGGATATGTCTATATCACATTATCATACTATCCACTATCCACTGAGAAGAGGGGGATATACATGGAGGATGTGTCTATATCACATTATCATACTATCCACTATCTACTGAGAAGAGGGGTATATACATGGAGGATATGTTTATATCACATTATCATACTATCCACTATCCACTGAGAAGAGGGGTATATACATGGAGGATATGTCTATATCACATTATCATACTATCCACTACCCACTGAGAAGAGGGGTATATACATGGAGGATATGTCTATATCACATTATCATACTATCCACTATCCACTGAGAAGAGGGGTATATACATGGAGGATATGTCTATATCACATCATCATACTATCCACTATCTACTGAGAAGAGGGGGATATACATGGAGGATATGTCTATATCACATTATCATACTATCCACTATCCACTGAGAAGAGGGGTATATACATGGAGGATATGTCTATATCACATCATCATACTATCCACTATCTACTGAGAAGAGGGGTATATACATGGAGGATATGTCTATATCACATTATCATACTATCCACTATCCACTGAGAAGAGGGGTATATACATGGAGGATATGTCTATATCACATTATCATACTATCCACTATCCACTGAGAAGAGGGGTATATACATGGAGGATATGTCTATATCACATCATCATACTATCCACTACCCACTGAGAAGAGGGGTATATACATGGAGGATATGTCTATATCACATTATCATACTATCCACTATCCACTGAGAAGAGGGGTATATACATGGAGGATATGTCTATATCACATCATCATACTATCCACTACCCACTGAGAAGAGGGGTATATACATGGAGGATATGTCTATATCACATTATCATACTATCCACTATCCACTGAGAAGAGGGGTATATACATGGAGGATATGTCTATATCACATTATCATACTATCCACTACCCACTGAGAAGAGGGGTATATACATGGAGGATATGTCTATATCACATTATCATACTATCCACTATCCACTGAGAAGAGGGGGATATACATGGAGGATATGTCTATATCACATTATCATACTATCCACTATCCACTGAGAAGAGGGGTATATACATGGAGGATATGTCTATATCACATCATCATACTATCCACTATCTACTGAGAACAGGGGGATATACATGGAGGATATGTCTATATCACATTATCATACTATCCACTATCCACTGAGAAGAGGGGTATATACATGGAGGATATGTCTATATCACATCATCATACTATCCACTATCTACTGAGAAGAGGGGTATATACATGGAGGATATGTCTATATCACAATATCATACTATCCACTATCCACTGAGAAGAGGGGGATATACATGGAGGATATGTCTATATCACATTATCATACTATCCACTATCCACTGAGAAGAGGGGTATATACATGGAGGATATGTCTATATCACATCATCATACTATCCACTATCTACTGAGAAGAGGGGTATATACATGGAGGATGTGTCTATATCACATTATCATACTATCCACTATCCACTGAGAAGAGGGGTATATACATGGAGGATATGTCTATAACACATTATCATACTATCCACTATCCACTGAGAAGAGGGGTATATACATGGAGGATATGTCTATATCACATCATCATACTATCCACTATCTACTGAGAAGAGGGGTATATACATGGAGGATGTGTCTATATCACATTATCATACTATCCACTATCCACTGAGAAGAGGGGTATATACATGGAGGATATGTCTATATCACATCATCATACTATCCACTATCTACTGAGAAGAGGGGTATATACATGGAGGATGTGTCTATATCACATTATCATACTATCCACTACCCACTGAGAAGAGGGGGAGATACATGGAGGATGTGTCTATATCACATTATCATACTATCCACTATCTACTGAGAAGAGGGGTATATACATGGAGGATATGTTTATATCACATTATCATACTATCCACTATCCACTGAGAAGAGGGGTATATACATGGAGGATATGTCTATATCACAATATCATACTATCCACTATCCACTGAGAAGAGGGGTATATACATGGAGGATATGTCTACATCACATCATCATACTATCCACTATCCACTGAGAAGAGGGGTATATACATGGAGGATATGTCTATATCACATTATCATACTATCCACTATCCACTGAGAAGAGGGGTATATACATGGAGGATATGTCTATATCACATTATCATACTATCCACTATCCACTGAGAAGAGGGGTATATACATGGAGGATATGTCTATATCACAATATCATACTATCCACTATCCACTGAGAAGAGGGGTATATACATGGAGGATATGTCTACATCACATCATCATACTATCCACTATCCACTGAGAAGAGGGGTATATACATGGAGGATATGTCTATATCACAATATCATACTATCCACTATCCACTGAGAAGAGGGGTATATACATGGAGGATATGTCTATATCACATTATCATACTATCCACTGAGAAGAGGGGTATATACATGGAGGATATGTCTATATCACATTATCATACTATCCGCTATCCACTGAGAAGAGGGGGATATACATGGAGGATATGTCTATATCACATCATCATACTATCCACTATCCACTGAGAAGAGGGGTATATACATGGAGGATATGTCTATATCACATTATCATACTATCCACTATCCACTGAGAAGAGGGGTATATACATGGAGTATATGTCTATATGACATTATCATACTATCCACTATCTACTGAGAAGAGGGGTATATACATGGAGGATATGTCTCTTTCCTTAACTAACAGTTAGAAAATATGCTACATCAGACCATTGTTTCCGATGATGAGTCAAACACTTTTACTTCAATCTTTGCGGACTGATAACGTTAATTTGTGAAGTATGTTCTCACGACTGAAGACTGACAGCAGGTTTATTCCACTGATAGAATGCAGTATTACACCTGTAACCATGTAATAAACATGTATATCACCTGACCCCCAAGTTTAACCCATGCACCCACCTGCCCGTCGGCCACGCCACAGAGCTGTTCCCAGAAGGAGGAGTCCTCGCTGTCCGTGGACGCCACACTCAGCTGATCTACTTCCTGGAGTCGTTTCTTCACCCGGCTGATCGGCCGCAGAAGAATTTCATTCATTAAATCTTCAGTAGTGGCCATCGGTGACGGAACGCGGACCTTCTGATTCCTCTAGCAGAATCTTCCAACTGTGAAAGTGATGTTTTCCTCCGCTCTCCAGACTATTGATCAGATCCGACCGCGCTGCCAGGAGAAAACCAAAACTAGGAGAGTCTAAACTGATCCAGCTCAACTCTGGCTATCACTGAAACTAGGAGACTCTAAACTGATAAAGCTCAACTCTGGCTATCACTGGCTGACTGACAACTGCTCACTGACATGGACTCAATATTAGACAATTAGCCACAATTTTGCACACACTTGTCACACAAAGTGAATTAAGCTGCAGCAGAGAGTTATCCAAGGCAGGAAGTCTAACTGGGGCAAGTGTGAAACATTAGATTGGAAGCTTCAATAACTCGACCTCGATAACAAGGTGTGCTGATTTTCACTGGTCGATCATTTCACAACAAATACAGATTTTTGCTTTTTTTGAAAGATTGATTCCTGAATGTCTAACCAATCAAACTTCTCTCACATTCAAAGTTGTTATATTTAATTACTTTTGCAAATAAGTAAATAAAACTTCTTCAAGAGGCATTTAGAAGTTGACTAGATGAAATAGAAAAGAGTTTTATTGAAATCTTATTTATTGTAGGAGTGTGATGTTTACAGGGTGACACTGTTATCAAGCTAATGAGGATGAATATTGGATTGAACAGTGTTAGCATCTACACCAAAACGTCACACTCCTGTGGTAAATCCATAGAACTTGTTTCTGTTAAGTAAATAAAACTTCAATCAATGGAAATTCTGAGATATACATGTGATAATATCACAAAAACTTTAAGAAAAAGTATGAAATGAAAACATATTCAATATAATACACATACAATACACTAAAGTGGCAGAAAAAGTGAAAAAATCATTCCAAGTTGATCAAGGTCCTCATTATATCCAGTATCAACATCTACGGTGTTTGATACAATATCAAAAGTAGTGGTATGTAATTAAATAGTTGAAACTGGAGAACACTACAGAACTTGATCCAACCCCCCACAATCAGTTCATTTTTCCTTTAGACATGGAACCTGAGATTAGATTATAGTTAACTAGTCCACATCTCAATGTTCGGTATGAAGGACATAAAAATTGGATTGGATGGATCATTTGACAAACTGAAGTAATATGCTGACTTCTTGTTTGCTAAACTTTACTGATTTAAATGATAATCACTCTTGAAATTTAAGAATATAATAACAAGTTATAATTTTGATTAATTCATTTCAGAAGAGGAAACATGATATTCACAATACAGTCAAAATAACAAAACATTTTATCTTTTGTAAGGAAACTCTCGTATTATGAATTTTAACAAATATTTATTAACTGTATCTTTTTTGCTGTCAATCTACTTTTTTCATATATACAATAATTTACATGTGGAATACATAAAAAAAATGTTACTCTTCCATCGTCAAGTGCTGACAAGAGAAAGTGTTATTCTGACATCTTAATTCTATTACACAAGACGACACTTATAAGAGTTGTTCCATGTTCCCTTTGAACTGGAATGACTTCTTCACCAGAACAAGTATCATTTCTTTGGGGAAAGGAAGACACCTTTAAAATTGTTCATATATTCTATGTGCTTTCAGTTTTCTCTCAGAGTTGGACTTCACCAGAACGACAGAATGTCCTAGGACATTGTTGGGGACAAAGATGACAACCTTAACACTGGTAACATATAAACAATGACAGAAGGGTATCTATGTGACAGAAGGAGATCACGTGACTTACCTGTGCAGGTAGACGTGTTCACGGTAGTGGACACAAATCTTCGATTTAAGACCAAATATCAGCTTACAACATCAATTTTATGTCACAGGGTTTTGTATTAGAGTGTGGAGGAACCGTGAAATCGACATGGGTGTATGCTTAGAAACCTGGAGGAGAGCTATAGGATGTTTTATTCCGACCAGGGTGAGACATGTGTTTTTCTGCCCCATTATAAGGCTACCGCATGGTACTCGTCTCGCACTAAGACTCGCTGTCTTGCTGTTCACTCTGTTGTCTATCTCCGGGGACGTCGAGTCTAACCCGGGGCCACGCCAGTCGCAGACCAGGACTGTCAACTCGGGGGATAGGATGCAGACCAGATTGTCTACCACTAATGTTACGGGGATGGTATCGCCACCGTCATTTTCTGGGGGGTCAGACCTATCTGTTACCCTAAGGTCGATACAGGCTGATCTGTCCTCACTCAACGATAAGTTTGATCGTTTTCGCTAACGAGTTCAACGAACAGTTACGTACGCTTCGATCAGAAAACGACTTACTCCGTGACCGAGTGTCGTTCTTAGAGACGAAGACAGACAAGTTAGAGGCCCAGTCCAGGCGCAATAACGTCATTATTCATGGCATTGTAGAAGAGCAAGGGGAGACATGGGATAAAGTGGAAAATAAAGTCAGAGACTTTCTATCACATAAACTTGACATGATTGATGCCAAAACTGTGCCCATTGACAGGGCCCATCGTTTGCACAGTAAATCTGGCTCAAGACCAATCATTGTCCGCTTCACATTTTATAAAGATAAAGAATCTGTTATGGAGGGAGGCAGGCGTCAACTGAAGGGTGATACTGTTAACAGAGTTTCCGAGGACTTCACTGAAAATATTCGATGGATCAGACAACAGTTGTTCCCTTTCATGAAACAGGCAAGGGATAATAACAAAGTAGCTTTTCTAAGTTACGATAAACTTGTCATAGAAGGAGATGTGTTTGTGTTTGATGAACTCAACAAAGATATCCGCCAGATTGGACAACGTCGGAACTGGTCGAGTAGACGACCCACTGATCATCACCACACTGACTCCCAGCACGATGCGTCGTCTGCTACAGGGACCGGATAGGATATCGGCGGTGGCCCCGTTGATACATCTCCTCTTGTTAATGCAGATTATGAGATAAGTATTTCAAACTTCATAAGTTTCTGTACATGGAACATCTGCGGTATAAATACCAAAATATCAGATTCAGGCTTTATATCATTTTGTGAAACACATGATGTATTCAGTTTTATTGAAACTATGAGTCCTGACGCACAGCAGCTACTAGATACTACTTTCAATGAGTTCGATAATTTTGTCAGTAATGCCGTACGGCGACACAAGGTTGGTAGATATTCAGGTGGTTTATCAGTCTCTATCCGGAAGACTATTTCTTGTCTATTTCAGAGAGTGTACACGGACTGGGAGAGCTGTTTATTCTTCAAATTAACGAACGACTGTGTACAGGATCAAACGTTCGTTGGATTTGTGTACATCCACCCAGAGAGATTGCCGGAATATACAGCCTCAGAAGATAACGGCATAGATATATTGGAAAATAAACTTTTACAAATACTGTTTGATTATGGGGAAGCCAGTAAGTTTATTTTGCTTGGTGACTTTAATACCAGAACAGCTAATGAGCCTGACTACATAGTAAATGACAGTTGTGATTTTATTCCTGTCGGTGAGGATTATTCAAAGGACAGCTTTTCTCAATGCCGTACTTCATACGATACTATTACTAATATGTATGGGAAATGTTTACTCGAAATATGTAAATTAATGAATATTCACATTGTGAATGGGAGAACAACTCCGGATATTCCTGGAAATTTTAGTTACATTTCAAACCATGGTTGCAGCACTGTTGATTATGCGATCGTTTCGTCTGAACTGTTTATCAATATTCAAAGTTTTGAGGTAACAGCTCGTATAGAGTCTGATCACCTGCCGATAGTCTGTGTATTTCAGGATATAATCGCCTCTAGTTCAAACAATTCCAACGATACTGTTGTACCCCTATTTTCGTCCATACGTTATAAACTGCCGGAGGAACATAGAGAGAGTTTTTATACATACTTGGTAGATAATATAAAGGAAAGTATGCTGGATGATTTCAGAGACTTACTTCATACTGACCTTAACGCGGCCATTTCTAAGTTAACGTCATTACTTCAGTGCTCCGGTGTTAAAGCGGGAGCTATCAAGATCACTTCTCCGTATCGCTGTAAATCGCCCCATCCTCCCTGGTTTGACCATGAATGTGTGAAGTTAAAGTCAGAAAAATACAGACTTCTGAATCGTTTCAGAAATTATAAATGTCCATCTAATCTTGAATCATATTTGAATGCCAAACAAAATGTTAAGAAATGTTGCCAGTTGAGAAAAGATAATTATTTATTTAAAGCTGCAGAGAATATAAAAACGGCAGCGATAAATTCTGACTGTAAAATATTTTGGCGCACCTTAAAATGTCACCTTACGAAATCAACAGTCAAGGATAATATAACTCCTTATCAATGGTTCCATTACTTCAAAGATCTCCTTTCTTGTAAAGATGAAAGACTTCTTTCAGATTTTGATAAGTCAGTTTACGACGGTTTTCAAGTTCTGCTCCGGAAACGAAATTATTACGGACGGTCGGACGGACTGGGGTGATGACTATATCCCACGGTATTACATACCGGTGGGATAATATAAACAATCTGAAATTTAGATTTCATTACACTTATGCATGTTGCAACATCCCCTGGGAGACTTTAAGTATTCATAATGGAGGAAGCTAGTGAGAAGGATTTCCTGCAGTTTGACAGTTTCAACACATTATAGATCTGGTACGTGTCCACACATCTAACTTTAATGTCGGATAAGTCCGAAGGGACACCAAGTGTATAACATCGATGAAAGATTGGCAAACATGAATCATTCAAATGTGATTTAAATCAGATTGATGATATGCAAAAATTATTGGGAAACCAAAGGCTTGAATTTGATATGATATAATCAGACATTAAAATGTCAAACTTTCAAACGAGGTTTGTTTTTTATCTCTATTGAATATTCAGTACAATATTCAGCATGAAGCATTTAGCAAAGAACAAAAGCGCTACAGCCGTCTCGAGTCAGGAAATTGACAATATAATTACTGAAAATAATTCTGCAAAACCATTCTGAGAGACATATAAAGAAGGGCATCATAACCTAGGACATATTCTATTGTAAAATTATTACTTGACCCACCGATAAAGAGTTAATACACAAAGTGTCTGTGATAGAGAAAATCCTTCATGTCAATCACTATACCTGCTATGTACAAGATACAACAGGAACAAACCTAGGACAATTACTCTTGACATATCACTGCATTTATGTCCTATGCAGTATAAATCATAGAAGCATGTACACAATCAAATTCTATGGTGCGAGACAGTTGTCTTAGAAGCATGTACACAATCAAATTCTATGGTGCGAGACAGTTGTCATAGAAGCATGTACACAATCAAATTCTATGGTACGAGACAGTTGTCTTAGAAGCATGCACACAATCAAATTCTATGGTACGAGACAGTTGTCATAGAAGCATGTACAAAACCAAATTCTATGGTACCAGACAGTTGTCTTAGAAGCATGTACACAATCAAATTCTATGGTGCCAGACAGTTGTCATAGAAGCATGTACACAATCAAATTCTATGGTACGAGACAGTTGTCTTAGAAGCATGGACACAATCAAATTCTATGGTACGAGACAGTTGTCTTAGAAGCGTGTACACAATCAAATTCTATGGTACGAGACAGTTGTCATAGAAGCATGTACAAAACCAAATTCTATGGTACCAGACAGTTGTCTTAGAAGCATGTTCACAATCAAATTCTATGGTACGAGACAGTTGTCTTAGAAGCATTTACACAATCAAATTCTATGGTACGAGACAGTTGTCATAGAAGCATGTACAAAACCAAATTCTATGGTACCAGACAGTTGTCATAGAAGCATGTACACAATCAAATTCTATGGTGCCAGACAGTTGTCATAGAAGCATGTACACAATCAAATTCTATGGTACGAGACAGTTGTCTTAGAAGCATGTACACAATCAAATTCTATGGTGCCAGACAGTTGTCTTAGAAGCATGTACACAATCAAATTCTATGGTGCCAGACAGTTGTCATAGAAGCATGTACACAATCAAATTCTATGGTACGAGACAGTTGTCTTAGAAGCATGTACACAATCAAATTCT
This sequence comes from Gibbula magus, assembly GCA_936450465.1. Lineage (NCBI taxonomy): Eukaryota > Metazoa > Mollusca > Gastropoda > Trochida > Trochidae > Gibbula > Gibbula magus. The sequence continues at coordinate 731,979 of OW388289.1, read as the reverse complement.
ATGGTGCCAGACAGTTGTCATAGAAGCATGGACACAATCAAATTCTATGGTACGAGACAGTTGTCTTAGAAGCGTGTACACAATCAAATTCTATGGTACGAGACAGTTGTCTTAGAAGCATGTATAGAAACAAATTCTATGGTACGAGACAGTTGTCTTAGAAGCATGTATAGAAACAAATTCTATGGTACGAGACAGTTGTCTTAGAAGCGTGTACAAAATCAAATTCTATGGTACGAGACAGTTGTCTTAGAAGCGTGTACACAATCAAATTCTATGGTACGAGACAGTTGTCATAGAAGCATGGACACAATCAAATTCTATGGTACGAGACAGTTGTCTTAGAAGCGTGTACACAATCAAATTCTATGGTACGAGACAGTTGTCTTAGAAGCATGTATAGAAACAAATTCTATGGTACGAGACAGTTGTCTTAGAAGCGTGTACAAAATCAAATTCTATGGTACGAGACAGTTGTCTTAGAAGTGTGTACACAATCAAATTCTATGGTACGAGACAGTTGTCTTAGAAGCATGTACACAATCAAATTCTATGGTACGAGACAGTTGCCTTAGAAGCATGTACACAATCAAATTCTATGGTGCCAGACAGTTGTCATAGAAGCATGGACAGAATCAAATTCTATGGTGCCAGACAGTTGTCATAGAAGCATGTACACAATCAAATTCTATGGTACGAGACAGTTGTCATAGAAGCATGTACACAATCAAATTCTATGGTACGAGACAGTTGTCATAGAAGCATGGACAGAATCAAATTCTATGGTGCCAGACAGTTGTCATAGAAGCATGTACACAATCAAATTCTATGGTGCCAGACAGTTGTCATAGAAGCATGTACACAATCAAATTCTATGGTACGAGACAGTTGTCATAGAAGCATGGACAGAATCAAATTCTATGGTGCCAGACAGTTGTCTTAGAAGCATGTACACAATCAAATTCTATGGTACGAGACAGTTGTCTTAGAAGCATGTACACAATCAAATTCTATGGTATGAGACAGTTGTCATAGAAGCATGGACAGAATCAAATTCTATGGTGCCAGACAGTTGTCATAGAAGCATGTACACAATCAAATTCTATGGTGCCAGACAGTTGTCTTAGAAGCATGTACACAATCAAATTCTATGGTACGAGACAGTTGTCATAGAAGCATGGACAGAATCAAATTCTATGGTGCCAGACAGTTGTCTTAGAAGCATGTACACAATCAAATTCTATGGTACGAGACAGTTGTCTTAGAAGCATGTATAGAATCAAATTCTATGGTGCCAGACAGTTGTCATAGAAGCATGTACACAATCAAATTCTATGGTACCAGACAGTTGTTTAAGAAGCATGTATAGAATCAAATTCTATGGTGCCAGACAGTTGTCTTAGAAGCATGTACACAATCAAATTCTATGGTACGAGACAGTTGTCTTAGAAGCATGTATAGAATCAAATTCTATGGGGCCAGACAGTTGTCATAGAAGCATGTACACAATCAAATTCTATGGTACGAGACAGTTGTCTTAGAAGCATGTATAGAATCAAATTCTATGGGGCCAGACAGTTGTCTTAGAAGCATGTACACAATCAAATTCTATGGTGCCAGACAGTTGTCTTAGAAGCATGTACACAATCAAATTCTATGGTACGAGACAGTTGCCTTAGAAGCATGTACACAATCAAATTCTGTGGTGCCAGACAGTTGTCTTAGAAGCATGTACACAGTCAAATTCTATGGTACCAGACAGTTGTCTTAGAAGCATGTACACAATCAAATTCTATGGTACGAGACAGTTGTCTTAGAAGCATGTACACAATCAAATTCTATGGTACGAGACAGTTGTCAAAGAAGCACGTACAGAACCAAATTCTGAGGTAGAAGAGACAGTTGTCAAAGAAGCACGTACAGAACCAAATTCTGAGGTAGAAGAGACAGTTGTCAAAGAAGCACGTACAGAACCAAATTATGAGGTAGAAGAGAAGGTTGTCAAAGAAGCACGTACAGAACCAAATTATGAGGTAGAAGAGACAGTTGTCAAAGAAACACGTACAGAACCAAATTATGAGGTAGAAGAGACAGTTGTCAAAGAAGCACGTACAGAACCAAATTCTGAGGTAGAAGAGACAGTTGTCTTAGAAGCACGTACAGAACCAAATTATGAGGTAGAAGAGAAGGTTGTCAAAGAAGCACGTACAGAACCAAATTATGAGGTAGAAGAGACAGTTGTCAAAGAAGCACGTACAGAACCAAATTCTGAGGTAGAAGAGACAGTTGTCAAAGAAGCACGTACAGAACCAAATTATGAGGTAGAAGAGACAGTTGTCAAAGAAACACGTACAGAACCAAATTATGAGGTAGAAGAGAAGGATGTCAAAGAAGCACGTACAGAACCAAATTATGAGGTAGAAGAGACAGTTTTCAAAGAAGCACGTACAGAACCAAATTATGAGGTAGAAGAGACAGTTGTCAAAGAAGCACGTACAGAACCAAATTATGAGGTAGAAGAGAAGGTTGTCAAAGAAGCACGTACAGAACCAAATTATGAGGTAGAAGAGACAGTTGTCAAAGAAGCACGTACAGAACCAAATTATGAGGTAGAAGAGACAGTTGTCAAAGAAGCACGTACAGAACCAAATTATGAGGTAGAAGAGAAGGTTGTCAAAGAAGCACGTACAGAACCAAATTATGAGGTAGAAGAGACAGTTGTCAAAGAAGCACGTACAGAACCAAATTATGAGGTAGAAGAGACAGTTGTCAAAGAAGCACGTACAGAACCAAATTATGAGGTAGAAGAGACAGTTTTCAAAGAAGCACGTACAGAACCAAATTCTGAGGTAGAAGAGACAGTTGTCAAAGAAGCACGTACAGAACCAAATTCTGAGGTAGAAGAGACAGTTTTCAAAGAAGCACGTACAGAACCAAATTCTGAGGTAGAAGAGACAGTTTTCAAAGAAGCACGTACAGAACCAAATTATGAGGTAGAAGAGACAATTGTCAAAGAAGCACGTACAGAACCAAATTCTGAGGTAGAAGAGACAGTTGTGGGCGGTACACATCAACATCAAGGCTTTTTGTGCTTCAAGGCCCCTTTTCATCAACACCTACCCTAATAACTCACAAGCCGAGTTCATTGACAGTTAAATGATGACTTCAATTCAATGAGTAAATCATTGTTGAACTGATTTCATTTTACATTCTTCCAAAAGTTTTGGATTATAAAACTCTTTCACATTATACAACCTGATACACGTGTGATTTGTCAATTATTGTATTAAAATGTCACTTGTTTACCATATCACTTTCTCAACAAGATTTGGTATTAGCATATCAGAAATTCCCTATAGATTTCCCGCCCTTCAAGAGAATCGTTATGAATTTATTCTGTGCTTGTAAAGCTAGTGAAGTGTCAGTAAAATATTCAAGTCTGACATTGCTACACGCAGGTAACCATGTATCCAGATTATCACAGTTCATCAGACAATAATAGATATATAACGTTTATCATGTTATATATATCATGCTTGATCACCTTGATCAACACCAATAAAGATAAGAGATGTCATAGCAAAACTCTGTTTCTTGCGTAGTAGTAATTAACCCTATCACCATTATTGGGGTATATATTGGCAAATTGTATTTTTTTATATTTGTAAAATGATATAGATATTCGTTACATAAGTCTTGTTTTTCGTTGAGAAAGATCAGCACAAATTGATTAAAAGCATAAGCATATATAACAAAACAGACATTTATAGCAGTAGGCTTATATATTCGGTTCAGTGAGACGCCCGCCTGTCTTTGGGCATATGCAGGGGGCGCATAGCAGACAGAACACTAGTTGAGATTTCCAGCTCGCCACGCTGTGGTGCTATTAATCTTGGGTCACGTAAATTAGCATCATAGTGCACCTTTAACCCCAAGAATGACACCCTTTTCCTTTTTTTTTTGGGGGGGGGGGGGGGGGGGGGCTATCGTCATTATTGGGGTATATATTGGGGTATATATTGGGGTATATATTGGGGTATATATTGGGGTATATATTGGGGTATATATTGGGGTATATATTGGCAAATTGAAAATCAGCCCAAACCCTCTGTATCTGCAACTGTTAACTCAAAGCCGTTCCTGTCACAAAACTTGTTTCTATATTTTCAACCATAAGCTAGAGAAAGTAAAGCACTATAAATATTGGTCTCCATTGAACAACACCAGGAGGGATGCTCATCCTGTATAATTGATGGCATCCATTAGCAAGCAGAAAATAATTGGTCTGTGGTCGGAATCGTGATTTTACAGGTAATTCCATTGTGTTTTGAAGATAACAGCTTATAAAATACAGTTTTATTGATTAACAAGAGTAGTTGGGTATTAGGTACTCTGAGACTTAGGTACTCTGGTACTCTGAGACTTAGGTACTCTGGTACTCTGAGACTTAGGTACTCTGGTACTCTGAGACAGACCTGGGTCTACTCTGAGACTTAGGTACTCTGGTACTCTGAGACAGACCTGGGTCTACGTTTGGTACAGCAGGACTTATATTCTGGCTGGCCAGTTTACAACCCGTAGGCACAGACAACAATCCTTGAATGACAACAATCTACTGTCTAAAGGAATATTTAGGACTCTAGGTTCAAGTGAATTCTCTTTTCTTTTCTTTTTTTCCCCACATCCCTCTCAAAATGTTTCTATATGAACAATAATTTAGTTTTTATCGAACACATATTTCAGTTGTCAAATACTGTGAATTAAAGTTAAATATCATGAACAGAAAGCTGGTTAGTAAGTCCTCTACAAGGGATCTGGTACTTCATGCCCAAACTTCCCAGACTTGGGTGACCCTTCACCCACTAGTGTAACAAACAACCTAATCTGCCTTTATCCAATATAGCCTTGGATTCCTTGATAGTTTGACATCATTATTATGTTTGGCTCCCAATGGCACACTGGATGTCCTTTCAAGACTTGTAGCAAATAAGATAAAGCTCTTCACATAATGGACCTCGGTACCTACCGTGATCCATTTAACAGCTGACGGGATTCAGGTCCGTAAATGGCCGACTTAAAGAATTACAGATTAAAGTTATTCACAAACAGCACCTTCGTACCAAGGGACACCCTGCTATAAAGCAATATATTCAATCCTATAGAGAGACCTTCTGTTGTCATGGAAACACAAACAAGTGTAATAGGAAACTACACAGGAGTCATGGAAACCCACACGAGGGACTTGAGCAATTTCTAAAAGTTTCTTAAAAATTCAAAATCTAAACAGGTTTGATGGAAGAACTGAATAATGGATGAGACCACAACAGGAATAGATAAAAGTTCTTGATTGTGTAAATAGCTTAGTGCATGCAACAAATGTCACAGCAAGTTATCATGCAAGATGTATTGCATGATGCAGCAGAAACACTCGAGAAGCATAAACGAAGATCTCATGTAGTTTCCTTTGTATGGAACTCGATTGTATTCTAAGACTTTATGGAAACCAAAATAAATCCTGGATTTGTGCTTCAAAAGCAATTTCTGGAACAATTTGCCTGTTAAAGAACATTAAGGATTTAAAAAAGAATGTTGAAACATCCATTAATACTATTTTTTTTATTTAGCTCAGGACTGATATCCAATAAACACAACATAATATTATTAAGTTTTAAATAAACCGAGGAGATGTGCAAACTGACTTTTCTGACAAGTGCACATCATGTGTTCCAGATCCATGTGTGGTCTGTTTGAGGACAAGCATCCTGGTTTCAGACACTGAAGCTATTCTAACTCAAGGGATCTTGTAGAAGCATCTTGTGTTCTGGGAAACCCTGAACAAAATTGCTTTGGTAAACCATGAAAAAAAATGTCCCTTAACAAGCAGTTGGTTACAATATCAGAAGAGGATCAATATCAGATAAATGAGACTACATTTAAAGAAGCAGCTGAAGTTCAAACACAAGATGGTGCTGGTCAGTGGCTGAAAACAGATGGAGAGCTGAAAATGTGGACATGAGCAGATCATTCATTTCAACTTCTGGGAGCTTCAGCTGTAATTGGTTGACACCAGAGAACAAAGCAACTTACCGAGAGTGTATTTGACGTCTGTTCAATCACTGCTATCCCAGAATCCACTTCTGCTTCCTCTTCGCCCTGACTGGCAGACACGCTGATACGTACTGACCTTGTACTGGCCTGAGGGGTCAAGGTCGGGTCACTTAGACTTCTTTCTTTGGATGATTGTCGACTTGCTGACTGTCTTCTCGCTGATGCAAAATATGCATCAAAATCGTCATGTCTGATTCCGTTTGAAGCAATATTTGGCTGACTGGCGGATAACCTATCGAAATCTGCGGAATGTGGACGCTCTTTTGGCTTTCCTCGAAGTTTCCGCGCTTTGTTTCTGAAGCTGCTCCAGAGGCGTTTCCTCCTACTCATGTTGGCGGGGGGCGAGGGCGGAGTCACACTTCCGTCTGTCCGCACGTCCGTGCTACTCTGGGAGTTCCGGCCCCGCTCTTTACGGGGACCTAAACAACAAACAAACAAACAATGGTTACAGGATTGCAATGCTTTTCAACATTCAAAATTTTTAAAAATAGAGCCATGGGCTCTGTAGCCCATCAGGATTTCATTGATTTATTATCTAAGGTAAGTAATACATTGTTAACAAGCAAAAAATAGGTTTTTTAGATCATGACCCCTGTGACCCACATTTGGAGTCAAAGGGTCACCAATCCTACATTTACAATTTCACCTTTCTAGAGTTTTACATATTTGAGATAAAGATGAAAATAGGTTTTTAGATGTTTTTAGATAGGGTCACAGGGTCACGAAATCTACAAATTTAATATCCCCTTTGGCCACGGAGTTCATAGTTACGACATCACAGTTACAATTGATCATCTGAAGTTCATAGTTACGACATCACAGTTACAATTGATCATCTGAAGTTCATAGTTACGACATCACAGTTACGATTGATCATCTGAAGTTCATAGTTACGACATCACAGTTACGATTGACCATCTGAAGTTCATAGTTATGACATCACAGTTACAATTGATCATCTGAAGTTCATAGTTACGACATCACAGTTACAATTGATCATCATCATAGTCTGACAAAGCTTAAAGCAAGTGGACCCAAGTCCGTCAATATCTAAATGTTAACTTAAATCGGTATATTGATACATTAACATGGCTACATGACTATCTTTAAGCACAGTCAGCCCTCAAGGAATATCCTCAAAGAGGATCACCGTGATGATTGCGGCATTGTTAAAATGGGTAATTAAAGTTGTCTTAACCCTTACGTTGCGTATATATATTTTACCATTTTTAGCCCCTGTGGCGGAATTTACAGGCTCGCAGCTCGCAGCAGTAGTTTGGGCTTTGGCACTAACTAGCTCTGCTGGCGGAATTTCCAGGCGGCGATTCCGGTATCGTTTTTACAAAATATACCGCATCTACATGGCGAATAAGGACTATATACGGGCGTTCAATACAAATTCAAGTAGCGAAACCCGTACACAAATGGCTAATTCACACTCGAAACTTTGAATGAATTTTCTATGTTTTTTCGTTTTTATTCTATTACTTTCGAAAGATTGTCTTTTATTCGGGCCTCGTAACATCATAAATACGAAACGAAAAAAATTCCATTTATATACGGAATTGAAGACAAGATGTCTAGCTTCACAATGATATAAAAATTATTAGAATGCGACCTTTGGTTATAATTCTATAGCTATGTAAAGTTTGTCTTTATTCCCACCTATAAAATCGTCAATACTTACAACATGTATGCGGCATTGCAAACGGTCGTTCATCGCACTTTTCCAAGAAATCATAATCTCGAACCAGTTGACAAATAAGCACATGTCAACCCAAATATGGTTATGTTGTTTGACTTTTCAAATAAACGCTAACCTCGAACCATAACTGATGAAAATATGTTGATTAGTTTGTGTGCCGTTTGGTTTCACATGCCTCTCAGAAAGGTAAAATTGTATCTTTATTTCTGTGAATAAATCTGCGCATTTTATATAGAATAAAAGATTATTCTTTTCGGTTTATTGTGATATAAAAATTATGAAAATGCATTCAGTATTTTAGCCTTGATAAATGTTTTAGAAGTTGTGAAAATCGCCGATTGTTTCAAAATTTATGAAGTGTAAACATGACCTTTTTCACGGCGCTTGCTGTGTCTTTATTATTTTTTTGAGATTTTCTAATTTTATATGGGAATGTAGTCCATTGTTTCCCCTTTATTTTGCCGTATTTTTTTTTGAAAACAAACAATTCGCTCACATGATATGAAGTGCGGGAGTAAGGCGAGTTAGCGATTTTTTTCCCCGTCTCGCGAGATGCGAGGCAGATAGCAGTCTCGGGCGAGGCAAACCCGAGGCAATACAAACACGTGGGTGAAAATAGCCTCAAGCGAATTAATGCTTCGGGGGCTAAGCCCGACATAATTGGCCTTTTGTAAAGCTAATTATCGATGCGTTACGGGTCAACAATGCACACGCAAATTGGTGTGAATTTTGCTTGATATTCCGACCACACACTGAACAAAGCTTTATTCTCATGTCGGGTCGCGATGCGTAAATACAGCCATTCTCATGGGTCGGGTCGCGGACACAATCGACTCGTGACCCGGTATGGGTGATAGAGTATACTTAGACAGCCGTGAATTATTCTAAGTCTTGTATCCGGGATCCGTATACAGACACCTAGGAATCGCTTATAGCCCGCCCGGATAATTCCGTCGCCCGCATGTTAAGGGTTAATAATCAATTTCAAGTGGATATTGTCTCAATTTAATGCTCAATTGATTCCAATATATAATGTACAAAGAGGTAATAATCTGTCATTCTTGAGAAAAATGCATTACTTGTGAACTTTAACATAGCCTTATGACTATCTTTAAGCTATCAAAGTAAAGGAAACATTGGTTGTATACTTATTTTATTTCATAATTCTTCCTTACACTACATATGTTAAATTGTTATAACATTTTCAATTCAGCTTACCCAACTAATTCTGTTCTATATGAGCTGTGCCTTTGATATTATAACTTTCATTTACTTTTGCAATTATCTTTTTCTGACAATACTACAGCATCGACTTGACAAGATATTTTCTGCTTTGCTATTATGATTTCCAAAGATGACACATGAAATTCAAATCAATTTAGAAATCACTTAAATTGCAAAGTTGGAAATTATAAGAGATAGATTTTATAATGTGTTTGTTCACTAGCTTATAAACAGTTTGAAAGTTAAAGTTAAACTGCAACTTCCAAACCCAAGGCATAACTCTTGCCAGTCTGCATTACTGGCTGATTTAACCCTTGCGGTATTTCCCTAGCTTTCTTGTGTCGATGCAGTGAATCGCTGCACTGGAAATGCATAGCGGGCCTGGATTTCTAAACACAGATTTCTTAAGGAAATACTGCAAGGCCTAAATCAGCCAGTAATGGAGACTGGCAAGAGTTATGCCTTGCATTGGTTGGTTAAACTGTAGTATAAATGCCGTTGATAAGCTCTGGCATTTACACCACTTTAACTTGCACCTTTCAAACCGTTTATAAACCAGTGAACAAACACATTATGAAATCTATTTCTTAAAATTATCCTATTAACATTTTGGATCTTTTTCTCAATATCACCGACTGAATGTTCAAGGAACAATGATTTTATGAATGCTTCTCTAGCTCAATCATCTAATTCTGGTTCTTGTGTGGCAGAGAGTAAAGAGACTGTACATATTTTCTATAGAAACTAAATTCGAGAGATATTCATGTATATACAAATATGTTTTTAATAGATGATTATAGTACAATACAGTTGAAACATTACTGAGGGTAATATTTGGATGACTTTAATTTGACCCTTTCACAAAAGAAAATAGTGCACATTTAATAAAAGAAAATGAAACCAATGAGAAGTGAAACCATCCACGCATGTACATGGAAAGCCTTGCTAGAAGATGACAAGACACTGTCAATCAGTCAGTTGATTATTATTTGCTATATGGTGAATATTCTACCAATATGCTTTATAATTACGAAGTTGGTAAATAAGCAAAATACAACCTATTTTCTCATTTTATATCATGCACATAAACAAAATGGTGGATATCCCTATAGAACCCTCCCTTTAAAATCACAGCACAAGCAGAATCTTCATCCTTATAAGCATCCAACAGATATTCAAGCACACAGAGGCATAAAAAATCGACTGAAGCAGAAACTACACCCTATTCAAGCACACAGAGGGTGTTTGCTGCCCGTCCTTCTTAACTTGTATCAAACATATCCATTGGTACAAACTTGTCATAAAACAATTCTTGTAAATTACAAAAGATTAATAGCACTGTCATAAAGAAACCAAACCCCAATGACAGATAGATGCTCTGTCACCATGGCTGTCAAACCAGGTTCAAATTTAATAAGCACCATCACAAAATTCTAACACCCCTTTGAATTTCATTTATTATGGTGTTTATTACATACACAACAGTAATGATAACAACAAAGCTTCTGATTTTAATTCTGCCAAACTATTCATTAGGACCAATGCAAATTTTTAATCCTCTACGTATTATCAAATTATCTATACAGAACAGAACAATTATTTGAAGATATTGGTAAAAGTAGAGTGGAGTAAAAGATCTACAACCTGCTTGCTAAAACTGACACACGTGACAGGGGCAAGCTATCTATTCAAATGCATATGTATAACAAAGTAATATATCAACAAAAATTATGACTTTAATCAATAAGAATTATGTTTTTTTACAGCAAGACAAACAGATGTTATTGATAAACTATACATACTGACAAAGTTAGGGAAACAAAACAACACGAGGCCTTAATACACCCAACAAACTGTGACCTAAAAAAAAATGCTGTGAATTAAAAACATTGTAAGGCTGTTCCAGTTATTTTATCAATAGAGTCATAGTTGTGTTTTCTATGACAGAATATTTAAAAGACTCTGTTCCCCCAGCTGATCAGTTTTAAACCAAATCGAAACATCCAGAGGTTGGCTACTTTTCAATCTTTCTGGGAACTGTTTAAAGCTCTTTAATCATTGTGTAATTCATATTGGAAAACAAATGTTTGAACTGCCTTATCTTATACACAACCTTTAGATGTAATGTAACCCATTATCTGCAAGTTAATTACACATCCACATTAATTACACGGCAAAACAGATATCTGCATTATTGTGAATAAGCCTTTGCAAATTGATTTCAAGGGTGAAATTTCAAATAATGATACACAATTTTGATTAAATGAATAATAATTAATGAGGCCAACAATGAGAAATTAATTGTCAAAGCGTGTCACTGTATATAGATGACAAAGTTTAGAATCAGCTGACTATTGCATTATGTATGTGTATATAGACAAGAGTCATCAGAAGATGACATATCCCACCGGTTCCACATAAATTGTAAAATACATCTTTGACAGATAATTGTATATCTACTACTTCATTTAGTGGGTAATATACATGCTGAGCGTTTTGGACTTCTGCTCCGGACGCATACCTATCTCTGATCAAAGTTCAATTCCAAAGAGTTTCTATGGAAACGAAAAAAAAAGATTTCAGAAAATATCAAAAGGCCCACTTCACTTCAACATGCAAAGTTTCAGTAAGATATGATGAAGAGTTTTGGAGCTGTTCTCCGGAAACGAACCTGTCTCTGAACAAAGCCCAAATTCAACACGTTTCTATGGAAACGAAATTTTTTATTTTTTCAGAAATCTGAAAATATCAAAAGGCACCACTTCAGTTGATGGGTAATACACATGTCAAGTTTCAAAAAGATATCATGAACCGTTTTTGAGTTCTGCTCCGAAAACAAAATGATTACAGACAGACAGAAGGACATCCGGACAGACGGACAGGGCGACGACTATATCCAAGGGTATTACATACCGGTGGGATCAGGGATGCAGAAATCTGTCTATTTGCCAGACATGTCCGATTGTAAATCCAGTTTGACCGAATGGAAAATTGAACTATTGGACATCAGTTGACTGTTAAAAGCATTAAATAAAGGCAAACCGCCCTGCATGTATCGGTCATAATTGTTTATGAAATTGAAATACGTTGATCCAGTCAAGAAGTCACATGTATTCTTCAAAGCACTAGGCACGTCATCAATCATCATTATCTCCAGTAAATTATAATTGTCTGCAGAAAAAACACTTACCGTTTGATATTTAATTGATATTTTCAGTGTCATTTAGTAACTGAAAGATGTGACCCATTTCACAACATTATTTACGAAAAAGATTTCATTAACATTGCATTGTAAAAAATTTTTGACAAAGATAAACATTGCATGAACGTGTGGCTTCACCGTACCGGTGATTCATGAATTTGTTACAGATTAAGATTTTGCTACTTTGAATCTCGATAAATATAATAATATCTCAGTCATAAAACATATTGTAACAAAATATGATAGATCAATATCGATGTATGGTAAAGCTATTATACAAATTCAAAATAAATAAACCTATCAAAAAAGAATAATTAGCAATATTATTTCACGAGACATTATGTAGTCAAACACCGTTTGTATGACGCTACGAACACGCAATCGCATTTACATGATGACACACGTTATAAAGAGGTATGCTAATTTAAAAACTCCAATTTCTATTGCGTTTACATTAGTCCTTTTTATTTTATAATTATTCATTTACAATTGCGAAATATGTCTCCAAATAAAATATCTTATTAGAATAAGTTCAAATTCGTAACAATATTTTGAATAGGAAATAGTCGTATTGAAAATAGTTGGACCACGTGCTCTGCCGAGTTGGGAGTTTACGCAAATTATATCGCTATTGAAAACGAGTTCCTTTGAATTTAAAATGATTATTTAGAAGGTACATATCATTTGGTCCATGATTTGAACTTTTGATGAACTATGTGCAATTAAATTATTTGAATTTTCTTGTCTATCTTGACGCAAATTCGCTTGTAAACTCGCTTGTGTAAACTCGCTCAAACTAGCACTGTCGGTAAATCGTAGTTGGTAAACATTGATTTTAAATTATGAACCATTTTATGCATGTTACAGACGGACAGATGGACTGACGGATGGACGGAAGGATGGACGGACGGACGGACGGACGGACGGACGGACGCCATGCCATGCCATAAGCCCATCGGGCCTTTCAGGCCTGATGAGCTAAAAATTTGTTTACTTCCGGGTTCGTCTTTTTGGGTCAAAGATGAAATTTTAATCTGCAGTGATTGTGTGTCCTTTTTGTTCTTTCTCTTGAGGACGAATAATTTACATAAACACTGACTCAAGTGTTCTTCACACAATTCCACATGTGTCAGGTATAAAAGAGATTAAAAGCGACCGTTTCCCTGTCAGGTATATAAGAGATTAAAAGCGACCGTTGCCCTGTCAGGTATATAAGAGATTAAAAGCGACCGTTGCCCTGTCAGGTATATAAGAGATTAAAAGCGACCGTTGCCCTGTCAGGTATATAAGAGATTAAAAGCGACCGTTCCCCTGTCAGGTATATAAGTGATTAAAAGCGACCGTTGCCCTGTCAGGTATATAAGAGATTAAAAGCAACCGTTGCCCTGTCAGGTATATAAGAGATTAAAAGCGACTGTTGCCCTGTCAGGTATATAAGAGATTAAAAGCGACTGTTGCCCTGCCAGGTATATAAGAGATTAAAAGCGACTGTTGCCCTGTCGGGTATATAAAAGATTAAAAGTGACCATTGCCCTGTCAGGTATATAAGAGATTAAAAGCGACTGTTGCCCTGTCAGGTATATAAGAGATTAAAAGCGACCGTTGCCCTGTCAGGTATATAAGAGATTAAAAGCAACTGTTGCCCTGTCAGGTATATAAGAGATTAAAAGCGACCGTTGCCCTGTCAGGTATATAAGAGATTAAAAGCAACCGTTGCCCTGTCAGGTATATAAGAGATTAAAAGAGACCGTTGCCCTGTCAGGTATATAAGAGATTAAAAGCGACCGTTCCCCTATCAGGTATATAAGTGATTAAAAGCGAACGTTGCCCTGTCAGGTATATAAGAGATCAAAAGCAACCGTTGCCCTGTCAGGTATATAAGAGATTAAAAGCGACCGTTGCCCTGTCAGGTATATAAGAGATTAAAAGCGACCATTGCCCTGTCAGGTATATAAGAGATTAAAAGCGACTGTTGCCCTGTCAGGTATATAAGAGATTAAAAGCGACCGTTGCCCTGTCAGGTATATAAGAGATTAAAAGCAACCGTTGCCCTGTCAGGTATATAAGAGATTAAAAGCGACCGTTGCCCTGTCAGGTATATAAGAGATTAAAAGCGACCGTTCCCCTATCAGGTATATAAGTGATTAAAAGCGACCGTTGCCCTGTCAGGTATATAAGAGATTAAAAGCAACCGTTGCCCTGTCAGGTATATAAGAGATTAAAAGCGACCGTTGCCCTGTCAGGTATATAAGAGATTAAAAGCGACAGTTGCCCTGTCAGATATATAAGAGATTAAAAGCGACCATTGCCCTGTCAGGTATATAAGAGATAAAAAAGCGACTGTTGCCCTGTCAGGTATATAAGAGATTAAAAGCGACTGTTGCCCTGTCAGGTATATAAGAGATTAAAAGCGACCGTTGCCCTGCCAGGTATATAAGAGATTAAAAGCGACCGTTGCCCTGTCAGGTATATAAGTGATTAAAAGCGACTGTTGCCCTGTCAGGTATATAAGAGATCAAAAGCAACCGTTGCCCTGTCAGGTATATAAAAGATTAAAAGTGACCATTGCCCTGTCAGGTATATAAGAGACTAAAAGCGACTGTTGCCCTGTCAGGTATATAAGAGATTAAAAGCGACCGTTGCCCTGTCAGGTATATAAGAGATTAAAAGCAACCGTTGCCCTGTCAGGTATATAAGAGATTAAAAGCGACCGTTGCCCTGTCAGGTATATAAGAGATTAAAAGCGACCGTTGCCCTGTCAGGTATATAAGAGATTAAAAGCGACTGTTGCCCTGTCAGGTATATATAAGAGATTAAAAGCGACTGTTGCCCTGTCAGGTATATATAAGAGATTTAGTAACTATGTTTTCAAGCTTCTCCATTGATCATTATATTGTTCATTTACCAGAAATGTTTGTAAATAGTGAATTGCAACATTGGAAGAAGACTGTTAGGACTGTTTCTTTACCATCAGTTGTGTAACTGTGCAGGTTTGACTGAGAGTCCACTGGGTTTGACTCAAGAGTAAAAATAGAGCCATGGCCTCTGTAGCTCATCAGGAGATAATAAGTGGGGTATGTTATGGAGTGGACTTTATAGCAATGGTCAGAAAATGGAATGTAGTAATAAGAATCTAGGTAGTGAAACGATTAAAGCAGTTTAAAAATATTTTGTTACCATAACTTTGCCAATCTGCTATATATATGTGTTGAAAGAGCAACACAAAGCTTGGAAATAAATTGCTGGTATCAAACATATAATAATGTGGTGGAGAGATCATACTATTTTTTAAGATCGTACACACATTATATAATAATGAATATACCAGGTACAATTCTTTGCATACAATTCACCACTGTAAGCTATTGCAATAATGGCCTGGGGCTGTAGAAGAAAATGAAAAAAACCTTTTTAGGTCATGACCCCTGCTAATTATTATCAAAATTGGTTACACATAAATCAACATTCGTTATGAATATCATACACCTTTGCATTATATTGTTTTAATTCTTAATTGCATTCTGGCAATACCAACATTTATTACATAATGAATAGGAGCCTCAGTTTTTGCAAATCCCATTTCTCATAGGCACCATTTCAATACTTAATAAATTGGTGAATTTTTTTTAGTAAATTCTTTTTCACCATTTCTTATAGGCTCCTTTTCAATATTTGATAAAATGGTGATATTCTATGAATAAATTCTTTTTTAGAGTCAATGGAAGACTAAAGCAGTCTCATGCACAGTTTTTGATAACACAGTGCTGCACAGTAGTTTGAAGTAACCTGAAACCTCTGTGTAACTATCAGTTTTCATCCTTCTGCCAGGAAGAGGTCAACACAATGCAATTACATAACATGCAGACACTGGACTCACAGCCAGTAAAATTTATATGTTAGCTGCAGTTTTTCCTACAATTAATTATTTTTCTGTACTGGAGAAGATGATGAAAATAGGTGTGATGTCACAATCTCATATAGCTACTTCTTTTATAGTCCTATGTTATCACCAGTCATCACTAGTCATATTCAGTTCACATATCTCATGTAAAATGAAAAAATTTAATTCCTCTTCAAGTTATTCCTTCAAAGGGTATGCAATAGTTCTCATTTCAAATAGATTCACATTAAACATGTCCATGATGTAGACATCTATCTCATTTCTTGTTCCTATTGAATAAAATTAACTGCAAAGTTAATAGAAAACTAAATCAGTTATAAAGTATAAAATATGATATAAATAAGGTATACCAAATTGACTCGTACTGGAAATTCTCATTAATTAATTAATTAATTCTCCAAATAATTACACAATATCATGAGATATTAAAAAACTCCATTATTTACTCTTAAATTACAAAGAACATAATATAAGATTTAATAAAAGATTCTGTATTAAGTCTTTAGAATACTTTTAGACTTGTGTACCTTTATCAGCAAATTCACTTGCAAAATACAAATAATTACTCATATGTGAAATGTGAGACAAAGATAAAATATGACTTATAATGTTTGTTAGACCTCCAATTCTAAGTTTTTAATTCTCAATATCTCTTTTTCATCAGACATATTATATTATCAAAGCACATGTTAGAACTCTCACATCAGAAAGATGAAATGCCTTTAACTCAGCTGTTTTCTTTAAAATTACCTCCCTTACCTACTTACTGATTGAAGTGCACATATAATCTCAGAAAGATGCTGTAAACTGAAATAGGCTTTTAGTTTATGATCCCTGTGACCCATATTTGGGGTCACAGACTCACCAAATTTACAATTTAGAATCCCTTACAGCCAAGGAGTCTGTACATAAAATTTCAGCTCGCTAGAGCCATTGGGACTGGAGATGAAGATGAAAATAGCATTTTAGGTCATTGCCTCTTTGACCCAATATTTGGGGTCTCACTGTCACCAAATTTACAATTTAGAATCCCCTTCAGTCAAGGAGTATGTACATAAAATTTCAGCTCTCTACGTTCATTGGGACTGGAGAAGAAGATGAAAATAGTTTTTTTTAGGTAATGACCCCTGTGAGCCACACTTGGGGTCACAGGGTCACCAAATCTACAATTTAGAATCCCTTTCAGCCAAGGAGTCTGTACATAAAATTTCAGCTCTCTGGAGTCATTGGTTCTGGAGAAGAAGCCGAAAAAGCGAAAAGTTTACGGACGGACGGACGGATGGACGGACGCCATCCCATGCCATAAGCCCATCGGGCCTTTCAGGCCAGATGAGCTAAAAATTGCTTAAATTTATCGATGTTACAAACATTCTTTTTTCGCTTTTTTCTGTCATTGGAATGATATCAATCAGACAACAATAAATACCAAGAGAATGACTGTTGATAGACCCTAGAACTCAGCTAAAACCTAGCTCAGACAAAATCTATTTGTTGCTATTTATCATTGCCAATAATTGTATAAATCAATTAAAAAAGAAAGATAATTTCTGCAATCAAAAATGGAAGATAAGCAAAGAATGAGCTTACCAAATGAGACCCGTTTGTGTTGAGTGCCCGCCATTGTGAGTTTAAGTGAAATGTGATATATGTTTTATCAATGCACCATTGCAATGGATATATGTTGTATCAAGGCACCGTTGTCATGGATATATGTTGTATCAAGGCACCGTTGTCATGAATATATGTTGTATCAAGGCACCGTTGTCATGGATATATGTTGTATCAAAGCACCGTTGTCATGGATATATGTTGTATCAAGGCACCGTTGTCATGGATATATGTTGTATCAAGGCACCGTTGTCATGGATATATGTTGTATAAAGGCACCTTTGTCAAATATGTTTGTTGTATCAAGGCACCGTTGTCATGTATATATGTCGTATCAAGGCACCGTTGTGATGTATATATGTTGTATCAAGGCACCATTGTGATGGATATATGTTGTATCAAAGCACCGTTGTCATGGATATATGTTGTATCAAGGCACCGTTGTGATGGATTTATGTTGTATCAAGGCACCGTTGTCATGAATATATGTTGTATCAAAGCACCGTTGTCATGGATATATGTTGTATCAAGGCACCTTTGTCAAATATGTTTGTTGTATCAAGGCACCGTTGTCATGTATATATGTTGTATCAAGGCACCGTTGTGATGGATATATGTTGTATCAAGGCACAGTTGTGATGGATATATGTTGTATCAAGGCACCGTTGTCATGGATATATGTTGTATGAAAGAACCATTGTAATTGATATATGTTGTATCAAGGCACCGTTGTCATGGATATATGTTGTATAAAGGCACCTTTGTCAAATATGTTTGTTGTATCAAGGCACCGTTGTCATGTATATGTGTTGTATCAAGGCACCGTTGTCATGGATATATGTTGTATCAAGGCACCATTGTCATGGATATATGTTGTATCAAGGCACCATTGTCATGTATATATGTCGTATCAAGGCACCGTTGTGATGGATATATGTTGTATCAAGGCACCATTGTCATGGATATATGTTGTATCAAAGCACCGTTGTCATGGATATATGTTGCATCAAAGCACCATTGTCATGGATATATGTTGTATCAAGGCACCGTTGTGATGGATATATGTTGTATCAAGGCACCGTTGTCATGGATATATGTTGTATCAAGGCACCGTTGTGATGGATATATGTTGTATCAAGGCACCGTTGTCATGGATATATGTTGTATCAAGGCACGGTTGTCATGGATATATGTTGTATCAAGGCACGGTTGTCATGGATATATGTTGTATAAAAGCACTGTTCTTACAAAGCCAACAACTGCAGTTGCTATATTTGCTGTCCCATTGACAGTGTTTCACTATGTGTAACAATGTTCTAACAAATTACTCAGTAACAACCTCCACAAGCAGCCATTCATTGAACCAGTCAGAGTAACTGGATGCAGAATCAGATACTGTAGAACAGCCATTCATTGAACCAGTCAGAGTAACTGGATCCAGAATCAGATACTGTAGAACATGTGTTTCAAATATGATGCTTGCTAATGGAACACGTTATATTAAATGCAGGTGTATATTCACATAGATCAGGACTCGGGACAGATGTCCTTGACTTGATGGAAGGTTTCACTAACAAATTAAAGTAACAGATTTTAGAGAAAAAAAATTTAAATTGTGAATATGTGATTCTGCATTTACATCATAAATATCTCAATATTAATGATTATTCAACAGAGCTAGGTTCTCAAGACTCGTTTCTTACCAGGGAACGCTTTCATGGCTTGAAATACAGAACCCTGACTGGTCGAAATCATCGACATGGATTTGAACTGGAGTTCCTTCACCTGTGTGGTGCGTAGATTGCTTACAGGAGAGATGTCAGTCTCCACAATCATCTAACCCTAACCCTAACCCTAACCCTGGAGTTCCTTCATCTGTTTGGTGCGTAGATTGCTTACAGGAGAGATGTCAGTCTCCACAATCATCTAACCCTAACCCTAACCCTAACCCTGGAGTTCCTTCACCTGTGTGGTGCGTAGATTGCTTACAGGAGAGGTGTCAGTCTCCACAATCATCTAACCCTAACCCTAACCCTGGAGTTCCTTCACCTGTGTGGTGCGTAGATTGCTTACTTGAGAGATGTCAGTCTCCACAATCATCTAACCCTTACCCTGGAGTTCCTTCACCTGTGTGGTGCGTAGATTGCTTACAGGAGAGATGTCAGTCTCCACAATCATCTAACCCTAACCCTGGAGTTCCTTCACCTGTGTGGTGCGTAGATTGCTTACAGGAGAGATGTCAGTCTCCACAATCATCTAACCCTAACCCTAACCCTGGAGTTCCTTCACCTGTGTGGTGCGTAGATTGCTTACAGGAGAGATGTCAGTCTCCACAATCATCTAACCCTAACCCTAACCCTAACCCTGGAGTTCCTTCACCTGTGTGGTGCGTAGATTGCTTACAGGAGAGGTGTCAGTCTCCACAATCATCTAACCCTAACCCTAACCCTAACCCTGGAGTTCCTTCACCTGTGTGGTGCATAGATTGCTTACAGGAGAGATGTCAGTCTCCACAATCATCTAACCCTAACCCTAACCCTAACCCTGGAGTTCCTTCACCTGTGTGGTGCGTAGATTGCTTACTTGAGAGGTGTCAGTCTCCACAATCATCTAACCCTAACCCTAACCCTAACCCTAACCCTGGAGTTCCTTCACCTGTGTGGTGCGTAGATTGCTTACAGGAGAGATGTCAGTCTCCACAACCCTAACCCTAACCCTAACCCTAACCCTAACCCTAGAGTTCCTTCACCTGTGTGGTGCGTAGATTGCTTACAGGAGAGGTGTCAGTCTCCACAATCATCTAACCCTAACCCTAACCCTAACCCTGGAGTTCCTTCACCTGTGTGGTGCATAGATTGCTTACAGGAGAGATGTCAGTCTCCACAATCATCTAACCCTAACCCTAACCCTAACCCTGGAGTTCCTTCACCTGTGTGGTGCGTAGATTGCTTACAGGAGAGATGTCAGTCTCCACAATCATCAAACCTTACCCTGGAGTTCCTTCACCTGTTGGTGCGTAGATTGCTTACAGGAGAGATGTCAGTCTCCACAATAATCTAACCCTAACCCTGGAGTTCCTTCACCTGTGTGGTGCGTAGATTGCTTACAGGAGAGATGTCAGTCCATGATGTAAATTTTCTCCACAATCATCTGATCAGAAGTGAGAGATACAGCCCACATGTAGCAGACGTTACGGTTGAAGAACTGACTTGATAACCTCCGTGGGGAGAGAAATGCTGATGTGGCAACTTCCCATCCTCGATAACCCAGCGCTATTGTTCCAATAAATCTACACACAAGCGCTGGAAAACAGTAAGGGTATTTATCCTTAAACTAGTTACCTCCCTTCGCAATGACTCAGCGAAACGCTTGCTTTCTAACAACCAATGAGATCACTTGAAATCAAGGGTGAAATAACAAGCACTCTCGTGTCAGGATCTTGGCTTTCGCAGATGATTGGGAACGCCTGGTAGCACAGGGATTTTAATCATTTACCTCTACCCGTTTTGATGGACATGAATACACCTTCTTCTCGCACATACTTCTTAAAACTTTCTTTTGAGTTTCTGTCAGGTTTTCTACGCTGAATTTGTTACAAACTTTATCGTAATCGAGTGAGTCGCCCGTTGCCATGTTTGTTTCTATAAACAACGGTAGTGATGCGTTTTGATTGGTCGAGTTGTTTACGCAGATAGTGTCTGCGTTTCGTTTCTGATTGGATAACATGGACCCAAGAGGAGGTAACTAGGTTAGGGACAAATACCCTTACTGTTTTCCAGCGCTTGTGTGTAGATTTATCGGAACAATAGCGCTGGATTATCGAGGATGGCAACTTCCCTGAATAGCGATAGTTACATATATGTTTGACAGAATTGCCATGCCACATGCCACTTACTACAGAAGTTCATACACCATGCCACTTACTACAGAAGTTCATACACCATGCCACTTACTACAGAAGTTCATACTGTTGATGTGTATACGGCGCATGACCAGATGTGTTTACTGCGCATGACCGGAGGTGTGAGTCTGTTAACAAAGTCAGTGAGAGACGAGCGTGAGAAGCGTGCAGTGTTGACCATGTGCGAACCAACCAATGTAAAGCGTCACCATGAGTAATAAATAGTGAAGCGAATATCCCTCTCTTGTCTAAATAGAAGATTAACAATGGTAGCAGAGCGTATGCTGTCCTGACAAAAGATCTACGGCTCACATAAACTGTATGTCTGCGACTGTGAACAGCTGATTTTCGACATGACGTATGAATGAATGTGTGGACTTAAAATTTGTAAGTACTTTCAAACTAATCATACATTTCCAAATATCTGGAACATCTACGCTTGGAACAAGAATTATGAACGTTGAAAGAGGAATATATTCGTATTTTGACATTGTTATGGGATGTGAAACATCGTAGTGATAGTGATCGAAAACCGGACAGCGAAGCGTATTTGTGTCAAAAGTCATTCATCATGAGTGTGAAATTGAATCCTCCTGAGTTTAGTCATGGAAAGAATTATGAGCGTTTCAAACAAGAGTTATTAGCATGGCGTGAAGTGACTGAGTTAGCTAAAGAAAAACAGGGAATTGTGATAGCGCTTTCTTTACCGGAGAGTGATTGTGGCATACGTGAGAAAATTTTTGATAACATTGACTTGAGTGAATTGAAGAAAGAGAATGGATTTGAGATATTAGTGAATTTTCTTGACACACAATTAGGAAAAGATGACCTTGCAGACAGTCTTGAAAAATTTGAGGAATTTGAAGATCTTGAAAGAGAAAGAGGGCAATCAATTAATGACTATATATCCAAATTTGATCAGAGATATCATAAAATTGTAAAGAAAGGAATGAAATTGCCAGAAGAAATTTTAGCTTTCAAACTGCTTAAGCGGGCACACATAACAAAGGAAGAGAAAATGCTGGTAATGACTGGAATGGATTATTCAAATAAAGGGAATTTGTATGAGCAAGCAAAAATATCTCTAAAGAAATTTCTTGGCCAGCAGGCTGGGGGAGGTGGAAATAGCTACACTTTACCTCAACAAGCAATAAAAGTTGAGCCCACATTTGCAACAAGTGAGACATTCTTTACACAGTATGCTGGCAGGCCTCGTGGTAGAAGTTGGAATAGGAGATTTATGAGAGGAAGGGGAAGAACAAGTGGCATGAGAGGAAGACAGGTGCCAGACCGTAATATGAACCCAATAGGTAGCAATGGAAAACCTTTGACATGTTTATCCTGTGGCTCTTTTAGACATTTGATTGCTCAATGCCCTGATAGTTGGGAAAATATTTCTAAAGTGAATTATGCTATGCATGTTGGTGAGAATGCTGAAAATGAAGAATCAATTGAACAAGTAGTTCTGTTTACAGGTAACATCAAAGATGGCCTAGCTCAACTTGGTCATGATGCCCGTTATTCTGCAGTGTTGGACAGTGCATGTTCGAGTACAGTGTGTGGATCAGCATGGCTAGAGAGCTATTTAGAAACCTTGGATTCAGAGCAATTGGACACAGTTTTGATGGAAGATGGCGTCAAAGTGTTCAAGTTTGGAGGTGGTGAGACTCTGAAATCCTTAGGCAATTATGTGATACCTGCACATGTAGCTGGCAAAG
The DNA here is from genome assembly GCA_936450465.1 of Gibbula magus. Taxonomy (NCBI): domain Eukaryota; kingdom Metazoa; phylum Mollusca; class Gastropoda; order Trochida; family Trochidae; genus Gibbula; species Gibbula magus. The sequence goes on along the minus strand of OW388289.1, from coordinate 708,612 downwards.
ACATTAAGATCACAACTGATGTGGTAGAGTCTGATATTCCTTTGTTGTTGTCTTTAAAAGCCATGAAACATGCTAAAATCAAGTTGGATCTTGAAAATGATGCTGCTGAAATTCTTGGAGTAAAAGTTAATTTGAATTATACAACTTCAGGGCATTATTGTATTCCCATTGATAAGCATGAGAAAGTGTCTGTAGAAGAGGTGAATGCTGTGTTTCTTCCTCAATTAGACAAAAATGAAAGATTCAAGGCTCTTGCTAAATTGCACAGGCAATTTGCTCATCCCCCTGAAAAGAAACTTGTGGCACTTTTACAGGATGCAGGATGCTGGAATAATGATTTTCAAGAAACTGTCACTAAAATCTATGACAGTTGTCAGTTATGTAAAGTGTATACCAAAACACCTGCCCGCCCAGTAGTTGCATTGCCAATGGCGAAAAACTTCAATGAAACAGTAGCAATGGATTTGAAGAAATGGAGAAATGGTTGGATTCTTCATTTGGTTGATATGTGGTCACGTTTGACAATTTCTTCTTTTATACATAGGAAAACGCCTAAGGAGGTCATTGACAAAATCATGACACACTGGGTAGGTGCTGGATATGGAGTGATGCAGGGCATTCTCACAGACAATGGAGGTGAATTCAGTGCCGAGGAAATGAGAGAGGTAGCCAGTATATTGAACATTAAAGTACATACAACAGCTGCTGAGAGCCCTTTTCAGAATGGGCTTTGTGAGAGAATTCATTCAGTCACAGATATGATGCTTGCAAAGATGGAGGAACAGTGTCCACAAACTCCGTTAAATGTGTTGTTATGTTGGGCAAACATGGCAAGGAACGCATTACAAATGTGGCATGGCTTCAGCAGTTACCAGTTAGTATTTGGCAGAAATCCAAATTTGCCAAACATTATGAATGTTCAGTTGCCTGCATTAGATGGTGTTACGAGGAGTGAAGTGTTAGCCAAACACTTAAATGCTTTGCATGCTGCTCGGAAGTCGTTCATGGAGTCTGAGGCATGTGAAAGAATACGTCGTGCACTGCGGTCAAAGGTGAGGGCATCAGCTGTGAAATACTCTCCTGGTGAGTCTGTGTACTACAAACGTGAAAACAGTGACAAATGGCTTGGGCCAGGGAAAGTTATGTTTCAGGATGGGAAGGTCATATTTGTGCGCCATGGGGGTGTTTTTATACGGGCATCACCAAATAGATTGATTAAAACAGGATTAGAATTTGTGGAGAAGGATCAATGTGACACAGAGCAAAAGACTTCCACATCGCGAGGGGATGAATTTCAGACTGACAGATTTGCTATGCCATATGAAGTGTTTGGAAAGCAAAATTCCTGTAGTGAAAGTAGTACAACCTCGGAGCAGGAAAACACAGAATCTCAACAGAAAGGACCAGACAAAATGAGTGAAAAAATTGAGTTATTCAAAGGTGAGCGAATTCAGTATCGAGAGACAGAGGGGGATGATTTCGTATCTGCCACTATTGTCAGTAGGGGTGGAAAGGTGTCAGGACAGTACAAAAATTGGTTCAACATTAAAATAGACGGTTTTGAAGATGTGAAAAGTGTTAATTTGGAACAAGTTGACAATTGGCAGAGGATTGATACACAAGAGGTGAACATGGTGAGTGTCCCAAAGTCTAGACATGAAGATAAAGACTGTGTGCAGGCAAAACAGGAGGAGTTAGATAAATTGAAGGAATTTAACACTTACACAGAGGTAGAGGACCGTGGTCAGAACTGTATATCAACCCGATGGGTTATCTGTCAGAAAGGGGCAAAAGTGAAAGCTAGACTCGTTGCAAGAGGTTTTGAAGAAGATTTTGAAATGAGGAGAGATTCACCAACAATTGGTAAGAGTGCTCTTAGAGTGTTTTTGACATTAGCGGCTGCCCAGAAATGGAAAATAGGCACAACTGACATCAAATCAGCTTTCTTGCAGGGAAATGCTTTGGATAGAGATGTTTTCATAGTTCCCCCTAATGAAGCAAATGTGAGTGAAAATATCATATGGAAACTGAATCACTGTCTTTATGGACTTAATGATGCAGCAAGGCAATTCTATCATAGTGTCAGAGATGTGTTAGTGAACTTGAAATGTGTACAATCTCATTTAGACCCCGCACTTTTTTTCATGCATCAAGGAAGTACTCTTATTGGTTTGATTGCCTGTCATGTGGATGACTTCCTACATTGTGGAAAATCTGATTTTGATACAGTTATTGAAAGTCTTGTTTATCATTTTAAGGCTGGAAAAAGAGAGACTGGTCAATTCAAATATGTTGGTTTTCAAATTAGACAAACTGATAATGAGATCATTCTGGATCAAGCTGAATATATGGAAGATTTGGAAGTGAAACATATTTCACCTCAAAGAAGAAGCCAGAAAACAGATAGTCTTAGTTCGAAGGAACACACAATTCTGCGTGGACTAGTTGGTAAGCTCAATTGGATGGTGCAAGGTTCGAGACCTGACTTGGCTTTCGAAATGATTGAGCTGAGCATGAAGTTTAAGAAAGGACTTGTAGAAGATCTTCTCAGAGCAATTCGGGTAATTGGGAAACTCAAACAAAATGATGCAAAAATTTGTTTTCCTAACATTGGAGATGTCTCATCTTGGAAGCTGATTGTTTACTCGGATGCTGGCCATGCGAATCTGTGTGATGGTGTCAGTAGTGTTGGTGCTCACCTGATACTTCTCCTGGGGGACAAGAGTCGTTGTTGTCCTTTAGCATGGCATGCCGGGAAGATTAAAAGGGTGGTTCGTTCCACCATAGCTGCAGAAGCTCTGAGTCTTCAAGAGGGACTAGAGGAAGCTGTGTATCTGAGGGAGTTATTACAGGAACTGATGGGAGAGAGAGTGCAGGTGCCAATCTGTGCTTACATCGATAACAGGAGTGTTGTCGATGCTGTTCATTCAACAAAACTTGTTGATGATAAGAGACTTAGACTAGACATTGCAGCGATCCAGCAGTCCTTGACAACCAAGGAAATAAACAGTGTCAGATGGGTTCCAGGTCAAGAACAATTGGCCAATGCCATGACCAAACGTGGGGCGTCAAGTAACACATTGTTGACTGTGGTGCAGTCAGGCATCCTTCAGTTAATCTGACTGTGAAAGAGACCATTGAAATATTTGTATGCATTCCATTTTTAAATGTATTATAATGCTTCACTTTTTAATTGTGAATTTTCAATATTTTACTTTTAAGAAAACAAAACAAAAAATTTTAATGAATGTTGATGTGTATACGGCGCATGACCAGATGTGTTTACTGCGCATGACCGGAGGTGTGAGTCTGTTAACAAAGTCAGTGAGAGACGAGCGTGAGAAGCGTGCAGTGTTGACCATGTGCGAACCAACCAATGTAAAGCGTCACCATGAGTAATAAATAGTGAAGCGAATATCCCTCTCTTGTCTAAATAGAAGATTAACACATACACCATGCCACTTACTACAGAAGTTCGTACAACATGCCATCTACATCATACAACATGCCATCTACATCATACAAGTACTCAATTACGTCTGAATCGTAAAATATGAACCTGCACTTCTGATATTTCTAACTTTTATTATTCTGTCAAAGAAGAAATATGAAAGAAACTAGGATTGACACATCAATACTTAGGTCTTCAAGACTTCTGCTTGACCTTGAACTCAATGTTGGACTCTCAGTTATTCACCAGTTTCTATGCTTTAAAATGAGTTATCATACATGTCTCTACCTTCAGTAGTTTTTTTACAAAAATTCTCAAAAGACAACGACCCTCTGAAAATGGAACAATTACTTATTAATGGACCCCTACATGATCTTTCTCACGATTAAAACAAAATGGTTAATCTTTTCAAACTAAGGTGAAACAAAGAGAAAGTTGTGCTTTAATTTCCACTTAAGTAGATGTAATCGTCATTAAGATTGTATACATAAGTAATGCATTATGTTGTTCTGAATATTCAAGAAATTGCTTAAATTTGGACCCCTAGAGAAAGTTTGCGATGTTAGGAGCTTAACTATCAACTTTTTAATGAAAGGGTTCAACATAAAAGATGTTGTTTTTTAAATTGTTCATCCAAAGGTGTAAATACATTTTCAATATCGTAATTAGTTAAGCAGTTGTGATCCTTTGAACTTTACTGAAAATGGCGATTTCTGAAAAATGACAATATTCTATGATTTGTCACGCGTTAAATATGACAGATACATGATTTAATTTTTTTGTACTTAATAAATGATATCTTTGCTTCAAACTGAGCTATTAAATTTGTTGCTTTCTTCAGTGGTTTTCGATCAATAATTCTGCAAAAGATACAGGCTAAAAATCACAAAATTTAACTTTTTGGGGAATATGTCCAAATTATGCCCAAACTATCAACTCTTATATGATATTGATGTGTTATGGAATTGTTAAGCTGGATATTACAAAGAGATTGCAATAAATAACTTTGACATAAGTGTATTCCACACACAGTAATTTCCCTTTGAAGATGGAGCCGAAAAATGAACATTTTAAATTGGACAATATTCAAGGGCAGATAATTTTACTTGTAGGACGAAATTCCAAATTTTGGCTTGTTACTTTGTTGACCGTTCATCTTTAGAAGAGGTATCACACATATATTGCCCTTATTTAGAAGAAGTTTCAGTTTTTTCGAAATAGCAAAAAATCTATTATTACGGCCGAAAACCGGTATAGTCCTAATTGATGGGGAATGTATTTAAGGTTTACGAAATTATCTTGAATAGTTTTCGAGCTATTAATGTTTGAAGTTTCAACTTCAAGGGGAGACAACTCCAGACAGAAGTCAAAAATCCAAAATCGCCCTCATTATTTTTGAGAGAAGGTCACAGGCTATCATCCCTACGAACTGTTACTTCAGCATTTCCCGTACAAGAAAAGTACAAAAAATAATTTTTAAAAACAGGATAATAACAATCCGTCTTCAAGACATACGTCTTGAAGACCTAATAAAATATTTCAGAAAGTTGGAACTTTGTAAAATTATCCCTGACATGGGGAAAATACTATGAAAGGTATAATGATAATACTTGGAAGAACACAAAATTCACAAACTAAGACTTTATAACAAATAAAATATTGAATGTATAATATGATATAGATTTCAAATAAAATATTGAATGTATAATATGATATAGATTTCAAATAGAATATTGAATGTATAATATGATATAGATTTCAAATAAAATATTGAATGTATAATATGATATAGATTTCAAATAAAATATTGAATGTATAATATGATATAGATTTCAAATGGCTCTGAGTATATGGAGCAATCACACACAATACTGTTATGACAACCGAATCATTCATCCGTGCAATGGGTCTTGGAAATAACAATGACTCACAAATATACGTCGTTGTGTGTATCTAGTTTATGTCAACAATTTTCTCTTCATGCCTGTATGCCTTTCAAAGCAAAAAGGACAAATATAATATATCTTTGGTTCACTAACAACATTTTGTTTAGAATATTTCCTTTAGTTTTTGGTGGAGGTTGTTTATAGCCATGGCTGGTTCATGTTTACATACAATACCCACTGGAGACAAGATTAACATGAGGAATCAGTTTAAAAGTTCTCTTTGCCCTTTCACTGTTATAACTGTCTTTCCTACACATTTAACTACCGGTAGCTATCTCAGCATTGGAGAATCTTTGGTGTTGAAACCTCAACCTGAATCAAAGACACCATTTAAGGATTTTATGTATGATTAGCTTATTTTGACAATGGCAACATTTGAAAATGGTCTAAACTGTATAAGGTCCTGTAGAAAAATGATGCCATTGTGGAAATAAGGAAGTTGATCATTGTGGAAATAAGGAAGTTGATCATTCATAAAATCTTTGTCTTCTCTGTACTTCTCACTTCCAGAAGGTACCACCCTCAGTTTAGTATTAATAAAATGATCAAGCGTTATGGACCTCAAGTTCAACAAATTGCAGACCTGCATTATAAGGTATTGTACACACAATTTCCTAGCCAAGTTGCTGACTGGCTGGAGTGAAAGGTCATGAGACATGACCCTTGTTGATCAGTGGTTAGATCTTAGTACTAAGCTACAAGTGTTACAAGTGTTAGGTGTCACAAGTGTTAGGTAATATATCATTTTAATGAGATTGAGTCTTAACAATATATTGAGCTCCGATGTCGAAACCTGCACCATATGAAGTATAGTTATTCAACAATTAAACAGCAACTTTTTTTCCCAAAATAATATCTGCATTGAGATGATAGTTGATGCATCATCAAATGATAACAATTTCAGCATATCAGTAACTTCAAGTCAGTAAATCACCCAGGGGAAATGACGAACTGTATATTACCATTTTACGCTGGACAAGTGGAGTTTCATCAATGTGAAATATTACTCTCGAGATACAATCTTTTTTTATTAAAGAACGTCATTGTACAATCACTTATACAATCACTTATACAATCATTCTAACATTCAAACTTCTGTAACTGAACAATGTCACTTTATGTCATTCAACAATACCAACTTATGTCATTCCGATACTTCCAATTTATAAAGCGCTTAACGTCATACGGATCGACAGCAGCTTGCACCAAAGGATAACAATGATTTTAATGAAAGCAATAAGATCCGACCCAGTTATGTCAGTCAGTCCGTGTATATACAGTAGGACCAGTATACAAGGACTTGAGTAACAGCTGCTGCAACCAGTGTACGTACTGCTTGCCTCTCCTCGTGTTGTGGAACTTTAACTAACATTGCTTTCATGTCCTGACTCAGGGAATTTGAAACAAAGTGTCATTTAAGAGAATTTGTGTATCGGTGCATTTAGCTGAGTTTTGACAATTTAGATAATTAAGACATAAAAGTCAAGAGCAGACTATGAAAAACAATATTTTTTTAAATCATTTTCAAAACGGTATCACATTTTTCAATCAATTGAGTCATATCAACAACATTCAGGACATTGACATATTTACATTTTTTACAAAATAGCTTTAAAAATATTTTTCACTACTGACAGAGAGTTAAATATGTAAACTTTTATTGATTACCTGACATCATTGTGGCTCTGCATTATGGTGAAACTTGGAAGAGTAACAAGGCTGCTTATATCCAACTGTGGTTGATACTACACTGAACGCTTATAAAGAATTGTGTACCATATCAGAGGGAGGTGAGGTGAGGTGAGTTAGTGTTTAATGTCGTTTTCAAGAGTATTTCACTTATATCACAGCTGCTAGTATTATAGCAGGGAGAAAGCCTGCAAGGTCATGCGACTATGTATTGCAATGAAACTTGCGAGCAATGACTGGAACTAGCGAACCATGGATGGTACTGCACTGAAAAGCAGTGAAGAATTGCACCCAAACCTAACAGCAAGTTAAACAGTTCTCTACTGCAGACAAAGTTGCTGTGCCCCTGGCGGGATTCGAACCACAGACCTCTTGATCCAAAGCTGAACACTAATCACTGTGCTATCAGACTGAAAGTTTCCTTAAATGAGTCTGTGTATGTGTTGGCAAAACATTACAAAATAAAAAACACAATGGGAGAACTTTCTGATGTATAAGATCTCCAAGGGAGAAGAATCTCCCAATTATCCAACATTCTTAAGATAGAGATCATAAAGTTCTAAATGGTAAGTACTCTTACTTGTTATCAACTATGGTTGAATGGTTAATGTAATATTGCCAGTAAAATATTAAATCAAAACCAACCATGCATTTCAAACAAACAGCTTGAGTGGTTAAAAAGACTCTGCATAGTCTTAACACCTTGATCTTAAAGAGCCATCAAGGATGTTGATCAACATACAGGAAAATTGCAAAAAATCTATCTCCGTGAAATATATACACTTAATTTTTCCAAAAAATTTCGACCCAAAATAAGCCGAGAAATTGCACTAATTAGGTAAGGTGTTTTCCAGTCTAAATATAGATCCAGTCTATTATTTTCAAGCGCAAAGCATCATGGTCTAGCTCACACACTGTAAACAAAGACACGAAAGAATAACAAAGTTTATGAGCAATGAAAGAAATTGAAACATATAATTTTTGGCGGTTATTTATTTACCATTTCATTTAATTATGTATTTGTTACAGAAATTGTAATAATTGTTTTACCCAACTAGGTATTTTGCTTGAATTTTATAATAAATGAGAGTAACCGTTTGTCATAATTTGCTGGTCTCAATAAGAAGTACATTAAATAGGCCATACTTTGTATATACTCAGGACATTTAGAAACATTGTTTATAAAGCAATCGTCACATTCAGTAATGTGTGACAAGGGTAACTTGCAAGAGAAGCACGTGTAGCGTGTGCAGCATATGGGTTCTTATGGCGACTTGCGCTAGAGACAGGCCTTCGCGGTTCGGAAGCGTTTGCTGTTGTGTAGTACGTTATACGCAATAAAGGGGATTCTGTTTATATGACATCAGATACCCTTAGCGCGCGCTACTTGAAGGGTTACTTCTCTTTGAAACCAAATTTCATTACATCGTCGTGATATGAAAATTATTCATCACATATCATGTTGCAGATAAAAGATTTCTCTGGCGATTGACGTTATAAGTTTAATTTCCCAATTTTTTATTTTATTTAAAACACTAACATCCTTGATGGCTCTTTAAAGATAATATCAAGTGTTATATCTCTCTCTCCATATTCAACTCCCCAATTCACTGATGGATGATAGAAGTGCATTTGCATCACCTCTTAAAGATGTTACTTCCAAGTTCTACCATAACATTGCTGGATACTCCATTCTGATTGGTTCTCCAGAAATATTGGTGTGTTGAATAGCAATGAATCCCGGAAATTTTACAAACGCAACTATTTATCGATATTGTTACATTACCGTTAGTTATCAGGCGTTTTGAAACGAACTCTCTTTTTGCGTACCTATCTCTGAGTGGAAAGGACTTTGCGACTGTCCATTTTTGTTAGAGGTGTGGTCAGGTCAAAATAAATGTAAATACTTGGCGTAATATGTACATTAGCAACACTTTACACATAAGCTCAAACAGTGTCACTCAACTATGTTCACTTCATAATATTCACGTATTCTTTTAGATGGCAATAAACATTTATCTACGACATCAACACAGTAACAGACCTAGGAAAAAAAATCTTAAACTTGCCCTAACCCATTGTGACAATGATGCTAGCATTGTGACGTCAAAACGGTTGATCACTATGACGTCATGCCATGGCAACGGCATTCGGTAAACACAGCCGCATGGAAGAAGGCGTCAAACTTGGACAAATCTTACTTGTTAAAAACATTATAGATACTTGAAACTAATTAATTTTAAGAGTTATTTGTGACCTATACTGCTATACACAAGTAAGAAAATGACAATGCCACCTGTCAAATTTGAGTAAGGAGCACATATCAAGAAAAATAGAAAAAATAAATTTTGAGTCGGGCCGAATCTTGTGAATACGATGTTTATGTTCGCGGTGATTCGCCCCAAGTAATTTGCGGGTATTCATTGTAATTCAACATAGGCAAATCAACCAATCAGAATCAAGGATACACCGAAATCATGTTACAATAATGAAGTTAATCTGCTTGTGTTGGCAGCTGTGTACTGCCATGTTGTCACATCATCAATGTCTGATATCTCCTTACTAACATTTCAGGATAAACACTGCCACGATTTTCACTGATAAATAGTTGCAAGTCCTGTAGATGAAGTAATAATATGTCATTGCTTGCAGACATGGACACTGACATCAACCAGTCCTAACCCTAACCCTGTAGATGAGGTAATAATATGTCATTGCTTGCAGACATGGACACTGACATCAACCAGTCCTAACCCTAACCCTGTAGATGAGGTAATAATATGTCATTGCTTGCAGACATGGACACTGACATCAACCAGTCCTAACCCTAACCCTGTAGAGGAAGTAATAATATGTCATTGCTTGCAGACATGGACACTGACATCAACCAGTCCTAACCCTAACCCTGTAGAGGAAGTAATAATATGTCATTGCTTGCAGACATGGACACTGACATCAACCAGTCCTAACCCTAACCCTGTAGAGGAAGTAATAATATGTCATTGCTTGCAGACATGGACACTGACATCAACCAGTCCTAACGCGTAAAACATAAAACATAAAACAGACTGATACTAAACCTAATGATGACAAGTTTTTGTATACATGAATTAGGAGAGATTGTTCAATGCACAAATAATATTGTGAGTTTGCTGAATGCATTATCAAATTGAAAAGTCTTAATTTAAATCTCTGACAACAAGTGTAGAAGCTTACAAATATAGTTTGACATAACTGAAAATAGGAAAGGCACAACTATGAGAATGACCTACCTGTGTGTAAAGTTGAATGAATAGCGAATGTACAATTCCAGAGATATATTAAACCATGTTTCCATGGAAACCACCAACAATAAAATTCAGAAATAGGTCTTATCCTCAAAAGGCACATCTAGGGACCATGGTTGACATGTGTATGAAGTTTGGTGTAGCTAGAATGTATAGTTTAGGAAATCAGTTTCGCACAAAATGACTTCCTTACAGAGTCACTGTTTGGTCATGTTTCCATGGAAACCGCAAAATATAAAATTCAGAAATCGATCTTACCCTCAAAAGGCCAAACTAGAGATCATGGTTAACATGTATAGCAAGTTTGGTGAAGCTAGCATGTATAGTTTGGGAGATATGCTCCGCACAAAGTTTTGTGACGGACAGAATGAACGCTATATACCCCGCTTACGCTGTACTTAATGTAGGGGTATACCTAGAAATTTCTTGGAAAGAGCTATTTTATTAACTAATCTGGGAAAATTGTGATTTGCAGATAGGAAAAATCTAGACTTGTTGTTCAAGGGTAGCAGAATGAAAGAATATTGATTCAAGAGACACTGAGCGAGGCTACATAACAACTGATTCAATGCATTGATAATTGTGTATCAAAATATTAACAAATATTTCAAATGTACGTAACAAAATGCTCATTATGACTTTATCAAGATTTGTTATTTCAGTATCAGAACAGGATCAGAGTCAAATATAGCTACACATATACATCATAATAGACTAGAATGTTACACATATACATCATAATAGACTAGAATGTTAAACACATTCATCATAATAGACTAGAATGTTACACACATACATCATAATAGACTAGAATGTTACACACAAACATCATAATAGACTAGAATGTTAAATGCATAAACTAGGATGCTAAGCTTATAATCCAAAATGTTCAAAATGGAAAATGCTAAACCCAACAAGGTAAGAGCACTAAATGCACATACAAAATGGATGAAAACAGCATAAAATGCACATGCAAAATGGATGAAAACAGTAAATGCATGTTAAACAACTGGACTAAGTCAACCAATAGATGTGATTGATTGTACAAGTCAGTCACTCATGTGTACAGTGAGTAGTTAACAACACGCGGCGCCCTCTATACAACGCTGTAACAGCGTATCAATGAACCACTCTATCAATTAACTGATCACTTAGGATAGGTGCATTGTTGAAAACACTCAGCCATTACAAGGCTCCCATTTTGACAATTTAATAACATTTTATGTCCCAAGCTAATAGATTTGTTAAAATAAATTTATCGTCATATATATCATCAAAAACTGTTTACAATACGAGCAATCACTTTTGTGATAGTCAAGAGCCCATAACACACAATGCTACATTATAACCTTGATGATATCATAATGCTATGACATCATAATGTTGATGACATCACAAACATATGATGTCATAACAATGAATAAATCATAAAGCTATGATGTCATAAACATGATAACATCACTATTCAAAGTTTCGTAGTTGCACTTCCAGTACAATGGAAAAGTCTTTGAGATCTTCTGAAGAAGGGTACATCTGTTGCTGGTGGATCCAAGTCATAAATCATAGTTTGAGAGTCAAAAAAGATAAAAGAAGTGTCCCATGGGATGCAGCCCCTCAATGAAGTCTGGTATCCGCCCCAGTGCTCGTACTATTGTATCAGAGAACACTGTCCGTGCTACCCTCAAAGGACCGGAGTACATTCCTCGCTGTCGGGTCACAGGGGGTCATTCATGCTTCCATGGAGATAAGTCTTTTATGAATGGATGTCCTCTTTATTACATGAATAGTTTTCTTGTATTAAGGAAAATGTCACAATGGTGACAACAGTGAAGTTGAAGGACGAGATGTATTCAAATCCAACGTGAGGCATGGCTCACATAGTTTGTCAATCAGGGGAGTTATCTGATGGCCAGGCAGACAGAGGGGTAGGCAAATGAATGGACAGACAGACTAATGGATTGACTGACAGACAAACAGACAGACGGACAGACTGAGCACTAACCTATAAAGTCAACTGCAATTTTGTCAGTGAGGATATAAGCAGAGAATCAGACATCCACAACGAAGTCATTATCACACCGATCCTGTACAGATATAGAGATCATGTCATTTTAACTCAAAACTTCCCATCAAATGAATCCTTCATTTTGCACTATATAACACTAACAAGTATTTGTCACAAACGTGACTATACTACACAATCACAAAATGAGCAAAAATGATGGACACACAGTTTCCACAGTGTACTGAGCTTTTCATGTTTGATTCAATTGTTATCACATTGGGCTAAGAAAATTTTAAAAACCAAATTTGAAGTAGAATATTCTAGAAGCAGCAGTTCATGGGATACTGTGTTAACAACATTTTAAAAAAAGAGCCATGGGCTCTGTAGCTCATCAGGATTTCATTGATTTATTATCTAAGGTTGAATATCTAAGTTATCTCAAGTAATACATTGTTAACAAGCAAAAATTAGGTTTTTTAGATCATGACTCCTGTGACCCACATTTGGAGTCACAGGGTCACCAATCTTACAATTAAGAATTACCTTTGACCAAAGAGTCTCTACACAACATTTCACCTTTCTAGAGCTTTACATACTTGAGATACAGATGAAAATAGGTTTTTGGGTCATGACCCGTGACCTAGGTTGGGGTCTCATGGTCATAAAATCTACAATTTAGAATCCCCAAGCCAAGGAGTCTTCACACAACTTTTTTTCTAGAACTTTTGGTACTGGAGAAGAAGATGAAAATAGGTTTTTAAGGTTGTGACCCCTGTGACCCCATTTGGGGTCATGGGGTCACGAAATCTACAATTTATGATCCCATTTGGCAAAGGAGTCTGCACACAACTTTTCAGCTCTCTAGGCCTTTTGGAACTGGAGAAGAAGATGAAAATAGGTTTTTAAGGATGTGACCCCTGTGACCCCATTTGGGGTCATAGGGTCACGAAATCTACAATTTAGAACCCCTATTGGCCAATGAGTCTGCACATAAAAAATTTCAGCTCTGTGGAGTCATTGGTTCTGGAGAAGAAGTTGAAAAAGTGACAGGTTTACGGACGGATGGATAGATGGATGGATGGACGGACGGACGGACGGACAGACGCCGGACACCATGCCATGCAATAAGCCCATCAGGCCTGAAAGGTCTCATAATGACCTAGAAAATAAAGTCAGGGTCACCCAAATGACTGATATCTTTGTACTCCTTCATTGAAGACTGATATCAAACTTGAAGACTGATATCCAACTTGAAGACTCTAGGTGCATCAGTTCATGAGATATAGCACTAAGAACATTTTAAACACTGACCTTGAAAATTAGGTCATGGTCAAACAATCGACTGAGGTCTGCATATTTCCCAAATGAAGACTGGTACCAAATTTTAAGACATAAGGTGCAGCAATTCATGAGAAATCACTGAAAAGAAACAGGACGGATGTACGTACTAACATACTAACATACAGAGTTGAATCGCATGTCCCAATAACAATTAACTTGTATGCGCCTGGTCAAAGTCACTGGGTAAAAGAAAATAGCAATCAATCTACCATCATCAATCAAGACCATCGTTGAATCTTCATTCTCCTCCACAAAAGTATTTTATTATGTCAGGGAACAGCTTACAAGTTGCACAGTATAAATAAGAGTTGACAATGAGACGAATATCACAGGCAAAATAAATTGATACAATTAAACATTTCATTAACTACAGACTAATCCAATGTTTTCATCCAACACAAAACATGAACTCGTTCTACACAAAATAGGTACTTATTCAACACAAAATATAAGTCTTTAAATCCCCAAACTACCACAAGACTCACTCACTAATTAGTGCCGACAGACAGACAGAAAGACAGACTGACAGACAGACTGACAAGAAAGCCTACCTTGTCGCCAATTATATCCAACTAATGAGTGAAGCTCTAATGCCGGTACCGGTGTATATATATATATATATATATATATCTGTGATGTATACAGGACACGCCAGCCAAGTATTAATTATACATCACAGATGATTAAACCATTCACAGGGTCTGCATGAACATACACAATCTCCATGACGCGAGTGTATTAACACAAAATGTGAATCAGAACTATGACCAAGCCAAAATCTTTATTGAAAATCCGTAGTGTGAAATCCAACATAATTAATCAATGATAATGGAGCTGTTTTGGGCGTGATTGCAGCTGGTTAGACATGCACTGGGTTGCACCGTTTCATTATTAATCTGGCTCTGGTAGATATAAAGCTGTGCACTGATTGGGTCATCTCCAAGAATAGACGTTGCACTTTTATCATTAACAGACACATCATGATAGAGACAGACAGATGGATGGATATATGGATGGATGGTAAGATAGATGGTTAGATGGATGGCAAGTTCGAGTATTTCACTTATATCGTGGCTGCTAGTATTATGGCAGGGAGAAAGCCCGCAACGCCATGTGGCTATGCACTGCGGTGAAACCTGCGAGCAGCGGCTGGAACTAGCGAACCATGGGTGGTACTGCGCTGAAATTCAGTGAAACAATGCACTCAAACCTTACTGTGTGTAGAAAAGTGGATTGTTGAATGGTAAGATGGATGGAGGGATGGATGGTAAGATGGATTATGGATGGATGGATGGATGGTAAGATGGATGGATGGATGGATGGATGGTAAGATGGATGGATGGATGGATGGTAAGATGGATGGATGGATGGATGGTAAGATGGATGGATGGATGGATGGTAAGATGGATGGATGGATGGATGGTAATATGGATGGATGGTAAGATGGATGGATGGATGGTAAGATGGATGGATGGATGGTAAGATGGATGGATGGATGGTAAGATGGATGGATGGTAAGATGAATGGATGGTAGGATCGATGGATGAATGGTAAGATGGATGGATGGATGGATGGTAAGATGGATGGATGGATGGTAAGATGGATGGATGGATGGTAAGATGGATGGATGGATGGTAAGATGTATGGTAAGATGGATGGTAAGATGGATGGTAAGATGGATGGATGGATGGTAAGATGGATGGATGGTAAGATGGATGGATGGATGGATGGTAAGATGGATGGATGGATGGATGGTAAGATGGATGGATGGATGGAAAGATGGATGGTAAGATGGATGGATGGTAAGATGGATGGTAAGATGGATGGTAACATGGATGGATGGTAAGATGGATGGATGGATGGTAAGATGGATGGATGGTAAGATGGATGGTAAGATGGATGCTAAGATGGATGGATGGTAAGATGGATGGTAAGATGGATGGATGGATGGTAAGATGGATGGTAAGATGGATGGTAAGATGGATGGTAAGATGGATGGATGGATGGATGGATGGTAAGATGGATGGATGGTAAGATGGATGGTAAGATGGATGGATGGATGGTAAGATGGATGGATGGTAAGATGGGTGGTAAGATGGATGGATGGATGGCAAGATGGATGGATGGTAAGATGGATGATGGATGGTAAGATGGATGGATTGATGGTAAGATGGATGGATGGATGGATGGATGGTAAGATGGATGGATGGATGGATGAATGGTAAGATGGATGGTAAGATGGATGGATGGATGGTAAGATGGATGGATGGATGGATGGATGGATGGATGGTAAGATGGATGGATGGATGGTAAGATGGATGGATGGTAAGATGGATGGATGGATGGATGGATGGATGGATGGTAAGATGGATGGATGGTAAGATGGATGGATGGATGGATGGTAAGATGGATGGATGGATTGACGGTAAGATGGATGGATGGATGGATGGTAAGATGGATGGATGGATGGTAAGATGGATGGATGGTAAGATGGATGGATGGATGGTACGACCGATAGATGGATGGTAAGATGGATGGATGGTAAGATTGATGGATGGGTGGATGGATACATGGATGGATGGATGAACAGATGGAATGATTGATGGATGGACAGATAGACAGATGGACAGATGAACAGATGAACAGATGGATGGATGGTAAGATGGGTGGGTGTGGGTGCATGGATGGATGGATGGATAGCTGTCTGAGTGGATGGATGGATGGAAAGATGGATGGATGGGTGTATGGAAGGATGGATGGATTGACGAACAAACAGATGGAAGAATCTGATTGGAGTTTTCCATATAAATAGCCCTCATCAACATTATAATAATCTCCTTATCGACATAATCAAAGCCACAAACTGCCCAACTCGTATCCAGTTGATGTAAAAAGTCCAGCATTCCATTGATAAAGCCAGCGGAGCTCGATAAACACAGACGGACGAGACTCAATCAATGGAGATCAATAGTTCCTAGTCTGAACAAACACTGTGTCAGACTTCATGCTCCAGGATTTTAATGCCCTTTTTTCATTACTCAATAGTCAAACATTGCATGTTTGTTGTGCTGTTATACATAATCTTCACTATGTAATTAAAATTTATGTTTGGTGCATGACTCTTAAATTTTTTATTTGAAAGACTTGTTGTGATAGGTGACTGACACTCAGGGTGTGAGTCCACACTTGAGTTATCTTATAGGGAAAGGTGAGGTGAGGTGATTTGGAGTTTAACATCTGTTTGGAATAAAAAGTATTTTCTTTAGACTCTAATAGTTGTAATAAGCGCCTTAGCACCCCTTGACTCCCCTTATAAGATGCTTAGCGCTTCTTGGAGACCCGGTTGTTAATGTCCGGTCGAAATATCAAGTAAAATTCACACCAAATTGCATGTGCATTGTTGACCCGTAACGCATCGATAATTAGCTTTACAAAAGGCCAATTTTGTCGTGCTTCGCTCCGAAGCCTTATTTCGCTTGGGGCTATTTTCACCCACGTGTTTGCATTGCCTCGGGTTTGTCTCGCCCGTACCTGCTATCTGCCTCGCATCTCGCGAGACGGGGAAAAAATCGGCAAATCGCCTTACTCCCGCACTTCATATCATGTGAGCGAATTGTTTGTTTTCAAAAAACAATACGGCAAAATAAAGGGGAAACAATGGACTACATTCCCATATAAAATTAGAAAATCTCAAAAAAATAATAAAGACACAGCAAGCGCCGTGAAAAAGGTCATGTTTACACCTTATAAATTTTGAAACAATCGGCGATTTTCACAACTTCTTACACATTTATCAAGGCTAAAATACTAAATGCATTTTCATAATTTTTATATCACAATAAACCGAAAAGAATAATGTTTTATTCTATATAAAATGCGCAGATTTATTCACAGAAATAAAGATACAATTTTACCTTTCTTTGAGGCATGTGAAACCAAACGGCACACAAACTAATCAACATATTTTCATCAGTTATGGTTCGAGGTTAGCGTTTATTTGAAAAGTCAAACAATATAACCATATTTGGGTTGACATGTGCTTATTTGTCAACTGGTTAGAGATTATGATTTCTTGGAAAAGTGCGATGAACGACCGTTTGCAATGCCGCATACATGTTGTAAGTATTGACGATTTTATAGGTGGAAATAAAGACAAACTTTACATAGCTATAGAATTATAACCAAAGGTCGCATTCTAATAATTTATATCCATATATATATATATATCATTGTGAAGCTAGACATCTTGTCTTCAATTCCGTATATCCTGATGTTACGAGGCCCGAATTAAAGACAATCTTTCGAAAGTAATAGAATAAAAACGAAAAATCATAGAAAATTCATTCAAAGTTTCGGGTGTGAACTAGCCATTTGTGTACGGGTGTCGCTACTTGAATTTGTATTGAACACCCGTATATAGTCCTTATTCGCCATGTAGATGCGGTATATTTCGTAAAAACGGTACCGGAATCACCGCCTGGAAATTCCGCAAGCAGAGCTCGTTAGTGCCTAAGCTCAAACTACTGCTGCGAGCTGCGAGCTGCGAGCCTGTAAATTCCGCCACAGGGGCTAAAAATGGTAAAATATATATACGCAACGTAAGGGTTAAAGATCCGGTTTTTATTAGAGGAAATACAGTCCACATAGATAATATATAGAAGAATATACGTACAGATAGATAACGAAAAATATACGTATAGATAGATATAGAAGAACATACGTATAGAAAGATATAGAATAATATACGTGTAGATAGATATAGAAGAATATACATACAGATAGATATAGAAGAACATACGTATAGATAGATATAGAAGAATATACGTATACATAGATATAGAAGAACATACGTATACATAAATATAGAAGAATATACATATACATAGATATAGAAGAATATACATACACATAGATATAGAAGAACATACGTATAGAAAGATATAGAAGAATATACGTGTAGATAGATATAGAAGAATATACGTACAGATAGATATAGAAGAACATACGTATAGATAGATATAGAAGAATATACGTTTACATAGATATAGAAAAATATACATATACATAGATATAGAAGAATATACATACACATAGATAAAGAAGAACATACGTATACATAGATATAGAAGAATATACGTATACATAGATATAGAAGAATTTACGTATACATAGATATAGAAGAATATACGTACACATAGATATAGAAGAATATACGTATACATAGATATAGAAGAATTTACGTATACATAGATATAGAAGAATATTCACAGACAAAACTGTTCCCTCACTGCATGTTCTGAACACATTTAACCAAGGATGCAGAAATCCGTCTATTTGCCGGACATGTCCGATCGTAAATCCAGTTTGTCCAAATGGAAAATTGCCCTTTCGGATATCAGTTGACCGATTGCAGAAAATGAAAGAAAAAATAAACAAACACGCCCTGCTTGTGTCGGTCATAATTCTTTATGAAAATGAAATACGTTGATCCAGTCAAGAAGTCACATTTATTCTTCAAAGCACGAGGCACGACATCAATCATCATCATTATTCAGTAAATTATAATTGTCTGCATAAAAACACTTACCGTTTGATATTTAATTGATATTCTCAGTTTCATTTAGTGACTGAAAAGTGTGACCCATTTCACAAGATTATATATGAAAAAGATTTCATTAACATCGCATTTTAAACAAATTTTGTCAAAGATAAACATTGCATGAACGTGTGGCTTCACCATACCGGTGATTCATGAATTTGTTACAGATTAAGATTTTGCTACTTTGAATAGTTGAATCTTGATAAATTTTATAATATATCTCAGTCATAAAACATAGGTAACGTACTGAAACAAAATATGATAGATCAATATTGATGTATGGTAAAGCTATTATACAAATTCAAAATAAATAAAATCAAAAACGAATAATCGGCATTATTATTTCACGAGACGTTATGTAGTCAAACACCGTTTGTATGACGCTATGAACACTCAATCGTATTTACATAATGACACACGTTATAAAGAGGTATGCTAATTTCTCTTGTGTTTATATTATTTGTTCTTATTTTATAATTATTCATTTCCAATTGAGAAAAGTGTCTCCAAATAAAATATGAAAGTAATCTTATTAGAGTAAGTTCAAATTAGTAACCACATCTTGAATAGGAAGTAGTCGTATGGTAAATAGTTGGACCACGTGCTCTGTCGCGTTGATTTTACGTAAATTATATCGCTATTGAAAACGAGTTCCTTTGAATTTAAAATACTTATTTAGAAGGTACATATAATTTGGTCCATGATTTGAACTTTTGATGAACTATGTGCAATTAAATTATTTGAAATATCTCGTCTATCTTGACGCAAAATCGCTTGTAAACTCGCTTGTGTAAACTCGCTCAAACTAGCAGTCGGTAAATCATAGTTGGTAAACATTGATTTTAAATTGCGAACCATTTTATGCATGTTATTGATAAATCAAATTAATAGAATATAGTATATATATATATATAGAAGAATATACGTATACAGATGCAGAAGAATATATGTATACAGATACAGAAGAATATACATATAGATAGATACAGAAGAATATAGTATATATATAGATATAAAAGAATATATGTATACAGATGCAGAAGAATATACGTATACAGATACAGAAGAATATACATATAGATAGATACAGAAGAATATATGTATATATATATAGATATAGAAGAATATACGTATACAGATGCAGAAGAATATACGTATACAGATACAGAAGAATATACATATAGATAGATACAGAAGAATATAGTATATATATATATATAGAAGAATATACGTATACAGATGCAGAAGAATATATGTATACAGATACAGAAGAAAATACATATAGATAGATACAGAAGAATATAGTATATATATATAGATATAGAAGAATATACGTATACAGATGCAGAAGAATATACGTATACAGATACAGAAGAATATACATATAGATAGATACAGAAGAATATATGTATATATATAGATATAGAAGAATATACGTATACAGATGCAGAAGAATATATGTATACAGATACAGAAGAAAATACATATAGATAGATACAGAAGAATATAGTATATATATAGATATAGAAGAATATACGTATACAGATGCAGAAGAATATACGTATACAGATACAGAAGAATATACATATAGATAGATACAGAAGAATATATGTATATATATAGATATAGAAGAATATACGTATACAGATGCAGAAGAATATACGTATACAGATACAGAAGAATATACATATAGATAGATACAGAAGAATATAGTATATATATAGATATAGAAGAATATACGTATACAGATGCAGAAGAATATACGTATACAGATACAGAAGAATATACATATAGATAGATACAGAAGAATATAGTATATATATAGATATAGAAGAATATACGTATACAGATGCAGAAAATATACGTATACAGATACAGAAGAATATACATATAGATAGATACAGAAGAATATACGTATAGATAGATATAGAAGAATATACGTGTAGATAGATATAGAAGAATATACGTGTAGATAGATATAGAAGAATATACGTACAGATAGATATAGAAGAATATACGTATACATAGATATAGAAGAATATATGTATACATAGATACAGAAGAATATACATATAGATAGATACAGAAGAATATATGTATATATAGATATAGAAGAATATACGTATACAGATGCAGAAGAATATACGTATACAGATACAGAAGAATATACATATAGATAGATACAGAAGAATATATGTATATATAGATATAGAAGAATATACCTATACAGATGCAGAAGAATATACGTATACAGATACAGAAGAATATACATATAGATAGATACAGAAGAATATATGTATATATATAGATATAGAAGAATATACGTATACAGATGCAGAAGAATATACGTATACAGATACAGAAGAATATACATATAGATAGATACAGAAGAATATAGTATATATATAGATATAGAAGAATATACGTATACAGATGCAGAAGAATATACGTATACAGATACAGAAGAATATACATATAGATAGATACAGAAGAATATAGTATATATATAGATATAGAAGAATATACGTATACAGATACAGAAGAATATACATATAGATAGATACAGAAGAATATATGTATATATAGATATAGAAGAATATACGTATACAGATGCAGAAGAATATACGTATACAGATACAGAAGAATATACATATAGATAGATACAGAAGAATATATGTATATATATAGATATAGAAGAATATACGTATACAGATGCAGAAGAATATACGTATACAGATACAGAAGAATATACATATAGATAGATACAGAAGAATATAGTATATATATAGATATAGAAGAATATACGTATACAGATGCAGAAGAATATACGTATACAGATACAGAAGAATATACATATAGATAGATACAGAAGAATATAGTATATATATAGATATAGAAGAATATACGTATACAGATGCAGAAGAATATACGTATACAGATACAGAAGAATATACATATAGATAGATACAGAAGAATATAGTATATATATAGATATAGAAGAATATACGTATACAGATGCAGAAAATATACGTATACAGATACAGAAGAATATACATATAGATAGATACAGAAGAATATACGTATAGATAGATATAGAAGAATATACGTGTAGATAGATATAGAAGAATATACGTACAGATAGATATAGAAGAATATACTTGTAGATAGATACAGAAGAATATACATATAGATAGATACAGAAGAATATATGTATATATATAGATATAGAAGAATATACGTATACAGATGCAGAATAATATACGTATACAGATACAGAAGAATATACGTATACAGATACAGAAGAATATACATATACAGATGCAGAAGAATATACGTATACAGGTACAGAAGAATATACGTATACAGATACAGAAGAATATAAGTATACAGATGCAGAAGAATATACGTATACAGATACAGAAGAATATACGTATACAGATACAGAAGAATATACATATAGATAGATACAGAAGAATATATGTATACAGATACAGAAGAATATACGTATAGATAGATACAGAAGAATATAGTATATATATAAGTATAGAAGAATATACGTATACAGATACAGAATAATATATGTATACAGATACAGAAGAATATACATATAGATAGATACAGAAGAATTTATGTATACAGATAAAGAAGAATATACGTATACAGATATAGAAGAATATACGTATACAGATACAAAAGACCAAGGTGTGAGAAGATGTGACCTCAAGTAAGGTATTACATCTGAAAGAAATACAAAAGAATGAATGAATATGCTGTCATACCGTAAAAAGAGTAAAGCCTTTAGGGATATAGTCATTAGTTTTGGAGAAAAGTGAAAATTGTGACAATTGTGGCATGTTCCTATCAGTCAAACTGTCAGATGGATAATGGTAAACACATTTGACTGTTATTCCTACGAGTCACTGATAAGGCCTAAAAAGATTATTTTAAATGTTACTGGTCTTTACAGGCTGACAAAAAGGATGTGATGACACGATTTTTTATTTTATTTACCTCATTCTTTTTTAGAATGAAGAGATAAACAAACAAAATTTATTCAATTATTTATATATAAAGAGCACAAACCCACTTAAATATGTGTTACTATTCCAAATAGTCAATAATCTCACCCCTACACTCCATCTCAACAGAAACGAGTGACATTTTCTATGTCCAATGTTTTCTGAGGCTAAAAAATTATAGTTACCTAGAAAAAAAAAGACCTGAGGGGGATTTATACCAGAATTTATATAATGATTATAGCTTATGCACAATGATTCAATGGATTCTTCAGTTTCTGTATTTAAAAGCTTCAAGACTATTTCACATGTTATGCTTAAGGCTGAACAGAGCCATGGACTTCCTGGAGTTCATGGTATGTATAAAATGTTTATCAATACACAGTCAATGTAAACGATTAGTGAAAATGAGAAATATTGCCAAAGTATTGCCAAATATAAAGCACTAGTTGTAGAACGTATCATTGATATATAGCATTTAGTTCTCTAGTCTTGTAGAACGTATCATTGATATATAGCATTTAGTTCTCAAGTCTTGTAGAACGTATCATTGATATATAGCATTTAGTTCTCTAGTCTTGTAGAACGTATCATTGATATATAGCATTTAGTTCTCTAGTCTTGAAGAATGTATCATTGATATAAAGCATTTAGTTCTCAAGTCTTGAAGAATGTATCATTGATATATAGCATTTAGTTCTCTAGTCTTGAAGAATGTGTCATTGATATATAGCATTTTGTTCTCTAGTCTTGTAGAACGTATCATTGATATATAGCATTTAGTTCTCTAGTTTTGTAGAACGTATCATTGATATATAGCATTTAGTTCTCTAGTCTTGTAGAACATATCATTGATATATAGCATTTAGTTCTCTAGTCTTGAAGAACGTATCATTGATATAAAGCATTTAGTTCTCAAGTCTTGAAGAATGTATCATTGATATATAGCATTTAGTTCTCTAGTCTTGAAGAACGTATCATTGATATATAGCATTTAGTTCTCAAGTCTTGTAGAACGTATCATTCATTTAGTTCTCCTGCCTCTATGGGATAGCTCAGTGGTTAGTGCGTTCGGTTTCGGATCAAGAGGTCCAGGCTTCGAATCCCGCCAGGGGCACGGCAACTTTGTCTGCAGCAGAGAACTGTTCTACACGCAGAATTTAAAATGGGACAATAGCCAGCCAGGCCGCTGTTTAGCTCCATAAACTATTTTATCTGCCGAGACATGGAATAAACCAGATCGTCTTTGAGTTCCTCAGATAGCTTGAACCACTTTTCATGACTCGCTTCTAATCTGCAATATATTTTTGTTCTAACTATTCAAATGTGTCCTCGAAAGATTTGCTAAACATTTTCAATGGGGTTCAGATCTGGTGAAACGGCAAGAAAATTATACTTTGCATGTTATTTCACAAAGTTTATGTTTTGAAGTGCACGTCTTGTAGTATATTAAACAAATGTCCACTTTATACACTATATCCAGTATTTCAATCCAGCACATTCACTTGAACAAGCTTATAGCACTTCATCTAATCAATGCAACCTGTAATGTTCAAGAACGGCTTTAAAAGGAGGGTTCTGTCGGGGTATTTTTTGTGGAAACGAAATTCGAGAGGATATCCCCGTTTACACAAATCTGTCACTAATAAATGATTAAAACACAAGTTTAAAGATATAAGTAAAGGTAATATTTTGATGAATTTATATTTCACAACTTAATAAAGACAAGCGTACATTTGTTGAAAAATAAAAACAATGAGAACGGAAACCATTCATCGGCGCTGCGAGTGGGGAAAAGTTTGCTACGGCATAACAGCAAATTGTTTATTAGTTTTATGACACGCTATGTGTTACTATGTGAACTTTCTATCAGTGTATATCTTAAATATCTTAAAATGTTGTAAAATAAGTTAAAATATAGGGTGTTTTCATTTCACTTAATGCACAAAATCCAATATGGCGGCTCCTTTAAACCTAATTTTCCAATCTCATCCTCATCATCATAAACAGCGAAAACTTTTATTCCGGCTTGTGCTCACTGCAACTGGAAATCTGACAATAAGTCTACCGGTAAATGATGATTCTCCTTGGTAATCCCAATGTTTTCTATAATTTTCTAACTGATTTCATCCCTGTTTCATAAAAATAAGTCCATATTTTGATATTGTTTCCAACATCACGTAGGTAATTAGGAAGTCGTCTGCTTCAGCGTCGTCACGTGACCCTACCAAACAACAGGGGAGATAATGCTGGCAACATCATACTTATGTCAGTAAAACATTTTCACTGTCTCCAGAAATAGGACATTGACATGCAAACACAATTTTTGTTTGTCAAATTGCCAGGGTTATTTTGCTTACAGGTTTCTTAACCCTTATGTTGCGTATATATATTTTACCATTTTTAGCCCCTGTGGCGGAATTTACAGGCTCGCAGCTCGCAGCAGTAGTTTGGGCTTTGGCACTAACTAGCTCTGCTGGCGGAATTTCCAGGCGGCGATTCCGGTATCGTTTTTACAAAATATACCGCATCTACATGGCGAATAAGGACTATATACGGGCGTTCAATACAAATTCAAGTAGCGACACCCGTACACAAATGGCTAATTCACACTCGAAACTTTGAATGAATTTTCTATGTTTTTTCGTTTTTATTCTATTACTTTCGAAAGATTGTCTTTTATTCGGGCCTCGTAACATCATAAATACGAAACGAAAAAAATTCCATTTATATACGGAATTGAAGACAAGATGTCTAGCTTCACAATGATATAAAAATTATTAGAATGCGACCTTTGGTTATAATTCTATAGCTATGTAAAGTTTGTCTTTATTTCCACCTATAAAATCGTCAATACTTACAACATGTATGCGGCATTGCAAACGGTCGTTCATCGCACTTTTCCAAGAAATCATAATCTCGAACCAGTTGACAAATAAGCACATGTCAACCCAAATATGGTTATGTTGTTTGACTTTTCAAATAAACACTAACCTCGAACCATAACTGATGAAAATATGTTGATTAGTTTGTGTGCCGTTTGGTTTCACATGCCTCTCAGAAAGGTAAAATTGTATCTTTATTTCTGTGAATAAATCTGCGCATTTTATATAGAATAAAAGATTATTCTTTTCGGTTTATTGTGATATAAAAATTATGAAAATGCATTCAGTATTTTAGCCTTGATAAATGTTTTAGAAGTTGTGAAAATCGCCGATTGTTTCAAAATTTATGAAGTGTAAACATGACCTTTTTCACGGCGCTTGCTGTGTCTTTATTATTTTTTTGAGATTTTCTAATTTTATATGGGAATGTAGTCCATTGTTTCCCCTTTATTTTGCCGTATTTTTTTTTTAAAACAAACAATTCGCTCACATGATATGAAGTGCGGGAGTAAGGCGAGTTAGCGATTTTTTTCCCCGTCTCGCGAGATGCGAGGCAGATAGCAGTCTCGGGCGAGGCAAACCCGAGGCAATACAAACACGTGGGTGAAAATAGCCTCAAGCGAATTAATGCTTCGGGGGCTAAGCCCGACATAATTGGCCTTTTGTAAAGCTAATTATCGATGCGTTACGGGTCAACAATGCACACGCAAATTGGTGTGAATTTTTCTTGATATTCCGACCACACACTGAACAAAGCTTTATTCTCATGTCGGGTCGCGATGCGTAAATACAGCCATTCTCATGGGTCGGGTCGCGGACACAATCGACTCGTGACCCGGTATGGGGTATAGAATATACTTAGACAGCCGTGAATTATTCTAAGTCTTGTATCCGGGATCCGTATTCAGACACCTAGGAATCGCTTATAGCCCGCCCGGATAATTCCGTCGCCCGCATGTTAAGGGTTAAGCATTCAAAAGAGCTACAAGTCCAAACTGAAAAACATAGATTTTGCAAATTCTTGGGGGAATTCATATCTATACAGTTCTGACTTCAGAAGACAATCATATTAACCAAAGTAAGACAAATGTTCCCATCACTGCAGTGGGATTAAACTGTTCCCATCACTGCAGTGGGATTAAGATGTTCACATCACTGCAGTGGGATTAAACTGTTTTCATCACAGAAGGGTGACATCACTACTATAATATACAATGAACATAACATCACTCACTGACTGTTGTTAACCAAGTGACGATATACAATAGTACTAGGATTGACGCGTCAATACTGTAGGTCTTCAAGAGTCCCGCTTGGACCTTTGAGCATGGAACCTTTGTAAACAGCGTTTTTGGACTTTGCACTTCTCAATAATAACTATGGGAATAGATTTGAGGCAATTTGTAAAACCAGTAAAAAAAAAAAAAATTTTGGCTCCAACATTTTTTTTGTGCTCAAACCAATGTATGAAATAGTTTTAAAATGTAACAAGCCAATAGGGCCAACTCAAAATCTTACAAGCCCTCATCAAGCTTAGCAAGCCCTCAAATTTTAAAGTGATGATAAAAAGAACTCATTGTTTACTACTATGAAATCCGACTTCCAGGCGATTCTACAATTTACCAGTACCTAGATTTGTCTAATTTCATTGTAAGTGCTTTAGATAACAGAACTGTTTTCCGACAGAATTAAGACTTTTTGATAAAGTATGACATAGAGGACTTTTGAACGAACTACAATCTTTTGGAATTAATGGAAAATTTATAGATTGGCTTCATAGTTATCTTGCTGAGAACTGAGTTCAGAAGGTAGTCGTAAACGGATATTACTCCGAAACCTGTTTTGTCCCACAAGAATCAGTTTTAACCCTTACGTTGCGTATATATATTTTACCCTTTTTAGCCCCTGTGGCGGAATTTACAGGCTCGCAGCTCGCAGCAGTAGTTTGAGCTTAGGCACTAACGAGCTCTGCTGGCGGAATTTCCAGGCGGCGATTCCGGTACCGTTTTTACGAAATATACCGCATCTACATGGCGAATACGGGCTATATACGGGCGTTGAATACAAATTCAAGTCGCGGCACCCGTACACAAATGGTTGCTTTATACCCGCATCTTTGAATTATTTTTTTACGATTTTTCTTTACTTTTCTATTACTTTGTAAAGATTGTCTTTAATTCGGGCCTTATAACATCATGAATTTGGAGCGCGCTACTGAAATTTTTATATGGACTTGAAGACCAGATGTTTGTCTTTACAATGATATAAAAAATATTAGAATGCGACCTATGGTTATAATTCTATTGTCATCTAAAGTTTGTCTTTATTTCCAGCTTCATGAAATCAAAACTCCTGAGCGCGCATATTGCGAAATTTATATGTGCTTGTAGATAGTTTATTCCTCTTTACAATGACATAAAAATTATTAGAATACGACTTATGGTTCAGAAAATATAACCAACCAAAGGAGAGTGACGCTACCCCGACAGTACCACGTGAATGGTCCCGACGCGCACCAAGTTACTGGCACTGCTTGGTCCCCCCGGGACTGTGCTAATTACAGTACCGTTACCTCCTCGAGACCTCCTCGAGGGTGCCAGAGCCGAGCGCGCGTGGAACTAATGGGTACTAATGAGCACAGCTTACACTAATCACCGCGGCGAACGCAATACATGTTGCGCGGTGTAAAGTTTGTCTTTATTCCCAGCTTTATAAAATCGTAAATTATTTCGCGCGCATGCGAAACACGTATGTACTTGAAGACAATTTATTCCTCTTTACAATGATATAAAAATTATTGGAATACGTCAAATGGTTCGCAATATATGAAGAGCGTAAGGAAGGCACCGCCAGTACTTAGAAAATTCATTTTTGAAAAACTAACTTTTTGCGACATCATATGTTAATGCTAACACAGAAGTAACAGGACCTTTATGGTATCATATGTTAATGCTAACACAGAAGTAACAGGACCTTTATGGTATACATATGGTAATGCTAACACAGAAGTAACAGGACCTTTATGGTAAACAGATGTTAATGCTAACACAGAAGTAACAGGACCTTTATGGTAAACATATGGTAATTCTAACACAGAAGTAACAGGACCTTTATAGTATACATATGTTAATGCTAACACAGAAGTAACAGGACCTTTATAGTATACATATGGTAATGCTAACACAGAAGTAACAGGACCTTTATGGTATACATATGTTAATGCTAACACAGAAGTAACAGGACCTTTATGGTATACATATGTTAATGCTAACACAGAAGTAACAGGACCTTTATGGTAAACAGATGTTAATGCTAACACAGAAGTAACAGGACCTTTATGGTATACATATGTTAATGCTAACACAGGAGTAACAGGACCTTTATAGTATACATATGTTAATGCTAACACAGAAGTAACAGTACCTTTATGGTATACATATATTAATGCTAACACAGAAGTAACAGGACCTTTATGGTATACATATGTTAATGCTAACACAGAAGTAACAGGACCTTTATGGTATCATATGGTAATGCTAACACAGAAGTAACAGGACCTTTATGGTAAACATATGTTAATGCTAACACAGAAGTAACAGGACCTTTATGGTATACATATGTTAATGCTAACACAGAAGTAACAGGACCTTTATGGTATACATATGTTAATGCTAACACAGAAGTAACAGGACCTTTATAGTATACATATGTTAATGCTAACACAGAAGTAACAGTACCTTTATGGTATACATATATTAATGCTAACACAGAAGTAACAGGACCTTTATGGTATACATATGTTAATGCTAACACAGAAGTAACAGGACCTTTATGGTATACATATGTTAATGCTAACACAGAAGTAACAGGACCTTTATGGTATACATATGTTAATGCTAACACAGAAGTAACAGGACCTTTATGGTATACATATGTTAATGTTAACACAGAAGTAACAGGACCTTTATGGTATACATATGTTAATGATAACACAGAAGTAACAGGACCTTTATGGTATACATATGTTAATGCTAACACAGAAGTAACAGGACCTTTATGGTATACATATGTTAATGCTAACACAGAAGTAACAGGACCTTTATGGTATACATATGTTAATGCTAACACAGAAGTAACAGGACCTTTATGGTATACATATGTTAATGATAACACAGAAGTAACAGGACCTTTATAGTATACATATGTTAATGCTAACACAGAAGTAACAGTACCTTTATGGTATACATATGTTAATGCTAACACAGAAGTAACAGGACCTTTATGGTATACATATGTTAATGCTAACACAGAAGTAACAGGACCTTTATGGTATACATATGTTAATGCTAACACAGAAGTAACAGGACCTTTATGGTATACATATGTTAATGATAACACAGAAGTAACAGGACCTTTATGGTATACATATGTTAATGCTAACACAGAAGTAACAGGACCTTTATGGTATACATATATTAATGCTAACACAGAAGTAACAGGACCTTTATGGTATACATATGTTAATGCTAACACAGAAGTAACAGGACCTTTATGGTATACATATGTTAATGCTAACACAGAAGTAACAGGACATTTATGGTATACATATGTTAATGCTAACACAGAAGTAACAGGACCTTTATGGTATACATATGTTAATGCTAACACAGAAGTAACAGGACCTTTATGGTATACATATGTTAATGCTAACACAGAAGTAACAGGACCTTTATGGTATACATATGTTAATGCTAACACAGAAGTAACAGGACCTTTATGGTATACATATGTTAAGGCTAACACAGAAGTAACAGTACCTTTATGGTATACATATGTTAATGCTAACACAGAAGTAACAGGACCTTTATGGTATACATATGTTAATGCTAACACAGAAGTAACAGTACCTTTATGGTATACATATGTTAATGCTAACACAGAAGTAACAGGACCTTTATGGTATACATATGTTAATGCTAACACAGAAGTAACAGGACCTTTATAGTATACATATGTTAATGCTAACACAGAAGTAACAGGACCTTTATGGTAAACATATGTTAATGCTAACACAAAATTTACAGGACCTTTATGGTAAACATATGTTAATGCTAACACAGAAGTAACAGGACCTTTATGGTATACATATGTTAATGCCAACACAGAAGTAACAGGACCTTTATGGTATACATATGTTAATGCTAACACAGAAGTAACAGGACCTTTATGGTATACATATGTTAATGCTAACACAGAAGTAACAGGACCTTTATGGTATACATATGTTAATGCTAACACAGAAGTAACAGGACCTTTATGGTATACATATGTTAATGCTAACACAGAAGTAACAGGACCTTTATGGTATACATATGTTAATGCTAACACAGAAGTAACAGGACATTTATGGTATCATATGTTAATGCTAACACAGAAGTAACAGGACCTTTATGGTATACATATGTTAATGCCAACACAGAAGTAACAGGACCTTTATGGTATACATATGTTAATGCTAACACAGAAGTAACAGGACCTTTATGGTATACATATGTTAATGCTAACACAGAAGTAACAGGACCTTTATGGTATACATATGTTAATGCTAACACAGAAGTAACAGGACCTTTATGGTAAACATATGTTAATGCTAACACAGAAGTAACAGGACCTTTATGGTATACATATGTTAATGCCAACACAGAAGTAACAGGACCTTTATGGTATACATATGTTAATGCTAACACAGAAGTAACAGGACCTTTATGGTATACATATGTTAATGCTAACACAGAAGTAACAGGACCTTTATGGTATACATATGTTAATGCCAACACAGAAGTAACAGGACCTTTATGGTATACATATGTTAATGCTAACACAGAAGTAACAGGACCTTTATGGTATCATATGTTAATGCTAACACAGAAGTAACAGGACCTTTATGGTATACATATGTTAATGCTAACACAGAAGTAACAGGACCTTTATGGTATACATATGTTAATGCTAACACAGAAGTAACAGGACCTTTATGGTATACATATGTTAATGCTAACACAGAAGTAACAGGACATTTATGGTATCATATGTTAATGCTAACACAGAAGTAACAGGACCTTTATGGTATACATATGTTAATGCTAACACAGAAGTAACAGGACCTTTATGGTATACATATGTTAATGCTAACACAGAAGTAACAGGACCTTTATGGTATACATATGTTAATGCTAACACAGAAGTAACAGGACCTTTATGGTATACATATGTTAATGCTAACACAGAAGTAACAGGACCTTTATGGTATACATATTTTAATGCTAACACAGAAGTAACAGGACCTTTATGGTATACATATGTTAATGCTAACACAGAAGTAACAGGACCTTTATGGTATACATATGTTAATGTTAACACAGAAGTAACAGGACCTTTATGGTATACATATGTTAATACTAACACAGAAGTAACAGGACCTTTATGGTATACATATTTTAATGCTAACACAGAAGTAACAGGACCTTTATGGTATACATATGTTAATGCTAACACAGAAGTAACAGGACCTTTATGGTATACATATGTTAATGTTAACACAGAAGTAACAGGACCTTTATGGTATACATATGTTAATACTAACACAGAAGTAATAGGACCTTTATGGTATACATATGTTAATGCTAACACAGAAGTAACAGGACCTTTATGGTATACATATGTTAATGCTAACACAGAAGTAACAGTACCTTTATGGTATACATATGTTAATGCTAACACAGAAGTAACAGGACCTTTATGGTATACATATATTAATGCTAACACAGAAGTAACAGGACCTTTATAGTATACATATGTTAATGCTAACACAGAAGTAACAGGACCTTTATGGTATACATATGTTAATGCTAACACAAAATTTACAGGACCTTTATGGTAAACATATGTTAATGCTAACACAGAAGTAACAGGACCTTTATGGTATACATATGTTAATGCCAACACAGAAGTAACAGGACCTTTATGGTATACATATGTTAATGCTAACACAGAAGTAACAGGACCTTTATGGTATACATATGTTAATGCTAACACAGAAGTAACAGGACCTTTATGGTATACATATGTTAATGCTAACACAGAAGTAACAGGACCTTTATGGTATACATATGTTAATGCTAACACAGAAGTAACAGGACCTTTATAGTATACATATGTTAATGCTAACACAGAAGTAACAGGACCTTTATGGTATACATATGTTAATGTTAACACAGAAGTAACAGGACCTTTATGGTATACATATGTTAATGCTAACACAGAAGTAACAGGACCTTTATGGTATACATATGTTAATGCTAACACAGAAGTAACAGGACATTTATGGTATCATATGTTAATGCTAACACAGAAGTAACAGGACCTTTATGGTATACATATGTTAATGCCAACACAGAAGTAACAGGACCTTTATGGTATACATATGTTAATGCTAACACAGAAGTAACAGGACCTTTATGGTATACATATGTTAATGCTAACACAGAAGTAACAGGACCTTTATGGTATACATATGTTAATGCTAACACAGAAGTAACAGGACCTTTATGGTAAACATATGTTAATGCTAACACAGAAGTAACAGGACCTTTATGGTATACATATGTTAATGCCAACACAGAAGTAACAGGACCTTTATGGTATACATATGTTAATGCTAACACAGAAGTAACAGGACCTTTATGGTATACATATGTTAATGCTAACACAGAAGTAACAGGACCTTTATGGTATACATATGTTAATGCCAACACAGAAGTAACAGGACCTTTATGGTATACATATGTTAATGCTAACACAGAAGTAACAGGACCTTTATGGTATCATATGTTAATGCTAACACAGAAGTAACAGGACCTTTATGGTATACATATGTTAATGCTAACACAGAAGTAACAGGACCTTTATGGTATACATATGTTAATGCTAACACAGAAGTAACAGGACCTTTATGGTATACATATGTTAATGCCAACACAGAAGTAACAGGACCTTTATGGTATACATATGTTAATGCTAACACAGAAGTAACAGGACCTTTATGGTATACATATGTTAAGGCTAACACAGAAGTAACAGTACCTTTATGGTATACATATGTTAATGCTAACACAGAAGTAACAGGACCTTTATGGTATACATATGTTAATGCTAACACAGAAGTAACAGTACCTTTATGGTATACATATGTTAATGCTAACACAGAAGTAACAGGACCTTTATGGTATACATATGTTAATGCTAACACAGAAGTAACAGGACCTTTATAGTATACATATGTTAATGCTAACACAGAAGTAACAGGACCTTTATGGTAAACATATGTTAATGCTAACACAAAATTTACAGGACCTTTATGGTAAACATATGTTAATGCTAACACAGAAGTAACAGGACCTTTATGGTATACATATGTTAATGCCAACACAGAAGTAACAGGACCTTTATGGTATACATATGTTAATGCTAACACAGAAGTAACAGGACCTTTATGGTATACATATGTTAATGCTAACACAGAAGTAACAGGACCTTTATGGTATACATATGTTAATGCTAACACAGAAGTAACAGGACCTTTATGGTATACATATGTTAATGCTAACACAGAAGTAACAGGACCTTTATGGTATACATATGTTAATGCTAACACAGAAGTAACAGGACATTTATGGTATCATATGTTAATGCTAACACAGAAGTAACAGGACCTTTATGGTATACATATGTTAATGCCAACACAGAAGTAACAGGACCTTTATGGTATACATATGTTAATGCTAACACAGAAGTAACAGGACCTTTATGGTATACATATGTTAATGCTAACACAGAAGTAACAGGACCTTTATGGTATACATATGTTAATGCTAACACAGAAGTAACAGGACCTTTATGGTAAACATATGTTAATGCTAACACAGAAGTAACAGGACCTTTATGGTATACATATGTTAATGCCAACACAGAAGTAACAGGACCTTTATGGTATACATATGTTAATGCTAACACAGAAGTAACAGGACCTTTATGGTATACATATGTTAATGCTAACACAGAAGTAACAGGACCTTTATGGTATACATATGTTAATGCCAACACAGAAGTAACAGGACCTTTATGGTATACATATGTTAATGCTAACACAGAAGTAACAGGACCTTTATGGTATCATATGTTAATGCTAACACAGAAGTAACAGGACCTTTATGGTATACATATGTTAATGCTAACACAGAAGTAACAGGACCTTTATGGTATACATATGTTAATGCTAACACAGAAGTAACAGGACCTTTATGGTATACATATGTTAATGCTAACACAGAAGTAACAGGACATTTATGGTATCATATGTTAATGCTAACACAGAAGTAACAGGACCTTTATGGTATACATATGTTAATGCTAACACAGAAGTAACAGGACCTTTATGGTATACATATGTTAATGCTAACACAGAAGTAACAGGACATTTATGGTATCATATGTTAATGCTAACACAGAAGTAACAGGACCTTTATGGTATACATATGTTAATGCTAACACAGAAGTAACAGGACCTTTATGGTATACATATGTTAATGCTAACACAGAAGTAACAGGACCTTTATGGTATACATATGTTAATGCTAACACAGAAGTAACAGGACCTTTATGGTATACATATGTTAATGCTAACACAGAAGTAACAGGACCTTTATAGTATACATATTTTAATGCTAACACAGAAGTAACAGGACCTTTATGGTATACATATGTTAATGCTAACACAGAAGTAACAGGACCTTTATGGTATACATATGTTAATGTTAACACAGAAGTAACAGGACCTTTATGGTATACATATGTTAATACTAACACAGAAGTAACAGGACCTTTATGGTATACATATGTTAATGCTAACACAGAAGTAACAGGACCTTTATGGTAAACATATGTTAATGTTAACACAGAAGTAACAGGACCTTTATGGTAAACATATGTTAATGCCAACACAGAAGTAACAGGACCTTTATGGTATACATATGTTAATGCTAACACAGAAGTAACAGTACTTTTATGGTATACATATGTTAATGCTAACACAGAAGTAACAGGACCTTTATGGTATACATATGTTAATGCTAACACAGAAGTAACAGGACCTTTATGGTAAACATATGTTAATGTTAACACAGAAGTAACAGGACCTTTATGGTAAACATATGTTAATGCCAACACAGAAGTAACAGGACCTTTATGGTATACATATGTTAATGCTAACACAGAAGTAACAGTACCTTTATGGTATACATATGTTAATGCTAACACAGAAGTAACAGGACCTTTATGGTATACATATGTTAATGCTAACACAGAAGTAACAGGACCTTTATGGTAAACATATGTTAATGCTAACACAGAATTAACAGGACCTTTATGGTAAACATATGTTAATGCTAACACAGAAGTAACAGGACCTTTATGGTATACATATGTTAATGCCAACACAGAAGTAACAGGACCTTTATGGTATACATATGTTAATGCTAACACAGAAGTAACAGGACCTTTATGGTATACATATGTTAATGCTAACACAGAAGTAACAGGACCTTTATGGTATACATATGTTAATGCTAACACAGAAGTAACAGGACCTTTATGGTATACATATGTTAATGCTAACACAGAAGTAACAGGACCTTTATGGTATACATATGTTAATGCTAACACAGAAGTAACAGGACCTTTATGGTATCATATGTTAATGCTAACACAGAAGTAACAGGACCTTTATGGTATACATATGTTAATGCCAACACAGAAGTAACAGGACCTTTATGGTATACATATGTTAATGCTAACACAGAAGTAACAGGACCTTTATGGTATACATATGTTAATGCTAACACAGAAGTAACAGGACCTTTATGGTATACATATGTTAATGCTAACACAGAAGTAACAGGACCTTTATGGTAAACATATGTTAATGCTAACACAGAAGTAACAGGACCTTTATGGTATACATATGTTAATGCCAACACAGAAGTAACAGGACCTTTATGGTATACATATGTTAATGCTAACACAGAAGTAACAGGACCTTTATGGTATACATATGTTAATGCTAACACAGAAGTAACAGGACCTTTATGGTATACATATGTTAATGCCAACACAGAAGTAACAGGACCTTTATGGTATACATATGTTAATGCTAACACAGAAGTAACAGGACCTTTATGGTATACATATGTTAATGCTAACACAGAAGTAACAGGACCTTTATAGTATACATATGTTAATGCCAACACAGAAGTAACAGGACCTTTATGGTATACATATGTTAATGCTAACACAGAAGTAACAGGACCTTTATAGTATACATATGTTAATGCTAACACAGAAGTAACAGGACCTTTATGGTATACATATGTTAATGCTAACACAGAAGTAACAGGACCTTTATAGTATACATATGTTAATGCTAACACAGAAGTAACAGGACCTTTATAGTATACATATGTTAATGCTAACACAGAAGTAACAGGACCTTTATGGTATACATATGTTAATGCTAACACAGAAGTAACAGTACCTTTATGGTATACATATGTTAATGCTAACACAGAAGTAACAGGACCTTTATGGTATACATATGTTAATGCTAACACAGAAGTAACAGTACCTTTATAGTATACATATGTTAATGCTAACACAGAAGTAACAGGACCTTTATGGTATACATATGTTAATGATAACACAGAAGTAACAGGACCTTTATGGTATCATATGTTAATGCTAACACAGAAGTAACAGGACCTTTATGGTATACATATGTTAATGCTAACACAGAAGTAACAGGACCTTTATGGTATACATATGTTAATGCTAACACAGAAGTAACAGGACCTTTATAGTATACATATGTTAATGCTAACACAGAAGTAACAGGACGTTTATGGTATACATATGTTAATGCTAACACAGAAGTAACAGGACCTTTATGGTATACATATGTTAATGCTAACACAGAAGTAACAGGACCTTTATGGTATACATATGTTAATGATAACACAGAAGTAACAGGACCTTTATGGTATACATATGTTAATGCTAACACAGAAGTAACAGGACCTTTATAGTATACATATGTTAATGCCAACACAGAAGTAACAGGACCTTTATGGTATACATATGTTAATGCTAACACAGAAGTAACAGGACCTTTATAGTATACATATGTTAATGCCAACACAGAAGTAACAGGACCTTTATGGTATACATATGTTAATGTTAACACAGGAGTAACAGTACCTTTATGGTATACATATGTTAATGCTAACACAGAAGTAACAGGACCTTTATGGTATACATATGTTAATGTTAACACAGAAGTAACAGGACCTTTATGTAATACATATGTTAATGCTAACACAGAAGTAACAGGACCTTTATGGTATACATATGTTAATGCTAACACAGAAGTAACAGGACCTTTATGGTATACATATGTTAATGATAACACAGAAGTAACAGGACCTTTATGGTATACATATGTTAATGCCAACACAGAAGTAACAGGACCTTTATGGTAAACATATATTAATGATAACACAGAAGTAACAGGACCTTTATGGTATACATATGTTAATGCTAACACAGAAGTAACAGGACCTTTATGGTATCATATGTTAATGCTAACACAGAAGTAACAGGACCTTTATGGTATACATATGTTAATGCTAACACAGAAGTAACAGGACCTTTATGGTATACATATGTTAATGCTAACACAGAAGTAACAGGACCTTTATAGTATACATATGTTAATGCTAACACAGAAGTAACAGGACCTTTATGGTATACATATGTTAATGCTAACACAGAAGTAACAGGACCTTTATGGTATACATATGTTAATGCTAACACAGAAGTAACAGGACCTTTATGGTATACATATGTTAATGATAACACAGAAGTAACAGGACCTTTATGGTATACATATGTTAATGCTAACACAGAAGTAACAGGACCTTTATGGTATACATATGTTAATGTTAACACAGGAGTAACAGTACCTTTATGGTATACATATGTTAATGCTAACACAGAAGTAACAGGACCTTTATGGTATACATATGTTAATGCTAACACAGAAGTAACAGTACCTTTATAGTATACATATGTTAATGCTAACACAGAAGTAACAGGACCTTTATGGTATACATATGTTAATGTTAACACAGAAGAAACAGGACCTTTATGGTATACATATGTTAATGCTAACACAGAAGTAACAGGACCTTTATGGTATACATATGTTAATGCTAACACAGAAGTAACAGGACCTTTATGGTATACATATGTTAATGCTAACACAGAAGTAACAGGACCTTTATGGTAAACATATGTTAATGCTAACACAGAAGTAACAGGACCTTTATGGTATACATATGTTAATGCTAACACAGGAGTAACAGGACCTTTATAGTATACATATGTTAATGTTAACACAGAAGTAACAGGACCTTTATGGTATCATATGTTAATGCTAACACAGAAGTAACAGGACCTTTATGGTATACATATGTTAATGTTAACACAGAAGTAACAGGACCTTTATGGTATACATATGTTAATGTTAACACAGAAGTAACAGTACCTTTATGGTATACATATATTAATGATAACACAGAAGTAACAGGACCTTTATGGTATACATATGTTAATGCTAACACAGAAGTAACAGGACCTTTATGGTATACATATGTTAATGTTAACACAGAAGTAACAGGACCTTTATGGTATACATATGTTAATGTTAACACAGGAGTAACAGTACCTTTATGTAATACATATGTTAATGCTAACACAGAAGTAACAGGACCTTTATGGTATACATATGTTAATGCTAACACAGAAGTAACAGTACCTTTATAGTATACATATGTTAATGCTAACACAGAAGTAACAGGACCTTTATGGTAAACATATGTTAATGCTAACACAGAAGTAACATGACCTTTATGGTATACATATGTTAATGCTAACACAGAAGTAACAGGACCTTTATGGTATACATATGTTAATGCTAACACAGAAGTAACAGTACCTTTATGGTATACATATATTAATGTTAACACAGAAGTAACAGGACCTTTATGGTATACATATGTTAATGTTAACACAGGAGTAACAGTACCTTTATGTAATACATATGTTAATGCTAACACAGAAGTAACAGGACCTTTATGGTATACATATGTTAATGCTAACACAGAAGTAACAGTACCTTTATAGTATACATATGTTAATGCTAACACAGAAGTAACAGGACCTTTATGGTAAACATATGTTAATGCTAACACAGAAGTAACATGACCTTTATAGTATACATATGTTAATGTTAACACAGAAGTAACAGGACCTTTATGGTATACATATGTTAATGTTAACACAGAAGTAACAGTACCTTTATGGTATACATATATTAATGATAACACAGAAGTAACAGGACCTTTATGGTATACATATGTTAATGCTAACACAGAAGTAACAGGACCTTTATGGTATACATATGTTAATGTTAACACAGAAGTAACAGGACCTTTATGGTATACATATGTTAATGTTAACACAGGAGTAACAGTACCTTTATGTAATACATATGTTAATGCTAACACAGAAGTAACAGGACCTTTATGGTATACATATGTTAATGCTAACACAGAAGTAACAGTACCTTTATAGTATACATATGTTAATGCTAACACAGAAGTAACAGGACCTTTATGGTAAACATATGTTAATGCTAACACAGAAGTAACAGGACCTTTATGGTATACATATGTTAATGTTAACACAGAAGTAACAGGACCTTTATGGTATACATATGTTAATGCTAACACAGAAGTAACAGGACCTTTATGGTATACATATGTTAATGCTAACACAGAAGTAACAGGACCTTTATGGTAAACATATGTTAATGCTAACACAGAAGTAACAGGACCTTTATGGTATACATATGTTAATGCTAACACAGGAGTAACAGGACCTTTATAGTATACATATGTTAATGTTAACACAGAAGTAACAGGACCTTTATGGTATACATATGTTAATGCTAACACAGAAGTAACAGGACCTTTATAGTATACATATGTTAATGCTAACACAGAAGTAACAGGACCTTTATGGTATACATATGTTAATGCTAACACAGAAGTAACAGGACCTTTATGGTATACATATGTTAATGCTAACACAGAAGTAACAGGACCTTTATGGTATACATATGTTAATGCTAACACAGAAGTAACAGGACCTTTATGGTAAACATATGTTAATGCTAACACAGAAGTAACAGGACCTTTATGGTATACATATGTTAATGCTAACACAGAAGTAACAGGACCTTT
This sequence comes from Gibbula magus, assembly GCA_936450465.1. Lineage (NCBI taxonomy): Eukaryota > Metazoa > Mollusca > Gastropoda > Trochida > Trochidae > Gibbula > Gibbula magus. Next base: position 666,920 of record OW388289.1, on the reverse strand, counting down.
ATGGTATACATATGTTAATGCTAACACAGAAGTAACAGGACCTTTATGGTATACATATGTTAATGCCAACACAGAAGTAACAGGACCTTTATGGTATCATATGTTAATGCTAACACAGAAGTAACAGGACCTTTATAGTATACATATGTTAATGATAACACAGAAGTAACAGGACCTTTATAGTATACATATGTTAATGCTAACACAGAAGTAACAGGACCTTTATAGTATACATATGTTAATGCTAACACAGAATTAACAGGACCTTTATGGTATACATATGTTAATGCAAACACATAAGTAACAGGACCTTTATGGTATACATATGTTAATGCCAACACAGAAGTAACAGGACCTTTATGGTATCCATATGTTAATGCCAACACAGGAGTAACAGGACCTTTATGGTATACATATGTTAATGCTAACACAGAAGTAACAGGACCTTTATGGTATACATATGTTAATGCTAACACAGAAGTAACAGGACCTTTATGGTATACATATGTTAATGCTAACACAGAAGTAACAGGACCTTTATGGTATACATATGTTAATGCTAACACAGAATTAACAGGACCTTTATGGTATACATATGTTAATGCTAACACAGAAGTAACAGGACCTTTATGGTATACATATGTTAATGCTAACACAGAAGTAACAGGACCTTTATGGTATCATATGTTAATGCTAACACAGAAGTAACAGGACCTTTATGGTATACATATGTTAATGCTAACACAGAAGTAACAGGACCTTTATGGTATACATATGTTAATGCTAACACAGAAGTAACAGTACCTTTATGGTATACATATATTAATGATAACACAGAAGTAACAGGACCTTTATGGTATACATATGTTAATGATAACACAGAAGTAACAGGACCTTTATGGTATACATATGTTAATGCTAACACAGAAGTAACAGGACCTTTATGGTATACATATGTTAATGTTAACACAGGAGTAACAGTACCTTTATGGTATACATATGTTAATGCTAACACAGAAGTAACAGGACCTTTATGGTATACATATGTTAATGCTAACACAGAAGTAACAGTACCTTTATAGTATACATATGTTAATGCTAACACAGAAGTAACAGGACCTTTATGGTATACATATGTTAATGTTAACACAGAAGAAACAGAACCTTTATGGTATACATATGTTAATGCTAACACAGAAGTAACAGGACCTTTATGGTATACATATGTTAATGCTAACACAGAAGTAACAGGACCTTTATGGTATACATATGTTAATGCTAACACAGAAGTAACAGGACCTTTATGGTAAACATATGTTAATGCTAACACAGAAGTAACAGGACCTTTATGGTATACATATGTTAATGCTAACACAGGAGTAACAGGACCTTTATAGTATACATATGTTAATGTTAACACAGAAGTAACAGGACCTTTATGGTATCATATGTTAATGCTAACACAGAAGTAACAGGACCTTTATGGTATACATATGTTAATGTTAACACAGAAGTAACAGGACCTTTATGGTATACATATGTTAATGTTAACACAGAAGTAACAGTACCTTTATGGTATACATATATTAATGATAACACAGAAGTAACAGGACCTTTATGGTATACATATGTTAATGCTAACACAGAAGTAACAGGACCTTTATGGTATACATATGTTAATGTTAACACAGAAGTAACAGGACCTTTATGGTATACATATGTTAATGTTAACACAGGAGTAACAGTACCTTTATGTAATACATATGTTAATGCTAACACAGAAGTAACAGGACCTTTATGGTATACATATGTTAATGCTAACACAGAAGTAACAGTACCTTTATAGTATACATATGTTAATGCTAACACAGAAGTAACAGGACCTTTATGGTAAACATATGTTAATGCTAACACAGAAGTAACATGACCTTTATGGTATACATATGTTAATGCTAACACAGAAGTAACAGGACCTTTATGGTATACATATGTTAATGCTAACACAGAAGTAACAGTACCTTTATGGTATACATATATTAATGTTAACACAGAAGTAACAGGACCTTTATGGTATACATATGTTAATGTTAACACAGGAGTAACAGTACCTTTATGTAATACATATGTTAATGCTAACACAGAAGTAACAGGACCTTTATGGTATACATATGTTAATGCTAACACAGAAGTAACAGGACCTTTATGGTATACATATGTTAATGCTAACACAGAAGTAACAGGACCTTTATGGTATACATATGTTAATGCTAACACAGAAGTAACAGTACCTTTATGGTATACATATATTAATGATAACACAGAAGTAACAGGACCTTTATGGTATACATATGTTAATGCTAACACAGAAGTAACAGGACCTTTATGGTATACATATGTTAATGCTAACACAGAAGTAACAGGACCTTTATGGTATACATATGTTAATGCTAACACAGAAGTAACAGGACCTTTATGGTATACATATGTTAATGCAAACACATAAGTAACAGGACCTTTATGGTATACATATGTTAATGCTAACACAGAAGTAACAGGACCTTTATGGTATACATATGTTAATGCTAACACAGGAGTAACAGTACCTTTATGGTATACATATGTTAATGCTAACACAGAAGTAACATGACCTTTATGGTATACATATGTTAATGCTAACACAGAAGTAACAGGACCTTTATGGTATACATATGTTAATGCAAACACATAAGTAACAGGACCTTTATGGTATACATATGTTAATGCTAACACAGAAGTAACAGGACCTTTATGGTATCCATATGTTAATGCCAACACAGAAGTAACAGGACCTTTATGGTATCCATATGTTAATGCCAACACAGGAGTAACAGGACCTTTATGGTATACATATGTTAATGCTAACACAGAAGTAACAGGACCTTTATGGTATACATATGTTAATGCTAACACAGAAGTAACAGGACCTTTATGGTATAAATATGTTAATGCTAACACAGAAGTAACAGGACCTTTATGGTATACATATGTTAATGCTAACACAGAAGTAACAGGACCTTTATGGTATACATATGTTAATGCTAACACAGAAGTAACAGGACCTTTATGGTATCATATGTTAATGCTAACACAGAAGTACCGCATGTACTCGATGACCACAGTGACTTATAGCAGCTGTTCTAGATATGGCGACCCTAAACCCTTGGGAGGGACCATGCCAAACCAGCCTGTTTACTCATGTTGACTCCCACATTCTGTGCCAAGTTCTGAATAAAGACTGTGTCACAGACCCGGAATTGGTTATCAAGTTTACAATTTTGTCATAATCTTCAGGTCCAAACTTTCTGAGATTGTATATATACATTTAACAAAAACTTGATTTTCAATCTTCTAAACTACCAAAGAATATTTTTTCACTGAATAATAACCTAAAATAGATTCATTATATCCATCAGGGTATATCTATCATTCAAAGTGTCTCAACAGTTTGGAGTGACGTACAGTCTCAAGGTCATACAGAGCAGCATGTCGCTGTATCACACCAGATTTTACATAACCAATTCAAGCACTTTCAGAATGTCATTAAATGCATTTTGATTGAAATTTAATGATAATTTGTTCCAGAAGTCATATTATGTTAATAATTTAACCTTTATAAACATTTTATGAATATCAGTTTTCTTAAATAATGAATACATTATCAACATGGTAAATTTTTCACTAAACAATAATAATTTTCTTTTCTATAATTCTATGATTCGACTTTTCATGAACTATCATCATCAATTTCATATTTATGCTTAAATTTCATATTTATGCTTAATTTATAACAAAATGTTCTTTACAAAGTACTATTTATTAACTGCACACAGAATGAAGTATAATTTTGATGACTATATTTTTAACTGAACATAAGAAGAATCATTATGAGTCACATCTGCTACCACATTCCAATAAAAACAAAACATGTGACTTCATATTTAAAAAATTGTTTCCCATAAACAAAGAGTCTTTCTTCTTTTTCATATTATTTCTTCATTATTATAACTGTACATTGTTAGCGAACGAGGTCAATTACAATAACTAGTTCTTTATTGAAAACTGGAACTTCGTTATGACGGGAATTGCCTATTTTCATGACTGGAAAAAATTTAAAATATATATATATACCTATATTTACATTTTAAAAAGTTTTAATGAAATATTCAATTAAGTATTTTGGCTAGATATCAAAATTAATATCTTGTTTAATGAAAGAGGCTATATGAAATGTTACAAACACAGTTAAGATATTGCTTAAATAATTTATAATTGTTTCAGAGGTTTGCTCCTTATTTTCAGTTTCAATCCTAAAAGATTATCAGAAAAATGATGAATCTTCACCTGCTGTTTCAGATATATTAAAAGGCTGCATAAAAAAGTTCAAGTTTCTCAGGCACATTTTTTCAAATGTGACGAGGGTGGTAAGACTTTATTTTTATTTTTTGTTGGAAAAAAAAATGAGGAGGAAGATTTTTATTTTTTCATTTCATTAAAATATGGCTTGGAAGCGGTCAAAATATATAACAAGGAAGCATATCCTTTCCTGAAGACACGTACAGTATATTTGGTGGACAAATTGGGTTTAGCAGAAATGATGTGCCAAACTTGATGAATTTTTTATATGACAATATAAAGCTTTCACACACACAAAGAAGAGTTTGCGCCGATGGGAAACTTTTCATTTTCTTATGTAGCCTGACATGCCTATATACAGGGAACAGAGATTTTATTCATCATCTATTATCATTGTTTAGCAGTTTTCAGTAAAAGAATGAGTATATCTGACTGTTAGGCATTGACCAGTTACCATAGTGATATCATGGCATTGTGTTGTTATCAGTATAATGACATAATAGCATTGTGTTGTCATCAGTATAATGACATCATAGCATTGTGATGTCATCAGTATAATGACATCATAGCATTGTGATGTCATCAGTATAATGACATCATAGCATTGTGATGTCATCAGCATAATAACATCATCGTATTGTTGTCATCAGTATAATGACATCATAGCATTGTGATGTCATCAGTATGACATCATAGCATTGTTGTCATCAGTATAATGACACCATAGCATTGTGATGTCATCAGTATAACGACATCATAGCATTGTGATGTCATCAGTATAATGCCATCAAAGCATTGTGATGTCATCAGTATAACGCCATCATAGAATTGTGATGTCATCAGTATAACGCCATCATAGCATTGTGATGTCATCAGTATAATGCCATCATAGAATTGTGATGTCATCAGTATAACGCCATCATAGCATTTTGATGTCATCAGTATGACATCATAGCATTGTGATGTCATCAGTATAACGCCATCATAGCATTGTGACGTCATCAGTATAACGCCATCATAGCATTTTGATGTCATCAGTATGACATCATAGCATTGTCATCTGTGTTTTCAGTGATGAGTGATGATGGGAACCACTTTTAGATACATTTCTACTTTAGGTTTTAGATACATTTCTACTTTCAGTTTTGATAATTCAGCTTGCTAACATGTATCCTTTAACCATTTAGTCAAACATGACGTATAACATCGTACAATGATGAACTGATAATTAGAATGACGCAAAAGACGTGATCCACAACATTTAGTGTTCACTGAGGACATACAGGTTATGTTATGTAGGCTCAATGCTGTAGTTTATGAAATTAACTTGAAATCTAACCAGTCTGAATGACAAAAATAAACCAGCTCAGTATAGAGAAAATGTTATGGTTACAGATAATTATCATGGTATGATAAAAAGTATTAACATATTTGTTGCCAGATTTAGTATCAAAAGTTTTGATATTATGATATAGTCAAAACTTCCATTATCGTATAATTCTTATATCCACTGGTGATAGTAAAACTATATGTCAACTGACATGTTGTATGATCTCACTCTATGTATACTGTGAAACAATGATAGTATTCAACTGAAGTAAATTAAAGAAATCATTAAAAATCAAATTAAAAAAATAGTCAACACAACAGGAAGATAATATGGAAAACTAACAAAGAAGATTATTAAAAAAGATAATAATTATGAACTCATATATTATATGTAAATTTTATATATGAAAACTAAGAAGAGAACATTTTTTGTATCCTTTTCTAGTTGTCACATAACTAACTTATAAACATTACTTTCGATTATGAAATCTTTCTTCTTTATATAAGTTTTGTTGATGAAATTAAGTTGCAGGGGCATACAAGACAAGTTGAGTTATCTATATTTTCTGTCACATATTCAAATGGTGAATGCTACTTATATATTAAAATCTTTATTGAATATTCTATCTATCACTTATCAACTTTAAACAAATTTACTTAATAATTGAATATATATATATTTTTTAATTTTGTAGAACTGTTCTTTATGCAATAGGTTTGAATGCAATGCTACACTTTATTTCAATGCAGTACCACCCTTGACCAGCAAATTCTTGCAGGTTTCATTGCACTCAAAACCACAATATGTTGTTGCAGGCTTTCTCCTTGCAGTTATACTAGCAGTCATGATATAAGTGATACACTCTTGAAAGTGGTGTTTAACCCCAAATCACCTCACCTATTTTGTATGTACGAATATTGTAAATTTATATAGAAGAAAAAACATTTTTTCTATACATGTCACAATATTTAACTCACTTGTGTGTATTTTATATTGGAATAATCACAGAAGCACCATCAGAAATTTTATTACTATTTCTCACATTATCCCCTTGTAAATGCTTCTTAATTCAATATCTCTCAGTTGGTTGGTTATTAAGGGGGGACATTCCAGTGTGATATAATTACAAGGTACTTGTTGCTCATAGTTGGTCATACCAACAATCCCCCACAACCCACAAGGAAACAGTGAGGACAAACACTCCGCTCCTTTACAATAGTAATACATGTACAAACAACACAGCAACAATGTGCTCAATCAACTGTGACCATGCCTGATATATCCAATTGCTGGGGTCAACCAATATCTGGATCATAAGGTGACCTTAAATACCACAAATGATGTTGTTGATGAATCAATTCACTGGTTGAGTGTAGACTGAAATATAGGTGCATTGTACTTCCATATACATTATACTGGTCTCTTCTCTCTTGATCATTTGACAGTGAAATAATGGCATTGTACCTCAATACACATGTGTGGATACTGTTCCCTTCTCTCATGAATGTTAATGAAACAATTTAAGAAACTTAATAATGAAATTATTCCTATAATTGAAACAAATGTTGTAGCACAATCAAATCATCACCAATCCTCATTGAAACCAATAGTAGTTCAGCCATGCAGATCTAGGTCACACAATCAATTCGTGTGTTCTCAGCTGACCTGTATTTCCTGAAGACATGTTCGAGACGAAGGAAATACGTTCTTAAAAACTTAATCTATATTCTAGCTGTTTTTTGTTGCAATTTGTTTGATCAAGAACCAATTATAATTCATTTCACGGCCATTAGGCAGTCATTCATAGTTGGTATTCACATGCTAAACTATCAGCTGACGTATTCTCTATAATCAATATCATGACTTCAGTACACTACGCTAATATAACGACTCTCTTTCTAGGTATAATGGCTTAAACTGTAGATCATCTACGGTTTACATCATGTTATGAATATTTGCAGGTATAAAGGTAATTCATCAATCTGTTACGTTTCTGAGCAATGGGCATCGTTACGGATGAAGATAGACTGTAGCTGTTGTAATAGTAGTTCAACTTCATCATAAGACACTTTCAAAGACATATGATAATTTATATGTTTATATCTTACAGTTGTTAATATTGTATTTAAACGTTAAGGGCACTATTGAACTGAAAACCCTGATGTACATTTCCTGTTGACGGTCGGGCCATGTCGATATACACAATAACACACGTTTGGAAACAACTCGCCGGGATATAAATAGAATCCAACGTGTGACAGGCGACTGTTAATGACAAACACAGTTTGTTTATGATGGAATCGGGAGATATGACAACCAACTGTGTATCTTGGGTGAAATATCCACCTGTTAAACCTACAAAATAAAATATGACCTGTACCCGACAGAAATGATAACACAGTTATTACACCTACCTTTAGCGCCCTCCATTCTCGCGTATGCAACGTGCTTAGGTGCGATGTACGCATGCGTTGCGGTGACCAAGCTAACAATTGTAAACAGAAAGCTTGTTTTTCCTTTCGGCGTGGGAATTACACAATTTCCAAGTGACGCGCTTACCGCTACGGAAGTCAAACACAATTATATGCTGATGAGCGTTTTTATAATTATTTTTCAACATTTGTGATAGACACCGTCATTTTCAATTTCAAAGATCTACATGTATGATCTTCAAATGATGTAATATGCAAATCAAACTGTCATTACAATTATTGATAAACATGGACTTACGGAATTACAGTTAAAACGATTAAAGGCGATGAATTGCCGTATATATGTGATATTTTAGAGCCATTAAGAATTTATTAATATAAAGAACGTATGCGTTTATTTCGTAAAGGGGCGACAGGCCAATGATACAGATATAGTGCAAACATTTGTTGTATTATACAACTAGGGTCGGTTATGTCTATTGTTCTCAGAGGGTTTATTTCACATAACCTTGATAACCTCCCTAGGGCAATTATTTGAATTAAAAAACAATTTTTTTCACTTGTAATGATCATTTTCTTTACATCTCATTCATTAAACGTACATAAAAACAAAATTCCCACGTGGTATAAGCCGTTTAATCACCCAAAACTGCGATAGTTATTTAGATTAACTCTGCTCGGGCTAACGCCCTCGCATAGTTAATCTAAATAACTACCTTGTTTGGGTGATTAACCTATATTTACAGAGAGCAATGGTAATATACACAATTTGAAATTATATAACAGGAACATATTTAAAGAACTTAACTCCTGTCTTTTCTACTAAGAAGAGAAATTTACATTGATTCCTTAAAATTAAACCTTTTGACAGAAATAATGTTTGCAACTTGTCTAAAGTTGGGTATTCCCAGTAATATTTTGGAAGGAGTGAACTTCTTAAATTTTGATAAAATGGACATTTTAAACAAAAATGGTACTCGGATTCAATGTTTGGGACTATACAGAATGGACACAATCTCTCCGACCTAGGTATATTCCACCTCCTGCCCGATTCAATTAGTAAAACATGATTTGAGCAGCAAAATCGGATGAAATTAATAATATAAACTTTAACCGACACCGTTTCGAGTAAATGTAAATAACTGAATTGGTTATTTAGAGTCCTAAAGAAATCTAGTTTTGTGAAAGCCTCTAAATCTACACTCCAACCTTGCTTCGCAATGTCAATACACATTTCTTTAAATTGAGAAATGAATAAAACTCTATTTCCTACACCTTGGTGTTGCCAAACCTCACCAAAACCAAGAATGAAAAAGTCAGTGAATTTTACAACTGTTTCTATTGCAATTAAATGCGATATTCACAGTAGAAATGTTCGCGCTGTTATCAAGAACGCAGTTGGAAATCCACACAACATACACTCAACCGCAAAAGAAACGTTACAATACAACATAACAGATACAACTAAGAAATTGTCACATGTAGGGTCACTGCATGTTCATACAGGTTTAAGGCTGCCTCGACAACCCATTGGGATGTGTACAGTCCAGTGTTTGTCAATTGTAATATATCTTCTGATTGATAGTAAAGGTTTCACTATGTACAGAACAAGGTTCACTAGGTGGTACAGCAAGTAAAGGTTTCACTATGTACAGAACAAGGTTCACTAGGTGGTACAGCAAGTAAAGGTTTCACTATGTACAGAACAAGGTTCACTAGGTGGTACAGCAAGTAAAGGGTTCACTATGTACAGAACAAGGTTCACTAGGTGATACAGCAAGTAAAGGTTTCACTATGTACAGAACAAGGTTCACTAGGTGGTACAGCAAGTAAAGGTTTCCCTATGTACAGAACAAGGTTCACTAGGTGGTATAGCAAGTAAAGGTTTCACTATGTACAGAACAAGGTTCACTAGGTGGTATAGCAAGTAAAGGTTTCACTATGTACAGAACAAGGTTCACTAGGTGGTACAGCAAGTAAAGGTTTCATTATGTAAAGAACAAGGTTCACTAGGTGGTACAGCAAGTAAAGATTTCACTATGTACAGAACAAGGTTCACTAGGTGGTACAGCAAGTAAAGGTTTCCCTATGTACAGAACAAGGTTCACTAGGTGGTATAGCAAGTAAAGGTTTCACTATGTACAGAACAAGGTTCACTAGGTGGTATAGCAAGTAAAGGTTTTCACTATGTAAAGAACAAAGTTCACTAGGTGGTACAGCAAGTAATGGTTTCACTATGTACAGAACAAGGTTCACTAGGTGGTAGAGCAAGTAAAGGTTTCACTATGTACAGAACAAGGTTCACTAGGTGGTACAGCAAGTAAAGGTTTCACTAGGTAAAGAACAAAGTTCACTAGGTGGTACAGCAAGTAATGGTTTCACTATGTACAGAACAAGGTTCACTAGGTGGTACAGCAAGTAAAGGTTTCACTATGTACAGAACAAGGTTCACTAGATGGTACAGCAAGTAAAGGTTTCACTATGTAAAGAACAAAGTTCACTAGGTGGTACAGCAAGTAATGGTTTCACTATGTACAGAACAAGGTTCACTAGGTGGTACAGCAAGTAAAGGTTTCACTATGTACAGAACAAGGTTCACTAGGTGGTACAGCAAGTAAAGGTTTCACTATGTACAGAACAAGGTTCACTAGATGGTACAGCAAGTAAAGGTTTCACTGTGTACAGAACAAGGTTCACTAGGTGGTACAGCAAGTAACGGTTTCACTATGTACAGAACAAGGTTCACTAGGTGGTACAGCAAGTAAAGGTTTTCACAATGTACAGAACAAGGTTCACTAGGTGGTACAGCAAGTAAAGGTTTCACTATGTACAGAACAAGGTTCACTAGGTGGTACAGCAAGTAAAGGTTTCACTATGTACAGAACAAGGTTCACTAGGTGGTACAGAAAGTGAAGGTTTCACTATGTACAGAACAAGGTTCACTAGGTGGTACAGCAAGTAAAGGTTTCACTATGTACAGAACAAGGTTCACTAGGTGGTACAGCAAGTAAAGGTTTCCCTATGTACAGAACAAGGTTCACTAGGTGGTACAGCAAGTAAAGGTTTCACTATGTACAGAACAAGGTTCACTAGGTGGTACAGCAAGTAAAGGTTTCAATATGTACAGAACAAGGTTCACTAGGTGGTACAGCAAGTAAAGGTTTCCCTATGTACAGAACAAGGTTCACTAGGTGGTACAGCAAGTAAAGGTTTCATTATGTACAGAACAAGGTTCACTAGGTGGTACAGCAAGTAAAGGTTTCACTATGTACAGAACAAGGTTCACTAGGTGGTACAGCAAGTAAAGGTTTCTCTATGTACAGAACACGGTTCACTAGGTGGTACAGCAAGTAAAGGTTTCCCTATGTACAGAACAAGGTTCACTAGGTGGTATAGCAAGTAAAGGTTTCACTATGTACAGAACAAGGTTCACTAGGTGGTACAGCAAGTAAAGGTTTTCACTATGTACAGAACAAGGTTCACTAGGTGGTACAGCAAGTAAAGGTTTTCACTATGTACAGAACAAGGTTCACTAGGTACAGAACAAGGTTCACTAGGTGGTACAGCAAGTAAAGGTTTCACTATGTACAGAACAAGGTTCACTAGGTGGTACAGCAAGTAAAGGTTTCTCTATGTACAGAACAAGGTTCACTAGATGGTACAGCAAGTAAAGGTTTCCCTATGTACAGAACAAGGTTCACTAGGTGGTACAGCAAGTAAAGGTTTCACTATGTACAGAACAAGGTTCACTAGGTGGTACAGCAAGTAAAGGTTTCTCTATGTACAGAACAAGGTTCACTAGATGGTACAGCAAGTAAAGGTTTCACTATGTACAGAACAAGGTTCACCAGGTGGTATAGCAAGTAAAGGTTTCACTATGTACAGAACAAGGTTCACTAGGTGGTACAGCAAGTAAAGGTTTCACTATGTACAGAACAAGGTTCACTAGGTGGTACAGCAAGTAAAGGTTTCACTATGTACAGAACAAGGTTCACTAGATGGTACAGCAAGTAAAGGTTTCACTATGTACAGAACAAGGTTCACTAGGTGGTACAGCAAGTAAAGGTTTCACTATGTACAGAACAAGGTTCACTAAGAGGTATAGCAAGTAAAGGTTTCACTATGTATGTGGTGGCACGTGGTCCTGTGCACAGCTCAGTCGACCGCTATCAGTGAAGTTCAGCAACAACGGGCGTGGCTCGCTGGATGGGTGGGTTACCCGCCTCATTGCTGAATAAAAACTGAGAGTTTGAAGGGTGATTCCCTGCCCCACACTGAGACATGAGTTGAGAGGCTCGTGGTGTCACCTTGGGCAAGGGACTTTATTCGAAATGTGCCTCTGTTCACTCAGCAGTACAATTGAGTACCTGGTTTGGAAGTGAAGGCAATGTGACTGATAACCTTCGAGCGCCTTAATTGGCAGCCCAGGTTGCATACTCCAAGGGGAGTTGAGAATGAAAAAAGGAACGACATTGGTCCTTATACCAGGGTAATAATGTGAATTTATAGCGCCACTGAGCATCTTGACGGTGGATATTAGGCGCTCTATAAATGAATTATTATTATTATTATTATTATGTACAGAACAAGGTTCACTAGGTGGTACAGCAAGTAAAGGTTTCTCTATGTACAGAACAAGGTTCACTAGGTGGTACAGCAAGTAAAGGTTTCACTATGTACAGAACAAGGTTCACTAGATGGTACAGCAAGTAAAGGTTTCACTATGTACAGAACAAGGTTCACTAGGTGGTACAGCAAGTAAAGGTTTCACTATGTACAGAACAAGGTTCACTAGGTGGTACAGCAAGTAAAGGTTTCACTATGTACAGAACAAGGTTCACTAGGTGGTACAGCAAGTAAAGGTTTTCACTATGTACAGAACAAGGTTTACTGGGTGGTACAGCAAGTAAAGGTTTCTCTATGTAAAGAACAAGGTTCACTAGGTGGTACAGCAAGTAAAGGTTTCACTATGTACAGAACAAGGTTCACTAGGTGGTACAGCAAGTAAAGGTTTCACTATGTACAGAACAAGGTTCACTAGGTGGTATAGCAAGTAAAGGTTTCACTATGTACAGAACAAGGTTCACTAGGCGGTACAGCAAGTAAAGGTTTTCACTATGTACAGAACAAGGTTCACTAGGTGGTACAGCAAGTAAAGGTTTCACTATGTACAGAACAAGGTTCACTAGGTGGTATAGCAAGTAAAGGTTTCACTATGTACAGAACAAGGTTCACTAGGTGGTACAGCAAGTAAAGGGTTCACTATGTACAGAACAAGGTTCACTAGGTGGTACAGCAAGTGAAGGTTTCACTATGTACAGAACAAGGTTCACTAGGTGGTACAGCAAGTAACGGTTTCACTATGTAAAGAACAAGGTTCACTAGGTGGTACAGCAAGTAAAGGTTTCACTATGTACAGAACAAGGTTCACTAGGCGGTACAGCAAGTAAAGGTTTTCACTATGTACAGAACAAGGTTCACTAGGTGGTACAGCAAGTAAAGGTTTCACTATGTACAGAACAAGGTTCACTAGGTGGTATAGCAAGTAAAGGTTTCACTATGTACAGAACAAGGTTCACTAGGTGGTACAGCAAGTAAAGGTTTCACTATGTACAGAACAAGGTTCACTAGGTGGTACAGCAAGTAAAGGTTTCACTATGTACAGAACAAGGTTCACTAGGTGGTACAGCAAGTAAAGGTTTCACTATGTACAGAACAAGGTTCCTATTCAATATTCTGCTTGTGGTGTTATTTGCAATAAATTCGGCCAGATCCTTTTCTTATTGTTTTGTTCGGCTTGGAAGTTTATATTCAACTGGCTGAGGAACGGTCCGTCTTTTGGTACAGTAGACCTACTTTTGTGTGGCTGTGACTATTAATAATAAACAGACGTTGAAACGTTGAAACGTTGTATTCATTAACGTGTTTGAGAGGCATTCTAGAAGGCATACATATAACAAGATTCTATAGATATTTGAGAGGCATTCTAGAAGGCATACATATACCAAGATTTTATAGATATTTAAGAGGCATTCTAGAAGGTATACATCTAACAAGATTCTATAGATATTTGAGAGGCATTCTAGAAGGCATACATGTAACAAGATTTTATAGATATTTGAGAGGCATTCTAGAAGGTATACATATAACAAGATTCTATAGATATTTGAGAGGCATTCTAGAAGGCATACATGTAACAAGATTCTATAGATATTTGAGAGGCATTCTAGTAGGCATACATATAACAAGATTGTATAGATATTTGAGAGGCATTCTAGAAGGCATACATGTAACAAGATTCTATAGATATTTGAGAGGCATTCTAGAAGGTATACATCTAACAAGATTCTATAGATATTTGAGAGGCATTCTAGAAAGCATACATGTAACAAGATTCTATAGATATTTGAGAGGCATTCTAGAAGGCATACATGTAACAAGATTTTATAGATATTTGAGAGGCATTCTAGAAGGCATACATGTAACAAGATTTTATAGATATTTGAGAGGCATTCTAGAAGGTATACATATAACAAGATTCTATAGATATTTGAGAGGCATTCTAGAAGGCATACATGTAACAAGATTCTATAGATATTTGAGAGGCATTCTAGAAGGCATACATGTAACAAGATTCTATAGATATTTGAGAGGCATTCTAGAAGGCATACATGTAACAAGATTCTATAGATATTTGAGAGGCATTCTAGAAGGCATACATATAACAAGATTCTATAGATATTTGAGAGGCATTCTAGAAGACATACATGTAACAAGATTCTATAGATATGTGAGAGGTACATATAACAAGATTCTATAGATATTTGAGAGGCATTCTAGAAGGCATACATATAACAAGATTCTATAGATATTTGAGAGGCATTCTAGAAGGCATACATGTAACAAGATTCTATAGATATTTGAGAGGCATTCTAGAAGGCATACATATAACAAGATTCTATAGATATTTGAGAGGCATTCTAGAAGGCATACATGTAACAAGATTCTATAGATATTTGAGAGGCATTCTAGAAGGCATACATATAACAAGATTCTATAGATATTTGAGAGGCATTCTAGAAGGCATACATATAACAAGATTTTATAGATATTTGAGAGGCATTCTAGAAGGCATACATATAACAAGATTCTATAGATATTTGAGAGGCATTCTAGAAGGCATACATCTAACAAGATTTTATAGATATTTGAGAGGCATTCTAGAAGGTATACATATAACAAGATTCTATAGATATTTGAGAGGCATTCTAGAAGGCATACATGTAACAAGATTTTATAGATATTTGAGAGGCATTCTAGAAGGCATACATGTAACAAGATTTTATAGATATTTGAGAGGCATTCTAGAAGGCATACATGTAACAAGATTTTATAGATATTTGAGAGGCATTCTAGAAGGCATACATATAACAAGATTTTATAGATATTTGAGAGGCATTCTAGAAGGTATACATCTAACAAGATTCTATAGATATTTGAGAGGCATTCTAGAAGGCATACATGTAACAAGATTTTATAGATATTTGAGAGGCATTCTAGAAGGCATACATGTAACAAGATTCTATAGATATTTGAGAGGCATTCTAGAAGGCATACATGTAACAAGATTTTATAGATATTTGAGAGGCATTCTAGAAGGCATACATCTAACAAGATTCTATAGATATTTGAGAGGCATTCTAGAAGGCATACATCTAACAAGATTTTATAGATATTTGACTACAAAGTGTTCACCTTCCGTTTTCCATGAGTGAAAACAGTCGGAGGATCTATACAAAGAGGTATGTACAGTGTTACGTAGAATAACGTAGCTGTATACCAACACATTCCCGTGTTTTATTCATTGTGAATATGAAGGAGAACAAGTTCTATAAATATGGAGAATCAGGCAAATTCTTTATTGCAATAGATGCAACGTTGTTCAAAGCAGTGAAGAATCTGAACCTTACATCTTGGCTTATATGTTTAAATTCTGAAGGCGTTTTTTCGTGTGTCGGTGATTTATTTTACCATTAATATTCGAGTATACTATTAAAAGCACACGTACAGCATTACTAACATTATCTTTTACAGCAGTATACAACATATATATATTCTTCGCGATGTTTGACATTGCTATACAAGTTCTAACTATCATCGCATCACTGATAACCACTCGACATTGATTTACTGATCGTGATACACAATCAATTGACCGTCACATATCACAGTCAATATCACTTACATGATTAATTTATATTCAACCAAGTTAATAGCGTCAATAACTACACTTCACTTATATTATATAAGCGCAATACATACAGTCTATTATATCATCCAGGCATCTCTGAAATAACAAGGTCCACAAAATGAATTTAAGAAGGCATGCACAATTTAAAATTTAAATTAACCGTGCTCAGTAGCTGCATGTGTATTATTTTCCGTTGTTTACAAATACTTTTTGCTTAACTCGGCCGTTGAACAAGAAGGGATTAAGAAAAGATCTATGAGCCCGTGTTAAGAGTTCACAAAGAACAAATAAAATGCCCAGGAGTAACGACGTACCCCCCCCCTCCCCCCCCCTCCACCCCCCCCCCCCCCCCCCCCCCCTTAGTGATTGTACGTTTGTACGGAGGAGTGACGACGTACCCCCCTTTAGTGATTGTACGTTTGTACGGAGGAAAAAGACAAACAATTTAACATTTTTGTTTCATTTTTTTTTCAAATGGAAGATTCTGACAAAGTAAAACGAGTTTCGAAAGACGAATAGTTCATAGAGAAATGCCAAACATCACACACTGCTATCAACTGCTGACCGCACAGTCATGAATATACATTGACCGCCGACCCCATGACGTCATAATAGATACCATGTTGACATTTACCAAAGTGTGTTCGAAATGGGAGTTGTTGCCTCCCTGCTTGTCTAGCACTATGAGGATAACACCGCTTTAACTAGAGCTGCACTCTGACTGCCTAGTTCAATTGTACTGCACACCTGTTTAACTTACTCGTACTGAGGACATTATAGAGTACTATTGTATATATATTCAGTACAAGAACGCCCAGCCTAGCAGATTCGGACCCTGCTATGGAAAAAAAACCGTGTATATTTTGTAAAATCCCTTCGTAAATGACATGTTATGTGCTTCATCCATATGTAGATAAGATATCTCTCATCCCGGTGTCGCTTTCAGTTGAGTGTGTATACAATCAATACCACACCATTGCTACACTGCAGCTAGCACTTTGTTACCGTCAATTGGCTTAAACTATGTATAAGCTCTTGGTGACATAAACCGAATATTGCCCAGCAATACAGTGAATAGATAGCGACATGTTTCTATGTCATTGACATTAGATATATTTACAGTAAAAAAAGATATAACTGAATAAACTGGATGTATATACTGATGTTATATGGTGGTATTATTGCTTCCATAGTTCATCATAACTATACCTATCAAATGAACTGTTGATATCATACATTTGTTTATGTACACAAGTGTACCCATTCTTTTCACGTGCGTTTTACCGATTGGTTTATTTCTAAATGATCAGAACTCCACCGATTGCACGAACCGCACAGGCAATTTACCTGTTACATTCCAAAAACGCGAAAACATCACGAGCTGCACTTGCGATTGAGTGATGTACATTCCGACAGTCCGTGAACGCATGGTCTGCACGTGTAATTCAGCATGTTCATTGCAAACACGTGCTCGCCGTGGCTTATGTCACCCTTGGTTCCATGTTGTTAATGAAATGCTAATGTTTTTGTGTTTAATTGGAATATCTTCTGAATGGGATGGATGTAAAATATGCTAGCTCACACTTGCAAAGATGGCGAAGTCTTTTGTCACTGATGGTCGTGTATTTCATTCGGTACATTCAGTACAGGGATCATCTACTCATTGTATACATAACACTTCTTAAATGTGAAATTAGATACAAAGAAAACAAAATTCTCAGGGTAACAACTTATTTATTGTGAACATACCCCAAATGTTACACGATGAAGGAGTAAGAAAATACTCCGAAACGTTGTGTATCTTCAATATAAAGAAGTTGTTATCCAGAAAATATTGTTTTCTTGTATTTTGCTGATGTTACGTGACTTGTATATTCATGTCTTTAATCTCGGTACACTTAATTCTAACCTACAATATGATTCAGACGGCAGTTCTATCCACCCGCTGATGTGTTTACCAACGCCAGCATCCCGAAGATGATTTCCTCTGGTTTCTGCATCAAATAAAACAGTTCCTCCGGCTTCTATTGACAATGCAACAGCTTTCGCTCTACCTACAAGCACTATAGGTATTTAAACATGTGTAACCTTCATCACACTATGCACAGTCCACCATACATCATTTCTATACCACATTGATTTTCTGTCACCAGCAGTAGTACGTGTGGTTTTGTTGTCCCAGTGAACGCTGTTGATACTGTCCCAGTGAAGGCTATTGATACTGTCCGAGCGAAGCAAATCCATGTTTCAAATGGTGTGTGCAGATTAGTTGTGGTCTGTCGCCGAGGTAGCTAAGTTTTAATGACCCTTCGTTTCACCACTGACTAACTGATAAGTTACTGGATTGATTGAAAGACACGGACTATTTCGATTTGAAAATAGAACAAAATGATCCATTACCACAATATAAGAATGGCACGCCTAAGAAGACTACAATCTTCCCATTGTAATTAAATTAAAATGTAATTATTTCCAAATAACATCACTTGATTTCTGAAAATTATATGATAAAATGTTTATGGGATTATGGGTTTATGAGTTCATAATAATATGTTTCCGCATTTCTTTATGCTCTATAATAGAAGGTCAATTTATTGTTAACAAATCTTTTCTTTTACGAACAATAATTAGAGGTTTACCAATAAATGATTGTTAATCACATTAACCACATCCTTCAACTAGTAGTTAGTCTTTGTCAACATTATATGTAGGTGACATATTATCTTTTAGTTTATTTTAAAGTTTATTCATATGCAGGATGTATATGTATCATAATATTCAACATTGACTATGCACACAACTTCGATATAGATCTACACGCATGTCCATCAATGAGGTAATAGAGTAGAACACACAAGGGGCCTCTTAACCCTCTCTCTACCACAACCTCATACATGACAGTAATATTGAGACATATCTATCAGTGGCCATCTTGACATGTTATAAGTGTGTAATATTGCGACAACACCAGAGAAACAATCAGACGGCAGCTAAAGTCACTGTTTCTAATTGATTCTCTGAACATATGGGTGGAATTATGATTGAAGTTATTTTATTTCTCGTAAATCACCACTTTGCCCCTGGAATACCACGTCGATTTAGAGCACGTTATGTGTTCAGAGTACAGAGAAGATACAAGAAGCTGCATGGCGTCCCCCTTCCAGCCGCCATGACTGACTGTTGGTGTTGATATCTAAACATATTCATCGACATCAAGGAAGAACTTGGTTGTTTGTTTGATTAACTGTCTTCATAAACATAGCGTGGGGTAAGCACACACGGAGGAGGATGTATTTGTTTTGAAAATAAACAAAGGTTAAGTCAACAAACACTTACAGGAATGCAGGCGACGTAACAAGTTATCATTTCTTCTTGTACCTATAAAGTTTAAACATCTTCACATACAATACTATCTGGATGAAGACACTGAAAGTATCAATAAGTATGATCTGAAATAGAACACGATTAGGTGTCCAGTTAACTAGGTCTTTTTTGTCATTGAATGCTTTGATGTGAAATCAGACAGACACGAATAAGTCATGGGTCGAAGCCTGTATCTTGCAGTTGTGCTGCAGTGTGGTGGGTGAAGACAAGAAGAAGTCATGGGTCGAGGCCTGTATCTTGCAGTTGTGCTGCAGTGTGGTGGGTGAAGACAAGAATAAGTCATGGGTCGAATCCTGTATCTTGCAGTTGTGCTGCAGTGTGGTGGGTGAAGACAAAAAGTCCATCTATTCTGCCACGTCTGTATGATGTCATTAATAAATAAATAAAAGGTTTTCAAGGAAATTTGATATAAATTAAGTCATGTTTAGATCAAAATATCCAAGTACCTATTGTTTGATAAACCTATGTGTACGTCCTGAATCATTCGATTCAGATTTCAGATTTGATTTCGTCGATTTTCAGTAACGACTTGTAGGAACCATCTCGAGCTGCAATAAGAGAGCCTATAATATAAGATGGGCTTTAGGGAACCAAGACTCTCATTAAGAAATGTAAGCATTTCCTGTTTACGTATACGTGTGTGGATTGCTCTTGGGTCAATATCAGGCTCTGATAAAGGAGACAATGCTTCTTTTAGTTAATTAAGAGAGACTGATGATAAATGTCGGTTAATGATTGAATTAATTAGCTGTGATGTGACCCTGGATGTACCTTCGTGAAGGTCAACGTGACACTGAACACATGTATGCCAGGATGTACCGGTATATCAATATTTGAAACATTCCATGCAAATAATATAAATATAATATTATATATAATTGGGAAACGTTTATCATGCACCAATAACTGTAAAATTTCAAACATTTATAAATAAAAGATTGATTTGTTTATAGCGTCATGTATGAGAACGTTTCGGTCATTTGTTTCTTTCGCATAATTTTAATTCATAAATGCTAAATTTCAAAAAAAAAATTGCATTTGATCCATTTTGAATGAATTTAAATGGTTTTTAATAGCTGGGTATTAAACAGAATATATATTTTTTTCTTATCGAAATGGATGCTTCAAAATGATAATGATCACGTGTACTAACAGCGTGTGCGGGAGTGAATGTGAGTGAATGTGAGTAAATGTGAGTGAATGTGAGTGAATGTGTGAGTTATTGTGTGAGTAAATGGGTGAGTGAATGGGTGAGTGAATGTGTGAGTGAATGTGTGAGTGAATGTGTGAGTGATTGTGAGTGAATGGGTGAGTGAAATGGTGAGTGAATGTGAGTAAATGGGTGAGTGAATGGGTGAGTGAATGGATGAGTGAATGTGTGATCAAATGTGTGAGAGAATGTGTGAGGGAATGTGAGTAAATGTGTGATTGAATGGATGAGTGAATGTGAGTAAATGGGTCAGTGAATGGATGAGTGAATGTGTGAGTGAATGTGTGAGTGAATGTGTGAGTGAATTTTTGAGTGAATTTGAGTGAATGTGTGAGTGAATGTGTGAGTGAATGTGTGAGTGAATGTGTGAACGAATGAGTGAATGTGTGAGTGAGTGAGTTAATGTGTGAGTGAATGTGTGAAAGAATGTGTGACTGAATGTGAATGAATGTTAGTAAATGTGTGAGTGAATGTTTGAGTGAATGTGTGAGTGAACGTGTGAGTGAATGTGTGAGTGAATGTGTGAGATAATGAGTGAATGTGTGAGTGAATGGGTGAGTTAATGTGTGAGTGAATGTGTGAAAGAATGTGTGAGTGAATGGTGAACGAATGTTTGAGTGAATGTGTGAGTGAAAGTTTGAGTGAATGTGTGAGTGAATGTGTGAGTGAATGTGTGAATGTGAGTGAATGTGAGTGAATGTGTGAATGAATGTGTGAGTGAATGTGAATGAATGTTAGTAATGTGTGAGTGAATGTTTGAGTGAATGTGTGAGTGAATGTGTGAGTGAATGTTTGAGTGAATGTGTGAGTTATTGTGTGAGTGAATGTGTGAGTGAATGGGTGAGTGAATGAGTGAGTAAATGGGAGTAAATGGGTGAGTGAATTGATGAGTAAATGGGTGAGTGAATGTGTGAGTGAATGTGTGAGTGAATGTGTGAGTGAATGTTTGAGTGAATATGTGAGTGAATGTGTGAGTGAATGGGTGAGTGAATGTTTGAGTGAATGTGTAAGATAATGTGTGAATTAATGTGTGAGTGAATGGATGAGTGAATGTGTGAGTGAATGGGTGAGTTAATGTGTGAGTGAATGTTTGAGTAAATGTGTGAGTGAATGTGTGAGTGAATGGGTGGGTGAATGGGTGAGTGAATGGGTGAGTGAATGTGTGAGTGAATGAGTGAGTTAATGTTTGAGTGAATGTTTGAGTGAATGTGTGAGTGAATGGTTGAGTAATGTGTGAGTGAATGTGTGAGAGAATGGGTGAGTTGATATATGAGTAAATGTTTGAGGGAATATGATGTTATTTACTTATGTATATAGTAACAAAAACTAAAAAAAATGTCCTAATATTTTAATATGCCCCCCCCCCCCCCCCTCTCTATCATTGGTAGCGCCCCCTAAAAGTACGCTTACCAACGATTTCTGACAGGAAACAACCCAAACTCTCATCAACATCGACACACGTAAACGTACACTATGAATGTTTCTATTTTTGCAGTAATTACATTTTGTAACAATACTAGTAATATTGTAAATCAACTTACCTCATGATAGAATAGACTTGTTAATAAGTTTAAAACATCGTTAGACCATTTGCGTCGCTTCATATGTGAGTCACGTCAACTGTCAAGCCTAAAAGGTTTATTTGTAATGAGCTCTAGGGCCCCTAAATTAAAATAAAGTTTTAATTTTACAAATAATGTTTAACGTGTTAAGTGATTAATATTACACGCGTCTGTTTACATTTTGTTGAGATGTACAATACACATTTAATTTAAGAACAAAAGCGGTTTTTCAGAAGTATAAATAAATATATTCTCCGTACATCACTTATCTGGAGCTATCAAACTTTGAGAAAATTAAGTTATTAGTGAATATCTAAATAATTGGAAAAGAGCAATTTCATCACCAACAGATTGGTTAATCTAAATAATTCGTGCGTTGAAGAAGTTATTAACTGCATGTATAGTGGCCATGGGTTTTATAATGTGTTCTATTTACACGATAGTTTCAAAGTACGTCCTATTAATATATCATTTGTTAACTTTTCGAGTAATAATTCCAAAACGACTAACATTTAAAATTGATATAATCACTTGTCACTTACATGATAAGACTGTTTTATTAAGCGTGTTGCAAGTGATATTTTAGTTTTCCTATGATCACAATGACAAGTAGACGTACTAAATATCAACATCTTGAGTTAAATACAACCACTAGAGAAGTTACCAGGTTATGAGTGCATGCTATGACGTAGTTGGGTATGAAGCACGAGAAGCACAGTTGCAGTTACAGTTGCAGTTACAGTTGCAGTTACAGAATAAATTATCGTCTTCTAGCTTGATCAAGGTCGTAAGTTTGATATGTCATCACGGCACTGGTCCACTTGGCACGTAAACTGAAATGTACTGAACTACGTAAATATGCAAATTACATATCAGGAATTTGTGTATGATTTACCATTTAACCATAACAAGAGAACATACATTTTAGGTTAATAATAATAATGGATGGTATTAACATAGCTATGTGGATTCATGCAAACGGGTCCAACCTCGGCTGCTCACAGAGCACCTGCACATCTTCACTAGCTACACATGCACCTGGGCTGCTCACAGAGCACCTGCACATCTTCACCAGTTACCCATGCACCTACTGATGGGTGAACAGGAGCACACGTTGAATGAAGTCACTTAGCCAGGGTGACACCATAAGCCTTCAACTCAGTATGGGGCAGGGAATCACCCTTCACACCTCCAGTTACTTCAAGAATGAAGCGGATCAAGCACCCATAAGGAGCTATGCACGGGACCATGCACGTGCCACCAGGTGATGGTTAACCCTTTTGATGCCATGTACATGATCCCCAGCAGACATGCACCACGACATACTTGAACCTGCCCACGTAGCCTACACAGCAGTCTGTCCATGTGGCAACTAAATGCCCCACTATCCGGGGAGCAATAGCATTTCTGGCTATGCTTTGGCAATAAAGGAAGTTATGTTAGGTTTATCAAAATAATGGATTGCATTCGATACGATATTGATATGATATCTAACTCGGTTCTATCTGCATTGTTGTTGAGGGAAGTGTGTACGATACTCGTCACGAGGGTCGGTATCGTCATCAGTCCATCAGTCCACGTGTATACGTTATCAGTCCACGTGTACACGTCATCAGTCCACGTCCAAGTGTACACGTCATCAGTCCACGTGTACACGTAATCAAGATCCCGGATAACCTGCCTCTCGTCACACAATCTTGACTTGATCTAAGCTTTATGGCTTCTATCTATACCAACAATTACAACTAAATGCCACACACAATCTGGACTTGATCTAAGCTTTAATTTATGGCTTCTATCTCTACCAACAATTACAACTAAATCCCACACACAATATCCCTGGAACAAACCGTTCCTTAACATCACAATAATGTCGTGTTTGGTAACGTATTTCCAAGTGTTTGGTAACGTATCTCCGAGTGTTTGGTAACGTATCTCCGAGTGTTTGGTAACGTATTTCCAAGTGTTTGGAACGTATCTCCGAGTGTTTGGTAACGTATCTCCGAGTGTTTGGTAACGTATTTCCAAGTGTTTGGTAACGTATCCCCAAGTGTTTGGTAACGTATCTTCAAGTGTTTGGTAACGTATCTTCAACTGTTTGGTAACGTATCTTCAAGTGTTTGGTAACGTATCTCCGAGTGTTTGGTAACGTATTTCCAAGTGTTTGGTAACGTATCTCCGAGTGTTTGGTAACATATCTCCGAGTGTTTGGTAACGTATTTCCAAGTGTTTGGTAACGTATCCCCAAGTGTTTGGTAACGTATCTTCAAGTGTTTGGTAACGTATCTTCAAGTGTTTGGTAACGTATCTTCAAGTGTTAGGTAACGTATCTTCAAGTGTTTGGTAACGTATCTCCGAGTGTTTGGTAACGTATCTCCAAGTGTTTGGTAACGTATTTCCAAGTGTTTGGTAACGTATTTCCGAGTGTTTGGTAACATATCTCCGAGTGTTTGGTAACGTATCTTCAAGTGTTTGGCAACGTATCTTCAAGTGTTTGGTAACGTATCTTCAAGTGTTTGGTAACGTATCTCCGAGTGTTTGGTAACGTATTTCCGAATGTTTGGTAACGTATCTCCAAGTGTTTGGTAACGTATTTCCAAGTGTTTGGTAACGTATTTCCGAGTGTTTGGTAACATATCTCCGAGTGTTTGGTAACGTATCTTCAAGTGTTTGGTAACGTATTTCCAAGTGTTTGGTAACGTATCTCCGAGTGTTTGGTAACGTATCTTCAAGTGTTTGGTAACGTATCTCCAAGTGTTTGGTAACGTAGTTCCGAGTGTTTGGTAACGTATCTCCGAGTGTTTGGTAACGTATTTCCGAGTGTTTGGTAACGTATCTCCGAGTGTTTGGTAACGTATCTCCTAGTGTTTGGCAACGTATTTCCGAGTGTTTGGTAACGTATCTCCGAGTGTTTGGTAACGTATCTCCGAGTGTTTGGTAACGTATCTTCAAGTGTTTGGTAACGTATCTTCAAGTGTTAGGTAACGTATCTTCAAGTGTTTGGTAACGTATCTCCGAGTGTTTGGTAACGTATTTCCGAGTGTTTGGTAACGTATCTCCGAGTGTTTGGTAACGTATTTCCGAGTGTTTGGTAACGTATCTCCGAGTGTTTGGTAACGTATCTCCTAGGATACACTGTAACTATGCTTCTGTTCATACAGAGGATCTAAATAAGGGCCATTCAAGTATAACAAGCTCTTTAATAAATATAGATGTTCTGTCCGTGCATGGTTTGAGAGAGGTGTTACTTAGTTTCAGATGAAACGTATCTTACCGACGACGTACTTCAGAGAACTCACGAAGATGTAATCAGGCAACCGTACAGACAAGCACACTTAGTTCAACACCTAGACGGTACTGAGTCATTCGAACACTTATTTCAACACCAAGACGGTACTGAGTCATTCGAACACTTATTTCAACACCAAGATGCTACTGAGTCATTCGAACACTTAGTTCAACACCAAGATGGTACTGAGTCATTCGAACACTTAGTTCAACACCAAGATGGTACTGAGTCATTCGAACACTTATTTCAACACCAAGACGGTACTGCGTCATTCGAACACTTAGTTTAACACCAAGACGGTACTGCGTCATTCGAACACTTAGTTCAACACCTAGACGGTACTGAGTCATTCGAACACTTAGTTCAACACCAAGATGGTACTGAGTCAGTCGAACACTTATTTCAACACCAAGACGGTACTGCGTCATTCGAACACTTAGTTCAACACCAAGACGGTACTGAGTCATTCGAACATTTAGTTCAACACCAAGACGGTACTAAGTCATTCGAACTCTTATTTCAACACCAAGATGCTACTGAGTCATTCGAACACTTAGTTCAACACCAAGATGGTACTGAGTCAGTCGAACACTTAGTTCAACACCAAGATGGTACTGAGTCATTCGAACTCTTATTTCAACACCAAGACGGTACTGAGTCAGTCGAACACTTATTTCAACATCAAGACGGTACTGAGTCATTCGAACACTTAGTTCAACACCTAGACGGTACTGAGTCATTCGAACACTTAGTTCAACACCAAGACGGTACTGAGTCATTCGAACACTTAGTTCAACACCAAGACGGTACTGAGTCATTCGAACACTTATTTCAACACCAAGACGGTACTGAGTCATTCGAACACTTAGTTCAACACCAAGACGGTACTGAGTCATTCGAACACTTATTTCAACACAAAGACGGTACTGAGTCATTCGAACACTTAGTTCAACACCAAGACGGTACTGAGTCATTCGAACACTTAGTTCAACACCAAGACGGTACTGAGTCATTCGAACTCTTATTTCAACACCAAGACGGTACTGAGTCATTCGAACACTTAGTTCAACACCAAGACGGTACTGAGTCATTCGAACACTTAGTTCAACACCAAGACGGTACTGAGTCACTCGAACACTTAGTTCAACACCAAGACGGAACTGAGTCATTCGAACACTTATTTCAACACCAAGACGGTACTGAGTCATTCGAACACTTATTTCAACACCAAGACGGTACTGAGTCATTCAAACACTTATTTCAACACAAAGACGGTACTGAGTCATTCGAACACTTAGTTCAACACCAAGATGGTACTGAGTCATTCGAACACTTATTTCAACACCTAGACGGTACTGAGTCATTCGAACACTTAGTTTAACACCAAGACGGTACTGAGTCACTCGAACACTTATTTCAACACCTAGACGGTACTGAGTCATTCGAACACTTATTTCAACACAAAGACGGTACTGAGTCATTCGAACACTTAGTTCAACACCAAGATGGTACTGAGTCATTCGAACACTTATTTCAACACCTAGACGGTACTGAGTCATTCGAACACTTAGTTTAACACCAAGACGGTACTGAGTCATTCGAACACTTAGTTCAACACCAAGACGGTACTGAGTCATTCGAACACTAAGTTCAACACCAAGATGGTACTGAGTCATGAGAACACTTAGTTCAACACCAAGATGGTACTGAGTCAGTCGAACACTTATTTCAACATCAAGACGGTACTGAGTCATTCGAACACTTAGTTCAACACCTAGAGGGTACTGAGTCATTCGAACACTTAGTTCAACACAAAGACGGTACTGAGTCTTTCGAACACTTAGTTCAACACAAAGACGGTACTGAGTCATTCGAACACTTAGTTCAACACCAAGACGGTACTGAGTCATTCGAACACTTAGTTCAACACCAAGACGGTACTGAGTCATTCGAACTCTTATTTCAACACCAAGACGGTACTGAGTCATTCGAACACTTAGTTTAACACCAAGACGGTACTGAGTCATTCGAACACTTATTTCAACATCAAGACGGTACTGAGTCATTCGAACACTTATTTCAACACAAAGACGGTACTGAGTCATTCGAACACTTAGTTCAACACCAAGATGGTACTGAGTCATTCGAACACTTAGTTCAACACAAAGACGGTACTGAGTCTTTCGAACACTTAGTTCAACACCAAGACGGTACTGAGTCAGTCGAACTCTGAGTTCAACACCAAGACGGTACTGAGTCAGTCGAACTCTTAGTTCAACACCAAGATGGTACTGAGTCATTCGAACTCTTATTTCAACACAAAGACGGTACTGAGTCATTCGAACACTTATTTCAACATCAAGACGGTACTGAGTCATTCGAACACTTATTTCAACACCAAGACGGTACTGAGTCATTCGAACACTTAGTTCAACACAAAGACGGTACTGAGTCATTCGAACTCTTATTTCAACACCAAGACGGTGCTGAGTCATTCGAACACTGAGTTCAACACCAAGATGGTACTGAGTCATTCGAACACTTAATTTAACACCAAGACGGTACTGAGTCATTCGAACACTTAGTTCAACACCAAGATGGTACTGAGTCATTCGAACACTTAGT
The DNA here is from genome assembly GCA_936450465.1 of Gibbula magus. Taxonomy (NCBI): domain Eukaryota; kingdom Metazoa; phylum Mollusca; class Gastropoda; order Trochida; family Trochidae; genus Gibbula; species Gibbula magus. Next base: position 638,445 of record OW388289.1, on the reverse strand, counting down.
TCAACACAAAGACGGTACTGAGTCTTTCGAACACTTAGTTCAACACCAAGACGGTACTGAGTCATTCGAACACTTAGTTCAACACAAAGACGGTACTGAGTCATTCGAACTCTTATTTCAACACCAAGATGCTACTGAGTCATTCGAACACTGAGTCCAACACCAAGATGGTACTGAGTCATTCGAACACTTAGTTCAACACCAAGACGGTACTGAGTCAGTCGAACTCTTATTTCAACACCAAGATGCTACTGAGTCAGTCGAACACTTAGTTCAACACCAAGATGCTACTGAGTCAGTCGAACACTTAGTTCAACACCAAGATGGTACTGAGTCATTCGAACTCTTATTTCAACACCTAGACGGTACTGAGTCATTCGAACTCTTATTTCAACACCAAGATGGTACTGAGTCAGTCGAACACTTAGTTCAACACCAAGATGCTACTGAGTCAGTCGAACACTTAGTTCAACACCAAGATGCTACTGAGTCAGTCGAACACTTAGTTCAACACCAAGATGCTACTGAGTCAGTCGAACACTGAGTTCAACACCAAGATGGTACTGAGTCATTCGAACACTTAGTTCAACACCAAGACGGTACTGAGTCATTCGAACTCTTATTTCAACACCAAGATGCTACTGAGTCAGTCGAACACTGAGTCCAACACCAAGATGGTACTGAGTCATTCGAACACTTAGTTCAACACCAAGACGGTACTGAGTCATTCGAACTCTTATTTCAACACCAAGATGCTACTGAGTCAGTCGAACACTGAGTCCAACACCAAGATGGTACTGAGTCATTCGAACACTTAGTTCAACACCAAGATGCTACTGAGTCAGTCGAACACTTATTTCAACACCAAGATGCTACTGAGTCAGTCGAACAAAGTTCAACACCAAGATGGTACTGAGTCATTCGAACACTTAGTTCAACACCAAGATGCTACTGAGTCAGTCGAACACTGAGTCCAACACCAAGATGGTACTGAGTCAGTCGAACACTTAGTTCAACACCAAGATGCTACTGAGTCAGTCGAACACTTAGTTCAACACCAAGATGCTACTGAGTCAGTCGAACACTGAGTCCAACACCAAGATGGTACTGAGTCATTCGAACACTTAGTTCAACACCAAGACGGTACTGAGTCATTCGAACTCTTATTTCAACACCAAGATGCTACTGAGTCAGTCGAACACTGAGTCCAACACCAAGATGGTACTGAGTCATTCGAACACTTAGTTCAACACCAAGATGCTACTGAGTCAGTCGAACACTGAGTCCAACACCAAGATGGTACTGAGTCAGTCGAACTCTTATTTCAACACCAAGATGCTACTGAGTCAGTCGAACACTTAGTTCAACACCAAGATGGTACTGAGTCATTCGAACTCTTATTTCAACACCAAGATGGTACTGAGTCATTCGAACACTTAGTTCAACACCAAGATGGTACTGAGTCATTCGAACTCTTATTTCAACACCACGATGCTACTGAGTCAGTCGAACACTTAGTTCAACACCAAGATGGTACTGAGTCATTCGAACTCTTATTTCAACACCAAGATGGTACTGAGTCATTCGAACACTTAGTTCAACACCAAGATGGTACTGAGTCATTCGAACACTTAGTTCAACACCAAGACGGTACTGAGTCAGTCGAACTCTTATTTCTGTTGTAAAAAATGTGCAAAGTGGTATTACTTTATTTCAAATGCATCTGATGTTTATTAAATGGAAGATTGCAACATCACGATACAAATACATATATATGTAGGTGAGGTCGAATATGTGAAACGTTTACGGGCCATGCACGAAGCCGACGCACGATGGACCACATACGGTGGCTCGTGCTTTACGTTTAAGTTTGTTCAAGGATTTAGATATCTATCAAAATCCTTGGTTTGTATTAGAATACATAAGTGTACAAAGTAATACCACTTTGCACATTTTTTACAACAGAAATAAGAGTTCGAATGACTCAGTACCGTCTTGGTGTTAAATACAAACATATTTGTCGATATTTATGTCAGTTTATCCTTAGGGGTTGTTTTTTTACCATTAAGACAATAATAGAACTGATAGGAATTATTATCGCCCTTTTTAATGAAACAGTTAACCTGTTGGTACATAATACCATTAATTTAAAAATTGTCTTCTATAGTAGGTATTAATGCAATCATGTATTGTTCCACGTAGATGCTAGGTGCGATTAAAATAGCATTCCAAATAACTATATTCACACGAAATTCAAAATTGCTAAAATATGACACTTTATCCACACAGGAAAATAGGAGTCTTATAGACAAGACTGTGTAATGGTCAATTATAGATCTATTATTTATAATTGTTTCGTCTGCACGCAACATCAAAGCAACGGGGTTTGACACATAACGAAGGTTTAATGGCTTAATGTCATTTACATATGCATGCTTTCTCCAGGAACGTTAGAATCTTGGCAAGGATAAATGATCATCCTTAAGCTTTATCCAGATTAGGAACAGTTGTCACCGCTACACTGAAAACTTACACCGAACTCTGGAACACAAAGGTGGTTATTTATACTCCTAATGGCGAGCACAACTTCTGTAATATATGAAACGTTGCTTGAGTAGGTATCGAACTTTCTGACATTGTGTTCAGAAGGAACACATCTCCATCTTCTGTGTACATCATATGGATTGTCCTGTTAGCTTACACGTAAATCTGAAAGTGATCAAACATTCAAAGGAGCTATTTATACTCTACATGTTGACCAGAATATTACTAATGGACGCAATGTTGCCTGACTACCTACTTTCTGACTTCTTTTTTGGTATTGTTTACAAGAAAAACACAACAATGAAGATCCTGGGTTTCTCTGCCTCCTTAGACAGAGATAAAGGAGGTTTAATATTGCCCTTTCTACTACCACTGTCCACCGGGATGGCGGTACTATAACCTTGCAGTGTTTACTCATCACCTATGGAACGTTCTGGAACTGTCTCTAGAAAGAACACCTCTTCTTGCAAGATCATGGCTTAATGTAATGTGTAGGTTACAAGTAAATTATGATTAAACATTCATATGTATTCAGATGTAGCTATTCAGGTGTATTCAGATGTGCTATTCGCGCTTTTATTGATAAACAGAAGGCCACACACTGTATTCAATATTGCCCGAGTACGTATGTAACGTTCGGGTGTTGCCTTTAAAATGATATATCACCAATAACTCTGCCAGTTCACACATAAATCCTGATATTTATTGAAGATTCAAAGGTGCTACAGTCGAATTTGTGTAGAGGGCACCAAGGAGACCGACCGACTGTCCGGTATAGAGCACAATATATATATATATATATATATATATATATATATATAGAGAGAGAGAGAGAGAGAGAGAGAGAGAGAGAGAGAGAGAGAGAGAGAGAGAGAGAGAGAGAGAGAGAGAGAGAGACAGACAGACAGACAGACAGACAGACAGAGAGAGAGAGTACACCTCACATCAAAGAACGTAGATTCATAACTTAATGAAGGCCGCCTATCAGCTATATCTGTATTGTTGTCTCAGATGCCAGGAAACTGGCTGGTAAAGCTCTAGCAATGAGGTATGGGAATCTTCTGGCTTTATATAGATTATGGAGCAGTAGTCATGACGACACTGCAAGCTTGCAAGTAAATCTGAAATTGATCAAAGAATCAAAGGGACTAAATACCACAATATATCGGGAACAGAGTGACTAAATACCACACTATATAGGGAACAGAGTGACTAAATACCACAATATATCGGTAACAAAGTGACTAAATACTACAATAAATAGGGAACAGAGTGACTAAATACCACAACAGATCGGGAACAAAGTGACTAAATACCACAATAGATCGAGAACAGAATGACTAAATAGCACAATATATCGGGAACAGAGTGACTAAATACCACAATAGATCGAGAACAAAGTGACTAAATACCACATTATATCGGGAACAGAATGACTAAATGCCACAATAGATCGAGAACAAAGTGACTAAATACCACATTATATCGGGAACAGAATGACTAAATGCCACAATATATCGGGAACAGAGTGACTAAATACCACAATAGATCGAGAACAGAGTGACTAAATACCACAATAGATCGAGAACAAAGTGACTAAATACCACATTATATCGGGAACAGAATGACTAAATGCCACAACAGATCGGGAACAAAGTGACTAAATACCACAATAGATCGAGAACAAAGTGACTAAATACCACAACATAGGGAACAGATCGAGTGACTAAACACCACAATATATCGGGAACAAAGGACAATGCACCGCGTGTGGCGCGCGCCAATGAGTCCATCGTAATTTTGGAATATTATTTTAACCAGACAAAATGACAAATTTGGATTGATAATGTTTAATAGGTCATATAACTACTGTGCATGTAAATAGGACATGCACTTTCGGTTTCTGCACATGCATGATGATGTTACTCGATTTTGATTGGAAACTTGTAATTATGATTTTACTCGGCGATTGGGGATGAATATGCAAGCTGAGTGAATTTGTTTGTATTGTAAACAGCACATATGGTGTGTTGGAACGTATTAAAGCCAAATATAATTTTATGAAACACAATGGATGCTCCTTTAAGGTTATAAGTAGAAAACTAGTATTACACCACTTGGTATTGTCAACAGTCCATCCCACAAGTAGAAAACTAGTATTACACCACTTGGTATTGTCAACAGTCCATCCCACAAGTAGAAAACTAGTATTACACCAACATCTCGTGAATGGCATGGGTATTTAACTCGCTTTCGCTCGTTAAAATACCAAACCATCCACTCGTTTCATAAACATGTTATCAAACGGGACATCGTTTAGTATTCTATATATCTATAAACTCCTCGCAATACGGACCGCGTGGAAGGGTAGAGCCCTGTGTGATTGCAGTCTGTATTCGGTAGATGTGCAATTACGTGACTTTCATTCCTCGAAATATGGTCAATTTTAATGAGACTGAGAAGACTACCAGTGTACGTTGTAAACATACGGCACACCCGATTTCCGAGAGTCGGTGCTTGGTAGAGGAAACACCATCTCTGCTAAATACAACTAGTGGTGTGAGCCATCATCAGTTGGTAGAGCACTACTGGTGTGTATTTATGTATACATACACTGGCCGGTGTAATACATAGCTTGGAACAGCTGTTGGGGGATTAAACAGCTCGTGACTGTGGATTAAACCTTATTATTGTTCATTATCGACGTGAAACGTTTTACGCATACCAGATAAGTTCATAATCCACTGAAACGCATGAACATATGTATTCCACATTGAAAATAGGATATGCAAATCAACATCTTTAAATACTGCTTAAACCGGAAGGGTGGATGATTCAATCATTGTAGGTTTGGTAGTTAAGTTGGTTTATCAATGTACAATGTATGTTATGCTAACAGACACAAACACCTCACTATAATTTTGCATATTTCTCTTAATTGCGTAGCAACTTCACGCGAGACAAAACAAACCACACCAAGGAGAGGTTTTCTTCTATCCTACAAGCCTATATTATACTGTTTAGTCACATTCGAGACTTGTATCCAGTTTTCTTGTCAAGAGGAGTTCTGTCCCAGGCTCATTAAGCTAATGAGAATACAGGTGTTAACTAAGCTAATGAGAATACAGGTGTTCACTAAGCTAATGAGAATACAGGTGTTCACTAAGCTAATGAGAATACAGGTGTTCACTAAGCTAATGAGAGTACAGGTGTTCACTAAGCTAATGAGAATACAGGTGTTCACTGAGCTAATGAGAATACAGGTGTTCACTAAGCTAATGAGAATACAGGTGTTCACTGAGCTAATGAGAATACAGGTGTTCACTAAGCTAATGAGAGTACAGGTGTTCACTAAGCTAATGAGAATACAGGTGTTCACTGAGCTAATGAGAATACAGGTGTTCACTAAGCTAATGAGAATACAGGTGTTCATTGAGCTAATGAGAATACAGGTGTTCACTGAGCTAATGAGAATACAGGTGTTCACTGAGCTAATGAGAATACAGGTTTTCACTAAGCTATGAGAGTGCAGGTGTTCACTAAGCTAATGAAAGTACAGGTGTTCACTAAGCTAATGAGAATACAGGTGTTCACTGAGCTAATGAGAATACAGATGTTCACTGAGCTAATGAGAATACAGGTGTTCACTAAGCTAATGAAAATACATGTGTTCACTGAGCTAATGAGAATACAGGTGTTCACTGAGCTAATGAGAATACAGGTGTTCACTGAGCTAATGAGAATACAGTTGTTCACTGAGCTAATGAGAATACAGGTGCTCACTAAGCTAATGAGAATACAGGTGCTCACTAAGCTAATGAGAATAAAGGTGTTCACTAAGCTAAAGAGAATACAGGTGTTCACTAAGCTAATGAGAATACAGGTGCTCACTAAGCTTATGAGAATACAGGTGCTCACTAAGCTAATGAGAATACAGGTTTTCACTAAGCTAATGAGAATACAGGTGCTCACTAAGCTAATGAGAATAAAGGTGTTCACTAAGCTAAAGAGAATACAGGTGTTCACTAAGCTAATGAGAATACAGGTGCTCACTAAGCTTATGAGAATACAGGTGCTCACTAAGCTAATGAGAATACAGGTTTTCACTAAGCTATGAGAGTGCAGGTGTTCACTAAGCTAATGAAAGTACAGGTGTTCACTAAGCTAATGAGAATACAGGTGTTCACTGAGCTAATGAGAATACAGGTTTTCACTGAGCTAATGAGAATACAGGTGTTCACTAAGCTAATGAAAATACATGTGTTCACTGAGCTAATGAGAATACAGGTGTTCACTGAGCTAATGAGAATACAGGTGTTCACTGAGCTAATGAGAATACAGTTGTTCACTAAGCTAATGAGAATACAGGTGCTCACTAAGCTAATGAGAATAAAGGTGCTCACTAAGCTAATGAGAATAAAGGTGTTCACTGAGCTAATGAGAATACAGTTGTTCACTAAGCTAATGAGAATACAGGTGCTCACTAAGCTTATGAGAATACAGGTGCTCACTAAGCTAATGAGAATACATGTGTTCACTAAGCTAATGAGAATACAGGTGCTCACTAAGCTAATGAGAATACAGGTGTTCACTGAGCTAATGAGAATACAGGTGTTCACTGAGCTAATGAGAATACAGTTGTTCACTACGCTAATGAGAATACAGGTGCTCACTAAGCTAATGAGAATAAAGGTGCTCACTAAGCTAATGAGAATAAAGGTGTTCAGTAAGCTAAAGAGAATACAGGTGTTCACTAAGCTAATGAGAATACATGTGTTCACTAAGCTAATGAGAATACAGGTGTTCACTGAGCTAATGAGAATACAGGTGTTCACTGAGCTAATGAGAATACAGGTGCTCACTAAAGCTAATGAGAATACAGGTGCTCACTGAGCTAATGGGAATACAGGTGTTCACAAAGTTAATGAGAATACAGGTGCTCACTAAGCTAATGAGAATACAGGTCTTCACCCGCCACTGATAGGCCCGTCTAGTCACATGCACATGCATCATAAAGCCATTCAAACTTTTCCTCAAATTGATTGCAAATCAAATTTCGTAAATTGAAGATAAAGTTTTTTTTCTGATTGTTTTTATCTTTATTTTGCACTTATTCTTCTGTTACAGGTAAAATAATTGACAATAAGACGGACGTGAGTAAACCAGGTCATATCCTTACAGAGATGGCGAGATTTATGAATGATCAACTTGTTTCATTTCACACTAACAACGACTCCAAGTTTATCCTTATACCATTTCAAGCAGTAACGCGATAATGTACAGATGTGAAGTTGTTGAGCCACAGATTGTTATCATCTCTACTGTAAACCAACTACACAGTGCTTTTCGAACGCTGTAGAGCTAAAGATCCGTGTGTATGTTTGAACCCGCCAGTCGGATCCATATTGTTTTCATCCATTTTATACACGTTTATCGATCTGTCAATTGCAATCCAAGAAAACCAGAATAAACCATGATGGTGTAGTCTTACACTCAGACTCTGAACAATTATCTGTTCTTAAAATATCACCATTTTATTAATTATTGAAAAGGAGACTATGAGAAATAGGATTTTTAGAAATCAGAGGATCCTTTACACTATTATAGAGGATTCTTTACACTATTATAGAGGATCTTTTCAATATTATAGAGGATCCTTTTCACTATTATAGAGGATTTTTTCAATACTATTTTCAGAAACTGAGTGCTAACAACTGTTTTTACGCACAATGAAATAAAAATCATTAAACTTAAATTTGGTACTTTAAAGATTTAAAGATTAAAGACATTTAAACCATAAACCTGAATTCAAAGCTTTATATTTAGGTGTAATGAAGGGTTAATACGTTAGATAAATATTTCACGGACGCGCTTGAGAAATTCAGCAGAGAAATTAGATATAGAAAACTCCGGCGAAATTATGATTTTACTCGCGCTTTACATTGTTGATACATTGTAGTGGATAGTTTTATTAGTCAGTTACGGATAGTCAATAATTGGTTATCAAATCCGGAGTAGCGCACATGCGTATTTCCCCCCAAATACTCTATCATATGTGCATCAAATCAAAACTTTATCTATTTTAGTTCATTTCAGATATAGCTTGACCCCTATCAACATAGCATCAGCTAATAAACAAGAAGACAATATCGCTGCATGTAGGCCTATATACCGGGTTTCTTGTAACTACAGATGTTGATTTGAACGCTCAATCCAGTTGAAATCAAATATTGATGCTTTGCCTTATCAAGATAGAGTGTTCTCCAAAAAGATTTTAAACTACAGCCTTGTTGACACACGAGTTGTTCTTCTATTGGGTCGATCACCCGACTCTGTGACAAGTCCTAGAACCATATTTGTTCTTTGTAATCTTCAAGCCTACCACTCTCTGTGTCCGCTTAGAGCGCCGTAAAACACAGGTTTTTAGGTTATAACAACCAAAATATATGATAAGATAGGATAACACTCATCTCTTAAAGGTACGTCCATTGTGTTGATGGAGGTCACATATAATCCAAACGTTATAAATGATGTTACTTTATCGAGAAGAACCGACTGTTATCTAAAACTACCATTTTGATGATAGTCGACTAAGTAAATTGACGATATAAAGGTAAAAGGAGTGATTTCTGATCGAAAACCGGACAATGCATCGCGATTGACGCGCGCCAATTTTGAAATCTTATTTATAACAGACAAAATTATAAATTTGGGTTGATCATGTTAAACATGTCATATAACTACTTTGCATGTAAATGGAACGTGCAATTTCGGTTTCTGCACTCGGTTTTAATTGGAAACTAGTAGTAGTAATTATTTAATTGGAAACTAGTAGTAGTAATTATTTAATTGGAAACTAGTAGTAGTAATTATAATATATTTGGCGTTTGAGGATGAATATGTATGGTGAGTTAATTTATTTGCACTGTAAACAACACATATGGAATTAAAGCCTAATAAAATGTTATGAAACACAATGGATTCACCTTTAACTAATGGAACACGCATCGTAGTGATAATAGTGTTGAATTTTAGAAATTACGATATGATTCCAATTTAGAGAAAAGTTATGATCAATTAAATTTCCAAGTTTAAACATTAAAGATGTTAGATTTTAAATCAAAATGGCGTACTTATAAATAGCGTATGTATTTAACGAATAGTATTTATTTTTGTTAAAACCCCCAAACTAGTGGACATTTCAATTGGATACAAATGATGAAACATCAATGTTAAAACATAAACTGTTTGAGAGGCATTCTAGAAGTTGGTGTGATGAAGAAGACAAATATTTTATGGATGAGAGGACAAAGGCAGGATGAGGGTACCAATTAGTGGTGTAGGTGGAAGCCAGAGTGAGTAGATTGGATTAATCATTTGTGGATTAAGCGGTTGTAAGCTGATGGGATGAAATAGCCTTGATCCCTATTCATAGAGGGCTTATGTCTAACAATATGCACGGCTTCAGCTAAACGCCTGCCTGCCTTTGTCCTCTCATCCGCCACCCCCTGGCTAATTAACTTACTACTCTCTGGTTTCCTTGTTATCACAACTTCACTTGTACAACCATTTATGCCATTGTTACCTCATCTTGTTGTATTTGTTATCTCTTTATCATACCAACATGTATCCTGTATATAATCTGCTGTTTCACCATCCATTCCATATGCTTGATAACGGTATAAGGATCTATACCGAAACGTCGCTATTGTTAATAAAGAAGTTGATCATCCATAAAATATTTGTCTTCTTCAATGTTAAAACATGTTCAATGGTAATTACTAGAACATTAAAAAAACACACTAGTGTGCAGAATCCTTGTCCACCAATATCCTGCTCCCCTACAGAAGGAAATAATACGATAATGGATTAAAATGAAACTTTGATATCATAACGAACGTCAGCCATTATGGTTGATGTAAACTCCGAGGCGATGAGCGTATATAAAAGGAAAGCGCTGATTGGATCTATAGACAAACCATAGACTTGTCTGCGATTGGTCGTTAATATTTTAGAGCGAATCCACGATATCGAGGGAAAACTTCAGGATACGTTTTATACAGCGATTGTTACAACGTAGCCTGGTTCATGAAGTCATTTAAGGACTTTGATACAATGATAAAATAATCGATGTAGTCATAATGGTCTTTTAATCAACTTTTAGGTGGGTCCAATTCCATGTTTGTAGCACCAGTAATAAAGAAACTGTAGACATTTGTTCAGAGTGATAGTCATGCAGGGGTTCGTGTATTTTCTATATATTGGTGCGTGCCTTGGTCATGTAAATTGAACCCGACGACCTCAATGACGATCAGTGACGATCAGTGACGATCAAATTCAGTTAGTAAGAGTGTTGGGAAGAGCGATATATGACATTAAGTGATATTGAGTCAAATATGGGAGTCGGAGATAACACGCTATAACCTATTTTATAAAAAAAAACCACCATCACTTCCAATGAAGGCAAATCGCGAATACTGCCTCGACCAACAGGTTACAATATTGCATTGTTGCTATAGATAATTGCATGTTTAAACGTATTATTTCAAATGTAAGCCTTCACCCTAATAAATTATGCAAACGACTCATGACCCACAGAGCCAATGGCTCTATATGACCCACAGAGCCAATGGCTCTATATGACCCACAGAGCCAATGGCTCTATATGACCCACAGAGCCGATGGCTCTATTTTCATATATGACACTCACTCCAAACTGAGTGTTGCGGTATCAATGTTGATGCTTTGTCTGTCGATAACGCGTAGATGGGAGATAAAATGACATTCACTGTGCGCACAAATGAAACACAAAATGATCGATAAATGCACAATAAGAGATAAGTTTTTAATGATAGTTTACTCATTCGTCAACTTGGGCCATGCATAAATCGATAGTAAACCTGGAGTCTCGGCGACAGTGCAATCACAACAGTGACAGGGAGCATGCTGTTACTCATCCGGCATAGGCACACAAGGTCGCTTCTAGTTTTGACATTTTAAATCATATTTGTAATGTTTGTCCATGTTCGTATTTGAAGTAAAATACAAATTTGTATCTTTCCTAACAATAAAACATTCTGTTTTTAGGTGGTCGATACAGATTTCCCGTCAGTCTCACTACGTCGACTACACATTTCATGTAGGCACACCGCTTCCTTAGCTCCTAGCCTACACATTTCGTGTAGCCACACCGCTTCCTTAGCTCCTAGCCTACACATTTCATGTAGGCACACCGCTTCCTTAGCTCCTAGCCTACACATTTCGTGTAGGCACACCGCTTCCTTAGCTCCTAGCCTACACATTTCGTGTAGGCACACCGCTTCCTTAGCTCCTAGCCTACACATTTCATGTAGGCACACCGCTTCCTTAGCTCCTAGCCTACACATTTCGTGTAGGCACACCGCTTCCTTAGCTCCTAGCCTACACATTTCATGTAGGCACACCGCTTCCTTAGCTCCTAGCCTACACATTTCATGTAGGCACACCGCTTCCTTAGCTCCTAGCCTACACATTTCATGTAGGCACACCGCTTCCTTAGCTCCTAGCCTACACATTTCTTGTAGGCACACCGCTTCCTTAGCTCCTCGCCGAGTGTAGGTGTCGCATAACAGTCCGATGAAGTTATATAATGACGCACGAGGGGTAGGCGTACTGAGCTTTAAACAGTACTCTCAGCAGTGTACGGGCAGTTCTTGAAGTAAAACAATACTGTCTATTACTTCATCTATAACATTCTCTTCCCACTGGGGTAACTTCTTAAAAAAAATCTGAAATCTGAAATCTGAAGAGAGTAACCGCTGTGTGACGAGAATGCAAATATAATTGTGTTTGGAGTTAAACTAATTCATGTTTAAATTCTTCTGCTATAGACGTTTAATTTGAAGAAAACCCTGTTCAACTTGTCGAAAGTGAAATCGAGTGTACAGTTTGAAAAATATGCTCTATTTGTCAAAATACTGAAAAATTACTTTCTAGTACAGCAACAATTTCATTAATCACTTAAAATGACATCTCAAAACGGGAGTTTAAAAAACATTACATCATGGTTGACATGTACCAAGTTAAAGTAAAAAATTTTGAGACTTGTGAAAATGAATAACCCTGTCTTTTTGTGATCGTACGAAATCATTTTGGGTACGAAATCACAGTGAATGACGACAGCGCTTTGGTTACGAGTAAGATCTGAAGATGAGAGTTACCTACCTTGACTGACAGAGGGCGCTGATCACTCTTTCGTGAATCACAAATCGAGACCATGCCTTCGATAATAGTGTTAAGTAAGTGTAATTTTATTCATATTTAACTCTATGTTTCTTGAATTTTGTGACGTAAAATGGTAAACAAATATATTTTCAACTTTCAGACCAGAACACAAGGCGAGAGTCCGGCCGAAAGGTCCAGTTGGGGAACATTGCCGCTGGAAAGGTAAGTCGCGTGTGGTTGCATGGTAATCGCCATGACATTTAGCACATGGAACATCTTCGAGAACCTTCTTACACATGAGTCTGTTGCCATTCTTGCGACCATTTAGTCTATATTCGTCGTGTATATTCAGATTATAATCATTCAAATTAGAATGTTTTTGTACATAAAAACCGTTAATTTGTCGTCGGAAAATTGAGATTTTACTTTTAAGGACGCGTTATAGCGAGGAAGGAATGGAATCGTGTACCAGCACGCACAGCAACATATTTGGACAGAAAGTGTTTAGTGTTATAGAAAGACATTTCAATCATATAATTGTGTGTGATACGCTATGTAAATTTAGTTATGTTCATTTTTAAGTAATACATGAAAGTTGGTTCCAAAAGATAGGTTCTTTGAAATATTCAAACAAAACATTGTGCAAAAAAAGGCCTTCAAACTAGACTGGTTTGAAAATTTGTTCAATATGCTTGGCAAACATTTACTCACTATTTGGCAGAAATGGTAGAAAGAACTACAAGGAATTGAAATAACTAAGATTATAATGAACCAATTTGGCATGGAAAAGATATCACTCAAATTGGAACAACTGTCTTAAAGTGACTGTTCTATTGGCAGAATCATCTATCATATTTTAATTTGTTTGCATTCGGGAATGCCTTCACTTCCATTGTTTTTATTTTTCAACAAATGTGTCAAATTGAGAAATATTAAATAATCAAAATGTTGCCATCAATAATGTGACTCAACTGCCTTGTGTTTTATACATTCATTAATAACATGAAATTTTATATGTAAATTGGTATATCTTCTCGAATTTAATTTTCACAAAAAGTACCCCGATAGAACTGCCTCTTTACAAAGTATTGTTTTTGACTTATTCTACCAAACTCAAATCACAATACCCAAATTGAAATAAGATTACGGAAATTGAAAAGAAAAACTAACTTTATTTTGAAAGAAAACCAGATAAAAGAAAAGAAAATAAAATAACCGGTGAAGGAGGGTTCACAGTACCAGATATTAAATATGAATTACTGTAACGAATGAACAAACAATGGTAGAGCGACGTCATATCTTTTTTCTTGTCTTGCATTTTTAAGATGTAGAAGTTGTAGTAGTAGAAGATTGACTGTAAACAATAACAATATTAACATAAACTTAGTTTAGTTACGACAGCCTTGAGTTGTTTACAGTTGAACTTACAAACTTGATCAATATATTTCACTTTGAATAACTAATAAACTTATGTTATATTATTGCAAACATATTACAGTATTTAGTATTCTTACAGTTTTATATGCAATCTCAAAACTTGTTAACTTGAATGAAGTCATGACCAACATGCCATGCCAACAGAGATGAACTTGTAATGCCTGTGACAACTTGAATTACCTGCCCTTGACTTGGCTCACGTGTGCAACATGAAAAACGACATCTGTATCAGTTTAAATGTAAATAAAACCAAGTCCTGTGAGTCCTATATGAAGATCCCTAACTATTTTTGTCCAGTATATATTCAAAACTTGCTTTTAAGAATCTTTTTGAATCTGTTATATGCTTGATATAATTATTTTATCTTTGCATTTTATCTTTTATTTTGTAATCATTACTTTCAGAAGTATCAACTGTGACATAGGACTTGCATTTCATTTTACACAGCAGTGCTGCTGACAGATTGACATGCCATGAGACTGCATTATGATTACCCGAAATAATAAGATGGAATATTTTAATGAAAAAGGCTTTGATAGGAACAGTATATAATATGCACATTGGACTCAAAACAATCTGACACTGCCTAAAGAATGAAAAAAATGAATTGTTGCATGCAAAGGTATATTGATATTTTTTATTTTATTTTAGTAGAAGTTAGTGTTTTCTGTGATCAGAAATTGTATTGATCATTTATCTTAATCTATCCACCAGGCCATTGCTGACGTCATACGAACATGTCTTGGTCCAAGGGCCATGTTAAAGGTAAGAATGATTATTTTACCTAGTTAATTGTAAAAATGGGCCTGCAAGATAAGGTAAATGTCATATATTTTCCAAAAAAATTGGCTATGATGATAATGTAATTAGAAATACTTGCCATTTAGATAGTGAAGAAATATAACATGGTTCGAGGCGAAATGGTTGTGTGGTAAACTGTTGGTAAGTCAATGCTGGCGATAGTTGTCTTACTCTGAGGGCGTGGGTTCGAATCCCGCATGGCACTCGGCCCGAAAAAGTACAAGAATTTGTACTATTGAAGGTAGTGGTGGTATTGGCATACATTTTGTCATACGATACATCACGATACTATAATTTTCGTCCCAACAATATGTTGCCAAAGTATTGTGCACCTTAACTGGGATACGATACGTATCCCGATACAAGGCAGGCGATACGATACGTATCACGATACTAAATCTTCCTATCACAGGGGTTCAACATTTTTTTTTGAAAAGCCACTTGCCCCAGGGCAAGTGACATAAAGTCACTTGCCCTGAATTTTCATTATTTTAATGTAATGAGACAAAATAAAACAATTGAACATTGATGTCAGTGTTGTTTATGTTTTACATACAGCTTTAGAGGGAATACTGAATGATTTTCATCAATTTATATAATGGATCAGTCTCCCTGAGTGACACATATTGTAGAAAGATAGTGTTTTAAAATACCAATTGTATGAAAATACTCACTGGAATTCTAAACTTTATCATACATATTTTAATATTAATATATTAACAGATTATGATTGATATAACTAAATTAATTTCAAATACTAACAATAAATATGTACAAATTAATCAACTTGAAAATTTCAATTGAATATTAACAAATTATCAATGTAAAACAAAATAGTATTGCAGTTATGTACTTTGAAACAATTTGTTTCAAACAGAAATATCTAATTTATTTAGTTTCTATATCAAGCAAATTATAAAATACTTCTTGCAAACATCTGTCATGCTATCATGAAAACAATATCAAGACTTGCTTATGATGAACTGAACAACCAGTTTATCATTTAAATATATTTATTTATTTTTTATAATATTTGAACTACAACTTGATCTCAAAACTTAATTTAGTATTTACAGCTGTCCACTCGTAAATCCTGATAAAATCAGGCTCTCACCAAAGGTCAGTCACTTTCTCTACTTCTGAAGTAAATATGAAGATTTTCCAAATATTTTGGTTCCCTCTCAATGTCAACAACAAATTCTCCAGTAGCATTGTAATTATAAACGTAAATCGGCTACTCGCATACTTGTCACCGGTCATTCATTCAGAAGACTGAATGTCAAGGCCATTAATCATTCGGAAGAACTGCAAATATCAACTGAACCTTGAAATACTTATACTTTTCTACTGGCTGCCGACTTCAGTCGAAGAAAACCGACATGTGTTGAGTGCGTTTACTCATTTCTATAAATAGACACAATGTTTGACTGCACTATGTTTACAAGCTTTAGATTTTTTTAACGGATAATCTAAAGTAAATGAAAGGTATGGGTAAATGACAGATGCATTTTAATAATGCAAAATTTATTCAGATGACTTTTTAAGCATTTTCTTCACAGAAATTGTTGTATGCCCAAAGGGATTATGGGAAGTTCAGGAGGTACAACTTTCGTTTTGTAATTTCAATGCATTAACGTTTTCCTTCTAAACTCTATCATAAATCAGTTGATTAAAGTATGCATCTCTAAATAATTATTATAATAAGGACAATTTACAACATTTGTAAATATATCGTCAGATTCCGGAAGGATTTTTCTATATGCATTCGGATTCGAGATGACCAAGTTAAACACTGATTGATGAATGTTACATCGACCGCTAATATTGTCAAAGAACGTTTTCGGAGCAAGAATTTTGTAAGCATGCTATTTGAAAATAAATGACATCTAAGTCATATTTACTTATTGAGCCTATTTGACATCGGGATTCGCCGATAACGAAAATAAACATCAATGTATCGTGGACCGTTTGGAGTATCGCATCGGGATATTTTTCAAAACAAAACTTAGTATCGATACACTGTATCGGCGGCCCATAGATCGATGCATCGATGCGTATCGATGAATCGTCGCACCACTAATTGAAGGTAGTGTTATCCCAAATATAACCATGTTATATGATACCGGTAATGTAAGTTTAAATGAACTTTCAAATTCGAACAAATTGAACGGATTGTCAAAGTTTCAGGAATACTGTAGCCTTGGATGTTATTGTTCTCGTTGATTATTGGTCATTCTCCAGTTTAATATTCATTCATTCATCCTCCGCAGCATCATTCAACTTAGGGTACAAGAATTTTGCATGAAATAGCTGCAGGTGTTTCTCAAGTAAGAACTCTTACGATGTTAGTTTCAAATATTTTGAAAAAAAAACCCATGATTTATCTTTTAAGGAAGTGTTTTCAGCTTCACCCATGACAATAATATTGATAACAACACTTTATTGTTCTCAGTACAATGAAATTGAAATTTCTTTTTGTGCCTTTGGTACTTGCAGCCATAGTGCAGTGCCAGTTTAAGCGTTGTTCTATCCTCAAATGCAGAGGGCCAAGCAAGGAAGCAACGGTTCTTGGTATGACATGGTCTGGAATCAAAACTCTACCAACTGAGCTACATCCAAACAAGCAGATTAACTAACCAAAGTCTGCAAATTGCAGCTTAAAACATTCGCAACACCCGGTCTCACTAAAAAAAGCTACAAAACATTTTTATCCATTATCATTTCTGGTATTGGCTATTGTAAAAGTATTGGCAAACTCTTTAAACGTGGCCCTGAACAGACTCCCAAAGAAGTCAAAATAAAGCTGTCCATTTTGTCTGCCGCCCATGTGGAGTGACATCAGACCCATCCTTCAACAGCTGCACTGGTTTCCAGTAGAGTACTGGACTTAACTAGATCTGGCACATTAATGCTCAAACAGCTCCAACACTTTCGGTTTTATGGTACTTTCCAAACAGAACTGTCAAAACCGATATCAAAAGCCATGTTTTCTGACACAATTGAGATAATAATCAAGTATGGAAATGTGCAATACAAACCCATTATGAGTTTATCTATGGATTATGAAGAGTTACTTCCCTTTGTTTTGACTGGTTTGGATCAAGCTGACATCAAATGTGAATGAAATTTCATTATCCATTTGCACCATGATTTTAAGGTGCTGGAAATAAGTAGCTATGACTGTTAAAATTGTAACTGCTAATGCATACTAATCATTGAAATAATTTAATTTACCAATTGAAAATTGGTTTAATTTCTCGTTTGATGTTTTGTTGATTAAGGCAATCAGACCAAGGTTAGGACCGTTTTCCAATTAAAAATTTATGAAAGACTGTTTTAGAATTACCTGTAGAAAGTTAATTTCAGCAGATTAAACTAGGGAAAATAAAGTATACTGAACAGCAAAGAAACGCGAGTTTTAATGATTATAGTTTGTTACATATCAGCCCATCGTTTGTCATCATTAGTAAATGTCAGAGAACATGTTGAGCTATTGGTATTGTAGAGTACAGATGGTTACCATTGCAAAGTCAAAGGGTATCAGACTATCAGTTCACGAAAATGCACGTCACATGTTGTCATGGCAACATGATCTGTATGAGCCTGGTAATATTCAAAAGGTCTAGAGAGCTGAAAAGTTGTGTGCAGACTCCTTGGCCAATGGGGATTCTAAATTGTAGATTTCGTGACCCTGTGACCCCAAATGGGGTCACCGGGGTCACATCCTTAAAAACCTATTTTCATCTTCTTCTCCAGTTCCAAAAGGTCTAGAGAGCTGAAAAGTTGTGTGAAGACTCCTTGGCCAATGGGGATTCTTAATTGGAGATTGTGTGACCCCGTGACCCCAAATGGGGTCACAGGGGTCACATCCTTTAAAACCTATTTTCATCTTCTTTTCCAGTTCCAAAAGGACTAGAGAGCTGAAAAGTTGTGTAGAGACTCTTTGGTCAAAGGTGATTCTTAATTGTAGGATTGGTGACCCTGTAACTCCAAATACGGGTCACAGGGGTCATGATCTAAAAACCTATTTTTTGCTTGTTAACAATGTATTACTTGATAACTTAGATATTCAACCTTAGATAATAAATCAAATCCTGATGAGCTACTGAGCCCATGGCTCTATTTTTCAAGGTCACCATGGCATTTTGACCGGCTTTCAGGCTCTTAACGTGTTATCTCATGAAGCATTGCATCCAAAGTCTTCAAATAAGGTGTCGGCCTACATTTGGGGAAGACTCAGATACCAGTCGATTATGGTGACCTTGACCTTAATTTCAAGGTCACAGCGACACTTTGACCACTTTTCGAACTCTTGTTAACATGATTACACAGATTGCTGACCTTATTTTCAAGGCACTTTGACCGGCTTTCAGCCTCTTGTTATTGACCCTTAGCATCCATTATCTTGAAATTTGACATCTATCATTAGGGAATTATACAGACACTAGTCAACTTTTAGTGCACACCATTCTTGTTAATGCTATATCATAAACCTTAGCACCCAATGTCTTCACATTTGATGTCATAATGACATTTTTACCAGAAATGCAATATAAGAAGAACCACATTTAGAAAATGTGTCTTATATGACTCAATGTTGGAGGCGGGGGACATTGCCATGTTAGTGGCAAACACTTGTTTTGTATGTTTCAAATAAGATTGTAAATTACGTTTGACCCATTGGCATCGTCAATCGCGATGCATTGTCTGGTTTTCGATCAGAAATCACTACTTTTATCTTCATATCGTCAATATACTAAGTCGACTGTCATAAAAATAGTAGTTTTCGGTAACAGTCGGTACTTCTCAATAAAGTAACACCATTTATAACGTTTGGAATATGTGACCCCCAACAACACAATGGAAGTCTAAGCACATTGGGCCCTTCATCATCTGAACAGAATGTGGCTGTTTTCCCCAGAGAATGACTGTGGCACAAGATAATGCTCTGCAGAAGTTCTACACCAATATTGACTTTTCGTTATGTCTGCATGCTGTTCAACACGTTAACATCATGTCAACAAAATTTGAATGCTCTGATATTTTTAATTTCCTCAATACAGCGATCAGTAATTATGAAATTGTTTCAGTGGTCTCACTTTTCTTTTGCTGTTCAGCACAGGGTATATTTTCATATCATTTTGACTACATATGCAGAATTATTTGTAAACTAACCGAAGCATAACAGTTATATTTGCATGTATCAATTTGCCTCACCTTCTGACTTCATTAGTTGACCAGCGTACGTCAAAATTAAAAAAATTATTTATTTCAGATCTTATATTGTTTGTTGTTTTCATATCACTTTGAGCACTGTATATTGCAAATGTCAATATGTTGTGACACACTCATGTCGTGATAGTCCGCCCACCAATCCGAATCCCGCAGTGTCTGAATGGCAGCAATCTGTAACCAAACTAATCTCTATATTAACTCAATAACTGTTGATTCATTTATCTGTTGATTCCGTTTCCGAATTCAATCACCAGTTAGCTGTAACGGATTAGTTAACCCTTACGTTGCGTATATATATTTTACCATTTTTAGCCCCTGTGGCGGAATTTACAGGCTCGCAGCTCGCAGCAGTAGTTTGAGCTTAGGCACTAACGAGCTCTGCTGGCGGAATTTCCAGGCGACGATTCCGGTACCGTTTTTACGAAATATACCGCATCTGCATGGCGAATAAGGACAAATTCAAGTAGCGACACCCGTACACAAATGGCTAATTCATGTTAAAGGTGGACTCGTGCTTAGAAATCACCAAGATATTGTTCCCAGGACACATACTTTATTCCTTGAGTGAGAGCGTACATGCCTCCATGCCCGGCCGGTACATGGGTATCACTAACACTGCGCATGCGTCTCCACGCAAAGCCACTCACACTTCTCTATACATTCCTTGCAGACACCCATACGTATCCATACGTTAACACACTCCCAATTTTTCTATTTTGTTATAGTCTTATAAAACTGAAAAGAAAACATGTCAAAACATACATAGAAATTCAATCATTATTTTTTGTTGTTGTTATTTGTCCTTAAGAAATAAAGGATATTAAAAGTCCTGGGAATATAAATATTATAATTGAATTATTGAGGAAGTCTTTAGGTATTTTGTCATGGCTCTTTGTACAGTCACATATATGATAGTTTTCCCGATCTGAGGCACTCGAGAAGCTGGGCGGCACTAGCTCCCTTCTTCGTCATACAGTCTGATAGTTGTTGAGTTGTTTCAACCCAGTGAACATTGGTTATCACATTCTGTTGTAACATTTGCTTGATACTGGCAATATCAACCCGCAAACGTTTCTCACTCACAAGTTTTGTCGAATGTATGTTCTCAAACAGTGATTTGTTGTCCGTAAAACAGTCAATTGGTATTACGTTGGTGTTTCTTCTCATAAGAACTTCACTGAGGAGATGTCCAAGATAACAGGCGGAATCTAGTCCATCAACCATAGCTAATGTCTCAGCTGCCAGTGTACTTCTCACTACTCTCTGTATTTTGTTGGCTTTCCACGCAAGCGGACAACTTTGACACATTCCATCTGACAAAAGAATGATGAAACCACATGCACTTGAAACTCCATCATTCAGATTAGCATATGATGCATCACAGAATAATTTTATTCTTAGATCTGAACAACCATCAAACTTAGGAAAATAGAGAGGAAAGTTCTCATATTTCAATTTCTTCAAGGTCTTGTTGGCCCTAAGAATATCACTGACGCGAGGATGCTTTATTGCTGTACTAAGTTCCAAAACGTCAAAACAAATATCAGGCCTTGTCTGGTTTCCTACCCAGCTTAACTGTCCGATCAAACTTCTGAGATAACCAATTTCTTCTTTATTGAGATCATCATCTTTCTGCGCTGAGCGACTTGTCGATAGAGGAATAGGCTGTATTCCGTTGATGTAGGACCACTGATCAAAGACAACTCCTTGAGCCTGTTTGATTTCCATGCCAATGTATTTAAACATCATTTTCCCTTCCTTTCCAATCCTGAATGATGATCTTATTTTATCAATGACAGTGGTTTCAAATGAAAGTGCTCCAGACCAAATGAAATCATCCACATGCATCAGGAAAAGTCCCTCTAACTTATCACTGTACCAGTAAAATAAAGCTGGATCTATTGACGATTGCAAACACCCTGCTTTCAGCAATTCTTCTCTAACACTGAAATACCACTTCCTTGATGCATCATTGAGTCCATAAACGCATTTTCTCAGTTTCCACAATTTTCCATTAGCATCAGCCTCAGAGGGTGGCTTGAGGTAAATGTCAAGATCAATTCCATGTCCTTGCAAGAAGGCTGCTTTAATATCTATAGTGTTTAATTGCCATCCAAAAGTTGAGGATAGAGATAACAAAATTTTGAGAGTGTCTTTCCCTGCAGTTGGTGAATCACTTTGTATTTCTATCGTTTCTTCAAAACCACGAACAACTAACCTGGCCTTATTAATCAGCTTTCCATCCTGTTGTTTTTCAGTCAGCACCCACCTGGTAGACATTTGAGGTTGTCCATGATCAGTAACTTCTTCATAGACACTAAAGTTTTTCCAATTGTCTAATTCTGATTGTTTTGCATCATCAACACTGTTTGATACGACAAGAAAGACATTATTATCATCAGAATGTTCATCAACATGATTAATGTTACCTTCTGTTGGTTGAACTAATTCCCATGACGTCACTCCTGTCTCAAAGTTCAGTGATTTAACGTCTTGACTATCATTGTCCTTGATGTTAAACCAAGCTTTATTTCTTCCATGCACTTTGCCACCTCTACTAATCACTGTTGCGGAAACCCAGTTATCATCACCCACAGGCAGATACCTTATTTCCATGTGTGGTTTAGGCAATACAGGCTGAACAACTTGCCTCGGTTGATCAAAGTTGTGAGATTCGTTGATTTGACTGTCGTCAAAGGTCAATTCTGCCTCTTGATTATGAGACGTAAATTCTTTCCTGCCATTGCCATTGTCTTTGTCTACACTACATGTATTTTCCTCCTTTTGATTGTAGAATTCTTCACCTACCCTGTTAAGTCTACATGGATGTACTCTAACATACACACTACCATGTCTGACAAACACTATTTTACCATCCTGTCCTATCACTTTTCCAGGTCCTCGCCATATTCCATTGCGCTGGTAGTAGACAGTCTCGCCTGGCTGGAAGGGAACACCTGACGCCCGTACTTGATGTCTCAAAGCGCGTCTTATTCTTTCAGATGATTCAGCCTCTATGAAAGCCTTTCTGCTGCTGTGTATGCCACTCAGATGTTTAGCAAACATTTCACTTACAGTCTTTCCCTCCAGTGCAGGGGGTCTGTCAACGAGCACGGATGGCAAGTTTGGATTGCATCCAAAAATAAGCTGATAGGGACTGAATCCATGTATCATTTGAAGAGAATTCTTTGCATTGATAGCCCATACGATTGCAGTTTCGAGATCAAGTTTTGGATTGTCTGCTAACATCTTCTGTACACAGTCATCAAGGACTGCATGATTCCTTTCACAAGTTCCATTCTGCCAAGGACTCTGGGCTGCTGTTGTACACACTTGAATATTAAGATTTTCTGCCATGTCTCTGACAATGTCATTAGCAAATTCACCTCCGTTGTCCGTTAGAATTTTCCCTGGCACACCAAAACCACTGCCGACCCATAACAGAAGAATTTTATTCACAATAGTTTCAGGTAGTTTGTTGTAGATGACTGTTGCCAAACTAAATCTAGTAGCAAGATCCACCATGTGTAGAAAATATATCCCAGCTTTCCACTCCTTCAGGTCAAGTGCAACTACTTCGTTGAATTTAGTCGCCATTGGCAAACACACAACAGGTTTTGGAAGAGTTTTCTTGAATTTCTTGCAGACATCACAAGTAACACTTACATTCTCCACAAGATCACCCATGCTTTCCTCATAACAACCTGCATCCTGCAAAAGGAGTTTTAATCTATGGCTTGACGGGTGACCAAACTGTTTGTGGAGCTTAGTTACAATCTTCTGTTTCTCATGTTCTGATTTTTCTGATACATTGAAGAAAATTTCTGACACTTGAATTGGTGAGATGTTATCAGATAATGAAACACAATAATGTCCCGAAGAGGTACATTGTAACTCAATATCCTGTCCTAAAATATTTGCCCTGTCATTTTCAAGGTCTAACTTAACACGGGCCTCTTTCATGGCTGGTTTTCCAAGTAAAAGTGGAATGTCACTACTCACAACATCAGTTGTAATTGAACAATTCTGTCCTGCAAGTTTACATGGAAAGGTAACTTTCTTAATTGACTTCAATTTCTCCCCACCACCAAATTTGAAGATTTTATCACTTTTGGAAACTATCACTTTCCTGCGTTGATCTTTATCTAAATTGTCAACATAATTGTCAAGCCAGTTTTCACCTGCGACTGTTGATGTGCAACCGCTGTCAAGAACTGCAGAATTTATTGCTTCACACATCAAAACTTCCATCTCTTCTTGTTTGTTTCCTGTAAAAAGCACAGCTTCTTCATTAATTTTCATATTTTCATAAGAGTCTGGACAGTCTCTAGCAAAATGGTAAATTGATTCGCAAATAACACACCTTTGTGGGCCATCTTCTCCTATTGGGTTGAGAATTCGTTGTCCTCTCCCTCTCTGTCTAGTATTTTGAAATTGTGTGGAATAATAACCTCTCCTTCCACGACGACTGTTTCTACTACGACGCGGCCCATATGCATGACCTCGTGTGAAGTAAGCAGTTGCTTGAGTTTCATCTGTCATATATACTGGTTCAACTTTAATAGTTGGACAAGAAAAACTTGAGTTTGGCATAGATTGTTTCCCAAAGAATTTTCTTAATGATAATGACATCTGTTTGAAGAGAGTTGCTGAATCCTTATAATCAACACCAGTGAGAACTAGTTGTCGATCTTTGTGTTCTAGACCTGAACCATCAAGAAGACGAAATGCTAAAACAGATTCTGGAAGTGTCATTTGGAATTTCTTAGTTTTATTATAGAGTTTCTCAAATTCTGAAACGTACGTTTCCATGCTCATGTTTGGTGCTCTTTTAAATCTATCAAAGTCACTATATACCTCGTATGCTGCTGTTATTTCGTCCTTCTTGTAAATTCCATCCAAAAATGCAAGAAGAAGTTTCACGCCATTTTTATCACCAAGTTTCGCCGCTCCTAGTTCATTGAACACTTTATCACGAATGTTATCCGTTTCTGGCAATGAGAGAGCTATTGCCGCACCTTGTTTTTCTTCTCCTAGGTCTGTCACTGTCTGCCACACCTTTACTTCTTCAACCCATGGACTATAAGGCTTATCATCGATAAACGCTGGTGGAATTCTGTAATTTCCGGTCGCCATTTTGCTTCAGCTGTTCAGTCACGCTCGCTCGCTTCACTTCGCTATTTCGCCATTAATGTCCTGTCACTCACTTGGGAACTATAACCACGCTCTGCAACCATTTTTAAAGGTGGACTCGTGCTTAGAAATCACCAAGATATTGTTCCCAGGACACATACTTTATTCCTTGAGTGAGAGCGTACATGCCTCCATGCCCGGCCGGTACATGGGTATCACTAACACTGCGCATGCGTCTCCACGCAAAGCCACTCACACTTCTCTATACATTCCTTGCAGACACCCATACGTATCCATACGTTAACAATTCACACCCGAAACTTTGAATGAATTTTCTTTCGTTTTTATTCTATTACTTTCGAAAGATTGTCTTTAATTCGGGCCTCGTAACATCATAAATACCAAACCGAAAAAAAATCCATTTATATATGGAATTGAAGACAAGATGTCTAGCTTCACAATGATATAAAAATTATTAGAACGCGACCTTTGGTTATAATTCTATAGCTATGTAAAGTTTGTCTTTATTTCCACCTATCAAATCGTAAATACTTACAACATGTATGTTGCATTGCAAACGGTCGTTCATCGCACTTTTCCAAGAAATCATAATTTCGAACCAGTTGACAAATAAGCACATGTCAACCCAAATATGGTTATGTTGTTTGACTTTTCAAATAAACGCTAACCTCGAACCATAACTGATGAAAAGATGTTGATTAGTTTGTGTGCCGTTTGGTTTCACATGCCTCTCAGAAAGGTAAAATTGTATCTTTATTTCTGTGAATAAATATGTGCATTTTGTATAGAATAAAAGATTATTCTTTTCTGTTCATTGTGATATAAAAATTATGAAAATGCATTCAGTATTTTAGCTGTGATAAATGTGTAAGAAGTTGTGAAAATCGCTGATTGTTTCAAAATTTATGAAGTGTAAACATGACCTTTTTCACGGCGCTTGCTGTGTCTTTATTATTTTTTTGACATTTGCTAATTTTATATGGGAATGTAGTCCATTGTTTCCCCTTTATTTTGCCGTATTTTTTTTTTAAAACAAACAATTCGCTCACATGATATGAAGTGCGGGAGTAAGGTGATTTGCCGATTTTTTGTGATGCGAGGCAGATAGCAGGTACGGGCGAGACAAACCCAAGGCAATGCAAACACGTGGGTGAAAATAGCCCCAAGCGAAATAAGGCTTCGGAAGCGAAGCACGACAAAATTGGCCTTTTGTAAAGCTAATTATCGATGCGTTACGGGTCAACAATGCACACGCAATTTGGTGTGAATTTTACTGATATTTCGAGCGGACATTGACAAAGACTCGTTATCGTGGCTAACTGCGAGATGTATGTAAACAAGTTTTCATGTGGCGATCCACGGACACACTTCGTCTCGCATTTCGCCTGGGGGGCAAATATAATTATTACTGACCCGGTAAATTCACTAAGTCCAACGTACACATCTGGCCAAGGGGTCTAACATTTTTCTCTAAGAGCCTCCCGGATAATTCCGGGACCCGCAAATTAAGGGTTAATTTGACATGTTCTCTTTCAAGGTCATAGGTCAAGAGTTCTGAAATCACTAAAAAAAATCCTTGTTAACATGAAAAATATTTGTGCTCTTATTTGGTATATTGACTATGGAGAAAAGCCAAGATTTGATACGATTTTTGCTAAAATCAGTGAAAGGTCAAGGTCACAACTTAAGAGTGTATTTGCAAACATAGAACCACTGTCCTGCAGCTATGAAGTAGTCTGGGGTATATAGCGATCAGCGTGTCTGTGCATCCGTCTGTCTGCACCATAGAACCACCGTCCTGCAGCTACAAGTGTTACCAGTTGTGGCTGCATCCCCCACACCCCCTGCATCAAGGTCAACACTAAAGATGGCTTGCTGTTTATTGTAGGATTTTGAATTTGATTTGGTTTATTCTTTCCAAAATATTAATAGATTTTAATATTTCAAAAGTGGTATGCATTCTTTTTATGGGAGATAACTGGTTTTTTTTTTCACGTGCTTCGACTCGATATGCATATAAACGGTGTGTTTTCTTTTTAAATAATAATCATATTCAACATTCCACCTCCAATATTCGCTACATATTCTAAAAGCTAGATATCGTATTTCCAAAAACTATATATATAGTCTTATTTTCATTCAAGAAGTGTAAAACTCTCATTCGAATGTAACATGTTGACTATTGTTACATTTTCGATTGTTTTGCAGTCAATCTAGAATCTAAACTCGACTCGACTACATCTACTGTAATCTACAGAAATAAAAAGTATAAATAAGTAGATCCTGAAATGCCGTTACTTCTGAGTGAGTGAATTCAAGTCAATCAAGAAACCAACAGTTATGCTTGACAATAATTCATCGTTGTCGGCCCATCTCCCAACTGACAGGTCCCCTTCATGTCTCGGATGGTAACTAGGTTGAAGCGATGCATCTCTCCACAGTACCATATATAATCAATAGTTTCATCCCCCCTCTTCCTTCCCTCGCGTCTCTGTGTAGCTACTGACCCTTGACATTTGCTCCTCGATTCTCCTGTGTAAACTGACCCTCTTCCTTCCCTCGCGTCTCTGTGTAGCTACTGACCCTTGACATTTGCTCCTCGATTCTCCTGTGTAAACTGACCCTCTTCCCCCCCCCCCCCCCCCCCTCGCGTCTGTGTAGCTACTGAACCTTGACATTTGCTCCTCGATTCTCCTGTGTAAACTGACCCTCTTCCTTCCCTCGCGTCTCTGTGTAGCTACTGACCCTTGACATTTGTTCCTCGATTCTCCTGTGTAAACTGACCCTCTTCCTTCCCTCGCGTCTCTGTGTAGCTACTGACCCTTGACATTTGCTCCTCGATTCTCCTGTGTAAACTGACCCTCTTCCTTCCCTCGCGTCTCTGTGTAGCTACTGACCCTTGACATTTGCTCCTCGATTCTCCTGTGTAAACTGAACTGCTTCTCTTCAATCAGCTTGTCTTCAATCAAAGACCAACTTCAGTTTCTAAATGTTTTAAATTTTAATCATTTTTAATCTTCAGTTAAATTTGAAACAGTAACATTTGCATGAACAAACATCCAAGATATTGTTTGTGTATAAAGTCACTCTAAATGATTCTGGAAGGTCTAATTGAAAGTTGGCTAAGGAGTAGAGAATTTGTTAGACTGAATTAGTTATTAATTGAAATAATGAATGACTAAATTCACCTTCAGAAATTGGTAAACATGTGTTCTGTGTCAGTTTGAATCTCTATATAGTGGCATCGTTTGCACTTGAGAGACTGTAGAAAATATCGGTATTAAACTAAAACGTTGATAATGATTTCGGGACTGGAAAACAGGCAATATTTATTCACTTTGAGTATTTCTTCCACATGTCATGTGATCAGTCGGACAAGTTCAGCATGAGCAAGCAATCAATCGCTGGCCATTGGGCTTTATGTATATAAGATTCAGTGTCAGATTTCAGTACAAATAATTTCACTCAACTTGAATATTCATCCTCAATCAACAACTATTTATCATGTTTCCAATGAAAACTGCCCAATATCATTATACGCAGAATCCAAAACTTCATGTCCCAATGCACAGTTTGTATATGACCAACATCATTTTACGCAGAATCCAAAACTTCATGTCCCAATGCACAGTATGTATATGACCAACATCATTATACGCAGAATCCCAAACCTCATTTCCCAATGCACAGTATGTATATGACCAACATCATTTTACGCAGAATCCCAAACTTCATGTCCCAATGCACAGTATGTATATGACCAACATCATTATACGCAGAATCCAAAACTTCATGTCCCAATGCACAGTATGTATATGACCAACAACATTTTACGCAGAATCCAAAACTTCATGTCCAATTGCACAGTATGTATATGACCAACATCATTATCAACCCATATTTGTCTTTTTGTCTTTTGTATATAAGTTCCAAAAATTATGTTTGCATTGTCCAGTTTTCAATCAGAAATCACTACTTTTACCTTTATATTGTCACCATATAAACTGAATTGACTTGTCAAAATGGTAATTTTTGGCAACAGTCAAGTATGTCTGCATAAAATAACACAATTTACAACGTTTGGCATATACTGAGCTATACTATTAAGTACACAATTTCCATTTGTGGCAAGAACAATAGGCAAATAGACAAGGAAAAAGTTGGTATACAGGTAACATAATGAAAATGGATTATTAAACTTACTTTATATTTGGAATTAGTGTCAACCATTCTGAGTGATCAGTTTCTAGTATTCACACGGGATTGGTCGCTGTTACAAGATTAAGTGAAATATCCTGAGGTCCACACATAGAGTTAAGGGAGATAAGTAGAACATCTATGCAAGACCGGTGTCAATGGTTCGCAGGTTTCACTACAGCGCCTCGCCACAATTGTTGCTGGCTTTCTCCCTGCAATAATACTAAGCGCTGTGATGTGAGTGAAATGTAAAACTAGTAATCAGCTCCCCTCTGTAGAAGACTATACAATTTATGTAGGACTCTGTCTGGCTGCTACCTATATCAATGAGCTCCCCTCTGTAGAAGCCCGCCGCTAATGGCTGCAATACTGCCGAAGCGACGTTAAACATTAACTCACTCACTCACTCACTCACTGTAGAAGCCTATACAATTTCTGTAGGACTCTGGCTGCTACCTATATCAATGAGCTCCCCTCTGTAGAAGCCTGTACAATTTCTGTAGGACTCTGTCTGGCTGCTACCTTTATCAATCAGCTCCCCTCTGTAGAAGACTATACAATTTCTGTAGGACTCTGTCTGGCTGCTACCTATATCAATTAGCTCCCCTCTGTAGAAGACTATACAATTTCTGTAGGACTCTGGCTGGCTGCTACCTATATCAGATAGGGTCTCCAAGTAAATTTACTGCTACTCTTTGAACTTTAGTGGAACTAAAGCTATATGTTAGGGGAGTGTTTCATGAGGAATGAGTTCAGAGTTGATTACAGCACATGAAATAAGAGTTTGTAATTTCCTGGTGCGTGTGGTACTTGAATGAAAATCAATGACGTGTGTGTATTGTAGTACCACTAGTTCACAGAGGCAGGCTCATTGCGTGAGACAAGCTTTCCACCTCCCTATCAGGAGAGTTCGTTTTGTCTGGGTTTGTGCTGTGAGAGCTGTCAAGAGTTTTCAATTGTCGAGATGAATGGTCATGGCTTATAGAATATTGAATGTTGTTTTGAAAGATGAGTTTGTGGACAAATATATTGGAATTTTTGTCAAAACTGGTTTCTTTGATCTCAATATGAATTTTGACCTTTCTGGTTATCTCCTGTTATTAAGATTCCATTTTGGCAAGTTAAGACCTTTTAATATTCAGAAGAAAATGAATTGTTTTAGGTTTTATCAAGGAGTAGAATAATTAACTCTATCACAACAACCTTGCCAATTGTTCTAGTTTGTAAAGTTGAGTACCAAACTTGAAGATCTTTATCAGTGCTTCATCCAGTATCTCTGTATTTTCTTCCCCGAAAACATTCCCATTGTATGAAGGAAGTTCAGTGTAATTTTCTGAATTAATATGCCAAATAGAGATGCCAGTACAGAAAATTAGACATAAAATGAAAGGTATTGAGTGGTTTGTGACAAGGAAAATTTTAAATCAGGCTTGAATGTTCGTGAAGTCATTGTGATGAGTTGACAAATCAGTTACAATCACAACAATTTATTATTTTAGTTTGTACAATATAATGTTTATTTTTTAATGGAAAAAAAACATCATTACACAACCCGATAAGCCGTATCCATAGAAAACGGTTATCAGTATTGTACAAAAATGGTGCGATGTCTAAAGCAACATAGGTGTGCAACTATTCAGTGTTGCGTATATTTATAGGTCTTGTGCGAGCTTGAGAGTTCAAACCGCAAGATGATTGACCATTCCATCATTGTACCATAATTAAAACTCCACCCTGAGTGTTTATTAAGTATCGCTACATAAGTAAGATCACTCAACTACCTTCTAGCAGCCATTTTAATGTGAACACCTTAAAATGGCCGCTCGATGGGAAATGGACTCGTATGACGTAACCAAACCATATAAATTCATTTTAAAACTCCTTAATTATTCAGGAGTGTTATGTATTCATTGGTCACATAATATGTATTTTTGTGAGAGCACTTTATATCAGTAAGAAAATCGTGCTACAGCGCCTTTAACTTGCAACTATTTTTATAAAGAAACAATCCATTGTATAATGAATGTGTACATTTTGAATTACACATGAAAGAAAACATTAAAGTAACAATGTGTTCATTTTGAATTACACATGAAAGAAAACATTAAAGTAACAATGTGTTCATTGTGAAAGGAGTATCAGTTGAAAAGATTATAAAGTAGTTTGGTCATGAGCAAGGATACACTATCTAGTTTAGAATGTTTTATTGTGTATGAGAGTAGGCCTCTATTTTCTGTAGAGCTTTAATTGGTTAATCCCTTGAATTATCTGATGAATATTTGAGTGAAACATTTCATTTCCTAAATCACTGTAAAAAGTTAATTAATTATGTTAATTAATGATAGTTTACAATGGAAATTATAAGATAAATAGAATTTACTATCCCTGTTTATGAAAACAATAAGGGAAACGTCAAAATGCCATGTTGACAAGCCATTGAATCAGTATTTGCTGTTGTTAGCCTTGTGTACTGTATGGAAAGGATTACAAGAGGAAAGTTTGAAAGTAATGTTGACCTACCGCTTCCACAGCAAGGAATCATGGTATATCCAACAGAACTTGTTCAATAATCGACAAGCGTGGATGGACACTCCCAGTGGATCTAAACTTGGAGCTAACGGAACAATCACAGATTGCTGTTTCTCATCACGTTATGGAAAGATGCTTTAGTTGACTTAATTGATCCGATAGTTTATAACTCGTGTTATCCATGGTAACGCCGAGCTCGGATAACTTCTGATTGCGACATGCCTGGCAGCATGGTCACCGTGGGGTTGTGATGTTGGGTTGTTTCCTTCGGACTCCCTCCCTCCCCTACCCACCTGTAGTGCAGAGTTTTAACCAGTCGGCCAAAGATCAATAGTTGACATTCATCACATCTTGTCTTTCTAACAGCCTTGTGCACCCAGTCGGTGACCGCTACAAACAAATGCTTCTCTCCTTCTGATGCTGTGCTCCATTGTGTTTACGAGAATAGGGATGGACGATATAAGTCTGCAGTGATTGCGGTTTTCTGGTTCTTGATAGGATAAATGGCAATAAGAATTGTTCTGTTCCTATTTACACAAGTAGTCCTCTTTGCTCAACAGTAATTTCAACAAGTTGGATCATTAGTAGTCTTTGATCAGTGGTGAAAAGTTTTCTTTCTTTTTGTGTCATTTTGTCGTTTGATTTGTCAAAGGTATGCTTGTGACTTGCTACTTCTAGTGTATTTTCCATTGATTTTGATATTTTGTATCAACCCTGTGTGTCTTAGAGGAATTGTCTTTCTTCAGTGACAATAGGGTATTAATGAGTTGAGAATTGGCCACGCAGAATGTTTTTTGCAGACAAAGAATTTGATTATGAAGTGATTGTAGATGAGTGTTTTTGTGAGCCAAGTAGGAGAGGTAATGTGCGAACAGTTAACTATTAAAGTTGATGAATATTTTATTGTTTATCTGAAAGTAGTTGCAACATGTGACATCTCAAGTGAATCAATTTCATTTGTCTGTTTAATACAAATTTGCAGGTTTTATCTTGTACCATGGTTACAAATTTGCTTGATTCCACCAGTGTTCAAAGTTCAGACACTCTAATAACCACCAGATGTTGCATATTTTGCATTTATTATGTTCCCTAACGAAAATAAATCTGTAAGTATTACAGATTTTGTCTTGGCCCTGATTTTTAGAGAGCAATTAAACACTTTGATATTTCTGTTCTGAACCAAAGGTATACCATGAAATTAAATTATAAAATAAAATTATTAAATTATTTGATTATAAAATTATAACAGTCCTAAGATAATCTTAGCAGATATTACAGTTTTGTACTTCAGACTATATTTTTCCACTAAGAGTTTTAAAAGTTGAGATCTGAACAACTGTTTGAACAAATATACCACTGTCCACTTGTTGCCCACATCTGGAGATCTGGACAATACTTTATCTGGAGTGTTCCAGCTCATCCACTGTCCACTTGTTGCCCACATCTGGAGATCTGGACAACACTTTATCTGGAGTGTTCCAGCTCATCAGTTTTGGTCTCTTGTCTCAATAAACCTTTATTTGAATTTGGACTTCTTTGTGTACTCCGTCTTGTAGAAGTAGGCTGTAAAATTGATTTGAGGTAATTGCAACCTTTATCCTTAGACCCATCAATTGCTTGTCTTTGCAACATTAAATATGAGGCGATTGCAGTTCTGGTTTGTTTTCAAATTGTTTCTCCAGCATGAGCTGACTATTGATTGGAACAAGATGCCTCTGTTTTTCTCGCCCATAAATTGTTGAACTATTTGTTATCTTGAAAACTGACAGATTTTGTTTTGATGTCAGTTGTGATATTTATCATACTGGGCTTCCTATCACACACTAACTTTTACTTTACTGTGGTTAACAACAAATCCAAATATTTTACATTGCACTTAGGTGAGTTTCAGTCAACTTTATACTTGTTTAGAATTATAAATTTTTGTCAAGAGAACTTTATAAATGAGTAGATATTAGGTATATTTGCTTGTTGTCCCCCGCCGCCGCGAAGCGAGGAGCTGGGGACATGGTATTCAGCTCCGTATGTCCATCCGTCCGTACGTCCGTCCCGCTTCTTGTCAGCGCGATATCTAATGAACCGCTCAACCTAGAATCTTCAAACTTGGTACCAGTCTTCATCTGGGGAATACGCAGACCTGAAAAGTTTTTGGTGACATTGACGTCATTTTCAAGGTCACGGCGAGACTTTGACCAGTTTTGAAAATGTTGTTAGCGCGATATCTAATGAACCCCTCAACCTAGAATCTTCAAACTTGGTACCAGTCTTCATCTTGGTAATACGCAGACCTGAACAGTTTTTGGTGACCTTGACGTCATTTTCAAGGTCACGGCGAGACTTTGACCAGTTTTGAAAATGTTGTTAGCGCGATATCTAATGAACCGCTCAACCTAGAATCTTCAAACTTGGTACCAGTCTTCATCTGGGGAATACGCAGACCTGAAAAGTTTTTGGTGACCTTGACGTTATTTTCAAGGTCACGGCGAGACTTTGACCAGTTTTGAAAATGTTGTTAGCACGATATCTAATGAACCGCTCAACCTAGAATCTTCAAACTTGGTACCAGTCTTCATCTGGGGAATACGCAGACCTGAAAAGTTTTCGGTGACATTGACCTCATTTTCAAGGTCACGGCGAGACTTTGACCAGTTTTGAAAATGTTGTTAGCACGATATCTAATGAACCGCTCAATCTAGAATCTTCAAACTTGGTACCAGTCTTCATCTGGGGAATACGCAGGCCTGAAAAGTTTTCGGTGACATTGACCTCATTTTCAAGGTCAGAGGGAGACTTTGACCAGTTTTGAAAATGTTGTTAGCGCAATATCTCATGAACCCTTTGACCTAGAGTCTTCAAACTTGGTACCAGTCTTCATCTGGGGAATACGTAGACCTGAAAAGTTTTTGGTGACCTTGACCTCATTTTCAAGGTCAGAGGGAGACTTTGACCAGTTTTGAAAATGTTGTTAGTGCGATTCCTCATTAACCGCTAGAACTATTGGTTTTAAATTTAGTATCAGTCTTCATTTGGGGAATATACAGAAACCAGTCGATTTGGTTGACCTTGAAATTATTTTCAAGGTCACTACAAGACTGATTGTCAAATGTTAGCAAGATATCTCATGAACTGCTGTACCTAGAGTCTTCAAATTTGGTACCTGTCTTCATTTGGGGAATACGCAGACACCAATCGATTTGGGTGACCTTGACCCCGTTTTCAAGGTCACTACAAGACTTTGACCATTTTAAAACTTGTGCCCGATATAACAATAATTGAATCAAACATGTAAATGTCACTACTACTCGGTACAAGCTGTGTGTCCATTCTTTTAACTCATTTCTTAATTGCGGCGGGGGACATGGTCACGTTTGTGACAATTACTTGTTAAGTTATGTGTTTGTTATTATTTTCTGTTCACAATTGACAACTTTCAACAAGAAGTTATGAGTATTTGTCTGTATATATATACACATGTTTCAATATTTAAATTTGTGTGGAAAAGCAAACTTGCAGATTGGAATATTCAGAGAATAAAATTGATTTAAAAAAACCTGCAAGTAAACTTTTGAAAAATTATTCCAAGCTATCTGGTCACAGCCCAAGAATTGATTAGACGATATGAGGTGACTGACCAACAATGGTGTTATGATAATTGCCTCAATAAGCAGCCAACTCGAACCATAACTTAACGTGAAACTGCCATGTTGACACCTACAAGACGTGAACGTTTCTCATTACAATATGATAAGCTTTAGATTGACATGGTCTCAGGCTGTGATGATTGACTGTGATCCCGTGAGCTGGAAGTGAAGATGAATAGCATGCTGTATAAGACTTGATGATTGACTGTGATCTCGTGAGCTTGAAGTGAAGATGAATATCATGCTGTATAAGACAGTTGATGATTGACTGTGATCTCGTGAGCTTGAAGTGAAGATGAATATCATGCTGTATAAGACTGTTGATGATTGACTGTGATCTCGTGAGCTTGAAGTGAAGATGAATATCATGCTGTATAAGACAGTTGATGATTGACTGTGATCTCGTGAGCTTGAAGTGAAGATGAATATCATGCTGTATAAGACTGTTGATGATTGACTGTGATCTCGTGAGCTTGAAGTGAAGATGAATATCATGCTGTATAAGACAGTTGATGATTGACTGTCATCTCGTGAGCTTGAAGTGAAGATGAATAGCATGCTGTATAAGACAGTTGATGATATTATGTGGTGAGACTTAAGCGAGACCAGTCGGTGGAATTGTTTATGAGCAATTACCTACTTTTATATACCAGTCATCCAGCGCCAGACGT
Source organism: Gibbula magus (assembly GCA_936450465.1). NCBI lineage: Eukaryota > Metazoa > Mollusca > Gastropoda > Trochida > Trochidae > Gibbula > Gibbula magus. The sequence continues at coordinate 602,033 of OW388289.1, read as the reverse complement.
AAGCTAATGAAATCAGCAGCTCAGGTGTCTGGAAATACATGCAATTGCCTTTTATAGGTCTGTTATTTCAGAATATTTAATAATGATGAACATGAAAAATGAGTCATCTGGATACCACAAATATATTCTGTAGTTCAAGTGGAGTTGACGGAACAGCTTTACATCGTATTGATCGGATCATGTTGTTCTGGGAAAGTAATTTTTCATAAATGAATATTGAAATAAAAAGTTATGCAAGATGATGAAAACCAACTTTGACACACATATTTTCAAATTTGTGCATATTTACTGATGCAGGGGAATATCATTTCTTTTGTATGATGTTTTTTTTTGCCTTTCTTCGTTTTAAAAATTTTCAGGCAAATAAGCAAAAAATTGCTTATTACATCGCCTTATTATGGAGTTGTTTGTTTCAGATGTTGATGGATCCAATGGGTGGGATCGTCATGACCAACGATGGCAACGCCATCCTTCGTGAGGTCAGTGGATGCTTAGTCAGCTGTTAACAAGTTTCCATTGGTGAAATATAGATCAACCAAGTAAAAGAGTCTATATAACTGTGAACATTTCTTTTCTGAGGCCTGTCTTTGAAATCACATGTGCCAAACTGCAAGGGAACAACTTCTGCTTGAATTCATGTTTTTAAATGTTATACATTGGAATAGATTCTATTCTGATGATATTGCATTGACCAGGCTTAATTCACTGTTGGGTTTCATGTTTGCTCATATATTTCTCAAAATATTAACTAAACTGACAACTTTTGTTTTGTAACTTTTGAAACATCTTGAATGTTGGATAATAGCGAAGTAATTATCACCAAGCTAATAGACAATGAGCTTCGCTGCTCTCACTTGATTATCTCCGCTATGTAGGGTATATTGTTCGTAACTCTTCATCTCCGCTATGTAGGGTATTTTCCTCGTATCTCTTCATCACCGCTATGTAGGGTATTTTCCTCGTAACTCTTCATCACCGCTATGTAGGGTATTTTCCTCGTAACTCTTCATCAACGCTATGTAGGGTATTTTCCTCGTAACTCTTCATCTCCGCTATGTAGGGTATTTTCCTCGTAACTCTTCACCACTTTGTAGGGTATTTTCCTCGTAACTCTTCATCTCCGCTATGTAGGGTATTTTCCTCGTAACTCTTCATCACCGCTATGTAGGGTATTTTCCTCGTAACTCTTCATCACCGCTATGTAGGGTATTTTCCTCGTAACTCTTCATCTCCGCTATGTAGGGTATTTTCCTCGTAACTCTTCATCACCGCTATGTAGGGTATCTTCCTCGTAACTCTTCATCTCCGCTATGTAGGGTATTTTCCTCGTAACTCTTCATCACCGCTATGTAGGGTATTTTCCTCGTAACTCTTCATCTCCGCTATGTAAGGTATTTTCCTCGTAACTCTTCATCACCGCTATGTAGGGTATTCTGTCGTAACTCTTCATCTCCGCTATGTAGGGTATTTTCCTCGTAACTCTTCATCTCCGCTATGTAGAGTATTTTCGTCGTAACTCTTCATCACCGCTATGTAGGGTATTTTCGTCGTAACTCTTCATCACCGCTATGTAGGGTATTTTCCTCGTAACTCTTCATCTCCGCTATGTAGGGTATTTTCCTCGTAACTCTTCATCGCCGCTATGTAGGGTATTTTCTTCGTAACTCTTCATCACTGCTATGTAGGGTATTTTCCTCGTAACTCTTCATCACCGCTATGTAGGGTATATTCGTCGTAACTCTTCATCACAGCTATGTAGGGTATTTTCCTCGTAACTCTTCATCTCCGCTATGTAGGGTATTTTCGTCGTAACTCTTCATCACCGCTATGTAGGGTATTTTCGTCGTAACTCTTCATCACCGCTATGTAGGGTATTTTCGTCGTAACTCTTCATCTCCGCTATGTAGGGTATTTTCCTCGTTACTCTTCATCTCCGCTATGTAGGGTATTTTCCTCGTAACTCTTCATCTCCGGCTCTGATTACGCCAAAATAGTGTGAGAATGATGCCTGGGAAGTTAATTAACTTTGATCTAGTGTTAATAAGCTCTTTTGTATTGATTTCACTCTACCTGAAAGGATGTTATTGGCAACTTAAAGAGATGACTCCACCCTCGTCTATTGATCTGTCCGTTTCTCTAGGTAGAACAGTTTAAATCATCATGTGCTTCATTGTGTGACAGATCACATCATTGTTTAACATGTGTTCTTGTAAGTAACTATAAGCATACATATCTTACTCTTAGTATTGTTTTCAACATGTCCCCTTATCCCGACAAAAAAATGATCTCCAATATTACAATCAAGAGTCTTGGTACCTTTTCACAACCTAATGTACTTTTACCAGTATGTAGTGGGATTGCTTCGTGAAATTTTAGATTGTTGTCCTCCGCAGACGCGGAGCTGGGGATATAGTTTTCAGCTCCGTACATCCGTCCCGTTTCTTGTTAGCGCGATTTGGGTGACCTTGACCTCATTTGCAAGATCAATACAAGACTTTGATCACTTTTTATGCTGCCGAATCGGAGATTCTGGGGGTATATTGTTTTTCACCTGTCTGTCTGTCTGTCTGTCTGTCTGTCGATCTGTGTGTTTGTCCACAAAAACTTTAACCTTGGCCATAACTTTGGATTGCTCAGAGCTAGGGCTTTCATACTTGGCATGTGCATTTCTTGTGATGAGACCTTCAGATGAGGTCATCATATTTTACCTCTTGACCTTGACCTGCAGTGGACATCTTCAGAAAACTTTAACCTTGGCCATAACTTTGGATTGCTCAGAGCTATGGCTTTCATACTTGGCATGTGCATACCTTATGATGAGACCTTTCAGATGAGGTCATCATATTTCAGAAAACTTTAACCTTGGCCATAACTTTGGTGTATCCGGTGGCATCCGTGTTTAACAAACACATCTTGTTCTAAATGTTCTTAGCCTGATATATAATAACAATTGAATCAAACCTGTTATGGTCATTACTTGGTACAAGCTGTGTGTCCACCCTTTTAGCTGATTTCTTAATTGATTCACCTGAATGTTTCAGATCAACGTTCAACACCCAGCTGCCAAGTCGATGATCGAAGTAGCTCGCACACAGGATGAGGAGACTGGAGATGGAACCAAATCCGTCATCATCCTCGGTAGGTGTCCGCCAAACTAATGATTTAATATCCGTCATCATCTTTGGTAGGTGTCCGCCAAAGAAATGATTTAATATCAGTCTACGCCTATGAATTTATCATTTCATTCAAAAACAGTGGAGAAGACATTAGAATTTAGCAAAGTCAGTCTACCGTCATGTTCAGTCCTAGAATCTGGAAACAGTATTGCAGTGTTCCCGCTGAAACTCTCGGTACAGTGTACGGACAGTGGTAATTTTTACCGGTACATACAGAATTTCACCGGTACCATACAATCTCGAAAATAAATATAACAATAATGACATGGCTTCAAAATTACATAGTTCGCGTATTCCCTTGTGTTACCTGTTTTCGTGGTAATAAAATACACGCCGTAACACGGTACTATCGTTTAGTGATAACGATACATGTTGATTATATGAATTATCACTAGGTTGCAAAGTATATATCACGGTGGTATTATAAAATGGTGTCTGCGAAAGAATTTTGTATGGAAATACTTCTCACAAACTTACTCTTGTGTGCAGGTAAAGTGCGATCATAAGGGGGGTGGTTTCAAAGATTTTTTTACGAAATAAATCCTTCAATATTCATTAAAGAATATAATTGCTTATGTAATTTTCCTATATTTGACTATAGTACAAATAACTTACCTACATAACGAGGGTAAGGTGAAATGCGTAATTAATACAAGAATATAATTCAAACAAATGCCTTTACTTTCATCGCAATAAAGCTCCAAAATGAATGTTATACAGCCCCCGCTATTCAGAAAGCTGCTCAGTGCATGTCTGTTGTAAAAGTTGCAGGGTGCTTCGTTTGTCAAACTGAATGATGCTACAGTTTTAAAATGTACACTAATTATGTGATATAATGATATTGTTCGTAGAAAGATAACAATCTAAGAGCTTTCATGACTCATATTATGTCTGAATTGTGGATACTGTACGGCCTGACAGAAAAAGAAAAAAAAATCTCATCAGTGATTTGGAAATGAATTTGTTTTATTCACACTCGCCGATTGATCCGTGATGAACTGACCTTTTGACTAGTATTTTTTTTACATTTCAATTTATTTGTGGAACTTCATAATTATTGAAAATTAACCGAGATATATTGAATATTTTAATTTAATTCATGACGGAAAAGTTTGTAGTTTGCATTATGGGAAAAGGATCGTTTCATGAAAATGCCGTGAATAATGAATGCCACGCACCTGAAACACAAACATTTTTTTAAAAGTTTTACAATCTGGAAATATATATCTGTAAACTCTACACAAACACATTCACAAACAGACTGAAACAGTATCATATCGGACACAAATCAAGTTGGCTAACACTCGTGTGTTGGAAATCCTGTTTGGTTCTCTGCCATTCGATTGGTGTGACGTCACAATATTGTCCTTATACTGACCAATGGGAGTGCCGTATTGCTCGATCTCTACGTCAAAAGATTCCCCTTCATGTTCTGACATCTTGTCTTGGTTGGGGAATCGGGTTGAGTTTAAAATGTCAAGAAAACAAATGAAGATTGCAAACAAATTCAAATGGTTTATTAGTCAAGGTTCAGATCAGTGATTTGAATGTACACTGTACCGACAAGGTTATAAAATACCGGTACACCCCCAAAATGATCGGTAAAAAAACGGTAATTACCGCTTAACGGGAACACTGTATTGCCAAACTTTTAGAAACTGAAAATGGTTGTGGGTCGATGTTCTATTTGTGGATCTTTATCTGTTTTTATAATTTGTGAATAACAAACATGATACATAACAAACTTGAATATTTTGCAGAGTCTTTTAAGATTATTTCCGAGATTTAGATCAATTCACATATTCAGATAAAAATAAATTTGAGAGATTAAGATTGTTTCAGATATTCATATACTTATAGAAATAAATTTCAGAGATTCAGATAGTTTCAGAGATTCAAGTCATTTCGGAAATTCAGGTCATTTAAGAGATTTAAGTCATTTAAGAGATTCAGGTCATTTAAGAGTTTCAGGTCGTTTCAGCGATTCAGGCAATTTCAGAGATTCAGATCATTTCAGAGATTCAGAGTTGTAAAATGGAAGTCATATGACATATCTCAAAGACTTCTTTAACCTTCAATCTTTCAGCTGGTGAAGTTCTATCCGTGGCCCAGCCCTTCCTTGAACAACAGATGCACCCGACTGTGATAATTGCAGCGTTCAGGCAGGCCCTTGAGGACATGCTCGAGCACCTCCGAGACAAAGTCAGGTGTGTGTCAGACCCCCTTTCTTCTTGATGAACACAATGGCTCATTTCTTGGAACTCTCAATTGTTTTTGTGAGAATGATTTTGTATAACAAACTCTTTCTCCTAAATGTTGATTTAGCCTTTATATGCAGTTTTCAATAGTAAATGTCAAAGCAATCTTGAAAGTTTTTTAATATTCCAAAATAAGGGAGTAAGCTTTCAGTTTGGTGACTGTTTACTTAAATTTGCTGATTTACATTATAGCATCAGCATCGACACATCCGACCGGGAACAAATGTTGAAGATCGTCAAGAGTTGTCTGGGAACAAAATTCATCAGCAAGTGGTAAGTAGTGGTTACAGAGCACATTTTGACGAAGATTAAATTTCATTGATCATCAACCACTTATAATAAAAAATATTGATCATTCTTTATTCACTGGTTTCTATTTCTTTAATTGAGGTATACACCAAGTGAAAAAGAAATTCTGTGAATATACAGTGTTCATAGATTTTGTATGCCTTCTAGAATGTCGCTTCAATATTTAAACTTTTTTGCTTTGAATTAATTGCAACACACATAAGCATGATGATCATAGTCTTATTTGCCCAGAAGCTTTGTATTCAATGCAGTTGAATTCAGTTTGACTAAAATTTGCAAACCCTTTTGATATTTAAACATCAGATTTCTTTTAAATATTTAGTTTGAAAGTTGGTACTTGTATATTATTCCTTTCTAAATAGTAAACGAATCGGCATTATAAACGGCTTCAGTAATATGTATCATGTTGAATAAAAGGGTTTGAAAATAACAATCTATGGCTAGCTGTTGTTAGAAGTGAAGTTGAAAAGTTGAAATTTAGGTACAAGATTTGTATGTATGTTTGTCGGCCTCCAGGATGGACTTATCGTGTCAGATTGCTCTCGACGCTACACAAACAGTCTCATTGGAGGAGGGTGGAAGGCGCGAAATAGACATCAAGAGATACGCCAAGGTGGAAAAGGTCAGTTGTTGTCGTCGTCAGCATATATAATCCTTCAAAATGCTTTGAGTGTAACTCCCAACCAGATTTGAGAACTGTTTCTTTTATTGGTTTACACATAACTGACAAGTTTGGCCTACGTCAATTTTATGCAATAGATAAGCAACTTCGGTCTCAGAGTTATCTCCCTTCAGTCTCCGAACATTCATGCAACCAGGTTTACGCATATAACTTGCCAGTATGGTCTATGTCAATTTCATGCAATAGATAAGCAACTTCATTCAGTTGTAATCAACCTACCTAACATGTTTGTGTAGTCACTTGTTTGTGCAGTCACTTGTTTGTGCAGTCACATGTTTGTGTAGTCACTTGTTTGTGTAGTAACTTGTTTGTGCATTCACTTGTTTGTGCAGTCACTTGTTTGTGTAGTCACTTGTTTGTGCAGTCACATGTTTGTGCAGTCACTTGTTTGTGTAGTCAGTTGTTTGTGTAGTAACATGTTCATCTCGGCTTGTTTCAGATTCCTGGTGGATTAATTGAAGACTCAAAGGTTCTTAATGGTATCATGATCAATAAAGATGTCGTTCATCAAAAAATGAAGAGGTTTGTATGCTTACAGTGACTCTTCTGTTCTGTTGAATAAATAAATACTTAGATTTGACCATTGAAAATCATTTTTGAAATGGGTATGTCTTTTAATTGTGACATTTCTTTTACAGGAAAATAGTCAACCCAAGAATCGTTCTTCTCGACTGTAATCTAGAGTATAAAAAAGGAGAAAGTGTTGTAAGTATTGCTCATAATTTTAACTATGGTTTTATGAAAGATATACACTAGTAATCTCATTTATATCTTTGAAGAGTAAAAACTGCTGTAGTTATGCTGTTGAAATATTTTGATATGTTATATATTCTATTTTATTTTATTTTCAGACTAATATTGAAATAACAAGAGAAGAAGACTTTACGTAAGTATTGCTCTCAGCTCCGTGTTTGTAGGATGCTCCAAGTCAGAAAAGACAACGTAATTGGGCCAACTGATACTTCCTTCCTTGAACAATTTCCATCCTAGAGCTTTATTTAATAGAAGATTGCTTGTTTGGGTACACTTATATCGAGACAAGCTTGGTATTGTGTAAGACATTCAATATGTACATCTGACCTGCTCCAACTCTTCCACAGGAAGATGCTGCAGCTCGAGGAAGACTACATCCGGAAAACGTGTGACGAGGTGCTCGCCGTCAAACCAGATCTCGTCATCACAGAGAAGGGCGTGTCGGATCTCGCTCAACACTTCTTCGTCAAGGCAGGTGTCTCGGTCATCAGGAGGGTGCGAAAGACGGACAATAACAGAATAGCAAGGTGTGTATTCTGATAACTGATTAAAATGTTCATCACTTGATGTTAACCCACTAATAATCTCTCCCGGATTTACTGTTTCTTCCTGAATGGACAGTCCATTGTATTGAACGTGCAGTGAGGAAACAGTTTTGTCTATGTAGATACTGCTGTCTTTTGAATGCTGCTATAGAGAATGTGAAGAAATCCAACTTTGTCAGCTTATTTCTGACTTTGTATTCGCTGACTTCACTTACAATATCAAGACAAATGAGTCACATCAATAAACCTTGCACCTCTCATCCAGCCTCTTCCTTTTAGACAAGCAATGTTGAATCCTTTGGTTTTGAATTTTCAAGTTGTTCTGTTTGAGGAGTGCTTCAGATAGTTGAATGTAATGAATGCCAATTTAGTATTTGAGAGGGGAACGACGGCACTTCATGTACTTGAAGGTCAAATCAAACTGGCGAGTCCTTTTCCGGTTAATAATATATCCATGCTGGTTTTTTTGTTCTGAATTTTAGCTTATTGAGCTAGGTGCAAAGAGAGATTTGCATTGAGTTCATATGAATGGTCTTCATTAAATGAAATTCAATATAAGCATGATTTATTGTTTAAGATTCTCAATGACAAAATTTAATACTGAAAGTTGACAAAGATGCACTTTAATGTCATGGGATTTAGGATCTATTCCTGATTTTATCGCTGTGAAGACTTGTTGTTTTCGTTTCATCACAGATGAGAAAATAGTCGAGAGAGGTGATATATTCTCACAACAGTTTTACGGTTAAGGGAGAATCCATTGTATTGAAACGTGCAGTGAGGAAACAGTTTTGTCTATGTAGATATTGCTGTGGTTTGAATACTGCTATAGAGATAAGTGAAGAAATCCAACTTTGTCAGCTTATTTCTGACTTTGTATTCGCTGACTTCACTTACAATATCAACCGTGAATTAAAAATGTCCAAAACAAGTCAGATCAAGATACCTTGCAAGAGTTCTAGAAGAGTTATCTCCCTTCAGGAAGCATTGAATCCATTGCCTGCTGTTGTTCAGTTAGAAGAGTGCTTTAGAGAGCTTTCACCTGATTGATTGTTCTGAGACTTCAGAAGTGTATGTATATTTTTATGTTCTGAGACTTCAGAAGTGTATACATACATATACATTCTGTGAACAGAGCATGTGGAGCTACAATCGCCAACCGAACAGACGAGTTGAAGGAAGACGATGTTGGTCTGGGCTGTGGATTGTTTGAGATCGAGAAGATCGGTGATGAGTGAGTATCGTTTACATTTCATCTAACTCTGATTGTGCTTTGTTTCTAATTTATGAGAACAAACATTTGAAACCCTACATTTCTGATGTTTAATGTGCTCACCAAGTGTGAGGACGTATATTTACGTTTCTCAAAACAGAACAATGTTTAGATCCCAAACTAGATATGTTTATGTCATAGTCACTCAATTAGCAAATTATTAACACCATAGCTTTCTTGAATTCTCTGGGCGGGATAGCGCAGTGGTTAGCGCAATCGGCTTTGGATCAAGAGGTCCGGGGTTCGAATCCCGCCTGGAGTACGGCAACTTTGTCTGCAGTAGAGAACTGTTCTACACGCATTAAGGTTTGGGTGCAATGCTACATTGAATTTCAGAGAAGTACAACCCATGGTTCGCTAGTTCCAGCCTTTGCTTGCAGATTTCACCGAATTGCATAGCCACATGGCATTGCATGCTTTCTTCCTGCCATAATACTAGCAGCCGTGATGTAAGTGAAATAATCTTGAAAGCGGCATTAAACCCCAACTCACCTCACCTCACCTCCTTGAATTCTTCAAATTTCTTTTTGAGAGGGAAATGAGGGAGAAATTTTTATAATTAGGAGGAATTTGTATGATTAGGAGGAATAATATTTATAAAAAGGTCACAGGATAAATAACTTCACATGTCTCTCCGCATATAGCTGCAATATTGCCCAATTGGTGTTAAGCTCACTCATGATAAGATCGGATACATGATTTTTAGTGTGAATGCTGTGATCACGTCTCCAAGATTTTACGCTGTGTTTTTATGGTCTTGTATGAGGTAAAGAAAGAAAAGTCTAGATGAGTTGGCTCATGTGCTGCAGATACTTCACGTTCCTGCTGGAGTGCAAGGAGCCCAAGGCCTGTACGATCCTGCTGCGCGGCGCCAGTAAGGACATCCTCAACGAGGTCGAGAGGAACCTGCAGGACGCCATGAATGTTGCACGCAACGTCATGATGGAACCACTCCTTGTCCCCGGGGGCGGTGCTACAGAGATGGCTCTCGCCCAGGTGAATAGGCTACTGTTATGATGAATAGGCTACTGTTATGATGAATAGGCTACTGTTATGATGAATAGGCTACTGTTATGATGAATATATTACTGTTATGATGTATAGGCTACTGTTATGATGAATAGGCTACTGTTATGATGAATAGGCTACTGTTATGATGAATAGGCTACTGTTATGATGAATAGGCTACTGTTATGATGAATAAAATGGGATTAATTATAGTCACCAGTGTAAAATATGTTCTTCGGAATCGGTGCAGATTATAAGTATGTTAAAGTTGCTAGTTTTAATCCTCTGAATCCATGGCAGGGCTAGCTTGTTACTTCATGTTCGTGTCACATTGGTGACTAAATTTGTTTCTGTGTGCTCAAAGTGACAAATGATTGTTTAACCTGCCACCATATCACTCCCCACAGGCCCTGAATGAGAAGGCGAAAAGTATCACAGGAGTGCACCAGTGGCCCTACCGAGCCATCTCTCGGGCTCTCGAGGTCGTGCCTCGCACACTCATACAGAACTGTGGAGCCAACACCATCAGAACAATTACTGCTCTCAGGGTACGTACCACACTAATAAACCGCAATTATTAAAAGATTGATTAAAAACTAATCGCAAAGTCTGCCGCTGTGATGTCAGTGAAATTCTCTTGGAGGCAATGTGTATCACCTCACCTAACGAAGAAGTAAAAAAAACAACCTAAAGCCAAAAACATTATTGACACTAACAGAGAAAGTGATTTGTTTCTATCATGTCGGTAGTATGTTATTGACGATAATCAGACCTCATTTACGTTTATATGTGTATATGTTGTAGGCGAAGCACGCTAAGCCAGAGAGCAACACATGGGGAATAGACGGAGAGAATGGAGTTATAGTGGACATGAAGGACTTCGGAGTGTGGGAACCCATCTCCGTCAAGATGCAAGTGATCAAGACCGCCATCGAGGTTAGTCTTATGTTCATTTTATACTTTTAGGGCATATCATTTATTTCTGTGTGCGGATGTTTCTCTGCAATACCGATATCATAATGTTCGCACATCAGCTGTTTTCAGCCTCCGTCCTGGACTTTGATTGGTTGTCTTTGATAAATCTTCATCCTTCCTTCCTGCAAAGAAAATCAGCTTTCATTAAAGTTCAGAGGTTGCGAAATGTACCCTTGACTCCATTGAAATTTAAAGGTTTTTGGCTATACTTGATTCCAATACATAATGTAGAGTCTTGTATCGATTTGTAACCAAATTCATTACCTCCATGAAGTTATAAAAGTGAACATCAAAGCATCTTGTGTAGAACTTATGATGTTATGTTGTCTCCAGACTGCAGTGCTGCTACTAAGGATAGACGACATCGTGTCTGGAGTAAAGAAGCAGGGAGCCGGTGACGCAGCTGCCCAGAGCGCCGCCCCACAGGCATCAGAGGGACCTGAACCTTGACCTTTGACCTGACCTAACCTCGCTTCTACACTCTCCTCCCACCCGGCAAGAATCGAACACTCGGTCTCCCCAGCTCGACAATACTGCAGGACAAGCCTGGACATTCAACACTTCCACAGTTCTAGATTCTCCCTTACATTTTGCTAAGTGTTTCAACTGCTTCTAATTTCTCTATCAGAACAATGGTTCCTTGGAAAAGCATTCATGTATTATTTTGATGCTTTGTTGGAGGCAAGTCTCATGAACATTACCATTGGTTTCGTCTGTCATGCATATCATAAATCATGTGCATATATCATTGAAGATGACGTCGGATATTGCTGAACTTTTCCCTTGCTGTAACAAGTAGGGAGTGTTGTTAACCACACCTGCAGTCAATTGGGTTGTAAGATTTGGAGCATCAAGATTTCTGGCGAACATCTTTGAATTAATATAATACATTTGCACGTATAAACTGTCCTGTAGTTGAACAATTCTATGATTGTCATGGTTACTCCTTGTTTCCATGACAACCATAGAAAGGAGTGTGCTGATTGTTACTATATTGCTTTCATCATGTCAAGTGCTATTCTGTTATTCATTTGTGTCCATTTCCTGATTTGATTTGGGCATTACTTTTGTATACAAAGCTCGAAACAAAGAAATAAAAACATGGATTCCGAAATGATTTGTCTTGTTACTTTTTGTTTTCAATCAACTTCATTCAGTGATTGAAAAACCCTGAGACTGAATCAGTTAATGCGGTGTTTATCTTTATTGGACAGTTGCATGGCTATATTTAGCAGCTCCGACTAAGTCGAAGCTGCTATCAGTTTTTGCGCCGCGTTTTGTATTGGCTATAACTTTTTTCCTATTAGGTTTTGAGAACTCATATACATAACTTCTTACTTATACCCCTGGGGAATTTTTTTGACATGTTCACATTCAAGGTCTAAGGTCAAGGTCACGAGTTCTGAAATCTCTAAAAAATTCCTTGTAAACAGGATAACTTGAAAAATATTTGTGCTATCAGGCTCCTCTTTGGTGTATATCAACTATGGAGAAAGGCCAAGATTTGAAAAGGTTTTCGCTAACATCCGACAAAGGTCAAGGTCATAGCGAGGTCACAACTTACGCATGCTTTTGCGAAAATGTCTTATTTTAACTATTAACACTTTGAATCATTACATGATTGTGATACACAATGAAAAGTGATCACTGATTGTGTGACCTTGAATTTTAAAGGTCAAGGTCACGAGATATGGTCATGCTAACCAGTTCTGAAATCACTCAGTAACTTTTTTTCCATGAAGATATTAACACCTCATATAGATAACTTAATTTCTTTCTTATACACCTGGTGAATGATTTTGACATGTTCACATTCAAGGTCAAAGGTCAAGGTCATGAGTTCTGAAATAACTACAACAATCCTTGTTAACATGATAACTTCAAACTTTTTTTGTGCTATTAGGCTCTCATTTGGTATATATGAACTATGGAGAAAGACCAAGATTTGAAAACGTTTTCGCTAAAATCTGTCAAAGGTCAAGGTCACAGTGAGGTCAAAACTTAAGCATGCTTTTGTGAATATGCCGTATTTTAACTATGAACACTTTGAGTCATTGCATGATTGTTATAAGTGATGAAAAGTGATATTGGTTAAGGCCACGTTAATCCTTTGAAAAAAATTTTGAAAGAAGAAATAGGTTTTAAGAACAAACTTGTGAAAAGTGACCCCAGTGATGATTAGTAATAACTCGAATAATGAACAAATTTTTGTTAAAAATAATTCCCATTTTATTGATGCTGACGAGAAGGCGGAACAGGAAAAGGCGAGACCCTAACTTTCGGAGCTGCTCTGCTTTTGCGGTGTCCCGCAAACGCTAATCTAGTTTGTAAATATGTAATGGGTCATTAATTTAAAGGCACTATGTCACACCAATTGTTTTAAAATATAAATAATGCACGGATAATGCAGATCTCTCGATATTACAAACTATCTATCCTCAGGTAATGTATTATATTAGTTATCTGGAAAATATGTACGTATTCAGGTTTTAAAGTTTAAAAGACCGGAAGTATTTAATGCAACATTGAATTAAATCGCATGAACTAAAATATCAACAATATTAAGAAATTGCACCCAACCCGAAGACCAAAAACGGCAGTCGCTATCGTTAATGTAACAACAATGCTTACACTGCGTATTACAAACCGGTGAAGTTTCAGATACTCCTTAATGAAGACTATCCAATCTTTGTTGTCAGTTAAGAATACAATATATGCAGGAGCTAAATAAAATCCTAGCTCAGCCGTTTTCTACAATCTATATTTCCCATTTTGCACATCAGCGACTCTATTCGTGATATCCCTGAGTGACTTTGGTCGTCTCAACTATTTGATTATTGACTGCAGGTAAATTGTAAAGAATAATAAGTATTTTATTGCACCGAAAGGAAGCTAAAGTGAGTTAATATGTCCTCGTATGACCTAAAATAGCTTATTTGAATGCGAAAAGCATGCACTTGGGCCTTTAAGTGTCATGCCATATTGGAAATACATGACATTTAGATAGTGAACATCGCGGCTAATGGCTGCAATACTGCCGAAGCGGCGTTAAACAATAACTCACTCACTCACTAGATAGTGAACAAATCTAACATTGTTCATTGTACATTGAGGATCACACAACCTTCAATAGACTTGGGACTTGGCCGGAAAAAGTACAAGAATTTGTACTTCATTACCGGGGCTGCATGTATTTAGGCCCAGGGTTTAATTATGGATTTTGCTTACGGTATTTTGATAAAGTAACATTTTATTTGAATTTAAGCCCAGGGTCTAGATTTTCGAAGCTCTCTTAGCACAAAGACAGTCGTAAGTACCATACATTAACATTGGCTTACGACTATCTTAGCGCTAAGAGAGCTTAAAAAATCTAGGTCCAGGACTTCAAAAACGAAAAATGGCCTATATGGAGAACATTTGTCACTTAATGAACAGATACTGTTCAAAAGTAGTTATAAAAAGCAGCTGCTCAGAGTAGGATATATACACATCTTTTCTTGATATCGTTCGCAAGACCTTTACAAGAGAAAACACACATTTGAATATTAATGTAGACTTTGTTGTTAATATGATTGGGATCTTATAATAGTTCAAATAACACTTCCACAAAAACACAACAATAGTTTAATATGTCACAATTAGCTTAATGTGTACCGGTAATTATAAAATTTTACAAACATCCAGAGAAAATGTGTAAACCATATTTGGTTGTCCCTGTACAGGATGTCTTTACTGCCAATAGATCTGATAGGCTTTGTCAGTGCTTTGTTTTCAAACATTCTACTAATAAACATTTGTCATCAGAATATTTTGTAAATTAATGATGAATGTGTATACTATCATATGATACTCTGATAAATGTATTAACATAAATATATTAACAACAGTCCAATTTTACGATGAAGAACAATTCTTTTTTTGTAGGTTAAGAAATATTTTAAGCCCATGTGCTAAATAACGAGGGGTTAAATATGTCACCAAGAGTAAGGGGAATAAATATGTCACCAAGAGTAAGGGGAATAAATATGTCACCAAGAGTAAGGGGAATAAATATGTCACCAAGAGTTAGGGAATAAAGATGTCACCAAGAGTAAGGGAATAAATATGTCACCAAGAGTTAGGGAATAAAGATGTCACCAAGAGTAAGGGGAATAAAGATGTCACCAAGAGTAAGGGAATAAATATGTCACCAAGAGTAAGGGAATAAATATGTCACCAAGAGTTAGGGAATAAAGATGTCACCAAGAGTAAGGGAATAAATATGTCACCAAGAGTTAGGGAATAAAGATGTCACCAAGAGTAAGGGAATAAATATGTCACCAAGAGTTAGGGAATAAAGATGTCACCAAGAGTAAGGGGAATAAAGATGTCACCAAGAGTAGGGGAATAAAGATGTCACCAAGAGTAAGGGAATAAATATGTCACCAAGAGTAAGGGAAATAAAGATGTCACCAAGAGTAAGGGGAATAAAGATGCGAGCTGTTAATGTCCGTCCATTGCAGAATGAGAAGAGAGTGGTTACATTTTTCTGGGGTCAACGTTTGTGGGGCCAGGGGATGGATAGGCAATCTCTTGATGCCTCTTGTTTTTCTGGAGGTACTGCCCTTGTTCCCGGTCATCAACTCGGTTCAAGTTAATTCCAGACAGGACAGCTTTTCTAGAGAGCATAACCAAATTTAGTGTGAGGATTAAGGGCATAGATATAGGGATTGAGTTCGAAAATGAGAAGCACTCTGTTGTCTTACTTTAATTTTAATGAGAACCAATATGGTGGGGGATATTTATGATCTTGTTGTTTGTTTAGAAAATTATGTACTTTACATGCAATAATTCTTCACAAATATCAGAAGAGAACTGTTGAGCAGTCGGTGAGTTTGAGATGTTGTTCTACAATGACATAAAGTTCAGTCCATTGATGGTTTTATTGGTTGAAGATGATTCCATACTATCACAGGAAATTGAGGATTCCCAATATCTTACTGTAAACAATGTGTAAAACTATCAACACCTGCATACAAATTAACTGTCTATGCCTATTTTGTCACCATGGGCGTGGGTTGTTAAGGGATCATCTAAACCATATCACCCCTTGGCATTTGCATCTAATTTTTAGCTGAATAGCCCAATAAGCTTATGGCAATGCATGGTGTCTGGCGTCTGTCCGTCTGTCCATCCATAAACTTTTCACATTTTCGACTTCTTCTCCAGAACCAATAACTCTAGAGAGGGATCATCTTAACCATATCGCCCTGGGCTTTTGCATTTAATTTTGATCCCCTGCCGCGCATTAAGCGCGAAGCGGGGGATTTTGTATTCGGCTGTGTCCATCCGTACGAAATGGAATAACTCAAATACTATTCACTGGATTCTTTTCATATTTGTCCCCCGCCGGAACGGAGGACTATGTATTCAGCGGCGTCCGTACGTACGTACGTTCGTCACATTTCTTGTTTACGCGATATCTTATGAAGCGTTGCATCCAGAGTCTTCAAATTTGATGTCTGCCTACTTTGTGAGAAGACGCAGACACCAGTCAATTTTGGTGACCTTGGCCTTATTTTCAAGGTCACCAAGACACTTTGTCCACTTTTTGAACTCTTGTTTACACGATATCTCATGAAACTTTGCATCCAAAGTCTTCAAATTAGTTGTCAGCCTACATTTGGGAAAGACACAGACACCAGTTTATTTTGGTGACCGTGACCTTATTTTCAAGGTCACCGCAACACTTTGACCACTATTCTAACTCTTGTTTACGCGATACCTCATGCATCCAAAGTCTTAAAATTTGGTGTCTGCCTACATTGTGGGAAGACGCAGACACCAGTCAATTTTGGTGACCTTGGCCTTATTTTCAAGGTCACCACGGCCCTTTGACCACTCTTTGAACTCTTGTTAACGCGATATCTCATGAAACATTGCATCCAAAGTGTTCAAATTAGTTGTCAGCCTAAACTGTGGAAAGACACAGACACCAGTTTATTTTTGTGACCTTGACCTTTTTTCCAAGGTCACTGCGACACTTTGACCACTATTCTAACTCTTGACCGGTTGGACCAAATGTTTTCAAATTTGATGTCAGTCTACATTGGAGGATGACGCAGACACCAGTCTATTTGGTGACCTTGACCATATTTTCAAGGTCACCTCTACACTTTGACCACTTTTTGAACTCTTAACGCGATATCTCATGAAGTGTTGCATCCAAATTCTTCAAATTTGGTGTCAGCCTACATTGGGGGATGACACACACACCAGCTTAACCTTATTTTCAAGGTGACCACAACACTTTGACCACTTTTAGAACTCTTATTAACACGATATATCATGAACCCAAGCACCCAAAGTCTTAATATTTGCTGATCATCATGGCACTTTTTACCAGTAATGCAATATATAAAGTAGCTCCAATGATGTGTCTTACTAACTCAATGTCACCGGCGGAGGACATTGACATGTGAGTGTCAAACACTTGTTTGCATATGGGTTCATCATAGGAGGATTAATGTTCCTACAGAGGTTTGTGACCCTGACCTTCATTTCAAGGTCACAACGAGACTTTGTCATCTTGGCCTTGTCAGCGGGATATCACAATAACCATTCGCTGGATTCTCTTCATATTTTACACATAGCTTCTCAAAGGAAAGACGACGGGGTGATTAGATTTTGATGACCTTGACATTATTTTCAAGGTCACAGCGGAACTTTCAATTTTTCGACATGTTAATGTACATGTAAAGGTTGTCAGCAGGATATCTCAAGAACCATTCACCGTAATTTCATCATATCTTACACAATGCACCTCCTAGGGAAGACAAAGCGCTGATTAGATTTTGGTGACCTTGACATTATTCTCAAGGTCACAGTGGAGCGATGACTTTTTCGACATGTTTGACAGTCGGTTTTGCTGATCTTGACATTATTTTTCAATTTTGAAGTATTAATTTGCGGCGGGGGATCATGTCACCTTAGTGACAACTACTTGTTTAAAACTCAAATTAATTCATAACTTGGTTATTCAGGCTGTCAGATGTCTAGTCTGCCCTAGAACGTATCTGTCCAGGTCTTCAGCATGTAAGATTGATAGAAACTTTGCCCTACAAAGCCACACACTATCACCAAGGCTTTTATGCTGGACAAAAGTAGTTATTAATAAACGTAGATATTTTGAAATTTTTGAAATTATAAATAATGATGTATTCGTAACTTGACATCCTAATGATATCAATCCTAAAACATTCAATATCCCTATCTTATTTTGTCCAGTTTTACAAGAACAGTTCATTTGAGTACAAATCGTGTGGGAATGGAACATTCAAATATTGGTGAGTACTGGCCAAGGTGCGAGAGATCGAGATTACAAAAGATATTTCTCAATTTAGTTGAAAGTGATACAAGTATAAAACATACATATTTAATCTTGGGATAAAAAAAACATCTGGTATTTCCTATTCCATTAACAGGCGATACAGATAGTCTTGTCTACTTGAATTCTGTGTTAGAATACAGATAGTCTTGTCTATTTGAATTCTGTGTTAGAATACAGATAGTCTTGTCTACTTGAATTCTGTGTTAGAATACAGACAGTCTTGTCTACTTGAATTCTGTGTTAGAATACAAACAGTCTTGTCTACTTGAATTCTGTGTTAGAATACAGATAGTCTTGTTTACTTGAATTCTGTGTTAGAATACAGATAGTCTTGTCTACTTGAATTCTGTGTTAGAATACAGATAGTCTTGTCTACTTGATTTCTGTGTTAGAATACAGATAGTCTTGTCTACTTGAATTCTGTGTTAGAATACATATGAAAAAACCTGGTTATTAACGAGAGTATATTTGATGATATTTAAACCTTTTTGATTCGTCTGATAGCTGGAAATGTTTTGCTTTAGATGACGGTCAATACATTGTTGCCTACGATAATTGTAAAATCTCATACATTATTTCGTTTTGATAACCCCATTTGTTTACGTTGCAAAGCAAAATGGCAGAAATTTAATACTAAATGAAATACCGGAAATTGTTAGACAAACAGAAAACCTCGCCAAAATCGCTTCTGAAAACAAATACTTAAGAAATAGAGTTCATAATGTGTTTGCTCACTGGCTTATATGGTTAGTGCGTTCGGCTTCGGATCTAGAGGTCCATGATTAGAATCCTGCCAGGGGCACAGTAACTTTGTCTGAAGTAGAATACTGTTGTACACACAGTAAGGTGTGGGTGCAATGCTGCACTGAATTTCAGCGGAGTACCACCCATGGTTCACTAGTTCCATCTGCTGCTCGCAGGTTTAACCGCAAGGCATATCCACATGGTGTTGCGGCTTTCTCCCTGCCATAATTTTAGCAGCCGCGATATAAGTGAATACCCTTGAAAGCGGCGTCAAACCCCAACTCACCTCACCGGCTTATAAACGGTTTGGAAAGTGCAAATATACTGAACAGCAAAAGAAACGCGAGTGGTTTGTCATATCATTAGTAAATGTCAGAGAACATGTTGAGCTATTGGTACTGTAGAGTAGTCAAAGTCAAGTCAAAAGTTCTTTATTGTATTAATCACCAGTTCAATAACAAATTAAATGGGTACAAAGGTGATTGATTTTAACTTATCATCTCGATGAGATATGGCATAGGTAACATATTGTGCAAGTCTAAGAATGCTGTTATTGTTTTCAGAAGAAAGGATTTGTTTAAATGCTAAAGCAGGAGGCTTGGAAAGATAATAATCATGGATAAACTTTTTCCGTAAATCGTCGTAAGATTGACAAACAAAAAGAAAATGGATTTCGTCTTCAACGGCTACTTTACAAAATGGACATATTCTTTTGCTTTTGTCGATCGATTTGTACCTACCTTCATTAATCATTAAATTTGACAGACCTAATCTGAATCGTATCAATGAATACCTTAACTTCTTGGATGTTAAATGTGAAAGATATCTTTCGGGTTGGAGTAGGCTTTTAAAGAGTCTATATGAATCATAACGTGAGCTATTATCTAATGTCGACTGCCAATCTTGATTAAACATATTTAATGCTGTTTCTCGAAATTGATACAAGAAAAGGTTTATATTACCAACAGTCTGGCTCAGCCAAACAAAACCATAACCATGAGAAAACAAAAGATTTCGAACGTGGGATGCCCATGTTGCTTTCCCTAAATCATCTAAATGAACAAGCATGTTGTAAGCCTTCTTAGGTAGTCTATATTCATGCATACATATTATTTTTAACCAAATTTCAAACATCTAACATAAGCATTAATGTATAACGGGTATCTCCCTCATTCCCCATATGCAATACATGTTGGAGTCGACTGACCGACACAAAGGAACGTTTTACACGCTAACAGATGTACCTTTTCGATGCATTCAAAACGTTGGAATCCCCATATTTCTGATCCATAAAGTAAAATTGGTTGTATTTGACAATCAAAAAGTTTAAAATATATTTTAGGCGTTAACACGCCAAAATTATGCATAATTGAAAGCAAATTTATTAAAGCTTTCCTTGCTCTTAATGCTAAATCTGCAAGAGATTTCTTTAAATTTACTGTTGTATTAAACATAAATCCCAAATATTTATACTCGTTACTTACGATCACGGGCTGATTATCATGAAACCATTTTTCTTTAGATGCTACCGGCCCACCTTTTCTGAAAATTACAATATTTGTTTTATCCAAATAAACAGTTAATCTATATGTTTTAGAGTAGTGTTTTAAAATATTTAACTGGTTTTGTAGCCCAACTACTGTTTCTGAAATAAGGACAATATCATCGGCAAATAGAAGTATAAACATTTCTATCAGATCTGGGAACATTTGAACACCATGTTTCCCGTTCGTTATAACTTCATGGTATAAGTCATTGATAAAGAAGGAAAAGAGAATTGGACTGAGAACACAACCCTGTCGCAAGCCTATTGGACAATCAAAAAAGGCAGTCATATTTTCACCACAACGTACACAAGCTTTAACGTTTTCATACATTGACTTCAACAATTTATACATATTAGCAGATGAGGAAGACTGGCTTGGTAATTCACAGGCAACTTCATAACTATCAGAGAAATGTTGTTTCTTCTCTGGTAGATAAGGCCAAACGGGAACACTTCAATGACACGATTCAGAAGACATCTACACAAAAAGAAGTCTTCAGGGCTGCAAACAAACTTCTGTTTAGAGGAAAAAGCAAGCAACTGCCATCCTGTCCATCTCTGTCCGAATTGTGCACGACCTTCTCGGATTTCTTCATGGACAAAATAGAGACGATACGAACTAGTCTCGAGAGTGACATATCATCGCCATTGACACCAATCATAGTGGCAGGCATTGTCCCTCTGGAACATTTCCGACCTGTAACTACAGAAGAGGTACATAAGATGATCATTGCTGCTCCTGCAAAGTCGTGCAGTCTCGATGTCATGCCCACGTGGCTGTTCAAATCTATCCCTGATATCTCTGTCCCCTTCACAACACATGTTATCAACTCTTCACTTGGTGGAGGATGTGTACCAGCATCTCTGAAGAAAGCGGTAATAACTCCTCTTTTGAAAAAGCCCAATCTTGACAAAGACCAACTCCGAAACTATCGTCCTATTTCAAATTTGACGTTCGTGTCGAAGCTTTTGGAACGTGTTGTTGCAACAAGGTTAAAAGAGCATATCGCAGAACAACAGTGTCTAGAGCCCCTTCAATCGGCATACCGTGCCTTTCATAGCACGGAAACGGCACTCTTAAAGGTACAGGGTGACATTTTGCATACTCTTGACAACAACGGAGCTGCAATCTTAGTCCTCCTTGACTTATCGGCCGCGTTTGACACGGTCGATCATGAAATTCTCCTTGACACACTGAAGACAAAGGTTGGGCTCACGGGTATTGCATTGGAGTGGGTGAAATATTATCTGTCAAACAGGAGCCAATGTGTCGTAATAGGCGATCATTCATCCGAACCGAGAGAACTTCAATATGGTGTACCCCAGGGGTCCGTTTTGAGACCCTTGTTATTTACCATATACACGTCTTATCTGGGAGATATCATACGGCCATTCAACCTCAGTTTCCACCTTTACGCCGATGATACGCAACTCTATATTGCATTTCAACCTTTGAACAATCAGTCAGTTGTGGATTCTATACTGTCTATGGAGACCTGCATCGGTAGAATCAAATCTTGGATGACGTCACATTTCCTAAAACTGAATGGGGACAAAACCGAATTTCTAGTTATCAGTCCGAAACGCTTTAGACAACACATCTCTCTTCAAGCAATCAACATCGACGGTCACGTCATCACCCCTAGTCAGGAAGCCAGAAATCTGGGTGTAACGTTTGATTCGAAGATGTCCATGGAATCCCATGTTAACACGGTTTGCAGGTCATCATATTTCCACCTACGCAACATCGGTCTCATAAGGAAATATATAAACAGAAGTACTGCATCTGCTCTTGTGCGCGCACTTATTCTATCGCGTTTAGACTACTGCAATGCACTGTTGTATGGTCTTCCACAACATACTGTCAGTTCCCTACAGCGTGTTCAGAACATGGCGGCACGTGCCGTGTCTCGTACCAGACGGCGTGAACACATAACGCCAGTCCTGAAGGAGCTGCATTGGCTTCCGGTGAGGTACAGGATCAAATACAAAGTACTCTTGCTAGTTCATAAATGTCTGAACAATCTTGCACCTGGATATCTCTCTGGCATGTTGGTAAAATACCAACCGAACAGAAGTCTGCGATCTGAAGATCAATGCCTCCTGAAACCACTTTCATCAAAATCTCGCACCTACGGCGATCGATCGTTCCAAATTGCTGGACCCTGCCTATGGAATAAACTGCCCATTCAGTTGAGATCTGTTGAAGACCTGGAGTGCTTCAAGTCGTATCTGAAGACTTGGTTATTCCAAGAAGCATTCCCTTCGTAATATGTGATTAAATGTGACTTTTCTTTGTAGCTTTACTCAAAGCGCTGCTGAGCAGTGACAATGTTGCTGGAATCAGCGCTATACAAATGTTTTCATGTATGTATGTATGTATGTATTTTCCCTTTTAGACCAGAATTGCGTAAACAATACCAAAGTTTTGATCGATCAACCGAATCAAACGCTTTCTGGAAATCAACAAAAGCAACATATAGCTTACGCCTTCGTCGAGATAAGGATTTCTGAAGTTATGCAAACAGTGTAAATATATGATCTGATGTTGAATAATTTTTTCTGAAACCAGCTTGCGATTCTGGGATAATATGATTCATATTTGACCATCTTGAAAGTCTATTATTAAGGATTGTGTTGAAAACTTTCCCAAGTACACTCATGAGGGAAATACCTCTATAATTATCTGGGTTTGAACGATCACCTTTCTTATGTAGAGGAATAATAACTGACATTGTCCAATTGCTTGGAAATATACCTTTTACAAAAAGTGTATTGAAACACTTGTTTAGGAATGGCATGATGATAGACTGTGACGACTTCAACATTTCAACAACAAGTTGATCTAAACCAGCGGATTTTCTATTTTTTAAATGAAACAATGCTTCAGAAATTTCTTGATCTGTTATCGGTGAATCAAATAGAAGAGCTTCGGCATCTGTAGCATAATGAAATGTTTCACATGTTTCTTGATCCACACTACTGGCCGTAAACGAAGGATCGAGAACGGACTCATTTCTAAAAACTTTCTTGAAGTGGGTAAGCCATGTCGTTTCGGCAATATTGTTGTTTGATATTGGTGTATTCTTATATTTTCGTATTTGTCTCCAAAATTTTGCTGGGGAACTACTTGCATTGCATAATATCTCTACATTACGTTTACGCACATGATTTATATCTCCTACAGAAAGTTTTGTACCTATTTCTCTCTTTACAGTATAATCTCCTATCAGATTCGCTGCGATATCTTCTAAATTTTCTCAAAGATTTTCGTGCAACCCTCCTTGCGGACTTGCACTTTGCGTTTAAAGGCGTCCTTGATCTATGACGTGAATTCACTATACGTTTCTTCATGCAGCTACTAGAGTCTAAAATCATACGTATAAAATCATCTATTGCGTCCTCAACACAAACTTCTATTTTATCTAAGATTGGCTGAATTCCAGATTTATAATTTGATGTGAGAGTTTCCAAGAAAGAGTGACAAAACGCATCATTCCATACAATTTGTTCAGGTAAATAACTTGGCGATGGGTTACGATTGGGAGTATTCATTGTAGGAAATATACAAGTTAGTTCCACTGGTAAATGATCCCATTCTAATTGATCGCCTATATTCAGTTTACTGATATATTTGAAAAAGTCAGGAGTAGAGATAAAATAGTCACTAACGCTACTACCCTGTTGTCCTACGAAAGTAAATTCCACCCGTTCGTCCCCGAACACCCGGCCGTTAACATAAATAACTGAAAAGAATAGCAGAGGTCAAGCAGAATTTGACCGAACTTATTTATGACAGTATCATATGACTTTCTATTTTCAACTGGAGTATAATCATCATCATCATCATCATCATCAATTATACTTATACTTATATGTCTATCATCATTGCGAGAAAACTGGGGGTTATTGCTTTTACCTGTACGTGCGTTCATATCGCCGCACCACAAAATATGAGAATCTGCTAATTCACTCAAATTCGATAAAATAAAATCATCTACTTGATCAAGCTTGCATTTAGACTTAGCGTGATTATAATAAGATGAACCCTCTGGTGGTATGTATGTACATATCATGTTAATGTTTCTTTCTGTTGAAAATAGGTCTTTAGTGAAATTGAGACACACGAAATTATCTATATCACTTCTAATCAATGTACATGCTTTACTTAAAGACTGATGAACACATACACATACACCACCAGAAAGTCTGCCATACTCAGATAACTTTATAGCTTGGCTATAAAATATATCAAAGTTAGGTAACCAATCAACATTAGCAATACCATTAACAAAGGTTTCCACAAGACATATAACTTGGAAATAACATAAATAATCGATGAAGTCAGAGTCATAGATTTTGTTTTTAAGTCCATTCACATTCCAGCAGAGGAAGTTAAACGTTCCTTCACTTCTGTAATCCTCGCATTGTGTATTACGCTCTCTGTTACCGGTGTCACGCTTATCAGGACCATGTGTGATAAGATCCGGGCCTCGGCCAGCGTCCTATACTAACGGTGATGTTGGTTCGGTATCGGTACTAGTGGTAACGATACGATGTCTCTTCTGGTTGAATTTAACGCTCGTTGACTCTCAAGCTGAACCTGAAGTACCTGTCGCTGAACGTTCTTTTATGACCAGCTTCCCATCCTTGAAACATCCAAACTGATTTGTTCCCTTTAGTGTTTGAAGTTGCTGTCGTTGACGTGTTGTCAGGTCACTTGATATACCATATCCCTGTTCCTTGAGTGCTGGCCTTGCCTTAAGTGCTCTCACCTTGTCGTCAGACACCATTAGCTTCACAATAACAGGGCGAGGTCGTTCAGTGTTTTCACGTTGCTTTCCAAGACGATGAGCACGGTGGATATCGCATGACTGCCAGGTTTTAAAAGTAAGGCTGTTATTGAAAACAGAAAGCACCTTTTCTTTGCAAGCCATAGACTTCTCATTTTCTGATTCAGGCACGCCATACAGAATAACATTATCACGTCTGCTATAAGATTCTAATTTGTCGAGTTCATCATCAATGTGGGAAAATCTCGTGAAAACATCGTCAACTTTTTCAGATAAGGCATCAACGTCGTTATACACAACATCATGATTATGTTTAACATCAGTAATGACAGACTGTAGATCACTTACTCTTTTATCGAGATCAGCACACTTTGAATTAATGGATTTCACTTTGGATTTCAAGTCGATTAAACCCGTTTTGACGTCACGTAACTCATTCATGATAGTATCTCTCAACTCTTCCAATGTAAGTGGCCCGGGATTAGACTCAACGTCGTTAGCACACATGAGTAACTGTGCGACAACACCCGCAGGCGGGGTCTGACCTCCTAGCAAGCACGTCTGATCTGCACGTGAGGTGTGAGTCCATGTCGATATCTGATGTAGGTCAAATTCAAAACCCGTGACGCCACGTCTTGCACAACAGATTGTCGTTTCATTTGGTAAAAACGCATCAAAATCAAAGTTTTCACAGAATTGTAACGCATAGAATGATGTAGACAGATGAATCCCAAACAAAAGTAGGCAAACAATCAGTCTAAAGTGAAAATCCGAACCGGCCACATATGGCGAGTACTCACTGTCTCTATGAAGTGTGACTTGTCGGGTACCCTTCGGATGTGTAAAAGATCCGATCCTGGCTCTATACACATCGATTGAAATCATTTTCAAGACAGAAATGTTGTGAAATCACTTGTAAATTCAACACACCAAAAATGTGTAAACTGAAATAAGAAATAAATCGAGAAATATCTCTCAGCTCATCAACACACAGCTCACGCCACCAAGGGCACGTAACTCTTTCCACAGAACAGATGGTTACCATTGCTAAGTCAAATGGTATCAGTTCGCGAATTGCAGGTCTCACGTTGTCATGGTAACATGATCTGCATGAGCCTGGTAACATTCAAATTCCTCGTGCCGTAATCCGAGACTTGCTCTGTGAAAAGGACCCCAAATTGTGACTAGCCTCAATGATAAATTTTAGGAAACTGCGATATTGGCCGATTGCATGCTGAACAGTTTGCAAGGACTAAATGTGCTCGTGGAGCGCCTTGGTACCGAAACAGAATGCAATACCTTGAAGTTTTACCACGGACTTAAATTACATTAAGTCCGTGGTTTCACCAAAATGAGACCGAATAGAGCCATTCTGAATGAAATTCAAATGACGCCATAACGTCAAATCAACATTAGTAAAGATAGGGGTTTTGCTTCAAACAAGTTCATGGGAGTTCCAATTGCATTTTAGAGCACATTTGGCCCTTCATCATATGAATAGGAATGTGGCTGTTTTCCCAGAGAATGACTGTGGCAAAAGATAATGCTCTGCAATTTGAATGCTCTAATATTATAAATTTGCTGAATAAAGTTCAATCGGTATATGTATATAATGCCGTTTATATCAACATGAATTCACATAAAGGTTACAGTTCTATCGTATCTCTCAGGGCTATGTGACATTCGAAACTTTCCATCATCAAGCTGGTAAACTGCAGTACATGATCTGTGTGTCTCATTGAAGCCAACTATTGTTGAGGCAGACTGTTCATTCCATTAAAGTTCAATCGTATGTATCTATATGATGCTTCTTGCAATACAAGCCGATGCCCATGAGCCAACATCAGATATATACTCATTGAGGATTTTATATCTTCGTTTTATGGAATCAATCTAAATTTATGAGTCCGTGCTCAAACTGAAATAGAATACGAATGTAGACAGAATATAGAATGTAGAACATTTAACATCTCACTTAGACGTCGTTGCCCGTAGCAACCATTCATAAAAGTGTCCTGTTCATTAGCATATCAGAACTGTTTCTTCAAAATAGTCCTGTTATCTGACACAAACGCTAAACGTTTGATTCACTAAGATCATCACGTAAGAAAACGATTTTTGTTATGTTATACACAATGCGAATACTTCAATCCATTGACTGACTTCTGCCAGAAAATGCACCAGAAAGAATAGACCTAACAAATAAATATGACTTTGAAATATTTTCTACTACAAATTCACAACAACCCTAATGCTTAGAAAGTTATATTAGAAATGGTAAATCGAGTAGTTTGAAGTATAGAAATAAGCGTAATATACAATTCAGATAATATACAAATAATCAATTTATAAGAATGTTCAAGTTCAACTTCAAGTACAATTGAAAATCCAGCCGATTTTAATCATATTTAGTAGGCACCTTCAATTTCCATTGACGCAGAACCACGCTTATAAGGCAAATGAATCATCCAAAACCAATCAAGAAATTGACAGTGAAATTTCGTCGCAAATTACCAGGATGTTCATAAACTGCACGAACCCACACTACTTGAACATTCACTTCCTGCGCTCATCGTGTACCTCTCACATACGATAGGTGTCTTCTGTGTGAAACATTATCAGATGAAATATGGCTCACTATGGTAGCCGGCAGGAATAGGAAGAGGAGCTTCCTCTTCTTCTGATAAAGAAATACAGGATTTCTAAACCTAGGTCTAAACCTCACTCCTCGATAGTAGCCACGGCTGTGGAGACCGCAACTTGTCTCTACCTCACTCCTCGGTAGTAGCCACGGCTGTGGAGACCGCAACTTGTCTCTACCTCACTCCTCGATAGTAGCCACGGCTGTGGAGACCGCAACTTGTCTCTACCTCACTCCTCGATAGTAGCCACGGCTGTGGAGACCGCAACTTGTCTCTACCTCACTCCTCGATAGTAGCCACGGCTGTGGAGACCGCAACTTGTCTCTACCTCACTCCTCGGTAGTAGCCACGGCTGTGGAGACCGCAACTTGTCTCTACCTCACTCCTCGGTAGTAGCCACGGCTGTGGAGACCGCAACTTGTCTCAACCTCACTCCTCGATAGTAGCCACGGCTGTGGAGACCGCAACTTGTCTCTACCTCACTCCTCGGTAGTAGCCACGGCTGTGGAGAATTTCAGCAAGACTCTTCCTACCTTCACTATGAAATCAAAACTCCCGGATTAGATTCCGAGACAGTGCTATCCGATTCATGGCCTTCTACTTCCCTCATCGGGACTTTGTTTATCTAGGAGGGAATACAGATGCAACCCTAAGTACAGTAGAAAAAAAGGATTTAAAAGATTTTAATAGGGCAAGGGCTTTGATTGATGCTCTCGTTTATGTGAATCGGTGTTGCACTTTCACCACCTCCTCTTCAAAGGTTGTCAAGGAGTAAAGGCTGAAACTATGACAACCAGTGGCCAGTGATGTCACCCTGGCACGCTCCCTCGTAGATGTTGTGAATACTGACATTCAGAATGTTGTAAGTTGCAAGTAAACAACCTAAGAACGAACCTCTTTAAAACAGTCCTAAAAGAATCTTACCAGATAAAGCTTGGGGCATGTTATGTCAGCAACCTATGCCACCAGACACTCTTTTCAATGGCAAGTGCGAGGAAACCATCGCATCTTGGGACGAGCTTTGCAATAAGGGCACTAAAAAAACAGCTTGCGACACCTCTCATGGTCCATACCAGAGATAAGAGAATTTTCCTAAGAGGTAATCAAACAGACCCCCGCCAAGGAATATCCCGGCTCCAGTTCAGCGTTCTGTCTTGGGTAAGTCAATGTTTATTTTGGTCCCTAGGAACAGAACTGGACCAGAGAGGGACACATGTCAGAGGTAGGGACATACCTATTGTGGGGCACACGGCAGGAACCAGGACCCAGCCAGGAAACACTGACTCAACTCAACACTCCCTGAACACTTTTCCTTTCGCCTACGATACGCTTCCGGACAACGCGTTAGTTTTGCGATTTTATACCCACGTTTTCCAATCCCCAGTCGTCTCAACCACTTTCTGATGAACACAAACGATCCCTGCATATTGAAGGTAATAGGCAAAATCTACAAACTTCAACGGGAGAGAACCCTGCCATTAACAAATCATTCTACGGGTCCCAGATTTGTTCTTCAAGGAGTAAAGCTACAGGAACATTAACTTCGATTCAGCAGTTGTTAGACAATGAAGAAATTCGAGAACTACCGGCCTCCGACACTTCCAAGGGGTTCTTCTCACCAATATTTCTAATTTTCAAAGAAAGACTCTCAAGTTCAAGCAGTGGAGGACAGAGTTTAGTTTATTAGAGGTGGAGGTGGACATAGACATGTCCTAGATTGCCAACTTCTCCATCTCCGTACTTCCTAGAAGCATGGTACTCTGCAGGAATAGAACTATGCTTTAACATCGGTTTGTCAACTCCAAGGCCATAGGGTCAAATGCATATTTGAATAGGTCGCTAAGATCAATGCATCTTTAGGACACAGCCAGTTACTTTCCTGAAAAGGGATATCGATTTGGTCATTCGATCCTGTTAATATATGGACCTTTTATTTTTGTAGATTTGAAGAATTCCTGTCAAACAATTTATCCATGGCAGCTTGGCCTTTATTCAGGAGTTTCCAGATTCCAGCCTCAATACCTACCCTGCCGATGTCGGATAAGTCAAGGCGTCTCTGTCCAATTAGGGCCTTACGTAGGTATCCTGACCGATCAAGAGATTCCCGAAAAAAACCCAGGAAAATACAGTTTTTTACCATGTAAGATTAACCTTGATTCCAAAATCTTCAAAGACACCATAGCATCATGACTGAGGAAAGTGATCTCTAGTGCTTGTTTTTCAGCCAAATTAGATTTATCCAGTGTGAAAGGCGTCAGTATTAGTGGCACAAGTGCTCATACTTTCACCAGATTTTATCTGAGAAATGTGGAATCGTTATTGAAATAGCTTAGATCGTTGGGATTTTCGGTGGCAGCTCAGCAATTACTTGTGTTGGAAGGTTGTGCATCAATAATCTAGAGAATATGTACAGAGGGAAACCAGCTCCGGTGACAATGAGAATAGACAGTGAGAATAGAAGGTGAGTGGTGTTAAGTACTATCATTTGACCTAAATACAACATGTTTGGGTATTATTAACCAAAGGGTGTAATTCTTGTCGTAGTTTAACCTATCATTGCCAAAAATGATGGTTTAACACATATTTATTTCACGGTGGGAAAAGTGCCTGTATTTACCACCCTTTGTTTCTGTGTTTTTTTTCAAATTACAGTCCGATGTATGTAAACTGCACCGTTTTGCCCTGTGTGAACTAACAAAAATTCTATATAAGGAAAAGAAATCATTTGTTTCCAATTAATTATGATAAAAAAGACTAAAAGTGCCATTTCTAAGCATGTCATATGCAATATAAGTTCCTATATATTGTTCATATGATAATTCCTTATGTAATTATATGAGATTTTGAATAACTGTTACCATTAACTTTTGCCTGGTATGCCAAGAGTATAAACATACCCTCCATGGGTATAACTACACCCTCCATACGTGGGATTCTAGGCAAATATAACAGAGCTAGCCATTATTTGGTAATTATTAACAATTCCATTTATTACAAGTAATTACCAGAAAAATGATTTCTACCAAAAAAAAGATTAAGGCAAATATATCCGAAGTGAGTTTACTCTGATGGTATTAAGTCAGATAACATGATGGCTGTACAGGTCCAGGTATTAAGTCAGATAACATGGTGGCTGTACAGGTCCAGGAATTAAGTCAGATAACATGATGGCTGTACAGGTCCAGGTATTAAGTCGGATAACATGGTGGCTGTACAGGTCCAGGAATTAAGTCAGATAACATGATGGTTGTACTGGTCCAGGAATTAAGTCAGATAACATGGTGGCTGTACAGGTCCAGGAATTAAGTCAGATAACATGGTGGCTGTACAGGTCCAGGTATTAAGTCAGATAACATGGTGGCTGTACAGGTCCAGGTATTAAGTCAGATAACATGATGGTTGTACTGGTCCAGGAATTAAGTCAGATAACATGGTGGCTGTACAGGTCCAGGTATTAAGTCAGATAACATGATGGCTGTACAGGTCCAGGTATTAAGTCAGATAACATGATGGCTGTACAGGTCCAGGTATTAAGTCAGATAACATGGTGGCTGTACAGGTCCAGGTATTAAGTCAGATAACATGATGGCTGTACAGGTCCAGGAATTAAGTCAGATAACATGATGGCTGTACAGGTCCAGGTATTAAGTCAGATAACATGATGGCTGTACAGGTCCAGGTATTAAGTCAGATAACATGGTGGCTGAACTGGTCCAGGTATTAAGTCAGATAACATGGTGGCTGTACAGGTCCAGGTATTAAGTCAGATAACATGGTGGCTGTACATGTCCAGGTATTAAGTCAGATAACATGGTGGCTGTACAGGTCCAGGTATTAAGTCAGATAACATGGTGGCTGTACAGGTCCAGGTATTAAGTCAGATAACATGATGGCTGTACAGGTCCAGGAATTAAGTCAGATAACATGGTGGCTGTACAGGTCCAGGTATTAAGTCAGATAACATGATGGCTGTACAGGTCCAGGTATTAAGTCAGATAACATGGTGGCTGTACTGGTCCAGGTATTAAGTCAGATAACATGGTGGCTGTACAGGTCCAGGTATTAAGTCAGATAACATGGTGGCTGTACATGTCCAGGTATTAAGTCAGATAACATGGTGGCTGTACTGGTCCAGGTATTAAGTCAGATAACATGATGGCTGTACAGGTCCAGGTATTAAGTCAGATAACATGGTGGCTGTACAGGTCCAGGTATTAAGTCGGATAACATGGTGGCTGTACAGGTCCAGGTATTAAGTCAGATAACATGGTGGCTGTACAGGTCCAGGTATTAAGTCAGATAACATGGTGGCTGTACAGGTCCAGGTATTAAGTCAGATAACATGGTGGCTGTACAGGTCCAGGTATTAAGTCGGATAACATGGTGGCTGTACAGATCCAGGTATTAAGTCGGATAACATGGTGGCTGTACTGGTCCAGGTATTAAGTCAGATAACATGATGGCTGTACAGGTCCAGGTATTAAGTCAGATAACATGATGGCTGTACAGGTCCAGGTATTAAGTCAGATAACATGGTGGCTGTACAGGTCCAGGTATTAAGTCAGATAACATGGTGGCTGTACAGGTCCAGGTATTAAGTCAGATAACATGGTGGCTGTACAGGTCCAGGTATTAAGTCAGATAACATGGTGGCTGTACAGGTCCAGGTATTAAGTCAGATAACATGGTGGCTGTACAGGTCCAGGTATTAAGTCAGATAACAAGGTGGCTGTACAGGTCCAGGTATTAAGTCAGATAACATGATGGCTGTACATGTCCAGGTATTAAGTCAGATAACATGGTGGCTGTACAGGTCCAGATATTAAGTCGGATAACATGATGGCTGTACAGGTCCAGGTATTAAGTCAGATAACATGGTGGCTGTACAGGTCCAGGTATTAAGTCGGATAACATGATGGCTGTACAGGTCCAGGTATTAAGTCAGATAACATGATGGCTGTACAGGTCCAGGTATTAAGTCAGATAACATGGTGGCTGTACAGGTCCAGGTATTACGTCAGATAACATGATGGCTGTACAGGTCCAGGTATTAAATCAGATAACATGATGGCTGTACAGGTCCAGGAATTAAGTCAGATAACATGGTGGCTGTACTGGTCCAGGTATTAAGTCAGATAACATGATGGCTGTACAGGTCCAGGTATTAAGTCAGATAACATGATGGCTGTACAGGTCCAGGTATTAAGTCAGATAACATGGTGGCTGTACAGGTCCAGGTATTAAGTCGGATAACATGGTGGCTGTACATGTCCAGGTATTAAGTCAGATAACATGGTGGCTGTACAGGTCCAGGTATTAAGTCAGATAACATGATGGCTGTACAGGTCCAGGTATTAAGTCAGATAACATGGTGGCTGTACAGGTCCAGGTATTAAGTCAGATAACATGATGGCTGTACAGGTCCAGGTATTAAGTCAGATAACATGGTGGCTGTACAGGTCCAGGTATTAAGTCAGATAACATGGTGGCTGTACATGTCCAGGTATTAAGTCAGATAACATGGTGGCTGTACAGGTCCAGGTATTAAGTCAGATAACATGGTGGCTGTACAGGTCCAGGTAGTAAGTCAGATAACATGGTGGCTGTACAGGTCCAGGTATTAAGTCAGATAACATGGTGGCTGTACAGGTCCAGGTATTAAGTCAGATAACATGGTGGCTGTACAGGTCCAGGTATTAAGTCAGATAACTTGGTGGCTGTACAGGTCCAGGTATTAAGTCAGATAACATGGTGGCTGTACAGGTCCAGGTATTAAGTCAGATAACATGATGGCTGTACAGGTCCAGGTATTAAGTCGGATAACATGGTGGCTGTACATGTCCAGGTATTAAGTCAGATAACATGATGGCTGTACAGGTCCAGGTATTAAGTCAGATAACATGGTGGCTGTACTGGTCCAGGTATTAAGTCAGATAACATGATGGCTGTACAGGTCCAGGTATTAAGTCAGATAACATGGTGACTGTACAGGTCCAGGTATGAAGTCGGATAACATGGTGGCTGTACATGTCCAGGTATTAAGTCAGATAACATGATGGCTGTACAGGTCCAGGTATTAAGTCAGATAACATGGTGGCTGTACAGGTCCAGGTATTAAGTCAGATAACATGATGGCTGTACATGTCCAGGTATTAAGTCAGATAACATGATGGCTGTACAGGTCCAGGTATTAAGTCAGATAACATGGTGGCTGTACAGGTCCAGGTATTAAGTCAGATAACATGATGGCTGTACAGGTCCAGGTATTAAGTCAGATAACATGGTGGCTGTACAGGTCCAGGTATTAAGTCAGATAACATGATGGCTGTACAGGTCCAGGTATTAAGTCAGATAACATGGTGGCTGTACAGGTCCAGGTATTAAGTCAGATAACATGGTGGCTGTACTGGTCCAGGTATTAAGTCAGATAACATGGTGGCTGTACAGGTCCAGGTATTAGGTCAGATAACATGGTGGCTGTACAGGTCCAGGTAGTAAGTCAGATAACATGGTGGCTGTACAGGTCCAGGTATTAAGTCAGATAACATGATGGCTGTACAGGTCCAGGTATTAAGTCAGATAACATGGTGGCTGTACATGTCTAGGTATTAAGTCAGATAACATGATGGCTGTACAGGTCCAGGTATTAAGTCAGATAACATGATGGCTGTACAGGTCCAGGTATTAAGTCAGATAACATGGTGGCTGTACAGGTCCAGGAATTAAGTTGCCCAAGGTTGCCTTCCTGGATGTTATTTTCCAAATCGCTTAGGATGCTTCTTCAGCAGGGTTGCACGTGTAAGTAAACACTAACACCTTGGAGAGGACTGCCCTGTTGTAAGGTGTCAAGAACCTCCCGGTGGACTCTCAGGAGGACTTATTCCACCAGCAAACCCAACCCCACACTCTCTCCAACGACCAGGTCAGAGAGGTAGGGGAGTCCAAGGATGCACTCATCACCAAGAACCTCAATTTAAGACTTGTTTCTGCTCAAGCCCAAGGATCCCCCGTCCAACAGCGATCGTCCGCCGTGGAAACTCTGCTCTTTCCAGTGCTTGACCTTACCAGAGATTTCCATTTCGAGTGCGCTCAACCAGATCAGTGGCCGCTCCAATCACCAAATATGCAAGGACTAAGTCAGATCTTACCGGGGTTCCAGGGGCAACTCTATGAGACGGTGACTCCTCCCCTCCACATTTTCTACCACTGTAACCAGCATTCCTTTCGAACCGGAAATAACCCTCGACTTGTATCAGACCAGCGATTTACAGTTCCAAGACCAGTCATGGACACACCTTTGAGAGGCCGACTGGCGGACAATTGGGACCAGATCACAGACGATCCTTGGTTACGAGGTGTGGTATCACTGGGCTACAGTCTGCAGTGGAATCGTCTATCGACAGTCTACCCTTTAGCAACATTTTAATTATCACAAGTGAGTTCACAGTTATGATTAAATTCGCCACCGGCAAGCAACAATAAACATTCTAGTTGCCCGACTCCAGTCTGTAGCTTCTCACTGCAAACATACACAACATTATGATTATACAAAGTCAATAGTCAGCTACAGAAGTGGCTGATGCATCACTTTCTCTGTTTGACATTTGCTTGAAACAATAATATCATGTTCTTGTTGGTCAGCCGAGATTTATGAAATAAAAATATTTGAAATGTTGAAGCAAAGCAAATACTAATAATGTATTTGTGAAATTCATGTAAATTGATCTTTGGAGTATCATGAAATATATTAATCATCAGTTATAATTACCATGGACATATAAAAACGACACTTGACAATGACATGGACTTTTTTAAATGTCAGTGAATGATGTCTGTTAAATTGTTTGGAAAGGAGAAAATTGCCATTGCCAGTAACAATATGCTTACACGGTATCGTTAAATATACCGACTTTAACCATCAACGAGGTTAATACAGCTGCTAAAATACGGACACTCAGCATGGTATGATAATCACCAATAGATACGTCTAATCAGTAATACAGTACATGAGGCCGGTTCACACAGTGCCGAATTTGACAAAAGATGGAAACATGAATTTAAAATGTTCAAATTCGCAAAGGATCGTAAGCAATCGGGTCATTCGTAAATGCATCTTAAGCATTCGTTTGGTCATCGGGGGAGTTCTTCTCTGTTCGGGAGAGCGAGCAACATATTTGACATGATAGTTTCGCGGTACATTCGTTGTCCTCATCGTGCCCTTCGTACGTCTATCGAGATGACATCGTATGATTCGTATCATCATCGTATTTACCTTCGCCTGTCCATCGGGACCATAGGGCAGATTTCACAAGCGAAGGCCGTACGAAGGTAACACGAAGATGACCGAAGTCATAAGAAGGCAACACGACTACGATCATACCTTGCAAAAATGCACATGGTGATTATACAATGTCGTATTGACTAGGTGGCGAGGGCATTTACTAAATCATAAGGTTTATGTCAATATGAGACATGTAATGATATATATATATATATATATATATTACATATTCCTATGTAATATATTATGTAACGATGCCGCTATATATGTCATGAGTATGAAATATATAGTACCTTATAATTACAACAAATAATTACATCTGTACTTAAAATACTAATTACATACATGCACGTACATATAAGCATACATTATATTAAACATGGAATGTATTCATATAGAAATCGTACATATGAGTCAATTTTAAAATGTGTAAATTTCAAGGAGAGAAATTCCAAATATCATTTATTATTACTTCTAAAAGGTTTTTTTTGTAAAAAAATAACTTAATACATCTTCAAGTTGACAAATATGAAATCTGCACGCTTAATCTTGCTTAATTAATGTTCAATTAACGATTAAAGTGAAGATTGGTTGTAATCATATTAGTTCTGTTACCAATTTTCTGAGATGTTCATTCAAAATTAAAAAATATCATTTTATTTACTAGTCAGATTTGTAAAGTGAAAAATGCATATATTTTGGGACATGAGCTTCAAAATAGGAAAACCCTTACAAAATATGTTATAAAATTTTAATTAAGAAATCAAGATAACATAAGTGGCCTTTGCCCGGTAACGGTGTGGACATGGGCAGTAACAGAATGGAAAATAGACACTGTATCTACATGGAACTTATATAAATGAATTCTCAAATATTTCTTGATGACGTTCCTGGAATATAACATCACGAAATACTCATTCTATATGCATAACTGTAGATACATGCGTGGCTATGTTGCCCTGTTGTCAGTAACAGAAATGACATTTCTGGTAACAGTATTGACATTAATGGAAAATGTTGTTATTGGCCCTTAGAATATCACTGTAGCTATATGTTTACTTTTGACATTTTATGCCAAAACTGTTACCAAAAATATTTTAGCATCCAATATACTCTTTGCTTTACAAAACGTTACTCAGAAATACATTAGAACAATTGTGTCAACGTCAAGAGAATATATTAGTACAGGATCATACGTTTATTAACAAGAATTAAGCCTTTGTTTGAATAAAAAGCAGTGAGCTGTCAGAACTGTACCACAGCACTTGATAACATTTTATTTAAGGACAATTATGTGCTGCAATTATATTATATTGACTTCATTATGTCAAAAGTGTTACCAAAATACAAATATGAAAACACTTTTACGAAAATTAAGGAAATATGTTAGTAAGGGAAACTTATAAAGAATGTAGCCTTAGGTTGGGTAAAAAGCAGTTTCTTGTCAGAATTGTTACCGCTTATGTCCAATCTGTTACCAGTTTGAACAGTAACAGAACTGACGGTAACAGTTTTGACTATTTCCCATTTATCAGTTCTGAAACAATGATTGCTCCCGTTTTTAACCATAACAATGACTCGCTTGACTGATGCCTTAATTTGCTTTTATTTTGAATGACTACTGTTTTGATAAGTAGCTGTTACATGGGTTTTATTCATGGTAACAGATTTGATAATAAACTTTACAGACAACATATGCTACCAAACTGAAGTTGATTTTCTCAATTACACTTCTAACAGTGCAGCCTAGCTGCCATCAAGTGGCAAGGCAGGTACATGGAGACCCATGACAGGTAGTTGTATTATTGTTGGCATCAAGGGAGCAACCATTTTTGCATATGATTCATCACGGTAACAGAACTGACATAAAACCTTGGGACAGACGAAAATGTGATGAAAAGTAAAATAATATTATAAAATTTAATTTTTGGTCATTATGTTCCAGTTGGAATGTCTATCAGCTTGTATAAAAACATTAGAAACTTGGAATTTTCATTTTATTTATCACTTCAATCATGCTACAAAATGTCATTTTTGACTTTGGGACAGGAGTAGTATAGTAATGATCATATTAACCTGCATGGAGAGCCGGAAGTAGGAGAGCCGGAAGTAGAGCAGGTAAGTATGAATTAGATGATATTTAATGATATGTGATGAACAATTATCAATAACTCAATATGAATTGAATGAATAGCGATTATAAAATATAGATTGATAAAACAGAAATCATTTAAAGTATTTAAATGATATAAAAGTTAAAATAACTACATTAAACGTGTTTAATATAAGTATACTGTGTGAGCAAGGTGTTATATTTCACAAGGTTGAGATATATTCTATTACTTGTCACATTAAATGAGAGAGAAAGAGCGCGTGAGAGAGCATAATATATAGAATGGAATTTGCTGTTACATAGAAAAGAAGCGTTGCCGTTGATAGAATGTGAGTATAAGGCATTGCTTGTTATTATGTCTTTCTGGAATATCGCATTTTTGCTGTTTTAACGGATGTGCTCTGGTCATATATTCGTGGACATATTTTGCAACCATACGAATCATATTCTTTCGTATTGCAAACCTGGCCATCAATGAGTCATCAGTTTTTTTTCATGTTTTGTTTTCAAAAGTTCCAGAAACTAATGAGCCTATTTCGTGGGAAGCTCACGACAACATACACAGTACGTTTATATCGAACATAACCTGTAAGTGATGCAGAAACAATATGTTTTACGTGAAGAATTGCTTTTGTGTGTCAGAAATGTTTTGTTGATTACTTATGTAAATCTACAAGCGGTACATCAACCAAAACTACAAACTGTACAGCGAAGCAGCAATTTATGATACAAACAGTACACAAGCTACGAAAGGAAAAAACAACATACCGCTCTAGAAAACAACCTGAAAACATTTCCTAGACATGGGTTCTTTTTTTGCAGAAGTCAAGTTATGCATACCAGCGAATCTTGTTTAAAAATTGTATATATTTTGGTCAAGTTTTCGTGTAAAACATCTCAATCGCATCAAACTTGTCGATAGGGTCGATGAGCAAAGGAAGTTTTGGATTATTTATATATGCCGAAGTACATTGAAACAACCTTCAGCATTCACAAAATGTATCATTTTCCTAATGCATTCATTACTGTGTACAAAACTTAATAAGCAATAGGATAGATCGGCTGTTATATACGGTGTGTTTTGTTTTCTACTCCTCTCTACAAACATACCATCGATGTACACCTCTCTACTTCAGGTGTATGATGTAGACTGTGATTATCATTTAACCCAAAAGTGGGCAATAAAAATGATTCTAAAATTAAGTAATCATGTAACCAACTTTGTCTGAAACCACACTATTGAGGAGTGTGATTATTGTAGTGAGAGTGATAATGAAATGGAAACCATGATATCTTACATGCGGTAAGACTCCCGGAGAAGTAGGCCAAATATGTGCCCTTCGTAGGTTTGTTTGTTTTCGACGGCCGAAACCATTAAAGAAGTATGTTCCATTACTCTACCTCTATTGACTAAGCTGTGTAACATCAGTTATCATTAAAGAAGTATGTTCCATTACTCTACCTCTCTTGACTAAGTTGTGTAACATCAGTTACCATTAAAGAAGTGTGTTCCATTATTCTAACTCTCTTGACTAAGAACATCAGTTATCATTAAAGAAGTGTGTTCCATTATTCTAACTCTCTTGACTAAGCTGTGTAACATCAGTTATCATTAAAGATGTATGTTCCATTACTCTACCTCTCTTGACTAAGTTGTGTAGCATCAGTTATCATTAAAGAAGTGTGTTCCATTATTCTAACTCTCTTGACTAAGTAGTGTAACATCAGTTATCATTAAAGAAGTGGGTTCCATTATTCTACCTCTCTTGACTAAGTTGTGTAACATCAGTTACCATTAAAGAAGTGTCTTCCATTATTCTACCTCTATTGACTAAGTTGTGTAACATCAGTTATCATTAAAGAAGTGCGTTCCATTATTCTACCTCTATTGACTCAGTTGTGTAACATCAGTTATCATTAAAGAAGTATGTTCCATTATTCTACCTCTCTTGACTAAGTTGTGTAACATCAGTTATCATTAAAGAAGTGTGTTCCATTATTCTACCTCTATTGACTAAATTGTGTAACATCAGTTATCATTAAAGAGGTGTGTTCCATTATTCTACCTCTATTGACTAAATTGTGTAACATCAGTTATCATTAAAGAAGTATGTT
Source organism: Gibbula magus (assembly GCA_936450465.1). Classification (NCBI taxonomy): domain Eukaryota; kingdom Metazoa; phylum Mollusca; class Gastropoda; order Trochida; family Trochidae; genus Gibbula; species Gibbula magus. Next base: position 561,451 of record OW388289.1, on the reverse strand, counting down.
CCATTATTCTACCTCTCTTGACTAAGTTGTGTAACATCAGTTATCATTAAAGAGGTGTGTTCCATTATTCTACCTCTATTGACTAAGTTGTGTAACATCAGTTATCATTAAAGAAGTGTGTTCCATTATTCTACCTCTATTGACTCAGTTGTGTAACATCAGTTATCATTAAAGAGGTGTGTTCCATTATTCTACCTCTCTTGACTAAATTGTGTAACATCAGTTATCATTAAAGAAGTGTGTTCCATTATTCTATCTCTATTGACTAAGTTGTGTAACATCAGTTATCATTAAAGAAGTGTGTTCCATTATTCTACCTCTATTGACTCAGTTGTGTAACATCAGTTATCATTAAAGAAGTGTGTTCCATTATTCTATCTCTATTGACTAAGTTGTGTAGCATCAGTTATCATTAAAGAAGTGTGTTCCATTATTCTACCTCTCTTGACTAAGTTGTGTAACATCAGTTATCATTAAAGAAGTATGTTCCATTATTCTACCTCTCTTGACTAAGTTGTGTAACATCAGTTATCATTAAAGAAGTGTGTTCCATTATTCTATCTCTATTGACTAAGTTGTGTAACATCAGTTATCATTAAAGAAGTGTGTTCCATTATTCTACCTCTCTTGACTAAGTTGTGTAACATCAGTTATCATTAAAGAAGTGTGTTCCATTATTCTACCTCTATTGACTAAGTTGTGTAACATCAGTTACCATTAAAGAAGTGTGTTCCATTATTCTACCTCTATTGACTAAGTTGTGTAACATCAGTTATCATTAAAGAAGTGCGTTCCATTATTCTACCTCTATTGACTCAGTTGTGTAACATCAGTTATCATTAAAGAAGTATGTTCCATTATTCTACCTCTCTTGACTAAGTTGTGTAACATCAGTTATCATTAAAGAAGTGTGTTCAATTATTCTACCTCTATTGACTAAATTGTGTAACATCAGTTATCATTAAAGAGGTGTGTTCCATTATTCTACCTCTATTGACTAAATTGTGTAACATCAGTTATCATTAAAGAAGTATGTTCCATTATTCTACCTCTCTTGACTAAGTTGTGTAACATCAGTTATCATTAAAGAAGTGTGTTCCATTATTCTACCTCTATTGACTAAGTTGTGTAACATCAGTTATCATTAAAGAAGTGTGTTCCATTATTCTACCTCTATTGACTCAGTTGTGTAACATCAGTTATCATTAAAGAGGTGTGTTCCATTATTCTACCTCTCTTGACTAAATTGTGTAACATCAGTTATCATTAAAGAAGTGTGTTCCATTATTCTATCTCTATTGACTAAGTTGTGTAACATCAGTTATCATTAAAGAAGTGTGTTCCATTATTCTACCTCTATTGACTCAGTTGTGTAACATCAGTTATCATTAAAGAAGTGTGTTCCATTATTCTATCTCTATTGACTAAGTTGTGTAGCATCAGTTATCATTAAAGAAGTGTGTTCCATTATTCTACCTCTCTTGACTAAGTTGTGTAACATCAGTTATCATTAAAGAAGTATGTTCCATTATGCTACCTCTCTTGACTAAGTTGTGTAACATCAGTTATCATTAAAGAAGTGTGTTCCATTATTCTACCTCTATTGACTAAGTTGTGTAACATCAGTTATCATTAAAGAAGTGTGTTCCATTATTCTACCTCTCTTGACTAAGTTGTGTAACATCAGTTATCATTAAAGAAGTGTGTTCCATTATTCTACCTCTATTGACTAAGTTGTGTAACATCAGTTATCATTAAAGAAGTGTGTTCCATTATTCTACCTCTATTGACTCAGTTGTGCAACATCAATTATCATTAAAGAAGTATGTTCCATTATTCTACCTCTGTTGACTAAGTTGTGTAACATCAGTTATCATTAAAGAAGTGTGTTCCATTATTCTACCTCTATTGACTAAGTTGTGTAACATCAGTTATCATTAAAGAAGTGTGTTCCATTATTCTACCTCTATTGACTCAGTTGTGTAACATCAGTTATCATTAAAGAGGTGTGTTCCATTATTCTACCTCTCTTGACTAAATTGTGTAACATCAGTTATCATTAAAGAAGTGTGTTCCATTATTCTATCTCTATTGACTAAGTTGTGTAGCATCAGTTATCATTAAAGAAGTGTGTTCCATTATTCTACCTCTCTTGACTAAGTTGTGTAACATCAGTTATCATTAAAGAAGTATGTTCCATTATTCTACCTCTCTTGACTAAGTTGTGTAACATCAGTTATCATTAAAGAAGTGTGTTCCATTATTCTATCTCTATTGACTAAGTTGTGTAACATCAGTTATCATTAAAGAAGTGTGTTCCATTATTCTACCTCTCTTGACTAAGTTGTGTAACATCAGTTATCATTAAAGAAGTGTGTTCCATTATTCTACCTCTATTGACTAAGTTGTGTAACATCAGTTATCATTAAAGAAGTGTGTTCCATTATTCTACCTCTATTGACTCAGTTGTGTAACATCAATTATCATTAAAGAAGTGTGTTCCATTATTCTATCTCTATTGACTAAGTTGTGTAACATCAGTTATCATTAAAGAAGTGTGTTCCATTATTCTACCTCTAATGACTAAGCTGTGTAACATCAGTTATCATTAAAGAAGTATGTTCCATTACTCTACCTCTATTGACTAAGTTGTGTAACATCAGTTATCATTAAAGAAGTGTGTTCCATTATTCTACCTCTATTGACTAAGTTGTGTAACATCAGTTATCATTAAAGAAGTGTGTTCCATTATTCTACCTCTCTTGACTAAGTTGTGTAACATCAGTTATCATTAAAGAAGTGTGTTCCATTATTCTACCTCTATTGACTAAGTTGTGTAACATCAGTTATCATTAAAGAAGTGTGTTCCATTATTCTACCTCTATTGACTCAGTTGTGCAACATCAATTATCATTAAAGAAGTGTGTTCCATTATTCTACCTCTCTTGACTAAGTTGTGTAACATCAGTTATCATTAAAGAAGTGTGTTCCATTATTCTATCTCTATTGACTAAGTTGTGTAACATCAGTTATCATTAAAGAAGTGTGTTCCATTATTCTACCTCTCTTGACTAAGTTGTGTAACATCAGTTATCATTAAAGAAGTGTGTTCCATTATTCTACCTCTATTGACTAAGTTGTGTAACATCAGTTACCATTAAAGAAGTGTGTTCCATTATTCTACCTCTATTGACTAAGTTGTGTAACATCAGTTATCATTAAAGAAGTGCGTTCCATTATTCTACCTCTATTGACTCAGTTGTGTAACATCAGTTATCATTAAAGAAGTATGTTCCATTATTCTACCTCTCTTGACTAAGTTGTGTAACATCAGTTATCATTAAAAAAGTGTGTTCAATTATTCTACCTCTATTGACTAAATTGTGTAACATCAGTTATCATTAAAGAAGTATGTTCCATTATTCTACCTCTCTTGACTAAGTTGTGTAACATCAGTTATCATTAAAGAAGTGTGTTCCATTATTCTACCTCTATTGACTAAGTTGTGTAACATCAGTTATCATTAAAGAAGTGTGTTCCATTATTCTACCTCTATTGACTAAGCTGTGTAACATCAGTTATCATTAAAGAAGTATGTTCCATTACTCTACCTCTATTGACTAAGTTGTGTAACATCAGTTATCATTAAAGAAGTGTGTTCCATTATTCTACCTCTATTGACTAAGTTGTGTAACATCAGTTATCATTAAAGAAGTGTGTTCCATTATTCTACCTCTCTTGACTAAGTTGTGTAACATCAGTTATCATTAAAGAAGTGTGTTCCATTATTCTACCTCTATTGACTAAGTTGTGTAACATCAGTTATCATTAAAGAAGTGTGTTCCATTATTCTACCTCTATTGACTCAGTTGTGCGACATCAATTATCATTAAAGAAGTGTGTTCCATCATCTACCTCTCTTGACTAAGTTGTGTAACATCAGTTATCATTAAAGAAGTGTGTTCCATTATTCTATCTCTATTGACTAAGTTGTGTAACATCAGTTATCATTAAAGAAGTGTGTTCCATTATTCTACCTCTATTGACTAAATTGTGTAACATCAGTTATCATTAAAGAAGTATGTTCCATTATTCTACCTCTCTTGACTAAGTTGTGTAACATCAGTTATCATTAAAGAAGTTTGTTCCATTATTCTACCTCTATTGACTAAGTTGTGTAACATCAGTTATCATTAAAGAAGTGTGTTCCATTATTCTACCTCTATTGACTAAGCTGTGTAACATCAGTTATCATTAAAGAAGTATGTTCCATTACTCTACCTCTATTGACTAAGTTGTGTAACATCAGTTATCATTAAAGAAGTGTGTTCCATTATTCTACCTCTATTGACTAAGTTGTGTAACATCAGTTATCATTAAAGAAGTGTGTTCCATTATTCTACCTCTCTTGACTAAGTTGTGTAACATCAGTTATCATTAAAGAAGTGTGTTCCATTATTCTACCTCTATTGACTAAGTTGTGTAACATCAGTTACCATTAAAGAAGTGTGTTCCATTATTCTACCTCTATTGACTAAGTTGTGTAACATCAGTTATCATTAAAGAAGTGCGTTCCATTATTCTACCTCTATTGACTCAGTTGTGTAACATCAGTTATCATTAAAGAAGTATGTTCCATTATTCTACCTCTCTTGACTAAGTTGTGTAACATCAGTTATCATTAAAGAAGTGTGTTCAATTATTCTACCTCTATTGGCTAAATTGTGTAACATCAGTTATCATTAAAGAGGTGTGTTCCATTATTCTACCTCTATTGACTAAATTGTGTAACATCAGTTATCATTAAAGAAGTATGTTCCATTATTCTACCTCTCTTGACTAAGTTGTGTAACATCAGTTATCATTAAAGAAGTGTGTTCCATTATTCTACCTCTATTGACTAAGTTGTGTAACATCAGTTATCATTAAAGAAGTGTGTTCCATTATTCTACCTCTATTGACTCAGTTGTGTAACATCAGTTATCATTAAAGAGGTGTGTTCCATTATTCTACCTCTCTTGACTAAATTGTGTAACATCAGTTATCATTAAAGAAGTGTGTTCCATTATTCTATCTCTATTGACTAAGTTGTGTAACATCAGTTATCATTAAAGAAGTGTGTTCCATTATTCTACCTCTATTGACTCAGTTGTGTAACATCAGTTATCATTAAAGAAGTGTGTTCCATTATTCTATCTCTATTGACTAAGTTGTGTAACATCAGTTATCATTAAAGAAGTGTGTTCCATTATTCTACCTCTCTTGACTAAGTTGTGTAACATCAGTTATCATTAAAGAAGTATGTTCCATTATGCTACCTCTCTTGACTAAGTTGTGTAACATCAGTTATCATTAAAGAAGTGTGTTCCATTATTCTACCTCTATTGACTAAGTTGTGTAACATCAGTTATCATTAAAGAAGTGTGTTCCATTATTCTACCTCTCTTGACTAAGTTGTGTAACATCAGTTATCATTAAAGAAGTGTGTTCCATTATTCTACCTCTATTGACTAAGTTGTGTAACATCAGTTATCATTAAAGAAGTGTGTTCCATTATTCTACCTCTATTGACTCAGTTGTGCAACATCAATTATCATTAAAGAAGTATGTTCCATTATTCTACCTCTCTTGACTAAGTTGTGTAACATCAGTTATCATTAAAGAAGTGTGTTCCATTATTCTACCTCTATTGACTAAGTTGTGTAACATCAGTTATCATTAAAGAAGTGTGTTCCATTATTCTACCTCTATTGACTCAGTTGTGTAACATCAGTTATCATTAAAGAGGTGTGTTCCATTATTCTACCTCTCTTGACTAAATTGTGTAACATCAGTTATCATTAAAGAAGTGTGTTCCATTATTCTATCTCTATTGACTAAGTTGTGTAGCATCAGTTATCATTAAAGAAGTGTGTTCCATTATTCTACCTCTCTTGACTAAGTTGTGTAACATCAGTTATCATTAAAGAAGTGTGTTCCATTATTCTACCTCTCTTGACTAAGTTGTGTAACATCAGTTATCATTAAAGAAGTGTGTTCCATTATTCTATCTCTATTGACTAAGTTGTGTAACATCAGTTATCATTAAAGAAGTGTGTTCCATTATTCTACCTCTCTTGACTAAGTTGTGTAACATCAGTTATCATTAAAGAAGTGTGTTCCATTATTCTACCTCTATTGACTAAGTTGTGTAACATCAGTTATCATTAAAGAAGTGTGTTCCATTATTCTACCTCTATTGACTCAGTTGTGTAACATCAATTATCATTAAAGAAGTGTGTTCCATTATTCTATCTCTATTGACTAAGTTGTGTAACATCAGTTATCATTAAAGAAGTGTGTTCCATTATTCTACCTCTATTGACTAAGTTGTGTAACATCAGTTATCATTAAAGAAGTATGTTCCATTACTCTACCTCTATTGACTAAGTTGTGTAACATCAGTTATCATTAAAGAAGTGTGTTCCATTATTCTACCTCTATTGACTAAGTTGTGTAACATCAGTTATCATTAAAGAAGTGTGTTCCATTATTCTACCTCTCTTGACTAAGTTGTGTAACATCAGTTATCATTAAAGAAGTGTGTTCCATTATTCTACCTCTATTGACTAAGTTGTGTAACATCAGTTATCATTAAAGAAGTGTGTTCCATTATTCTACCTCTATTGACTCAGTTGTGCAACATCAATTATCATTAAAGAAGTGTGTTCCATTATTCTACCTCTCTTGACTAAGTTGTGTAACATCAGTTATCATTAAAGAAGTGTGTTCCATTATTCTATCTCTATTGACTAAGTTGTGTAACATCAGTTATCATTAAAGAAGTGTGTTCCATTATTCTACCTCTCTTGACTAAGTTGTGTAACATCAGTTATCATTAAAGAAGTGTGTTCCATTATTCTACCTCTATTGACTAAGTTGTGTAACATCAGTTACCATTAAAGAAGTGTGTTCCATTATTCTACCTCTATTGACTAAGTTGTGTAACATCAGTTATCATTAAAGAAGTGTGTTCCATTATTCTACCTCTATTGACTAAGTTGTGTAACATCAGTTATCATTAAAGAAGTGTGTTCCATTATTCTACCTCTATTGACTCAGTTGTGCGACATCAATTATCATTAAAGAAGTGTGTTCCATCATCTACCTCTCTTGACTAAGTTGTGTAACATCAGTTATCATTAAAGAAGTGTGTTCCATTATTCTATCTCTATTGACTAAGTTGTGTAACATCAGTTATCATTAAAGAAGTGTGTTCCATTATTCTACCTCTATTGACTAAATTGTGTAACATCAGTTATCATTAAAGAAGTATGTTCCATTATTCTACCTCTCTTGACTAAGTTGTGTAACATCAGTTATCATTAAAGAAGTGTGTTCCATTATTCTACCTCTATTGACTAAGTTGTGTAACATCAGTTATCATTAAAGAAGTGTGTTCCATTATTCTACCTCTATTGACTAAGCTGTGTAACATCAGTTATCATTAAAGAAGTATGTTCCATTACTCTACCTCTATTGACTAAGTTGTGTAACATCAGTTATCATTAAAGAAGTGTGTTCCATTATTCTACCTCTATTGACTAAGTTGTGTAACATCAGTTATCATTAAAGAAGTGTGTTCCATTATTCTACCTCTCTTGACTAAGTTGTGTAACATCAGTTATCATTAAAGAAGTGTGTTCCATTATTCTACCTCTATTGACTAAGTTGTGTAACATCAGTTACCATTAAAGAAGTGTGTTCCATTATTCTACCTCTATTGACTAAGTTGTGTAACATCAGTTATCATTAAAGAAGTGCGTTCCATTATTCTACCTCTATTGACTCAGTTGTGTAACATCAGTTATCATTAAAGAAGTATGTTCCATTATTCTACCTCTCTTGACTAAGTTGTGTAACATCAGTTATCATTAAAGAAGTGTGTTCAATTATTCTACCTCTATTGACTAAATTGTGTAACATCAGTTATCATTAAAGAGGTGTGTTCCATTATTCTACCTCTATTGACTAAATTGTGTAACATCAGTTATCATTAAAGAAGTATGTTCCATTATTCTACCTCTCTTGACTAAGTTGTGTAACATCAGTTATCATTAAAGAAGTGTGTTCCATTATTCTACCTCTATTGACTAAGTTGTGTAACATCAGTTATCATTAAAGAAGTGTGTTCCATTATTCTACCTCTATTGACTCAGTTGTGTAACATCAGTTATCATTAAAGAGGTGTGTTCCATTATTCTACCTCTCTTGACTAAATTGTGTAACATCAGTTATCATTAAAAAAGTGTGTTCCATTATTCTATCTCTATTGACTAAGTTGTGTAACATCAGTTATCATTAAAGAAGTGTGTTCCATTATTCTACCTCTATTGACTCAGTTGTGTAACATCAGTTATCATTAAAGAAGTGTGTTCCATTATTCTATCTCTATTGACTAAGTTGTGTAACATCAGTTATCATTAAAGAAGTGTGTTCCATTATTCTACCTCTCTTGACTAAGTTGTGTAACATCAGTTATCATTAAAGAAGTATGTTCCATTATGCTACCTCTCTTGACTAAGTTGTGTAACATCAGTTATCATTAAAGAAGTGTGTTCCATTATTCTACCTCTATTGACTAAGTTGTGTAACATCAGTTATCATTAAAGAAGTGTGTTCCATTATTCTACCTCTCTTGACTAAGTTGTGTAACATCAGTTATCATTAAAGAAGTGTGTTCCATTATTCTACCTCTATTGACTAAGTTGTGTAACATCAGTTATCATTAAAGAAGTGTGTTCCATTATTCTACCTCTATTGACTCAGTTGTGCAACATCAATTATCATTAAAGAAGTATGTTCCATTATTCTACCTCTCTTGACTAAGTTGTGTAACATCAGTTATCATTAAAGAAGTGTGTTCCATTATTCTACCTCTATTGACTAAGTTGTGTAACATCAGTTATCATTAAAGAAGTGTGTTCCATTATTCTACCTCTATTGACTCAGTTGTGTAACATCAGTTATCATTAAAGAGGTGTGTTCCATTATTCTACCTCTCTTGACTAAATTGTGTAACATCAGTTATCATTAAAGAAGTGTGTTCCATTATTCTATCTCTATTGACTAAGTTGTGTAGCATCAGTTATCATTAAAGAAGTGTGTTCCATTATTCTACCTCTCTTGACTAAGTTGTGTAACATCAGTTATCATTAAAGAAGTATGTTCCATTATTCTACCTCTCTTGACTAAGTTGTGTAACATCAGTTATCATTAAAGAAGTGTGTTCCATTATTCTACCTCTATTGACTAAGTTGTGTAACATCAGTTATCATTAAAGAAGTGTGTTCCATTATTCTACCTCTCTTGACTAAGTTGTGTAACATCAGTTATCATTAAAGAAGTGTGTTCCATTATTCTACCTCTATTGACTAAGTTGTGTAACATCAGTTATCATTAAAGAAGTGTGTTCCATTATTCTACCTCTATTGACTCAGTTGTGTAACATCAATTATCATTAAAGAAGTGTGTTCCATTATTCTATCTCTATTGACTAAGTTGTGTAACATCAGTTATCATTAAAGAAGTGTGTTCCATTATTCTACCTCTATTGACTAAGTTGTGTAACATCAGTTATCATTAAAGAAGTATGTTCCATTACTCTACCTCTATTGACTAAGTTGTGTAACATCAGTTATCATTAAAGAAGTGTGTTCCATTATTCTACCTCTATTGACTAAGTTGTGTAACATCAGTTATCATTAAAGAAGTGTGTTCCATTATTCTACCTCTCTTGACTAAGTTGTGTAACATCAGTTATCATTAAAGAAGTGTGTTCCATTATTCTACCTCTATTGACTAAGTTGTGTAACATCAGTTATCATTAAAGAAGTGTGTTCCATTATTCTACCTCTATTGACTCAGTTGTGCAACATCAATTATCATTAAAGAAGTGTGTTCCATTATTCTACCTCTCTTGACTAAGTTGTGTAACATCAGTTATCATTAAAGAAGTGTGTTCCATTATTCTATCTCTATTGACTAAGTTGTGTAACATCAGTTATCATTAAAGAAGTGTGTTCCATTATTCTACCTCTCTTGACTAAGTTGTGTAACATCAGTTATCATTAAAGAAGTGTGTTCCATTATTCTACCTCTATTGACTAAGTTGTGTAACATCAGTTACCATTAAAGAAGTGTGTTCCATTATTCTACCTCTATTGACTAAGTTGTGTAACATCAGTTATCATTAAAGAAGTGCGTTCCATTATTCTACCTCTATTGACTCAGTTGTGTAACATCAGTTATCATTAAAGAAGTATGTTCCATTATTCTACCTCTCTTGACTAAGTTGTGTAACATCAGTTATCATTAAAAAAGTGTGTTCAATTATTCTACCTCTATTGACTAAATTGTGTAACATCAGTTATCATTAAAGAAGTATGTTCCATTATTCTACCTCTCTTGACTAAGTTGTGTAACATCAGTTATCATTAAAGAAGTGTGTTCCATTATTCTACCTCTATTGACTAAGTTGTGTAACATCAGTTATCATTAAAGAAGTGTGTTCCATTATTCTACCTCTATTGACTAAGTTGTGTAACATCAGTTATCATTAAAGAAGTATGTTCCATTACTCTACCTCTATTGACTAAGTTGTGTAACATCAGTTATCATTAAAGAAGTGTGTTCCATTATTCTACCTCTATTGACTAAGTTGTGTAACATCAGTTATCATTAAAGAAGTGTGTTCCATTATTCTACCTCTCTTGACTAAGTTGTGTAACATCAGTTATCATTAAAGAAGTGTGTTCCATTATTCTACCTCTATTGACTAAGTTGTGTAACATCAGTTATCATTAAAGAAGTGTGTTCCATTATTCTACCTCTATTGACTCAGTTGTGCGACATCAATTATCATTAAAGAAGTGTGTTCCATCATCTACCTCTCTTGACTAAGTTGTGTAACATCAGTTATCATTAAAGAAGTGTGTTCCATTATTCTATCTCTATTGACTAAGTTGTGTAACATCAGTTATCATTAAAGAAGTGTGTTCCATTATTCTACCTCTCTTGACTAAGTTGTGTAACATCAGTTATCATTAAAGAAGTGTGTTCCATTATTCTACCTCTATTGACTAAGTTGTGTAACATCAGTTACCATTAAAGAAGTGTGTTCCATTATTCTACCTCTATTGACTAAGTTGTGTAACATCAGTTATCATTAAAGAAGTGCGTTCCATTATTCTACCTCTATTGACTCAGTTGTGTAACATCAGTTATCATTAAAGAAGTATGTTCCATTATTCTACCTCTCTTGACTAAGTTGTGTAACATCAGTTATCATTAAAAAAGTGTGTTCAATTATTCTACCTCTATTGACTAAATTGTGTAACATCAGTTATCATTAAAGAAGTATGTTCCATTATTCTACCTCTCTTGACTAAGTTGTGTAACATCAGTTATCATTAAAGAAGTGTGTTCCATTATTCTACCTCTATTGACTAAGTTGTGTAACATCAGTTATCATTAAAGAAGTGTGTTCCATTATTCTACCTCTATTGACTCAGTTGTGTAACATCAGTTATCATTAAAGAGGTGTGTTCCATTATTCCACCTCTCTTGACTAAATTGTGTAACATCAGTTATCATTAAAGAAGTGTGTTCCATTATTCTACCTCTATTGACTAAGTTGTGTAACATCAGTTATCATTAAAGAAGTGTGTTCCATTATTCTACCTCTATTGACTCAGTTGTGTAACATCAATTATCATTAAAGAAGTGTGTTCCATTATTCTATCTCTATTGACTAAGTTGTGTAACATCAGTTATCATTAAAGAAGTGTGTTCCATTATTCTACCTCTATTGACTAAGCTGTGTAACATCAGTTATCATTAAAGAAGTATGTTCCATTACTCTACCTCTATTGACTAAGTTGTGTAACATCAGTTATCATTAAAGAAGTGTGTTCCATTATTCTACCTCTATTGACTAAGTTGTGTAACATCAGTTATCATTAAAGAAGTGTGTTCCATTATTCTACCTCTCTTGACTAAGTTGTGTAACATCAGTTATCATTAAAGAAGTGTGTTCCATTATTCTACCTCTCTTGACTAAGTTGTGTAACATCAGTTATCATTAAAGAAGTGTGTTCCATTATTCTACCTCTCTTGACTAAGTTGTGTAACATCAGTTATCATTAAAGAAGTGTGTTCCATTATTCTATCTCTATTGACTAAGTTGTGTAACATCAGTTATCATTAAAGAAGTGTGTTCCATTATTCTACCTCTCTTGACGAAGTTGTGTAACATCAGTTATCATTAAAGAAGTGTGTTCCATTATTCTACCTCTATTGACTAAGTTGTGTAACATCAGTTATCATTAAAGAAGTGTGTTCCATTATTCTACCTCTATTGACTCAGTTGTGTAACATCAATTATCATTAAAGAAGTGTGTTCCATTATTCTATCTCTATTGACTAAGTTGTGTAACATCAGTTATCATTAAAGAAGTGTGTTCCATTATTCTACCTCTATTGACTAAGCTGTGTAACATCAGTTATCATTAAAGAAGTATGTTCCATTACTCTACCTCTATTGACTAAGTTGTGTAACATCAGTTATCATTAAAGAAGTGTGTTCCATTATTCTACCTCTATTGACTAAGTTGTGTAACATCAGTTATCATTAAAGAAGTGTGTTCCATTATTCTACCTCTCTTGACTAAGTTGTGTAACATCAGTTATCATTAAAGAAGTGTGTTCCATTATTCTACCTCTATTGACTAAGTTGTGTAACATCAGTTATCATTAAAGAGGTGTGTTCCATTATTCTACCTCTATTGACTAAATTGTGTAACATCAGTTATCATTAAAGAAGTGTGTTCCATTATTCTACCTCTCTTGACTAAATTGTGTAACATCAGTTACCATTAAATAGGTGTGTTCCATTATTCTACCTCTCTTGACTAAATTGTGTAACATCAGTTACCATTAAATAGGTGTGTTCCATTATTCTACCTCTCTTGACTAAGTTGTGTAACATCAGTTATCATTAAAGAAGTGTGTTCCATTATTCTACCTCTATTGACTAAATTGTGTAACATCAGTTATCATTAAAGAAGTGTGTTCCATTATTCTACCTCTCTTGACTAAGTTGTGTAACATCAGTTATCATTAAAGAAGTGTGTTCCATTATTCTACCTCTATTGACTAAGTTGTGTAACATCAGTTATCATTAAAGAAGTGTGTTCCATTATTCTACCTCTATTGACTCAGTTGTGCGACATCAATTATCATTAAAGAAGTGTGTTCCATCATCTACCTCTCTTGACTAAGTTGTGTAACATCAGTTATCATTAAAGAAGTGTGTTCCATTATTCTATCTCTATTGACTAAGTTGTGTAACATCAGTTATCATTAAAGAAGTGTGTTCCATTATTCTACCTCTCTTGACTAAGTTGTGTAACATCAGTTATCATTAAAGAAGTGTGTTCCATTATTCTACCTCTATTGACTAAGTTGTGTAACATCAGTTACCATTAAAGAAGTGTGTTCCATTATTCTACCTCTATTGACTAAGTTGTGTAACATCAGTTATCATTAAAGAAGTGCGTTCCATTATTCTACCTCTATTGACTCAGTTGTGTAACATCAGTTATCATTAAAGAAGTATGTTCCATTATTCTACCTCTCTTGACTAAGTTGTGTAACATCAGTTATCATTAAAAAAGTGTGTTCAATTATTCTACCTCTATTGACTAAATTGTGTAACATCAGTTATCATTAAAGAAGTATGTTCCATTATTCTACCTCTCTTGACTAAGTTGTGTAACATCAGTTATCATTAAAGAAGTGTGTTCCATTATTCTACCTCTATTGACTAAGTTGTGTAACATCAGTTATCATTAAAGAAGTGTGTTCCATTATTCTACCTCTATTGACTCAGTTGTGTAACATCAGTTATCATTAAAGAGGTGTGTTCCATTATTCCACCTCTCTTGACTAAATTGTGTAACATCAGTTATCATTAAAGAAGTGTGTTCCATTATTCTACCTCTATTGACTAAGTTGTGTAACATCAGTTATCATTAAAGAAGTGTGTTCCATTATTCTACCTCTATTGACTCAGTTGTGTAACATCAATTATCATTAAAGAAGTGTGTTCCATTATTCTATCTCTATTGACTAAGTTGTGTAACATCAGTTATCATTAAAGAAGTGTGTTCCATTATTCTACCTCTATTGACTAAGCTGTGTAACATCAGTTATCATTAAAGAAGTATGTTCCATTACTCTACCTCTATTGACTAAGTTGTGTAACATCAGTTATCATTAAAGAAGTGTGTTCCATTATTCTACCTCTATTGACTAAGTTGTGTAACATCAGTTATCATTAAAGAAGTGTGTTCCATTATTCTACCTCTCTTGACTAAGTTGTGTAACATCAGTTATCATTAAAGAAGTGTGTTCCATTATTCTACCTCTCTTGACTAAGTTGTGTAACATCAGTTATCATTAAAGAAGTATGTTCCATTATTCTACCTCTCTTGACTAAGTTGTGTAACATCAGTTATCATTAAAGAAGTGTGTTCCATTATTCTATCTCTATTGACTAAGTTGTGTAACATCAGTTATCATTAAAGAAGTGTGTTCCATTATTCTACCTCTCTTGACGAAGTTGTGTAACATCAGTTATCATTAAAGAAGTGTGTTCCATTATTCTACCTCTATTGACTAAGTTGTGTAACATCAGTTATCATTAAAGAAGTGTGTTCCATTATTCTACCTCTATTGACTCAGTTGTGTAACATCAATTATCATTAAAGAAGTGTGTTCCATTATTCTATCTCTATTGACTAAGTTGTGTAACATCAGTTATCATTAAAGAAGTGTGTTCCATTATTCTACCTCTATTGACTAAGCTGTGTAACATCAGTTATCATTAAAGAAGTATGTTCCATTACTCTACCTCTATTGACTAAGTTGTGTAACATCAGTTATCATTAAAGAAGTGTGTTCCATTATTCTACCTCTATTGACTAAGTTGTGTAACATCAGTTATCATTAAAGAAGTGTGTTCCATTATTCTACCTCTCTTGACTAAGTTGTGTAACATCAGTTATCATTAAAGAAGTGTGTTCCATTATTCTACCTCTATTGACTAAGTTGTGTAACATCAGTTATCATTAAAGAAGTGTGTTCCATTATTCTTCCTCTATTGACTCAGTTGTGTAACATCAATTATCATTAAAGAAGTGTGTTCCATTATTCTACCTCTCTTGACTAAGTTGTGTAACATCAGTTATCATTAAAGAAGTGTGTTCCATTATTCTATCTCTATTGACTAAGTTGTGTAACATCAGTTATCATTAAAGAAGTGTGTTCCATTATTCTACCTCTCTTGACTAAGTTGTGTAACATCAGTTTTCATTAAAGAAGTGTGTTCCATTATTCTACCTCTATTGACTAAATTGTGTAACATCAGTTATCATTAAAGAAGTGTGTTCCATTATTCTATCTCTATTGACTAAGTTGTGTAGCATCAGTTATCATTAAAGAAGTGTGTTCCATTATTCTACCTCTCTTGACTAAATTGTGTAACATCAGTTATCATTAAAGAAGTGTGTTCCATTATTCTATCTCTATTGACTAAGTTGTGTAACATCAGTTATCATTAAGGAAGTATGTTCCATTATACTACCTCTATTGACTAAATTGTGTAGCATCAGTTATCATTAAAGAAGTGTGTTCCATTATTCTACCTCTATTGACTAAGTTGTGTAACATCAGTTATCATTAAAGAAGTGTGTTCCATTATTCTACCTCTATTGACTAAATTGTGTAGCATCAGTTATCATTAAAGAAGTGTGTTCCATTATTCTACCTCTCTTGACTAAATTGTGTAGCATCAGTTATCATTAAAGAAGTGTGTTCCATTATTCTACCTCTATTGACTAAATTGTGTAGCATCAGTTATCATTAAAGAAGTGTGTTCCATTATTCTATCTCTATTGACTAAGTTGTGTAGCATCAGTTATCATTAAAGAAGTGTGTTCCATTATTCTACCTCTCTTGACTAAGTTGTGTAACATCAGTTATCATTAAAGAAGTATGTTCCATTATTCTACCTCTCTTGACTAAGTTGTGTAACATCAGTTATCATTAAAGAAGTGTGTTCCATTATTCTACCTCTATTGACTAAGTTGTGTAACATCAGTTATCATTAAAGAAGTGTGTTCCATTATTCTACCTCTCTTGACTAAGTTGTGTAACATCAGTTATCATTAAAGAAGTGTGTTCCATTATTCTACCTCTATTGACTAAGTTGTGTAACATCAGTTATCATTAAGGAAGTGTGTTCCATTATTCTACCTCTATTGACTAAGTTGTGTAACATCAGTTATCATTAAAGAAGTGTGTTCCATTATTCTACCTCTATTGACTAAGTTGTGTAACATCAGTTATCATTAAAGAAGTGTGTTCCATTATTCTACCTCTATTGACTAAGTTGTGTAACATCAGTTATCATTAAAGAAGTGTGTTCCATTATTCTACCTCTCTTGACTAAGTTGTGTAAAATCAGTTATCATTAAAGAAGTGTGTTTCATTATTCTACCTCTATTGACTAAGTTGTGTAACATCAGTTATCATTAAAGAAGTGTGTTCCATTATTCTAACTCTCTTGACTAAGTTGTGTAACATCAGTTATCATTAAAGAAGTGTGTTCCATTATTCTACCTCTATTGACTAAGTTGTGTAACATCAGTTATCATTAAAAAAGTATGTTCCATTACTCTACCTCTATTGACTAAGTTGTGTAACATCAGTTATCATTAAAGAAGTGTGTTCCATTATTCTACCTCTATTGACTAAGTTGTGTAACATCAGTTATCATTAAAGAAGTGTGTTCCATTATTCTACCTCTATTGACTCAGTTGTGTAACATCAGTTATCATTAAAGAAGTATGTTCCATTATTCTACCTCTATTGACTAAATTGTGTAACATCAGTTATCATTAAAGAAGTGTGTTCCATTATTCTACCTCTATTGACTCAGTTGTGTAACATCAGTTATCATTAAAGAAGTGTGTTCCATTATTCTACCTCTATTGACTAAGTTGTGTAACATCAGTTATCATTAAAGAAGTGTGTTCCACTATTCTACCTCTCTTGACTAAGTTGTGTAACATCAGTTATCATTAAAGAAGTGTGTTCCATTATTCTATCTCTATTGACTAAGTTGTGTAACATCAGTTATCATTAAAGAAGTGTGTTCCATTATTCTATCTCTATTGACTAAGTTGTGTAACATCAGTTATCATTAAAGAAGTGCGTTCCATTATTCTACCTCTATTGACTAAGTTGTGTAACATCAGTTATCATTAAAGAAGTGTGTTCCATTATTCTACCTCTATTGACTAAGTTGTGTAACATCAGTTTTCGTTAAAGAAGTGTGTTCCATTATTCTACCTCTATTGACTAAGTTGTGTTACATCAGTTATCATTAAAGAAGTATGTTCCATTACTCTACCTCTCTTGACTAAATTGTGTAACATCAGTTATCATTAAAGAAGTGTGTTCCATTATTCTACCTCTATTGACTAAGTTGTGTAACATCAGCTATCATTAAAGAGGTGTGTTCCATTATTCTACCTCTATTGACTAAATTGTGTAACATCAGTTATCATTAAAGAAGTGTGTTCCATTATTCTACCTCTCTTGACTAAATTGTGTAGCATCAGTTATCATTAAGGAAGTGTGTTCCATTATTCTACCTCTATTGACTAAATTGTGTAGCATCAGTTATCATTAAAGAAGTGTGTTCCATTATTCTACCTCTCTTGACTAAGTTGTGTAACATCAGTTATCATTAAAGAAGTGTGTTCCATTATTCTATCTCTATTGACTAAGTTGTGTAACATCAGTTATCATTAAAGAAGTATGTTCCATTATTCTACCTCTATTGACTAAGTTGTGTAACATCAGTTATCATTAAAGAAGTGTGTTCCATTATTCTACCTCTATTGACTAAGTTGTGTAACATCAGTTATCATTAAAGAAGTGTGTTCCATTATTCTACCTCTATTGACTAAGTTGTGTTACATCAGTTATCATTAAAGAAGTATGTTCCATTACTCTACCTCTCTTGACTAAATTGTGTAACATCAGTTATCATTAAAGAAGTGTGTTCCATTATTCTACCTCTATTGACTAAGTTGTGTAACATCAGCTATCATTAAAGAGGTGTGTTCCATTATTCTACCTCTATTGACTAAATTGTGTAACATCAGTTATCATTAAAGAAGTGTGTTCCATTATTCTACCTCTCTTGACTAAATTGTGTAGCATCAGTTATCATTAAAGAAGTGTGTTCCATTATTCTACCTCTATTGACTAAATTGTGTAGCATCAGTTATCATTAAAGAAGTGTGTTCCATTATTCTACCTCTCTTGACTAAATTGTGTAGCAACAGTTATCATTAAAAAAGTGTGTTCCATTATTCTACCTATATTGACTAAGTTGTGTAGCATCAGTTATCATTAAAGAAGTGTGTTCCATTATTCTACCTCTATTGACTAAGTTGTGTAACATCAGTTATCATTAAAGAAGTGTGTTCCATTATTCTACCTCTCTTGACTAAATTGTGTAGCAACAGTTATCATTAAAAAAGTGTGTTCCATTATTCTACCTATATTGACTAAGTTGTGTAGCATCAGTTATCATTAAAGAAGTGTGTTCCATTATTCTACCTCTCTTGACTAAGTTGTGTAACATCAGTTATCATTAAAGAAGTGTGTTCCATTATTCTACCTCTCTTGACTAAGTTGTGTAACATCAGTTATCATTAAAGAAGTGTGTTCCATTATTCTATCTCTATTGACTAAGTTGTGTAACATCAGTTATCATTAAAGAAGTGTGTTCCATTATTCTACCTCTATTGACTAAGTTGTGTAACATCAGTTATCATTAAAGAAGTGTGTTCCATTATTCTACCTCTATTGACTAAGTTGTGTAACATCAGTTATCATTAAAGAAGTGTGTTCCATTATTCTACCTCTATTGACTAAGTTGTGTAACATCAGTTATCATTAAAGAAGTATGTTCCATTACTCTACCTCTATTGACTAAGTTGTGTAACATCAGTTATCATTAAAGAAGTGTGTTCCATTATTCTACCACTATTGACTAAGTTGTGTAACATCAGTTATCATTAAAGAAGTGTGTTCCATTATTCTACCTCTATTGACTAAGTTGTGTAACATCAGTTATCATTAAAGAAGTGTGTTCCATTATTCTACCTCTATTGACTAAGTTGTGTAACATCAGTTATCATTAAAGAAGTGTGTTCCATTATTCTACCTCTCTTGACTAAGTTGTGTAACATCAGTTATCATTAAAGAAGTGTGTTCCATTATTCTAACTCTCTTGACTAAGTTGTGTAACATCAGTTATCATTAAAGAAGTGTGTTCCATTATTCTACCTCTATTGACTCAGTTGTGTAACATCAGTTATCATTAAAGAAGTATGTTCCATTATTCTACCTCTATTGACTAAATTGTGTAACATCAGTTATCATTAAAGAAGTGTGTTCCATTATTCTACCTCTATTGACTCAGTTGTGTAACATCAGTTATCATTAAAGAAGTGTGTTCCATTATTCTACCTCTATTGACTAAGTTGTGTAACATCAGTTATCATTAAAGAAGTGTGTTCCATTATTCTACCTCTATTGATTAAGTTGTGTAACATCAGTTATCATTAAAGAAGTGTGTTCCATTATTCTACCTCTATTGACTAAATTGTGTAACATCAGTTATCATTAAAGAAGTGTGTTCCATTATTCTATCTCTATTGACTAAGTTGTGTAACATCAGTTATCATTAAAGAGGTGTGTTCCATTACTCTACCTCTAATGACTAAGTTGTGTAACATCAGTTATCATTAAAGAAGTGTGTTCCATTATTCTACCTCTATTGACTAAGTTGTGTAACATCAGTTATCATTAAAGAAGTATGTTCCATTATTCTACCTCTATTGACTAAATTGTGTAACATCAGTTATCATTAAAGAAGTGTGTTCCATTATTCTACCTCTATTGACTAAGTTGTGTAACATCAGCTATCATTAAAGAAGTATGTTCCATTATTCTACCTCTATTGACTAAGTTGTGTAACATCAGTTATCATTAAAGAAGTGTGTTCCATTATTCTACCTCTATTGACTAAATTGTGTAGCATCAGTTATCATTAAAGAAGTGTGTTCCATTATTCTACCTCTATTGACTAAGTTGTGTAACATCAGTTATCATTAAAGAAGTGTGTTCCATTATTCTACCTCTATTGACTAAATTGTGTAACATCAGTTATCATTAAAGAAGTGTGTTCCATTATTCTACCTCTATTGACTAAATTGTGTAGCATCAGTTATCATTAAAGAAGTGTGTTCCATTATTCTACCTCTATTGACTCAGTTGTGTAACATCAGTTATCATTAAAGAAGTGTGTTCCATTATTCTACCTCTATTGACTAAGTTGTGTAACATCAGTTATCATTAAAGAAGTATGTTCCATTATTCTACCTCTCTTGACTAAGTTGTGTAACATCAGTTATCATTAAAGAAGTGTGTTCCATTATTCTACCTCTATTGACTAAATTGTGTAGCATCAGTTATCATTAAAGAAGTGTGTTCCATTATTCTACCTCTATTGACTAAATTGTGTAACATCAGTTATCATTAAAGAAGTGTGTTCCATTATTCTACCTCTATTGACTCAGTTGTGTAACATCAGTTATCATTAAAGAAGTGTGTTCCATTATTCTACCTCTATTGACTAAGTTGTGTAACATCAGTTATTATTAAAGAAGTGTGTTCCATTATTCTACCTCTATTGACTAAGTTGTGTAACATCAGTTATCATTAAAGAAGTATGTTCCATTATTCTACCTCTATTGACTAAATTGTGTAACATCAGTTATCATTAAAGAAGTGTGATCCATTATTCTACCTCTATTGACTCAGTTGTGTAACATCAGTTATCATTAAAGAAGTGTGTTCCATTATTCTACCTCTATTGACTAAATTGTGTAACATCAGTTATCATTAAAGAAGTGTGTTCCATTATTCTACCTCTATTGACTCAGTTGTGTAACATCAGTTATCATTAAAGAAGTGTGTTCCATTATTCTACCTCTATTGACTAACTTGTGTAGCATCAGTTATCATTAAAGAAGTATGTTCCATTATTCTACCTCTATTGACTAAATTGTGTAACATCAGTTATCATTTAGGAAGTGTGTTCCATTATTCTACCTCTATTGACTCAGTTGTGTAATATCAGTTATCATTAAAGAATTGTGTTCCATTATTCTACCTCTATTGACTAAGTTGTGTAACATCAGTTATCATTAAAGAAGTGTGTTCCATTATTCTACCTCTATTGACTAAGTTGTGTAACATCAGCTATCATTAAAGAGGTGTGTTCCAATACTCTACCTCTATTGACTAAGTTGTGTAACATCAGCTATCATTAAAGAAGTGTGTTCCATTATTCTACCTCTATTGACTAAGTTGTGTAACATCAGCTATCATTAAAGAGGTGTGTTCCAATACTCTATTTCTATTGACTAAGTTGTGTAACATCAGTTATCATTAAAGAAGTGTGTTCCATTATTCTACCTCTATTGACTAAGTTGTGTAACATCAGCTATCATTAAAGAGGTGTGTTCCATTATTCTACCTCTATTGACTAAGTTGTGTAACATCAGTTATCATTAAAGAGGTGTGTTCCAATACTCTATCTCTATTGACTAAGTTGTGTAACATCAGTTATCATTAAAGAAGTGTGATCCATTATTCTACCTCTATTGACTAAGTTGTGTAACATCAGTTATCATTAAAGAAGTGTGTTCCATTATTCTACCTCTATTGACTAAGTTGTGTAACATCAGCTATCATTAAAGAGGTGTGTTCCAATACTCTACCTCTATTGACTAAGTTGTGTAACATCAGCTTTCATTAAAGAAGTGTGTTCCATTATTCTACCTCTATTGACTAAGTTGTGTAACATCAGCTAACATTAAAGAGGTGTGTTCCAATACTCTATCTCTATTGACTAAGTTGTGTAACATCAGTTATCATTAAAGAAGTGTGTTCCATTATTCTACCTCTATTGACTAAATTGTGTAACATCAGTTCTCATTAAAGAAGTATGTTCCATTATTCTACCTCTATTGACTAAATTGTGTAACATCAGTTATCATTAAAGAAGTGTGTTCCATTATTCTACCTCTATTGACTCAGTTGTGTAACATCAGTTATCATTAAAGAAGTGTGTTCCATTATTCTACCTCTATTGACTAAGTTGTGTAACATCAGTTATCATTAAAAAGTGTGTTCCATTATTCTACCTCTATTGACTAAGTTGTGTAACATCAGCTATCATTAAAGAGGTGTGTTCCAATACTCTACCTCTATTGACTAAGTTGTGTAACATCAGCTATCATTAAAGAAGTGTGTTCCATTATTCTACCTCTATTGACTAAGTTGTGTAACATCAGCTATCATTAAAGAGGTGTGTTCCAATACTCTATCTCTATTGACTAAGTTGTGTAACATCAGTTATCATTAAAGAAGTGTGTTCCATTATTCTACCTCTATTGACTAAGTTGTGTAACATCAGCTATCATGAAAGAGGTGTGTTCCATTATTCTACCTCTATTGACTAAGTTGTGTAACATCAGTTATCATTAAAGAGGTGTGTTCCAATACTCTATCTCTATTGACTAAGTTGTGTAACATCAGTTATCATTAAAGAAGTGTGATCCATTATTCTACCTCTATTGACTAAGTTGTGTAACATCAGTTATCATTAAAGAAGTGTGTTCCATTATTCTACCTCTATTGACTAAGTTGTGTAACATCAGCTATCATTAAAGAGGTGTGTTCCAATACTCTACCTCTATTGACTTAGTTGTGTAACATCAGCTTTCATTAAAGAAGTGTGTTCCATTATTCTACCTCTATTGACTAAGTTGTGTAACATCAGCTATCATGAAAGAGGTGTGTTCCAATACTCTACCTCTATTGACTAAGTTGTGTAACATCAGCTATCATTAAAGAAGTGTGTTCCATTATTCTACCTCTATTGACTAAGTTGTGTAACATCAGCTATCATTAAAGAGGTGTGTTCCAATACTCTATCTCTATTGACTAAGTTGTGTAACATCAGTTATCATTAAAGAAGTGTGTTCCATTATTCTACCTCTATTGACTAAGTTGTGTAACATCAGCTATCATGAAAGAGGTGTGTTCCATTATTCTACCTCTATTGACTAAGTTGTGTAACATCAGTTATCATTAAAGAGGTGTGTTCCAATACTCTATCTCTATTGACTAAGTTGTGTAACATCAGTTATCATTAAAGAAGTGTGTTCCATTATTCTACCTCTATTGACTAAGTTGTGTAACATCAGCTATCATTAAAGAGGTGTGTTCCAATACTCTACCTCTATTGACTTAGTTGTGTAACATCAGCTTTCATTAAAGAAGTGTGTTCCATTATTCTACCTCTATTGACTAAGTTGTGTAACATCAGCTATCATGAAAGAGGTGTGTTCCATTATTCTACCTCTATTGACTAAGTTGTGTAACATCAGTTATCATTAAAGAGGTGTGTTCCAATACTCTATCTCTATTGACTAAGTTGTGTAACATCAGTTATCATTAAAGAAGTATGTTCCATTATTCTACCTCTATTGACTAAGTTGTGTAACATCAGTTATCATTAAAGAAGTGTGTTCCATTATTCTACCTCTATTGACTAAGTTGTGTAACATCAGCTATCATTAAAGAGGTGTGTTCCAATACTCTACCTCTATTGACTAAGTTGTGTAACATCAGCTTTCATTAAAGAAGTGTGTTCCATTATTCTACCTCTATTGACTAAGTTGTGTAACATCAGCTATCATTAAAGAGGTGTGTTCCAATACTCTATCTCTATTGACTAAGTTGTGTAACATCAGTTATCATTAAAGAAGTGTGTTCCATTATTCTACCTCTATTGACTAAATTGTGTAACATCAGTTATCATTAAAGAAGTATGTTCCATTATTCTACCTCTATTGACTAAATTGTGTAACATCAGTTATCATTAAAGAAGTGTGTTCCATTATTCTACCTCTATTGACTCAGTTGTGTAACATCAGTTATCATTAAAGAAGTGTGTTCCATTATTCTACCTCTATTGACTAAGTTGTGTAACATCAGTTAGCATTAAAGAGGTGTGTTCCAATACTCTATCTCTATTGACTAAGTTGTGTAACATCAGTTATCATTAAAGAAGTGTGATCCATTATTCTACCTCTATTGACTAAGTTGTGTAACATCAGTTATCATTAAAGAAGTGTGTTCCATTATTCTACCTCTATTGACTAAGTTGTGTAACATCAGTTATCATTAAAGAAGTGTGTTCCATTATTCTACCTCTATTGACTAAGTTGTGTAACATCAGCTATCATTAAAGAGGTGTGTTCCAATACTCTACCTCTATTGACTTAGTTGTGTAACATCAGCTTTCATTAAAGAAGTGTGTTCCATTATTCTACCTCTATTGACTAAGTTGTGTAACATCAGCTATCATGAAAGAGGTGTGTTCCAATACTCTACCTCTATTGACTAAGTTGTGTAACATCAGCTATCATTAAAGAAGTGTGTTCCATTATTCTACCTCTATTGACTAAGTTGTGTAACATCAGCTATCATTAAAGAGGTGTGTTCCAATACTCTATCTCTATTGACTAAGTTGTGTAACATCAGTTATCATTAAAGAAGTGTGTTCCATTATTCTACCTCTATTGACTAAGTTGTGTAACATCAGCTATCATGAAAGAGGTGTGTTCCATTATTCTACCTCTATTGACTAAGTTGTGTAACATCAGTTATCATTAAAGAGGTGTGTTCCAATACTCTATCTCTATTGACTAAGTTGTGTAACATCAGTTATCATTAAAGAAGTGTGTTCCATTATTCTACCTCTATTGACTAAGTTGTGTAACATCAGCTATCATTAAAGAGGTGTGTTCCAATACTCTACCTCTATTGACTTAGTTGTGTAACATCAGCTTTCATTAAAGAAGTGTGTTCCATTATTCTACCTCTATTGACTAAGTTGTGTAACATCAGCTATCATGAAAGAGGTGTGTTCCATTATTCTACCTCTATTGACTAAGTTGTGTAACATCAGTTATCATTAAAGAGGTGTGTTCCAATACTCTATCTCTATTGACTAAGTTGTGTAACATCAGTTATCATTAAAGAAGTATGTTCCATTATTCTACCTCTATTGACTAAGTTGTGTAACATCAGTTATCATTAAAGAAGTGTGTTCCATTATTCTACCTCTATTGACTAAGTTGTGTAACATCAGCTATCATTAAAGAGGTGTGTTCCAATACTCTACCTCTATTGACTAAGTTGTGTAACATCAGCTTTCATTAAAGAAGTGTGTTCCATTATTCTACCTCTATTGACTAAGTTGTGTAACATCAGCTATCATTAAAGAGGTGTGTTCCAATACTCTATCTCTATTGACTAAGTTGTGTAACATCAGTTATCATTAAAGAAGTGTGTTCCATTATTCTACCTCTATTGACTAAATTGTGTAACATCAGTTATCATTAAAGAAGTATGTTCCATTATTCTACCTCTATTGACTAAATTGTGTAACATCAGTTATCATTAAAGAAGTGTGTTCCATTATTCTACCTCTATTGACTCAGTTGTGTAACATCAGTTATCATTAAAGAAGTGTGTTCCATTATTCTACCTCTATTGACTAAGTTGTGTAACATCAGTTAGCATTAAAGAGGTGTGTTCCAATACTCTATCTCTATTGACTAAGTTGTGTAACATCAGTTATCATTAAAGAAGTGTGATCCATTATTCTACCTCTATTGACTAAGTTGTGTAACATCAGTTATCATTAAAGAAGTGTGTTCCATTATTCTACCTCTATTGACTAAGTTGTGTAACATCAGCTATCATTAAAGAGGTGTGTTCCAATACTCTACCTCTATTGACTAAGTTGTGTAACATCAGCTTTCATTAAAGAAGTGTGTTCCATTATTCTACCCCTATTGACTAAGTTGTGTAACATCAGCTATCATTAAAGAGGTGTGTTCCAATACTCTATCTCTATTGACTAAGTTGTGTAACATCAGTTATCATTAAAGAAGTGTGTTCCATTATTCTACCTCTATTGACTAAATTGTGTAACATCAGTTATCATTAAAGAAGTGTGTTCCATTATTCTACCTCTATTGACTCAGTTGTGTAACATCAGTTATCATTAAAGAAGTGTGTTCCATTATTCTACCTCTATTGACTAAGTTGTGTAACATCAGCTATCATTAAAGAGGTATGTTCCAATACTCTATCTCTATTGACTAAGTTGTGTAACATCAGTTATCATTAAAGAAGTGTGTTCCATTATTCTACCTCTATTGACTAAGTTGTGTAACATCAGCTATCATTAAAGAGGTGTGTTCCAATACTCTATCTCTATTGACTAAGTTGTGTAACATCAGTTATCATTAAAGAAGTGTGTTCCATTATTCTACCTCTATTGACTAAGTTGTGTAACATCAGCTATCATTAAAGAGGTGTGTTCCAATACTCTACCTCTATTGACTAAGTTGTGTAACATCAGCTTTCATTAAAGAAGTGTGTTCCATTATTCTACCTCTATTGACTAAGTTGTGTAACATCAGCTATCATTAAAGAGGTGTGTTCCAATACTCTATCTCTATTGACTAAGTTGTGTAACATCAGTTATCATTAAAGAAGAGTGTTCCATTATTCTACCTCTATTGACTAAATTGTGTAACATCAGTTATCATTAAAGAAGTATGTTCCATTATTCTACCTCTATTGACTAAATTGTGTAACATCAGTTATCATTAAAGAAGTGTGTTCCATTATTCTACCTCTATTGACTCAGTTGTGTAACATCAGTTATCATTAAAGAAGTGTGTTCCATTATTCTACCTCTATTGACTAAGTTGTGTAACATCAGTTAGCATTAAAGAGGTGTGTTCCAATACTCTATCTCTATTGACTAAGTTGTGTAACATCAGTTATCATTAAAGAAGTGTGATCCATTATTCTACCTCTATTGACTAAGTTGTGTAACATCAGCTATCATTAAAGAGGTGTGTTCCAATACTCTACCTCTATTGACTAAGTTGTGTAACATCAGCTTTCATTAAAGAAGTGTGTTCCATTATTCTACCTCTATTGACTAAGTTGTGTAACATCAGCTATCATTAAAGAGGTGTGTTCCAATACTCTATCTCTATTGACTAAGTTGTGTAACATCAGTTATCATTAAAGAAGTGTGTTCCATTATTCTACCTCTATTGACTAAATTGTGTAACATCAGTTATCATTAAAGAAGTGTGTTCCATTATTCTACCTCTATTGACTAAATTGTGTAACATCAGTTATCATTAAAGAAGTGTGTTCCATTATTCTACCTCTATTGACTAAGTTGTGTAACATCAGCTATCATTAAAGAGGTATGTTCCAATACTCTATCTCTATTGACTAAGTTGTGTAACATCAGTTATCATTAAAGAAGTGTGTTCCATTATTCTACCTCTATTGACTAAGTTGTGTAACATCAGCTATCATTAAAGAGGTGTGTTCCAATACTCTATCTCTATTGACTAAGTTGTGTAACATCAGTTATCATTAAAGAGGTGTGTTCCATTATTCTACCTCTATTGACTAAGTTGTGTAACATCAGCTATCATTAAAGAGGTGTGTTCCAATACTCTACCTCTATTGACTAAGTTGTGTAACATCAGCTTTCATTAAAGAAGTGTGTTCCATTATTCTACCTCTATTGACTAAGTTGTGTAACATCAGCTATCATTAAAGAGGTGTGTTCCAATACTCTATCTCTATTGACTAAGTTGTGTAACATCAGTTATCATTAAAGAAGAGTGTTCCATTATTCTACCTCTATTGACTAAATTTAGTAACATCAGTTATCATTAAAGAAGTATGTTCCATTATTCTACCTCTATTGACTAAATTGTGTAACATCAGTTATCATTAAAGAAGTGTGTTCCATTATTCTACCTCTATTGACTCAGTTGTGTAACATCAGTTATCATTAAAGAAGTGTGTTCCATTATTCTACCTCTATTGACTAAGTTGTGTAACATCAGTTAGCATTAAAGAGGTGTGTTCCAATACTCTATCTCTATTGACTAAGTTGTGTAACATCAGTTATCATTAAAGAAGTGTGATCCATTATTCTACCTCTATTGACTAAGTTGTGTAACATCAGTTATCATTAAAGAAGTGTGTTCCATTATTCTACCTCTATTGACTAAGTTGTGTAACATCAGCTATCATTAAAGAGGTGTGTTCCAATACTCTACCTCTATTGACTAAGTTGTGTAACATCAGCTTTCATTAAAGAAGTGTGTTCCATTATTCTACCTCTATTGACTAAGTTGTGTAACATCAGCTATCATTAAAGAGGTGTGTTCCAATACTCTATCTCTATTGACTAATTTGTGTAACATCAGTTATCATTAAAGAAGTGTGATCCATTATTCTACCTCTATTGACTAAATTGTGT
The DNA here is from genome assembly GCA_936450465.1 of Gibbula magus. NCBI lineage: Eukaryota > Metazoa > Mollusca > Gastropoda > Trochida > Trochidae > Gibbula > Gibbula magus. The sequence goes on along the minus strand of OW388289.1, from coordinate 532,815 downwards.
AACATCAGTTATCATTAAAGAAGTGTGTTCCATTATTCTACCTCTATTGACTCAGTTGTGTAACATCAGTTATCATTAAAGAAGTGTGTTCCATTATTCTACCTCTATTGACTAAGTTGTGTAACATCAGCTATCATTAAAGAGGTATGTTCCAATACTCTATCTCTATTGACTAAGTTGTGTAACATCAGTTATCATTAAAGAAGTGTGTTCCATTATTCTACCTCTATTGACTAAGTTGTGTAACATCAGCTATCATTAAAGAGGTGTGTTCCAATACTCTATCTCTATTGACTAAGTTGTGTAACATCAGTTATCATTAAAGAAGTGTGTTCCATTATTCTACCTCTATTGACTAAGTTGTGTAACATCAGCTATCATTAAAGAAGTGTGTTCCATTATTCTACCTCTATTGACTAAGTTGTGTAACATCAGCTATCATTAAAGAGGTGTGTTCCAATACTCTATCTCTATTGACTAAATTGTGTAACATCAGTTATCATTAAAGAAGTGTGTTCCATTATTCTACCTCTATTGACTAAGTTGTGTAACATCAGCTATCATTAAAGAGGTGTGTTCCAATACTCTACCTCTATTGACTAAGTTGTGTAACATCAGCTATCATTAAAGAAGTGTGTTCCATTATTCTACCTCTATTGACTAAGTTGTGTAACATCAGCTATCATTAAAGAGGTGTGTTCCAATACTCTATCTCTATTGACTAAGTTGTGTAACATCAGTTATCATTAAAGAAGTGTGTTCCATTATTCTACCTCTATTGACTAAATTGTGTAACATCAGTTATCATTAAAGAAGTGTGTTCCATTATTCTACCTCTATTGACTCAGTTGTGTAACATCAGTTATCATTAAAGAAGTGTGTTCCATTATTCTACCTCTATTGACTAAGTTGTGTAACATCAGTTATCATTAAAGAAGTGTGTTCCATTATTCTACCTCTATTGACTAAGTTGTGTAACATCAGTTATCATTAAGGAAGTATGTTCCATTATACTACCTCTATTGACTAAATTGTGTAGCATCAGTTATCATTAAAGAAGTGTGTTCCATTATTCTACTTCTATTGACTAAGTTGTGTAACATCAGTTATCATTAAAGAAGTGTGTTCCATTATTCTACCTCTATTGACTAAATTGTGTAGCATCAGTTATCATTAAAGAAGTGTGTTCCATTATTCTACCTCTATTGACTCAGTTGTGTAACATCAGTTATCATTAAAGAAGTGTGTTCCATTATTCTACCTCTATTGACTAAGTTGTGTAACATCAGTTATCATTAAAGAAGTATGTTCCATTATTCTACCTCTCTTGACTAAGTTGTGTAACATCAGTTATCATTAAAGAAGTGTGTTCCATTATTCTACCTCTATTGACTAAATTGTGTAGCATCAGTTATCATTAAAGAAGTGTGTTCCATTATTCTACCTCTATTGACTAAATTGTGTAACATCAGTTATCATTAAAGAAGTGTGTTCCATTATTCTACCTCTATTGACTAAGTTGTGTAACATCAGCTATCATTAAAGAGGTGTGTTCCAATACTCTACCTCTATTGACTAAGTTGTGTAACATCAGCTTTCATTAAAGAAGTGTGTTCCATTATTCTACCTCTATTGACTAAGTTGTGTAACATCAGCTATCATTAAAGAGGTGTGTTCCAATACTCTATCTCTATTGACTAAGTTGTGTAACATCAGTTATCATTAAAGAAGTGTGTTCCATTATTCTACCTCTATTGACTAAATTGTGTAACATCAGTTATCATTAAAGAAGTATGTTCCATTATTCTACCTCTATTGACTAAATTGTGTAACATCAGTTATCATTAAAGAAGTGTGTTCCATTATTCTACCTCTATTGACTCAGTTGTGTAACATCAGTTATCATTAAAGAAGTGTGTTCCATTATTCTACCTCTATTGACTAAGTTGTGTAACATCAGTTAGCATTAAAGAGGTGTGTTCCAATACTCTATCTCTATTGACTAAGTTGTGTAACATCAGTTATCATTAAAGAAGTGTGATCCATTATTCTACCTCTATTGACTAAGTTGTGTAACATCAGTTATCATTAAAGTAGTGTGTTCCATTATTCTACCTCTATTGACTAAGTTGTGTAACATCAGCTATCATTAAAGAGGTGTGTTCCAATACTCTACCTCTATTGACTAAGTTGTGTAACATCAGCTTTCATTAAAGAAGTGTGTTCCATTATTCTACCTCTATTGACTAAGTTGTGTAACATCAGCTATCATTAAAGAGATGTGTTCCAATACTCTATCTCTATTGACTAAGTTGTGTAACATCAGTTATCATTAAAGAAGTGTGTTCCATTATTCTACCTCTATTGACTAAATTGTGTAACATCAGTTATCATTAAAGAAGTGTGTTCCATTATTCTACCTCTATTGACTCAGTTGTGTAACATCAGTTATCATTAAAGAAGTGTGTTCCATTATTCTACCTCTATTGACTAAGTTGTGTAACATCAGCTATCATTAAAGAGGTATGTTCCAATACTCTATCTCTATTGACTAAGTTGTGTAACATCAGTTATCATTAAAGAAGTGTGTTCCATTATTCTACCTCTATTGACTAAGTTGTGTAACATCAGCTATCATTAAAGAGGTGTGTTCCAATACTCTATCTCTATTGACTAAGTTGTGTAACATCAGTTATCATTAAAGAAGTATGTTCCATTATTCTACCTCTATTGACTAAGTTGTGTAACATCAGCTATCATTAAAGAAGTGTGTTCCATTATTCTACCTCTATTGACTAAGTTGTGTAACATCAGCTATCATTAAAGATGTGTGTTCCAATACTCTATCTCTATTGACTAAATTGTGTAACATCAGTTATCATTAAAGAAGTGTGTTCCATTATTCTACCTCTATTGACTAAGTTGTGTAACATCAGCTATCATTAAAGAGGTGTGTTCCAATACTCTACCTCTATTGACTAAGTTGTGTAACATCAGCTATCATTAAAGAAGTGTGTTCCATTATTCTACCTCTATTGACTAAGTTGTGTAACATCAGCTATCATTAAAGAGGTGTGTTCCAATACTCTATCTCTATTGACTAAGTTGTGTAACATCAGTTATCATTAAAGAAGTGTGTTCCATTATTCTACCTCTATTGACTAAATTGTGTAACATCAGTTATCATTAAAGAAGTGTGTTCCATTATTCTACCTCTATTGACTCAGTTGTGTAACATCAGTTATCATTAAAGAAGTGTGTTCCATTATTCTACCTCTATTGACTAAGTTGTGTAACATCAGTTATCATTAAAGAAGTGTGTTCCATTATTCTACCTCTATTGACTAAGTTGTGTAACATCAGTTATCATTAAGGAAGTATGTTCCATTATACTACCTCTATTGACTAAATTGTGTAGCATCAGTTATCATTAAAGAAGTGTGTTCCATTATTCTACCTCTATTGACTAAGTTGTGTAACATCAGTTATCATTAAAGAAGTGTGTTCCATTATTCTACCTTTATTGACTAAATTGTGTAGCATCAGTTATCATTAAAGAAGTGTGTTCCATTATTCTACCTCTATTGACTCAGTTGTGTAACATCAGTTATCATTAAAGAAGTGTGTTCCATTATTCTACCTCTATTGACTAAGTTGTGTAACATCAGTTATCATTAAAGAAGTGTGTTCCATTATTCTACCTCTATTGACTAAGTTGTGTAACATCAGTTATCATTAAAGAAGTGTGTTCCATTATTCTACCTCTATTGACTAAATTGTGTAGCATCAGTTATCATTAAAGAAGTGTGTTCCATTATTCTACCTTTATTGACTAAATTGTGTAGCATCAGTTATCATTAAAGAAGTGTGTTCCATTATTCTACCTCTATTGACTCAGTTGTGTAACATCAGTTATCATTAAAGAAGTGTGTTCCATTATTCTACCTCTATTGACTAAGTTGTGTAACATCAGTTATCATTAAAGAAGTGTGTTCCATTATTCTACCTCTATTGACTAAGTTGTGTAACATCAGTTATCATTAAAGAAGTGTGTTCCATTATTCTACCTCTATTGACTAAATTGTGTAGCATCAGTTATCATTAAAGAAGTGTGTTCCATTATTCTACCTCTATTGACTAAATTGTGTAACATCAGTTATCATTAAAGAAGTGTGTTCCATTATTCTACCTCTATTGACTCAGTTGTGTAACATCAGTTATCATTAAAGAAGTGTGTTCCATTATTCTACCTCTATTGACTAAGTTGTGTAACATCAGTTATCATTAAAGAAGTGTGTTCCAATACTCTATCTCTATTGACTAAGTTGTGTAACATCAGTTATCATTAAAGAAGTGTGATCCATTATTCTACCTCTATTGACTAAGTTGTGTAACATCAGTTATCATTAAAGAAGTGTGTTCCATTATTCTACCTCTATTGACTAAGTTGTGTAACATCAGCTATCATTAAAGAGGTGTGTTCCAATACTCTACCTCTATTGACTAAGTTGTGTAACATCAGCTTTCATTAAAGAAGTGTGTTCCATTATTCTACCTCTATTGACTAAGTTGTGTAACATCAGCTATCATTAAAGAGGTGTGTTCCAATACTCTATCTCTATTGACTAAGTTGTGTAACATCAGTTATCATTAAAGAAGTGTGTTCCATTATTCTACCTCTATTGACTAAATTGTGTAACATCAGTTATCATTAAAGAAGTGTGTTCCATTATTCTACCTCTATTGACTAAGTTGTGTAACATCAGTTATCATTAAAGAAGTGTGTTCCATTATTCTACCTCTATTGACTAAGTTGTGTAACATCAGCTATCATTAAAGAGGTATGTTCCAATACTCTATCTCTATTGACTAAGTTGTGTAACATCAGTTATCATTAAAGAAGTGTGTTCCATTATTCTACCTCTATTGACTAAGTTGTGTAACATCAGCTATCATTAAAGAAGTGTGTTCCAATACTCTATCTCTATTGACTAAGTTGTGTAACATCAGTTATCATTAAAGAAGTGTGTTCCATTATTCTACCTCTATTGACTAAGTTGTGTAACATCAGCTATCATTAGGGAAGTGTGTTCCATTATTCTACCTCTATTGACTAAGTTGTGTAACATCAGCTATCATTAAAGAGGTGTGTTCCAATACTCTATCTCTATTGACTAAATTGTGTAACATCAGTTATCATTAAAGAAGTGTGTTCCATTATTCTACCTCTATTGACTAAGTTGTGTAACATCAGCTATCATTAAAGAGGTGTGTTCCAATACTCTACCTCTATTGACTAAGTTGTGTAACATCAGCTATCATTAAAGAAGTGTGTTCCATTATTCTACCTCTATTGACTAAGTTGTGTAACATCAGCTATCATTAAAGAGGTGTGTTCCAATACTCTATCTCTATTGACTAAGTTGTGTAACATCAGTTATCATTAAAGAAGTGTGTTCCATTATTCTACCTCTATTGACTAAATTGTGTAACATCAGTTATCATTAAAGAAGTGTGTTCCATTATTCTACCTCTATTGACTCAGTTGTGTAACATCAGTTATCATTAAAGAAGTGTGTTCCATTATTCTACCTCTATTGACTAAGTTGTGTAACATCAGTTATCATTAAAGAAGTGTGTTCCATTATTCTACCTCTATTGACTAAGTTGTGTAACATCAGTTATCATTAAGGAAGTATGTTCCATTATACTACCTCTATTGACTAAATTGTGTAGCATCAGTTATCATTAAAGAAGTGTGTTCCATTATTCTACCTCTATTGACTAAGTTGTGTAACATCAGTTATCATTAAAGAAGTGTGTTCCATTATTCTACCTCTATTGACTAAATTGTGTAGCATCAGTTATCATTAAAGAAGTGTGTTCCATTATTCTACCTCTATTGACTCAGTTGTGTAACATCAGTTATCATTAAAGAAGTGTGTTCCATTATTCTACCTCTATTGACTAAGTTGTGTAACATCAGTTATCATTAAAGAAGTATGTTCCATTATTCTACCTCTCTTGACTAAGTTGTGTAACATCAGTTATCATTAAAGAAGTGTGTTCAATTATTCTACCTCTATTGACTAAATTGTGTAGCATCAGTTATCATTAAAGAAGTGTGTTCCATTATTCTACCTCTATTGACTAAATTGTGTAACATCAGTTATCATTAAAGAAGTGTGTTCCATTATTCTACCTCTATTGACTCAGTTGTGTAACATCAGTTATCATTAAAGAAGTGTGTTCCATTATTCTACCTCTATTGACTAAGTTGTGTAACATCAGTTATCATTAAAGAAGTGTGTTCCATTATTCTACCTCTATTGACTAAGTTGTGTAACATCAGTTATCATTAAAGAAGTATGTTCCATTATTCTACCTCTATTGACTAAATTGTGTAACATCAGTTATCATTAAAGAAGTGTGTTCCATTATTCTACCTCTATTGACTCAGTTGTGTAACATCAGTTATCATTAAAGAAGTGTGTTCCATTATTCTACCTCTATTGACTAAATTGTGTAACATCAGCTATCATTAAAGAGCTGTGTTCCAATACTCTACCTCTATTGACTAAGTTGTGTAACATCAGCTATCATTAAAGAAGTGTGTTCCATTATTCTACCTCTATTGACTAAGTTGTGTAACATCAGCTATCATTAAAGAGGTGTGTTCCAATACTCTATCTCTATTGACTAAGTTGTGTAACATCAGTTATCATTAAAGAATTGTGTTCCATTATTCTACCTCTATTGACTAAGTTGTGTAACATCAGCTATCATGAAAGAGGTGTGTTCCATTATTCTACCTCTATTGACTAAGTTGTGTAACATCAGCTATCATTAAAGAGGTGTGTTCCAATACTCTACCTCTATTGACTAAGTTGTGTAACATCAGCTATCATTAAAGAAGTGTGTTCCATTATTCTACCTCTATTGACTAAGTTGTGTAACATCAGCTATCATTAAAGAGGTGTGTTCCAATACTCTATTTCTATTGACTAAGTTGTGTAACATCAGTTATCATTAAAGAAGTGTGTTCCATTATTCTACCTCTATTGACTAAATTGTGTAACATCAGTTATCATTAAAGAAGTGTGTTCCATTATTCTACCTCTATTGACTCAGTTGTGTAACATCAGTTATCATTAAAGAAGTGTGTTCCATTATTCTACCTCTATTGACTAAGTTGTGTAACATCAGCTATCATTAAAGAGGTGTGTTCCAATACTCTATCTCTATTGACTAAGTTGTGTAACATCAGTTATCATTAAAGAAGTGTGTTCCATTATTCTACCTCTATTGACTAAGTTGTGTAACATCAGCTATCATTAAAGAGGTGTGTTCCAATACTCTATCTCTATTGACTAAGTTGTGTAACATCAGTTATCATTAAAGAAGTGTGTTCCATTATTCTACCTCTATTGACTAAGTTGTGTAACATCAGCTATCATTAAAGAAGTGTGTTCCATTATACTACCTCTATTGACTAAGTTGTGTAACATCAGCTATCATTAAAGAGGTGTGTTCCAATACTCTATCTCTATTGACTAAATTGTGTAACATCAGTTATCATTAAAGAAGTGTGTTCCATTATTCTACCTCTATTGACTAAGTTGTGTAACATCAGCTATCATTAAAGAGGTGTGTTCCAATACTCTACCTCTATTGACTAAGTTGTGTAACATCAGCTATCATTAAAGAAGTGTGTTCCATTATTCTACCTCTATTGACTAAGTTGTGTAACATCAGCTATCATTAAAGAGGTGTGTTCCAATACTCTATCTCTATTGACTAAGTTGTGTAACATCAGTTATCATTAAAGAAGTGTGTTCCATTATTCTACCTCTATTGACTAAATTGTGTAACATCAGTTATCATTAAAGAAGTGTGTTCCATTATTCTACCTCTATTGACTCAGTTGTGTAACATCAGTTATCATTAAAGAAGTGTGTTCCATTATTCTACCTCTATTGACTAAGTTGTGTAACATCAGTTATCATTAAAGAAGTGTGTTCCATTATTCTACCTCTATTGACTAAGTTGTGTAACATCAGTTATCATTAAGGAAGTATGTTCCATTATTCTACCTCTATTGACTAAATTGTGTAGCATCAGTTATCATTAAAGAAGTGTGTTCCATTATTCTACCTCTATTGACTAAGTTGTGTAACATCAGTTATCATTAAAGAAGTGTGTTCCATTATTCTACCTCTATTGACTAAATTGTGTAGCATCAGTTATCATTAAAGAAGTGTGTTCCATTATTCTACCTCTATTGACTCAGTTGTGTAACATCAGTTATCATTAAAGAAGTGTGTTCCATTATTCTACCTCTATTGACTAAGTTGTGTAACATCAGTTATCATTAAAGAAGTATGTTCCATTATTCTACCTCTCTTGACTAAGTTGTGTAACATCAGTTATCATTAAAGAAGTGTGTTCCATTATTCTACCTCTATTGACTAAATTGTGTAGCATCAGTTATCATTAAAGAAGTGTGTTCCATTATTCTACCTCTATTGACTAAATTGTGTAACATCAGTTATCATTAAAGAAGTGTGTTCCATTATTCTACCTCTATTGACTCAGTTGTGTAACATCAGTTATCATTAAAGAAGTGTGTTCCATTATTCTACCTCTATTGACTAAGTTGTGTAACATCAGTTATCATTAAAGAAGTGTGTTCCATTATTCTACCTCTATTGACTAAGTTGTGTAACATCAGTTATCATTAAAGAAGTATGTTCCATTATTCTACCTCTATTGACTAAATTGTGTAACATCAGTTATCATTAAAGAAGTGTGTTCCATTATTCTACCTCTATTGACTCAGTTGTGTAACATCAGTTATCATTAAAGAAGTGTGTTCCATTATTCTACCTCTATTGACTAAATTGTGTAACATCAGTTATCATTAAAGAAGTGTGTTCCATTATTCTACCTCTATTGACTCAGTTGTGTAAGATCAGTTATCATTAAAGAAGTGTGTTCCATTATTCTACCTCTATTGACTAACTTGTGTAGCATCAGTTATCATTAAAGAAGTATGTTCCATTATTCTACCTCTATTGACTAAATTGTGTAACATCAGTTATCATTAAAGAAGTGTGTTCCATTATTCTACCTCTATTGACTCAGTTGTGTAATATCAGTTATCATTAAAGAATTGTGTTCCATTATTCTACCTCTATTGACTAAGTTGTGTAACATCAGTTATCATTAAAGAAGTGTGTTCCATTATTCTACCTCTATTGACTAAGTTGTGTAACATCAGCTATCATTAAAGAGGTGTGTTCCAATACTCTACCTCTATTGACTAAGTTGTGTAACATCAGCTATCATTAAAGAAGTGTGTTCCATTATTCTACCTCTATTGACTAAGTTGTGTAACATCAGCTATCATTAAAGAGGTGTGTTCCAATACTCTATCTCTATTGACTAAGTTGTGTAACATCAGTTATCATTAAAGAAGTGTGTTCCATTATTCTACCTCTATTGACTAAGTTGTGTAACATCAGCTATCATGAAAGAGGTGTGTTCCATTATTCTACCTCTATTGACTAAGTTGTGTAACATCAGCTATCATTAAAGAGGTGTGTTCCAATACTCTACCTCTATTGACTAAGTTGTGTAACATCAGCTATCATTAAAGAAGTGTGTTCCATTATTCTACCTCTATTGACTAAGTTGTGTAACATCAGCTATCATTAAAGAGGTGTGTTTCAATACTCTATTTCTATTGACTAAGTTGTGTAACATCAGTTATCATTAAAGAAGTGTGTTCCATTATTCTACCTCTATTGACTAAGTTGTGTAACATCAGCTATCATTAAAGAAGTGTGTTCCATTATTCTACCTCTATTGACTAAGTTGTGTAACATCAGTTATCATTAAAGAGGTGTGTTCCAATACTCTATCTCTATTGACAAAGTTGTGTAACATCAGTTATCATTAAAGAAGTGTGATCCATTATTCTACCTCTATTGACTAAGTTGTGTAACATCAGTTATCATTAAAGAAGTGTGTTCCATTATTCAACCTCTATTGACTAAGTTGTGTAACATCAGCTATCATTAAAGAGGTGTGTTCCAATACTCTACCTCTATTGACTAAGTTGTGTAACATCAGCTTTCATTAAAGAAGTGTGTTCCATTATTCTACCTCTATTGACTAAGTTGTGTAACATCAGTTATCATTAAAGAAGTGTGTTCCAATACTCTACCTCTATTGACTAAGTTGTGTAACATCAGTTATCATTAAAGAAGTGTGTTCCATTATTCTACCTCTATTGACTAAATTGTGTAACATCAGTTATCATTAAAGAAGTGTGTTCCATTATTCTACCTCTATTGACTAAATTGTGTAACATCAGTTATCATTAAAGAAGTATGTTCCATTATTCTACCTCTATTGACTAAATTGTGTAACATCAGTTATCATTAAAGAAGTGTGTTCCATTATTCTACCTCTATTGACTCAGTTGTGTAACATCAGTTATCATTAAAGAAGTGTGTTCCATTATTCTACCTCTATTGACTAAGTTGTGTAACATCAGCTATCATTAAAGAGGTGTGTTCCAATACTCTACCTCTATTGACTAAGTTGTGTAACATCAGCTATCATTAAAGAAGTGTGTTCCATTATTCTACCTCTATTGACTAAGTTGTGTAACATCAGCTATCATTAAAGAGGTGTGTTTCAATACTCTATTTCTATTGACTAAGTTGTGTAACATCAGTTATCATTAAAGAAGTGTGTTCCATTATTCTACCTCTATTGACTAAGTTGTGTAACATCAGCTATCATTAAAGAAGTGTGTTCCATTATTCTACCTCTATTGACTAAGTTGTGTAACATCAGTTATCATTAAAGAGGTGTGTTCCAATACTCTATCTCTATTGACAAAGTTGTGTAACATCAGTTATCATTAAAGAAGTGTGATCCATTATTCTACCTCTATTGACTAAGTTGTGTAACATCAGTTATCATTAAAGAAGTGTGTTCCATTATTCAACCTCTATTGACTAAGTTGTGTAACATCAGCTATCATTAAAGAAGTGTGTTCCAATACTCTACCTCTATTGACTAAGTTGTGTAACATCAGCTTTCATTAAAGAAGTGTGTTCCATTATTCTACCTCTATTGACTAAGTTGTGTAACATCAGTTATCATTAAAGAAGTGTGTTCCAATACTCTACCTCTATTGACTAAGTTGTGTAACATCAGTTATCATTAAAGAAGTGTGTTCCATTATTCTACCTCTATTGACTAAATTGTGTAACATCAGTTATCATTAAAGAAGTGTGTTCCATTATTCTACCTCTATTGACTAAATTGTGTAACATCAGTTATCATTAAAGAAGTATGTTCCATTATTCTACCTCTATTGACTAAATTGTGTAACATCAGTTATCATTAAAGAAGTGTGTTCCATTATTCTACCTCTATTGACTCAGTTGTGTAACATCAGTTATCATTAAAGAAGTGTGTTCCATTATTCTACCTCTATTGACTAAGTTGTGTAACATCAGTTATCATTAAAGAAGTGTGTTCCATTATTCTACCTCTATTGACTAAGTTGTGTAACATCAGCTATCATTAAAGAGGTGTGTTCCAATACTCTACCTCTATTGACTAAGTTGTGTAACATCAGCTATCATTAAAGAAGTGTGTTCCATTATTCTACCTCTATTGACTAACTTGTGTAACATCAGCTATCATTAAAGAAGTGTGTTCCAATACTCTATCTCTATTGACTCAGTTGTGTAACATCAGTTATCATTAAAGAAGTGTGTTCCATTATTCTACCTCTATTGACTAACTTGTGTAGCATCAGTTATCATTAAAGAAGTGTGTTCCATTATTCTACCTCTATTGACTAAATTGTGTAGCATCAGTTATCATTAAAGAAGTGTGTTCCATTATTCTACCTCTATTGACTAAATTGTGTAACATCAGTTATCATTAAAGAAGTGTGTTCCATTATTCTACCTCTATTGACTCAGTTGTGTAACATCAGTTATCATTAAAGAAGTGTGTTCCATTATTCTACCTCTATTGACTAAGTTGTGTAACATCAGTTATCATTAAAGAAGTGTGTTCCATTATTCTACCTCTATTGACTAAGTTGTGTAACATCAGTTATCATTAAAGAAGTATGTTCCATTATTCTACCTCTATTGACTAAATTGTGTAACATCAGTTATCATTAAAGAAGTGTGTTCCATTATTCTACCTCTATTGACTCAGTTGTGTAACATCGGTTATCATTAAAGAAGTGTGTTCCATTATTCTACCTCTATTGACTAAATTGTGTAACATCAGTTATCATTAAAGAAGTGTGTTCCATTATTCTACCTCTATTGACTCAGTTGTGTAACATCAGTTATCATTAAAGAAGTGTGTTCCATTATTCTACCTCTATTGACTAACTTGTGTAGCATCAGTTATCATTAAAGAAGTATGTTCCATTATTCTACCTCTATTGACTAAATTGTGTAACATCAGTTATCATTAAAGAAGTGTGTTCCATTATTCTACCTCTATTGACTCAGTTGTGTAATATCAGTTATCATTAAAGAATTGTGTTCCATTATTCTACCTCTATTGACTAAGTTGTGTAACATCAGTTATCATTAAAGAAGTGTGTTCCATTATTCTACCTCTATTGACTAAGTTGTGTAACATCAGCTATCATTAAAGAGGTGTGTTCCAATACTCTACCTCTATTGACTAAGTTGTGTAACATCAGCTATCATTAAAGAAGTGTGTTCCATTATTCTACCTCTATTGACTAAGTTGTGTAACATCAGCTATCATTAAAGAGGTGTGTTCCAATACTCTATCTCTATTGACTAAGTTGTGTAACATCAGTTATCATTAAAGAAGTGTGTTCCATTATTCTACCTCTATTGACTAAGTTGTGTAACATCAGCTATCATGAAAGAGGTGTGTTCCATTATTCTACCTCTATTGACTAAGTTGTGTAACATCAGCTATCATTAAAGAGGTGTGTTCCAATACTCTACCTCTATTGACTAAGTTGTGTAACATCAGCTATCATTAAAGAAGTGTGTTCCATTATTCTACCTCTATTGACTAAGTTGTGTAACATCAGCTATCATTAAAGAGGTGTGTTTCAATACTCTATTTCTATTGACTAAGTTGTGTAACATCAGTTATCATTAAAGAAGTGTGTTCCATTATTCTACCTCTATTGACTAAGTTGTGTAACATCAGCTATCATTAAAGAAGTGTGTTCCATTATTCTACCTCTATTGACTAAGTTGTGTAACATCAGTTATCATTAAAGAGGTGTGTTCCAATACTCTATCTCTATTGACAAAGTTGTGTAACATCAGTTATCATTAAAGAAGTGTGATCCATTGTTCTACCTCTATTGACTAAGTTGTGTAACATCAGTTATCATTAAAGAAGTGTGTTCCATTATTCAACCTCTATTGACTAAGTTGTGTAACATCAGCTATCATTAAAGAGGTGTGTTCCAATACTCTACCTCTATTGACTAAGTTGTGTAACATCAGCTTTCATTAAAGAAGTGTGTTCCATTATTCTACCTCTATTGACTAAGTTGTGTAACATCAGTTATCATTAAAGAAGTGTGTTCCAATACTCTACCTCTATTGACTAAGTTGTGTAACATCAGTTATCATTAAAGAAGTGTGTTCCATTATTCTACCTCTATTGACTAAATTGTGTAACATCAGTTATCATTAAAGAAGTGTGTTCCATTATTCTACCTCTATTGACTAAATTGTGTAACATCAGTTATCATTAAAGAAGTATGTTCCATTATTCTACCTCTATTGACTAAATTGTGTAACATCAGTTATCATTAAAGAAGTGTGTTCCATTATTCTACCTCTATTGACTCAGTTGTGTAACATCAGTTATCATTAAAGAAGTGTGTTCCATTATTCTACCTCTATTGACTAAGTTGTGTAACATCAGTTATCATTAAAGAAGTGTGTTCCATTATTCTACCTCTATTGACTAAGTTGTGTAACATCAGCTATCATTAAAGAGGTGTGTTCCAATACTCTACCTCTATTGACTAAGTTGTGTAACATCAGCTATCATTAAAGAAGTGTGTTCCATTATTCTACCTCTATTGACTAACTTGTGTAACATCAGCTATCATTAAAGAGGTGTGTTCCAATACTCTACCTCTATTGACTAAGTTGTGTAACATCAGCTATCATTAAAGAAGTGTGTTCCATTATTCTACCTCTATTGACTAAGTTGTGTAACATCAGCTATCATGAAAGAGGTGTGTTCCATTATTCTACCTCTATTGACTAAGTTGTGTAACATCAGTTATCATTAAAGAGGTGTGTTCCAATACTCTATCTCTATTGACTAAGTTGTGTAACATCAGTTATCATTAAAGAAGTGTGATCCATTATTCTACCTCTATTGACTAAGTTGTGTAACATCAGTTATCATTAAAGAAGTGTGTTCCATTATTCTACCTCTATTGACTAAGTTGTGTAACATCAGCTATCATTAAAGAGGTGTGTTCCAATACTCTACCTCTATTGACTAAGTTGTGTAACATCAGCTTTCATTAAAGAAGTGTGTTCCATTATTCTACCTCTCTTGACTAAGTTGTGTAACATCAGCTATCATTAAAGAGGTGTGTTCCAATACTCTATCTCTATTGACTAAGTTGTGTAACATCAGTTATCATTAAAGAAGTGTGTTCCATTATTCTACCTCTATTGACTAAATTGTGTAACATCAGTTATCATTAAAGAAGTGTGTTCCATTATTCTACCTCTATTGACTCAGTTGTGTAACATCAGTTATCATTAAAGAAGTGTGTTCCATTATTCTACCTCTATTGACTAAGTTGTGTAACATCAGCTATCATTAAAGAGGTGTGTTCCAATACTCTATCTCTATTGACTAAGTTGTGTAACATCAGTTATCATTAAAGAAGTGTGATCCACTATTCTACCTCTATTGACTAAGTTGTGTAACATCAGTTATCATTAAAGAAGTGTGTTCCATTATTCTACCTCTATTGACTAAGTTGTGTAACATCAGCTATCATTAAAGAGGTGTGTTCCAATACTCTACCTCTATTGACTAAGTTGTGTAACATCAGCTTTCATTAAAGAAGTGTGTTCCATTATTCTACCTCTATTGACTAAGTTGTGTAACATCAGCTATCATTAAAGAGGTGTGTTCCAATACTCTATCTCTATTGACTAAGTTGTGTAACATCAGTTATCATT
Organism: Gibbula magus; assembly: GCA_936450465.1. NCBI lineage: Eukaryota > Metazoa > Mollusca > Gastropoda > Trochida > Trochidae > Gibbula > Gibbula magus. Next base: position 517,549 of record OW388289.1, on the reverse strand, counting down.
AAAGAAGTGTGTTCCATTATTCTACCTCTATTGACTAAATTGTGTAACATCAGTTATCATTAAAGAAGTATGTTCCATTATTCTACCTCTATTGACTAAATTGTGTAACATCAGTTATCATTAAAGAAGTGTGTTACATTATTCTACCTCTATTGACTCAGTTGTGTAACATCAGTTATCATTAAAGAAGTGTGTTCCATTATTCTACCTCTATTGACTAAGTTGTGTAACATCAGTTATCATTAAAGAAGTGTGTTCCATTATTCTACCTCTATTGACTAAGTTGTGTAACATCAGCTATCATTAAAGAGGTGTGTTCCAATACTCTACCTCTATTGACTAAGTTGTGTAACATCAGCTATCATTAAAGAAGTGTGTTCCATTATTCTACCTCTATTGACTAAGTTGTGTAACATCAGCTATCATTAAAGAGGTGTGTTCCAATACTCTATCTCTATTGACTAAGTTGTGTAACATCAGTTATCATTAAAGAAGTGTGTTCCATTATTCTACCTCTATTGACTAAGTTGTGTAACATCAGCTATCATGAAAGAGGTGTGTTCCATTATTCTACCTCTATTGACTAAGTTGTGTAACATCAGTTATCATTAAAGAGGTGTGTTCCAATACTCTATCTCTATTGACTAAGTTGTGTAACATCAGTTATCATTAAAGAAGTGTGATCCATTATTCTACCTCTATTGACTAAGTTGTGTAACATCAGTTATCATTAAAGAAGTGTGTTCCATTATTCTACCTCTATTGAGTTAGTTGTGTAACATCAGCTATCATTAAAGAGGTGTGTTCCAATACTCTACCTCTATTGACTAAGTTGTGTAACATCAGCTTTCATTAAAGAAGTGTGTTCCATTATTCTACCTCTATTGACTAAGTTGTGTAACATCAGCTATCATTAAAGAGGTGTGTTCCAATACTCTATCTCTATTGACTAAGTTGTGTAACATCAGTTATCATTAAAGAAGTGTGTTCCATTATTCTACCTCTATTGACTAAATTGTGTAACATCAGTTATCATTAAAGAAGTGTGTTCCATTATTCTACCTCTATTGACTCAGTTGTGTAACATCAGTTATCATTAAAGAAGTGTGTTCCATTATTCTACCTCTATTGACTAAGTTGTGTAACATCAGCTATCATTAAAGAGGTGTGTTCCAATACTCTATCTCTATTGACTAAGTTGTGTAACATCAGTTATCATTAAAGAAGTGTGATCCACTATTCTACCTCTATTGACTAAGTTGTGTAACATCAGCTATCATTAAAGAAGTGTGTTCCAATACTCTACCTCTATTGACTAAGTTGTGTAACATCAGCTATCATTAAAGAGGTGTGTTCCAATACTCTACCTCTATTGACTAAGTTGTGTAACATCAGCTTTCATTAAAGAAGTGTGTTCCATTATTCTACCTCTATTGACTAAGTTGTGTAACATCAGCTATCATTAAAGAGGTGTGTTCCAATACTCTATCTCTATTGACTAAGTTGTGTAACATCAGTTATCATTAAAGAAGTGTGTTCCATTATTCTACCTCTATTGACTAAATTGTGTAACATCAGTTATCATTAAAGAAGTATGTTCCATTATTCTACCTCTATTGACTAAATTGTGTAACATCAGTTATCATTAAAGAAGTGTGTTACATTATTCTACCTCTATTGACTCAGTTGTGTAACATCAGTTATCATTAAAGAAGTGTGTTCCATTATTCTACCTCTATTGACTAAGTTGTGTAACATCAGTTATCATTAAAGAAGTGTGTTCCATTATTCTACCTCTATTGACTAAGTTGTGTAACATCAGCTATCATTAAAGAGGTGTGTTCCAATACTCTACCTCTATTGACTAAGTTGTGTAACATCAGCTATCATTAAAGAAGTGTGTTCCATTATTCTACCTCTATTGACTAAGTTGTGTAACATCAGCTATCATTAAAGAGGTGTGTTCCAATACTCTATCTCTATTGACTAAGTTGTGTAACATCAGTTATCATTAAAGAAGTGTGTTCCATTATTCTACCTCTATTGACTAAGTTGTGTAACATCAGCTATCATGAAAGAGGTGTGTTCCATTATTCTACCTCTATTGACTAAGTTGTGTAACATCAGTTATCATTAAAGAGGTGTGTTCCAATACTCTATCTCTATTGACTAAGTTGTGTAACATCAGTTATCATTAAAGAAGTGTGATCCATTATTCTACCTCTATTGACTAAGTTGTGTAACATCAGTTATCATTAAAGAAGTGTGTTCCATTATTCTACCTCTATTGAGTTAGTTGTGTAACATCAGCTATCATTAAAGAGGTGTGTTCCAATACTCTACCTCTATTGACTAAGTTGTGTAACATCAGCTTTCATTAAAGAAGTGTGTTCCATTATTCTACCTCTATTGACTAAGTTGTGTAACATCAGCTATCATTAAAGAGGTGTGTTCCAATACTCTATCTCTATTGACTAAGTTGTGTAACATCAGTTATCATTAAAGAAGTGTGTTCCATTATTCTACCTCTATTGACTAAATTGTGTAACATCAGTTATCATTAAAGAAGTGTGTTCCATTATTCTACCTCTATTGACTCAGTTGTGTAACATCAGTTATCATTAAAGAAGTGTGTTCCATTATTCTACCTCTATTGACTAAGTTGTGTAACATCAGCTATCATTAAAGAGGTGTGTTCCAATACTCTATCTCTATTGACTAAGTTGTGTAACATCAGTTATCATTAAAGAAGTGTGTTCCATTATTCTACCTCTATTGACTAAATTGTGTAACATCAGTTATCATTAAAGAAGTGTGTTCCATTATTCTACCTCTATTGACTCAGTTGTGTAACATCAGTTATCATTAAAGAAGTGTGTTCCATTATTCTACCTCTATTGACTAAGTTGTGTAACATCAGCTATCATTAAAGAGGTGTGTTCCAATACTCTATCTCTATTGACTAAGTTGTGTAACATTAGTTATCATTAAAGAAGTGTGTTCCATTATTCTACCTCTATTGACTAAGTTGTGTAACATCAGCTATCATTAAAGAGGTGTGTTCCAATACTCTATCTCTATTGACTAAGTTGTGTAACATCAGTTATCATTAAAGAAGTGTGTTCCATTATTCTACCTCTATTGACTAAGTTGTGTAACATCAGCTATCATTAAAGAAGTGTGTTCCATTATTCTACCTCTATTGACTAAGTTGTGTAACATCAGCTATCATTAAAGAGGTGTGTTCCAATACTCTATCTCTATTGACTAAGTTGTGTAACATCAGTTATCATTAAAGAAGTGTGTTCCATTATTCTACCTCTATTGACTAAGTTGTGTAACATCAGCTATCATGAAAGAGGTGTGTTCCATTATTCTACCTCTATTGACTAAGTTGTGTAACATCAGTTATCATTAAAGAGGTGTGTTCCAATACTCTATCTCTATTGACTAAGTTGTGTAACATCAGTTATCATTAAAGAAGTGTGTTCCATTATTCTACCTCTATTGACTAAATTGTGTAACATCAGTTATCATTAAAGAAGTGTGTTCCATTATTCTACCTCTATTGACTCAGTTGTGTAACATCAGTTATCATTAAAGAAGTGTGTTCCATTATTCTACCTCTATTGACTAAGTTGTGTAACATCAGCTATCATTAAAGAGGTGTGTTCCAATACTCTATCTCTATTGACTAAGTTGTGTAACATCAGTTATCATTAAAGAAGTGTGTTCCATTATTCTACCTCTATTGACTAAGTTGTGTAACATCAGCTATCATTAAAGAGGTGTGTTCCAATACTCTATCTCTATTGACTAAGTTGTGTAACATCAGTTATCATTAAAGAAGTGTGTTCCATTATTCTACCTCTATTGACTAAGTTGTGTAACATCAGCTATCATTAAAGAAGTGTGTTCCATTATTCTACCTCTATTGACTAAGTTGTGTAACATCAGCTATCATTAAAGAGGTGTGTTCCAATACTCTATCTCTATTGACTAAGTTGTGTAACATCAGTTATCATTAAAGAAGTGTGTTCCATTATTCTACCTCTATTGACTAAGTTGTGTAACATCAGCTATCATGAAAGAGGTGTGTTCCATTATTCTACCTCTATTGACTAAGTTGTGTAACATCAGTTATCATTAAAGAGGTGTGTTCCAATACTCTATCTCTATTGACTAAGTTGTGTAACATCAGTTATCATTAAAGAAGTGTGATCCATTATTCTACCTCTATTGACTAAGTTGTGTAACATCAGTTATCATTAAAGAAGTGTGTTCCATTATTCTACCTCTATTGACTAAGTTGTGTAACATCAGCTCTCATTAAAGAGGTGTGTTCCAATACTCTATCTCTATTGACTAAGTTGTGTAACATCAGTTATCATTAAAGAAGTGTGTTCCATTATTCTACCTCTATTGACTAAATTGTGTAACATCAGTTATCATTAAAGAAGTGTGTTCCATTATTCTACCTCTATTGACTCAGTTGTGTAACATCAGTTATCATTAAAGAAGTGTGTTCCATTATTCTACCTCTATTGACTAAGTTGTGTAACATCAGCTATCATTAAAGAGGTGTGTTCCAATACTCTATCTCTATTGACTAAGTTGTGTAACATCAGTTATCATTAAAGAAGTGTGTTCCATTATTCTACCTCTATTGACTAAGTTGTGTAACATCAGCTATCATTAAAGAGGTGTGTTCCAATACTCTATCTCTATTGACTAAGTTGTGTAACATCAGTTATCATTAAAGAAGTGTGTTCCATTATTCTACCTCTATTGACTAAGTTGTGTAACATCAGCTATCATTAAAGAAGTGTGTTCCATTATTCTACCTCTATTGACTAAGTTGTGTAACATCAGCTATCATTAAAGAGGTGTGTTCCAATACTCTATCTCTATTGACTAAGTTGTGTAACATCAGTTATCATTAAAGAAGTGTGTTCCATTATTCTACCTCTATTGACTAAGTTGTGTAACATCAGCTATCATTAAAGAGGTGTGTTCCAATACTCTACCTCTATTGACTAAGTTGTGTAACATCAGCTATCATTAAAGAAGTGTGTTCCATTATTCTACCTCTATTGACTAAGTTGTGTAACATCAGCTATCATTAAAGAGGTGTGTTCCAATACTCTATCTCTATTGACTAAGTTGTGTAACATCAGTTATCATTAAAGAAGTGTGTAACATCAGCTATCATTAAAGAGGTGTGTTCCAATACTCTATCTCTATTGACTAAGTTGTGTAACATCAGTTATCATTAAAGAAGTGTGTTCCATTATTCTACCTCTATTGACTAAGTTGTGTAACATCAGCTATCATTAAAGAAGTGTGTTCCATTATTCTACCTCTATTGACTAAGTTGTGTAACATCAGCTATCATTAAAGAGGTGTGTTCCAATACTCTATCTCTATTGACTAAGTTGTGTAACATCAGTTATCATTAAAGAAGTGTGTTCCATTATTCTACCTCTATTGACTAAGTTGTGTAACATCAGCTATCATTAAAGAGGTGTGTTCCAATACTCTACCTCTATTGACTAAGTTGTGTAACATCAGCTATCATTAAAGAAGTGTGTTCCATTATTCTACCTCTATTGACTAAGTTGTGTAACATCAGCTATCATTAAAGAGGTGTGTTCCAATACTCTATCTCTATTGACTAAGTTGTGTAACATCAGTTATCATTAAAGAAGTGTGTTCCATTATTCTACCTCTATTGACTAAATTGTGTAACATCAGTTATCATTAAAGAAGTGTGTTCCATTATTCTACCTCTATTGACTAAATTGTGTAGCATCAGTTATCATTAAAGAAGTGTGTTCCATTATTCTACCTCTATTGACTAAGTTGTGTAACATCAGTTATCATTAAAGAAGTATGTTCCATTATTCTACCTCTCTTGACTAAGTTGTGTAACATCAGTTATCATTAAAGAAGTGTGTTCCATTATTCTACCTCTATTGACTAAATTGTGTAGCATCAGTTATCGTTAAAGAAGTGTGTTCCATTATTCTACCTCTATTGACTAAATTGTGTAACATCAGTTATCATTAAAGAAGTGTGTTCCATTATTCTACCTCTATTGACTCAGTTGTGTAACATCAGTTATCATTAAAGAAGTGTGTTCCATTATTCTACCTCTATTGACTAAGTTGTGTAACATCAGTTATCATTAAAGAAGTGTGTTCCATTATTCTACCTCTATTGACTAAGTTGTGTAACATCAGTTATCATTAAAGAAGTATGTTCCATTATTCTACCTCTATTGACTAAATTGTGTAACATCAGTTATCATTAAAGAAGTGTGTTCCATTATTCTACCTCTATTGACTCAGTTGTGTAACATCAGTTATCATTAAAGAAGTGTGTTCCATTATTCTACCTCTATTGACTAAGTTGTGTAACATCAGTTATCATTAAAGAAGTGTGTTCCATTATTCTACCTCTATTGACTAAGTTGTGTAACATCAGCTATCATTAAAGAGGTGTGTTCCAATATTCTACCTCTATTGACTAAGTTGTGTAACATCAGCTATCATTAAAGAAGTGTGTTCCATTATTCTACCTCTATTGACTAAGTTGTGTAACATCAGCTATCATTAAAGAGGTGTGTTCCAATACTCTATTTCTATTGACTAAGTTGTGTAACATCAGTTATCATTAAAGAAGTGTGTTCCATTATTCTACCTCTATTGACTAAGTTGTGTAACATCAGCTATCATTAAAGAGGTGTGTTCCATTATTCTACCTCTATTGACTAAGTTGTGTAACATCAGTTATCATTAAAGAGGTGTGTTCCAATACTCTATCTCTACTGACTAAGTTGTGTAACATCAGTTATCATTAAAGAAGTGTGATCCATTATTCTACCTCTATTGACTAAGTTGTGTAACATCAGTTATCATTAAAGAAGTGTGTTCCATTATTCTACCTCTATTGACTAAGTTGTGTAACATCAGCTATCATTAAAGAGGTGTGTTCCAATACTCTACCTCTATTGACTAAGTTGTGTAACATCAGCTTTCATTAAAGAAGTGTGTTCCATTATTCTACCTCTATTGACTAAGTTGTGTAACATCAGCTATCATTAAAGAGGTGTGTTCCAATACTCTATCTCTATTGACTAAGTTGTGTAACATCAGTTATCATTAAAGAAGTGTGTTCCATTATTCTACCTCTATTGACTAAATTGTGTAACATCAGTTATCATTAAAGAAGTGTGTTCCATTATTCTACCTCTATTGACTAAGTTGTGTAACATCAGTTATCATTAAAGAAGTGTGTTCCATTATTCTACCTCTATTGACTAAATTGTGTAACATCAGCTATCATTAAAGAGGTGTGTTCCAATACTCTATCTCTATTGACTAAGTTGTGTAACATCAGTTATCATTAAAGAAGTGTGTTCCATTATTCTACCTCTATTGACTAAGTTGTGTAACATCAGCTATCATTAAAGAGGTGTGTTCCAATACTCTATCTCTATTGACTAAGTTGTGTAACATCAGTTATCATTAAAGAAGTGTGTTCCATTATTCTACCTCTATTGACTAAGTTGTGTAACATCAGCTATCATTAAAGAGGTGTGTTCCAATACTCTATCTCTATTGACTAAGTTGTGTAACATCAGTTATCATTAAAGAAGTGTGTTCCATTATTCTACCTCTATTGACTAAGTTGTGTAACATCAGCTATCATTAAAGAAGTGTGTTCCATTATTCTACCTCTATTGACTAAGTTGTGTAACATCAGCTATCATTAAAGAGGTGTGTTCCAATACTCTATCTCTATTGACTAAGTTGTGTAACATCAGTTATCATTAAAGAAGTGTGTTCCATTATTCTACCTCTATTGACTAAGTTGTGTAACATCAGCTATCATTAAAGAGGTGTGTTCCAATACTCTACCTCTATTGACTAAGTTGTGTAACATCAGCTATCATTAAAGAAGTGTGTTCGATTATTCTACCTCTATTGACTAAGTTGTGTAACATCAGATATCATTAAAGAGGTGTGTTCCAATACTCTATCTCTATTGACTAAGTTGTGTAACATCAGTTATCATTAAAGAAGTGTGTTCCATTATTCTACCTCTATTGACTAAATTGTGTAACATCAGTTATCATTAAAGAAGTGTGTTCCATTATTCTACCTCTATTGACTAAATTGTGTAGCATCAGTTATCATTAAAGAAGTGTGTTCCATTATTCTACCTCTATTGACTCAGTTGTGTAACATCAGTTATCATTAAAGAAGTGTGTTCCATTATTCTACCTCTATTGACTAAGTTGTGTAACATCAGTTATCATTAAAGAAGTATGTTCCATTATTCTACCTCTCTTGACTAAGTTGTGTAACATCAGTTATCATTAAAGAAGTGTGTTCCATTATTCTACCTCTATTGACTAAGTTGTGTAACATCAGTTATCATTAAAGAAGTATGTTCCATTATTCTACCTCTATTGACTAAATTGTGTAACATCAGTTATCATTAAAGAAGTGTGTTCCATTATTCTACCTCTATTGACTCAGTTGTGTAACATCAGTTATCATTAAAGAAGTGTGTTCCATTATTCTACCTCTATTGACTAAATTGTGTAACATCAGTTATCATTAAAGAAGTGTGTTCCATTATTCTACCTCTATTGACTCAGTTGTGTAACATCAGTTATCATTAAAGAAGTGTGTTCCATTATTCTACCTCTATTGACTAACTTGTGTAGCATCAGTTATCATTAAAGAAGTATGTTCCATTATTCTACCTCTATTGACTAAATTGTGTAACATCAGTTATCATTAAAGAAGTGTGTTCCATTATTCTACCTCTATTGACTCAGTTGTGTAATATCAGTTATCATTAAAGAATTGTGTTCCATTATTCTACCTCTATTGACTAAGTTGTGTAACATCAGTTATCATTAAAGAAGTGTGTTCCATTATTCTACCTCTATTGACTAAGTTGTGTAACATCAGCTATCATTAAAGAGGTGTGTTCCAATATTCTACCTCTATTGACTAAGTTGTGTAACATCAGCTATCATTAAAGAAGTGTGTTCCATTATTCTACCTCTATTGACTAAGTTGTGTAACATCAGCTATCATTAAAGAGGTGTGTTCCAATACTCTATTTCTATTGACTAAGTTGTGTAACATCAGTTATCATTAAAGAAGTGTGTTCCATTATTCTACCTCTATTGACTAAGTTGTGTAACATCAGCTATCATTAAAGAGGTGTGTTCCATTATTCTACCTCTATTGACTAAGTTGTGTAACATCAGTTATCATTAAAGAGGTGTGTTCCAATACTCTATCTCTACTGACTAAGTTGTGTAACATCAGTTATCATTAAAGAAGTGTGATCCATTATTCTACCTCTATTGACTAAGTTGTGTAACATCAGTTATCATTAAAGAAGTGTGTTCCATTATTCTACCTCTATTGACTAAGTTGTGTAACATCAGCTATCATTAAAGAGGTGTGTTCCAATACTCTACCTCTATTGACTAAGTTGTGTAACATCAGCTTTCATTAAAGAAGTGTGTTCCATTATTCTACCTCTATTGACTAAGTTGTGTAACATCAGCTATCATTAAAGAGGTGTGTTCCAATACTCTATCTCTATTGACTAAGTTGTGTAACATCAGTTATCATTAAAGAAGTGTGTTCCATTATTCTACCTCTATTGACTAAATTGTGTAACATCAGTTATCATTAAAGAAGTGTGTTCCATTATTCTACCTCTATTGACTCAGTTGTGTAACATCAGTTATCATTAAAGAAGTGTGTTCCATTATTCTACCTCTATTGACTAAGTTGTGTAACATCAGCTATCATTAAAGAGGTGTGTTCCAATACTCTATCTCTATTGACTAAGTTGTGTAACATCAGTTATCATTAAAGAAGTGTGTTCCATTATTCTACCTCTATTGACTAAGTTGTGTAACATCAGCTATCATTAAAGAGGTGTGTTCCAATACTCTATCTCTATTGACTAAGTTGTGTAACATCAGTTATCATTAAAGAAGTGTGTTCCATTATTCTACCTCTATTGACTAAGTTGTGTAACATCAGCTATCATTAAAGAAGTGTGTTCCATTATTCTACCTCTATTGACTAAGTTGTGTAACATCAGTTATCATTAAAGAAGTGTGTTCCATTATTCTACCTCTATTGACTAAGTTGTGTAACATCAGTTATCATTAAAGAAGTGTGTTCCAATACTCTGTCTCTATTGACTAAGTTGTGTAACATCAGTTATCATTAAAGAAGTGTGTTCCATTATTCTACCTCTATTGACTAAGTTGTGTAACATCAGCTATCATTAAAGAAGTGTGTTCCATTATTCTACCTCTATTGACTAAGTTGTGTAACATCAGCTATCATTAAAGAGGTGTGTTCCATTATTCTACCTCTATTGACTCAGTTGTGTAACATCAGTTATCATTAAAGAAGTGTGTTCCATTATTCTACCTCTATTGACTCAGTTGTGTAACATCAGTTATCATTAAAGAGGTGTGTTCCATTATTCTACCTCTATTGACTAAGTTGTGTAACATCAGTTATCATTAAAGAAGTGTGTTCCATTATTCTACCTCTATTGACTAAATTGTGTAACATCAGTTATCATTAAAGAAGTATGTTCCATTATTCTACCTCTATTGACTAAGTTGTGTAACATCAGTTATCATTAAAGAAGTGTGTTCCATTATTCTACCTCTATTGACTCAGTTGTGTAACATCAGTTATCATTAAAGAGGTGTGTTCCATTATTCTACCTCTATTGACTAAGTTGTGTAACATCAGTTATCATTAAAGAAGTGTGTTCCATTATTCTACCTCTATTGACTAAGTTGTGTAACATCAGTTACCATTAAAGAAGTGTGTTCCATTATTCTACCTCTATTGACTAAGTTGTGTAACATCAGTTATCATTAAAGAGGTGTGTTCCATTATTCTACCTCTATTGACTAAGTTGTGTAACATCAGTTATCATTAAAGAAGTGTGTTCCATTATTCTACCTCTATTGACTAAGTTGTGTAACATCAGTTATCATTAAAGAAGTGTGTTCCATTATTCTACCTCTCTTGACTAAGTTGTGTAACATCAGTTATCATTAAAGAAGTATGTTCCATTATTCTACCTCTATTGACTAAATTGTGTAACATCAGTTATCATTAAAGAAGTGTGTTCCATTATTCTACCTCTATTGACTCAGTTGTGTAACATCAGTTATCATTAAAGAAGTGTGTTCCATTATTCTACCTCTATTGACTAAGTTGTGTAACATCAGTTATCATTAAAGAAGTGTGTTCCATTATTCTACCTCTATTGACTAAGTTGTGTAACATCAGCTATCATTAAAGAGGTGTGTTCCAATACTCTACCTCTATTGACTAAGTTGTGTAACATCAGCTATCATTAAAGAAGTGTGTTCCATTATTCTACCTCTATTGACTAAGTTGTGTAACATCAGCTATCATTAAAGAGGTGTGTTCCAATACTCTACCTCTATTGACTAAGTTGTGTCACATCAGCTTTCATTAAAGAAGTGTGTTCCATTATTCTACCTCTATTGACTAAGTTGTGTAACATCAGCTATCATTAAAGAGGTGTGTTCCAATACTCTATCTCTATTGACTAAGTTGTGTAACATCAGTTATCATTAAAGAAGTGTGTTCCATTATTCTACCTCTATTGACTAAATTGTGTAACATCAGTTATCATTAAAGAAGTGTGTTCCATTATTCTACCTCTATTGACTCAGTTGTGTAACATCAGTTATCATTAAAGAAGTGTGTTCCATTATTCTACCTCTATTGACTAAGTTGTGTAACATCAGCTATCATTAAAGAGGTGTGTTCCAATACTCTATCTCTATTGACTAAGTTGTGTAACATCAGTTATCATTAAAGAAGTGTGTTCCATTATTCTACCTCTATTGACTAAGTTGTGTAACATCAGCTATCATTAAAGAGGTGTGTTCCAATACTCTATCTCTATTGACTAAGTTGTGTAACATCAGTTATCATTAAAGAAGTGTGTTCCATTATTCTACCTCTATTGACTAAGTTGTGTAACATCAGCTATCATTAAAGAAGTGTGTTCCATTATTCTACCTCTATTGACTAAGTTGTGTAACATCAGCTATCATTAAAGAGGTGTGTTCCAATACTCTATCTCTATTGACTAAGTTGTGTAACATCAGTTATCATTAAAGAAGTGTGTTCCATTATTCTACCTCTATTGACTAAATTGTGTAACATCAGCTATCATTAAAGAGGTGTGTTCCAATACTCTACCTCTATTGACTAAGTTGTGTAACATCAGCTATCATTAAAGAAGTGTGTTCCATTATTCTACCTCTATTGACTAAGTTGTGTAACATCAGCTATCATTAAAGAGGTGTGTTCCAATACTCTTTCTCTATTGACTAAGTTGTGTAACATCAGTTATCATTAAAGAAGTGTGTTCCATTATTCTACCTCTATTGACTAAATTGTGTAACATCAGTTATCATTAAAGAAGTGTGTTCCATTATTCTACCTCTATTGACTCAGTTGTGTAACATCAGTTATCATTAAAGAAGTGTGTTCCATTATTCTACCTCTATTGACTAAGTTGTGTAACATCAGCTATCATTAAAGAGGTGTGTTCCAATACTCTATCTCTATTGACTAAGTTGTGTAACATCAGTTATCATTAAAGAAGTGTGTTCCATTATTCTACCTCTATTGACTAAGTTGTGTAACATCAGCTATCATTAAAGAGGTGTGTTCCAATACTCTATCTCTATTGACTAAGTTGTGTAACATCAGTTATCATTAAAGTAGTGTGTTCCATTATTCTACCTCTATTGACTAAGTTGTGTAACATCAGCTATCATTAAAGAAGTGTGTTCCATTATTCTACCTCTATTGACTAAGTTGTGTAACATCAGCTATCATTAAAGAGGTGTGTTCCAATACTCTATCTCTATTGACTAAGTTGTGTAACATCAGTTATCATTAAAGAAGTGTGTTCCATTATTCTACCTCTATTGACTAAGTTGTGTAACATCAGCTATCATTAAAGAGGTGTGTTCCAATACTCTACCTCTATTGACTAAGTTGTGTAACATCAGCTATCATTAAAGAAGTGTGTTCCATTATTCTACCTCTATTGACTAAGTTGTGTAACATCAGCTATCATTAAAGAGGTGTGTTCCAATACTCTATTTCTATTGACTAAGTTGTGTAACATCAGTTATCATTAAAGAAGTGTGTTCCATTATTCTACCTCTATTGACTAAGTTGTGTAACATCAGCTATCATTAAAGAGGTGTGTTCCAATACTCTGTCTCTATTGACTAAGTTGTGTAACATCAGTTATCATTAAAGAAGTGTGTTCCATTATTCTACCTCTATTGACTAAGTTGTGTAACATCAGCTATCATTAAAGAGGTGTGTTCCATTATTCTACCTCTATTGACTCAGTTGTGTAACATCAGTTATCATTAAAGAAGTGTGTTCCATTATTCTACCTCTATTGACTCAGTTGTGTAACATCAGTTATCATTAAAGAAGTGTGTTCCATTATTCTACCTCTATTGACTCAGTTGTGTAACATCAGTTATCATTAAAGAGGTGTGTTCCATTATTCTACCTCTATTGACTAAGTTGTGTAACATCAGTTATCATTAAAGAAGTGTGTTCCATTATTCTACCTCTATTGACTAAATTGTGTAACATCAGTTATCATTAAAGAAGTATGTTCCATTATTCTACCTCTATTGACTAAGTTGTGTAACATCAGTTATCATTAAAGAAGTGTGTTCCATTATTCTACCTCTATTGACTCAGTTGTGTAACATCAGTTATCATTAAAGAGGTGTGTTCCATTATTCTACCTCTATTGACTAAGTTGTGTAACATCAGTTATCATTAAAGAAGTGTGTTCCATTATTCTACCTCTATTGACTAAGTTGTGTAACATCAGTTACCATTAAAGAAGTGTGTTCCATTATTCTACCTCTATTGACTAAGTTGTGTAACATCAGTTATCATTAAAGAGGTGTGTTCCATTATTCTACCTCTATTGACTAAGTTGTGTAACATCAGTTATCATTAAAGAAGTGTGTTCCATTATTCTACCTCTATTGACTAAGTTGTGTAACATCAGTTATCATTAAAGAAGTGTGTTCCATTATTCTACCTCTCTTGACTAAGTTGTGTAACATCAGTTATCATTAAAGAAGTATGTTCCATTATTCTACCTCTCTTGACTAAGTTGTGTAACATCAGTTATCATTAAAGAGGTGTGTTCCATTATTCTACCTCTATTGACTAAGTTGTGTAACATCAGTTATCATTAAAGAAGTGTGTTCCATTATTCTACCTCTATTGACTAAGTTGTGTAACATCAGTTATCATTAAAGAAGTGTGTTCCATTATTCTACCTCTCTTGACTAAGTTGTGTAACATCAGTTATCATTAAAGAAGTGCGTTCCATTATTCTACCTCTATTGACTAAGTTGTGTAACATCAGTTATCATTAAAGAAGTGTGTTCCATTATTCTATCTCTATTGACTAAGTTGTGTAACATCAGTTATCATTAAAGAAGTGTGTTCCATTATTCTACTTCTCTTGACTAAGTTGTGTAACATCAGTTATCATTAAAGAAGTATGTTCCATTATTCTACCTCTCTTGACTAAGTTGTGTAACATCAGTTATCATTAAAGAGGTGTGTTCCATTATTCTACCTCTATTGACTAAGTTGTGTAACATCAGTTATCATTAAAGAAGTGTGTTCCATTATTCTACCTCTATTGACTAAGTTGTGTAACATCAGTTATCATTAAAGAAGTGTGTTCCATTATTCTACTTCTATTGACTAAATTGTGTAGCATCAGTTATCATTAAAGAAGTATGTTCCATTATTCTACCTCTCTTGACTAAGTTGTGTAACATCAGTTATCATTAAAGAAGTGTGTTCCATTATTCTACCTCTATTGACTAAATTGTGTAGCATCAGTTATCATTAAAGAAGTATGTTCCATTATTCTACCTCTATTGACTAAATTGTGTAACATCAGTTATCATTAAAGAAGTGTGTTCCATTATTCTACCTCTATTGAATCAGTTGTGTAACATCAGTTATCATTAAAGAAGTATGTTCCATTATTCTACCTCTATTGACTAAATTGTGTAACATCAGTTATCATTAAAGAAGTGTGTTCCATTATTCTACCTCTATTGAATCAGTTGTGTAACATCAGTTATCATTAAAGAAGTGTGTTCCATTATTCTACCTCTATTGACTAAGTTGTGTAACATCAGTTATCATTAAAGAGGTGTGTTCCATTATTCTACCTCTATTGACTAAGTTGTGTAACATCAGTTATCATTAAAGAAGTGTGTTCCATTATTCTACCTCTATTGACTAAGTTGTGTAACATCAGTTATCATTAAAGAAGTGTGTTCCATTATTCTACCTCTATTGACTAAATTGTGTAGCATCAGTTATCATTAAAGAAGTATGTTCCATTATTCTACCTCTCTTGACTAAGTTGTGTAACATCAGTTATCATTAAAGAAGTGTGTTCCATTATTCTACCTCTATTGACTAAATTGTGTAGCATCAGTTATCATTAAAGAAGTATGTTCCATTATTCTACCTCTATTGACTAAATTGTGTAACATCAGTTATCATTAAAGAAGTGTGTTCCATTATTCTACCTCTATTGAATCAGTTGTGTAACATCAGTTATCATTAAAGAAGTGTGTTCCATTATTCTACCTCTATTGACTAAGTTGTGTAACATCAGTTATCATTAAAGAGGTGTGTTCCATTATTCTACCTCTATTGACTAAGTTGTGTAACATCAGTTATCATTAAAGAAGTGTGTTCCATTATTCTATCTCTATTGACTAAGTTGTGTAACATCAGTTATCATTAAAGAGGTGTGTTCCATTATTCTACCTCTATTGACTAAGTTGTGTAACATCAGTTATCATTAAAGAAGTGTGTTCCATTATTCTACCTCTATTGACTAAGTTGTGTAACATCAGTTATCATTAAAGAAGTGTGTTCCATTATTCTACTTCTCTTGACTAAGTTGTGTAACATCAGTTATCATTAAAGAAGTATGTTCCATTATTCTACCTCTCTTGACTAAGTTGTGTAACATCAGTTATCATTAAAGAGGTGTGTTCCATTATTCTACCTCTATTGACTAAGTTGTGTAACATCAGTTATCATTAAAGAAGTGTGTTCCATTATTCTACCTCTATTGACTAAGTTGTGTAACATCAGTTATCATTAAAGAAGTGTGTTCCATTACTCTACCTCTATTGACTAAATTGTGTAACATCAGTTATCATTAAAGAAGTGTGTTCCATTATTCTACCTCTCTTGACTAAGTTGTGTAACATCAGTTATCATTAAAGAAGTGTGTTCCATTATTCTACCTCTCTTGACTAAATTGTGTAACATCAGTTATCATTAAAGAAGTGTGTTCCATTATTCTACCTCTATTGACTAAGTTGTGTAACATCAGTTATCATTAAAGAAGTGTGTTCCATTATTCTACCTCTCTTGACTAAGTTGTGTAACATCAGTTATCATTAAAGAAGTGTGTTCCATTGTTCTACCTCTATTGACTAAATTGTGTAACATCAGTTATCATTAAAGAAGTGTGTTCCATTATTCTAACTCTCTTGACTAAATTGTGTAACATCAGTTATCATTAAAGAAGTATGTTCCATTATTCTACCTCTATTGACTAAGTTGTGTAGCATCAGTTATCATTAAAGAAGTGTGTTCCATTATTCTACCTCTATTGACAAAGTTGTGTAACATCAGTTATCATTAAAGAAGTATGTTCCATTATTCTACCTCTCTTGACTAAGTTGTGTAACATCAGTTATCATTAAAGAAGTGCGTTCCATTATTCTACCTCTATTGACTAAGTTGTGTAGCATCAGTTATCATTAAAGAAGTGTGATCCATTATTCTACCTCTCTTGACTCAGTTGTGTAACATCAGTTATCATTAAAGAAGTGTGTTCCATTATTCTACCTCTATTGACTAAATTGTGTAGCATCAGTTATCATTAAAGAGGTGTGTTCCAATACTCTATCTCTATTGACTAAGTTGTGTAACATCAGTTATCATTAAAGAAGTGTGTTCCATTATTCTACCTCTCTTGACTAAGTTGTGTAACATCAGTTATCATTAAAGAAGTATGTTCCATTATTCTACCTCTATTGACTAAATTGTGTAGCATCAGTTATCATTAAAGAGGTGTGTTCCATTATTCTACCTCTATTGACTAAGTTGTGTAACATCAGTTATCATTAAAGAAGTGTGTTCAATTATTCTACCTCTATTGACTAAGTTGTGTAACATCAGTTATCATTAAAGAAGTATGTTCCATTATTCTACCTCTCTTGACTAAGTTGTGTAACATCAGTTATCATTAAAGAAGTGTGTTCCATTATTCTACCTCTATTGAATCAGATGTGTAACATCAGTTATCATTAAAGAAGTGTGTTCCATTATTCTACCTCTATTGACTAAATTGTGTAGCATCAGTTATCATTAAAGAAGTATGTTCCATTATTCTACCTCTATTGACTAAATTGTGTAACATCAGTTATCATTAATGAAGTGTGTTCCATTATTCTACCTCTATTGACTAAGTTGTGTAACATCAGTTATCATTAAAGAAGTGTGTTCCATTATTCTATCTCTATTGACTAAGTTGTGTAACATCAGTTATCATTAAAGAGGTGTGTTCCATTATTCTACCTCTATTGACTAAATTGTGTAGCATCAGTTATCATTAAAGAGGTGTGTTCCATTATTCTACCTCTATTGACTAAGTTGTGTAACATCAGTTATCATTAAAGAAGTGTGTTCAATTATTCTACCTCTATTGACTAAGTTGTGTAACATCAGTTATCATTAAAGAAGTATGTTCCATTATTCTACCTCTCTTGACTAAGTTGTGTAACATCAGTTATCATTAAAGAAGTGTGTTCCATTATTCTACCTCTATTGAATCAGATGTGTAACATCAGTTATCATTAAAGAAGTGTGTTCCATTATTCTACCTCTATTGACTAAATTGTGTAGCATCAGTTATCATTAAAGAAGTATGTTCCATTATTCTACCTCTATTGACTAAATTGTGTAACATCAGTTATCATTAATGAAGTGTGTTCCATTATTCTACCTCTATTGACTAAGTTGTGTAACATCAGTTATCATTAAAGAAGTGTGTTCCATTATTCTATCTCTATTGACTAAGTTGTGTAACATCAGTTATCATTAAAGAGGTGTGTTCCATTATTCTACCTCTATTGACTAAATTGTGTAACATCAGTTATCATTAAAGAAGTATGTTCCATTATTCTACCTCTTTTGACTAAGTTGTGTAACATCAGTTATCATTAAAGAAGTGTGTTCCATTATTCTACCTCTATTGACTAAGTTGTGTAACATCAGTTATCATTAAAGAAGTGTGTTCCATTATTCTACCTCTCTTGACTAAATTGTGTAACATCAGTTATCATTAAAGAAGTGTGTTCCATTATTCTACCTCTATTGACTAAGTTGTGTAACATCAGTTATCATTAAAGAAGTGTGTTCCATTATTCTAACTCTCTTGACTAAATTGTGTAACATCAGTTATCATTAAAGAAGTATGTTCCATTATTCTACCTCTATTGACTAAGTTGTGTAGCATCAGTTATCATTAAAGAAGTGTGTTCCATTATTCTACCTCTATTGACAAAGTTGTGTAACATCAGTTATCATTAAAGAAGTATGTTCCATTATTCTACCTCTATTGACTAAATTGTGTAACATCAGTTATCATTAAAGAAGTGTGTTCCATTATTCTACCTCTCTTGACTAAGTTGTGTAACATCAGTTATCATTAAAGAAGTGTGTTCCATTATTCTACCTCTCTTGACTAAATTGTGTAACATCAGTTATCATTAAAGAAGTGTGTTCCTTTATTCTACCTCTATTGACTAAGTTGTGTAACATCAGTTATCATTAAAGAAGTGTGTTCCATTATTCTACCTCTCTTGACTAAATTGTGTAACATCAGTTATCATTAAAGAAGTGTGTTCCATTATTCTACCTCTCTTGACTAAGTTGTGTAACATAAGTTATCATTAAAGAAGTGTGTTCCATTATTCTAACTCTCTTGACTAAGTTGTGTAACATCAGTTATCATTAAAGAAGTGTGTTCCATTATTCTACCTCTATTGACTAAGTTGTGTAACATCAGTTATCATTAAAGAAGTATGTTCCATTATTCTACCTCTATTGACTAAGTTGTGTAACATCAGTTATCATTAAAGAAGTATGTTCCATTATTCTACCTCTCTTGACTAAATTGTGTAACATCAGTTATCATTAAAGAGGTGTGTTCCATTACTCTACCTCTATTGACTAAGTTGTGTAACATCAGTTATCATTAAAGAAGTGTGTTCCATTATTCTACCTCTATTGACTAAGTTGTGTAACATCAGTTATCATTAAAGAAGTGTGTTCCATTATTCTACCTCTATTGACTAAGTTGTGTAACATCAGTTATCATTAAAGAAGTATGTTCCATTATTCTACCTCTATTGACTAAGTTGTGTAACATCAGTTATCATTAAAGAAGTGTGTTCCATTATTCTACCTCTCTTGACTAAATTGGGTAACATCAGTTATCATTAAAGAAGTGTGTTCCATTACTCTACCTCTCTTGACTAAGTTGTGTAACATCAGTTATCATTAAAGAAGTGTGTTCCATTATTCTACCTCTCTTGACTAAATTGTGTAACATCAGTTATCATTAAAGAAGTGTGTTCCATTATTCTACCTCTATTGACTAAGTTGTGTAACATCAGTTATCATTAAAGAAGTGTGTTCCATTATTCTACCTCTCTTGACTAAGTTGTGTAACATCAGTTACCATTAAAGAGGTGTGTTCCATTATTCTACCTCTATTGACTAAATTGTGTAACATCAGTTATCATTAAAGAAGTGTGTTCCATTATTCTACCTCTCTTGACTAAATTGTGTAACATCAGTTACCATTAAATAGGTGTGTTCCATTATTCTACCTCTCTTGACTAAATTGTGTAACATCAGTTACCATTAAATAGGTGTGTTCCATTATTCTACCTCTCTTGACTAAGTTGTGTAACATCAGTTATCATTAAAGAAGTGTGTTCCATTATTCTACCTCTATTGACTAAATTGTGTAACATCAGTTATCATTAAAGAAGTGTGTTCCATTATTCTACCTCTATTGACTAAATTGTGTAACATCAGTTATCATTAAAGAAGTGTGTTCCATTATTCTACCTCTCTTGACTAAATTGGGTAACATCAGTTATCATTAAAGAAGTGTGTTCCATTACTCTACCTCTCTTGACTAAATTGGGTAACATCAGTTATCATTAAAGAAGTGTGTTCCATTACTCTACCTCTCTTGACTAAGTTGTGTAACATCAGTTATCATTAAAGAAGTGTGTTCCATTATTCTACCTCTCTTGACTAAATTGTGTAACATCAGTTATCATTAAAGAAGTGTGTTCCATTATTCTACCTCTATTGACTAAGTTGTGTAACATCAGTTATCATTAAAGAAGTGTGTTCCATTATTCTACCTCTCTTGACTAAGTTGTGTAACATCAGTTACCATTAAAGAGGTGTGTTCCATTATTCTACCTCTATTGACTAAATTGTGTAACATCAGTTATCATTAAAGAAGTGTGTTCCATTATTCTACCTCTCTTGACTAAATTGTGTAACATCAGTTACCATTAAATAGGTGTGTTCCATTATTCTACCTCTCTTGACTAAATTGTGTAACATCAGTTACCATTAAATAGGTGTGTTCCATTATTCTACCTCTCTTGACTAAGTTGTGTAACATCAGTTATCATTAAAGAAGTGTGTTCCATTATTCTACCTCTATTGACTAAATTGTGTAACATCAGTTATCATTAAAGAAGTGTGTTCCATTATTCTACCTCTATTGACTAAATTGTGTAACATCAGTTATCATTAAAGAAGTGTGTTCCATTATTCTACCTCTCTTGACTAAATTGGGTAACATCAGTTATCATTAAAGAAGTGTGTTCCATTACTCTACCTCTATTGACTAAATTGTGTAACATCAGTTATCATTAAAGAAGTGTGTTCCATTATTCTACCTCTCTTGACTAAGTTGTGTAACATCAGTTATCATTAAAGAAGTGTGTTCCATTATTCTACCTCTCTTGACTAAATTGTGTAACATCAGTTATCATTAAAGAAGTGTGTTCCATTATTCTACCTCTATTGACTAAGTTGTGTAACATCAGTTATCATTAAAGAAGTGTGTTCCATTATTCTACCTCTCTTGACTAAGTTGTGTAACATCAGTTATCATTAAAGAAGTGTGTTCCATTGTTCTACCTCTATTGACTAAGTTGTGTAACATCAGTTATCATTAAAGAAGTGTGTTCCATTATTCTACCTCTCTTGACTAAGTTGTGTAACATCAGTTATCATTAAAGAAGTGTGTTCCATTATTCTACCTCTCTTGACTAAATTGTGTAACATCAGTTACCATTAAATAGGTGTGTTCCATTATTCTACCTCTCTTGACTAAGTTGTGTAACATCAGTTATCATTAAAGAAGTGTGTTCCATTATTCTACCTCTATTGACTAAATTGTGTAACATCAGTTATCATTAAAGAAGTGTGTTCCATTATTCTACCTCTATTGACTAAGTTGTGTAACATCAGCTATCATTAAAGAGGTGTGTTCCAATATTCTACCTCTATTGACTAAGTTGTGTAACATCAGCTATCATTAAAGAAGTGTGTTCCATTATTCTACCTCTATTGACTAAGTTGTGTAACATCAGCTATCATTAAAGAGGTGTGTTCCAATACTCTATTTCTATTGACTAAGTTGTGTAACATCAGTTATCATTAAAGAAGTGTGTTCCATTATTCTACCTCTATTGACTAAGTTGTGTAACATCAGCTATCATTAAAGAGGTGTGTTCCATTATTCTACCTCTATTGACTAATTTGTGTAACATCAGTTATCATTAAAGAGGTGTGTTCAAATACTCTATCTCTACTGACTAAGTTGTGTAACATCAGTTATCATTAAAGAAGTATGTTCCATTATTCTACCTCTATTGACTAAGTTGTGTAGCATCAGTTATCATTAAAGAAGTGTGTTCCATTATTCTACCTCTATTGACAAAGTTGTGTAACATCATTTATCATTAAAGAAGTATGTTCCATTATTCTACCTCTATTGACTAAATTGTGTAACATCAGTTATCATTAAAGAAGTGTGTTCCATTATTCTACCTCTCTTGACTAAGTTGTGTAACATCAGTTATCATTAAAGAAGTGTGTTCCATTATTCTACCTCTCTTGACTAAATTGTGTAACATCAGTTATCATTAAAGAAGTGTGTTCCATTATTCTACCTCTATTGACTAAGTTGTGTAACATCAGTTATCATTAAAGAAGTGTGTTCCATTATTCTACCTCTCTTGACTAAATTGTGTAACATCAGTTATCATTAAAGAAGTGTGTTCCATTATTCTACCTCTCTTGACTAAGTTGTGTAACATCAGTTATCATTAAAGAAGTGTGTTCCATTATTCTAACTCTCTTGACTAAGTTGTGTAACATCAGTTATCATTAAAGAAGTGTGTTCCATTATTCTAACTCTCTTGACTAAGTTGTGTAACATCAGTTATCATTAAAGAAGTGTGTTCCATTATTCTACCTCTATTGACTAAGTTGTGTAACATCAGTTATCATTAAAGAAGTATGTTCCATTATTCTACCTCTATTGACTAAGTTGTGTAACATCAGTTATCATTAAAGAAGTATGTTCCATTATTCTACCTCTCTTGACTAAATTGTGTAACATCAGTTATCATTAAAGAGGTGTGTTCCATTACTCTACCTCTATTGACTAAATTGTGTAACATCAGTTATCATTAAAGAAGTGTGTTCCATTATTCTACCTCTCTTGACTAAGTTGTGTAACATCAGTTATCATTAAAGAAGTGTGTTCCATTATTCTACCTCTCTTGACTAAGTTGTGTAACATCAGTTATCATTAAAGAAGTGTGTTCCATTATTCTAACTCTCTTGACTAAGTTGTGTAACATCAGTTATCATTAAAGAAGTGTGTTCCATTATTCTACCTCTATTGACTAAGTTGTGTAACATCAGTTATCATTAAAGAAGTATGTTCCATTATTCTACCTCTATTGACTAAGTTGTGTAACATCAGTTATCATTAAAGAAGTATGTTCCATTATTCTACCTCTCTTGACTAAATTGTGTAACATCAGTTATCATTAAAGAGGTGTGTTCCATTACTCTACCTCTATTGACTAAATTGTGTAACATCAGTTATCATTAAAGAAGTGTGTTCCATTATTCTACCTCTCTTGACTAAATTGGGTAACATCAGTTATCATTAAAGAAGTGTGTTCCATTACTCTACCTCTCTTGACTAAGTTGTGTAACATCAGTTATCATTAAAGAAGTTTGTTCCATTATTATACCTCTCTTGACTAAGTTGTGTAACATCAGTTATCATTAAAGAAGTGTGTTCCATTATTCTACCTCTCTTGACTAAATTGTGTAACGTCAGTTATCATTAAAGAAGTGTGTTCCATTATTCTACCTCTATTGACTAAGTTGTGTAACATCAGTTATCATTAAAGAAGTGTGTTCCATTATTCTACCTCTCTTGACTAAGTTGTGTAACATCAGTTACCATTAAAGAGGTGTGTTCCATTATTCTACCTCTATTGACTAAATTGTGTAACATCAGTTATCATTAAAGAAGTGTGTTCCATTATTCTACCTCTCTTGACTAAATTGTGTAACATCAGTTACCATTAAATAGGTGTGTTCCATTATTCTACCTCTCTTGACTAAATTGTGTAACATCAGTTACCATTAAATAGGTGTGTTCCATTATTCTACCTCTCTTGACTAAGTTGTGTAACATCAGTTATCATTAAAGAAGTGTGTTCCATTATTCTACCTCTATTGACTAAATTGTGTAACATCAGTTATCATTAAAGAAGTGTGTTCCATTATTCTACCTCTATTGACTAAATTGTGTAACATCAGTTATCATTAAAGAAGTGTGTTCCATTATTCTACCTCTCTTGACTAAATTGGGTAACATCAGTTATCATTAAAGAAGTGTGTTCCATTACTCTACCTCTATTGACTAAATTGTGTAACATCAGTTATCATTAAAGAAGTGTGTTCCATTATTCTACCTCTCTTGACTAAGTTGTGTAACATCAGTTATCATTAAAGAAGTGTGTTCCATTATTCTACCTCTCTTGACTAAATTGTGTAACATCAGTTATCATTAAAGAAGTGTGTTCCATTATTCTACCTCTATTGACTAAGTTGTGTAACATCAGTTATCATTAAAGATGTGTGTTCCATTATTCTACCTCTCTTGACTAAGTTGTGTAACATCAGTTATCATTAAAGAAGTGTGTTCCATTGTTCTACCTCTATTGACTAAGTTGTGTAACATCAGTTATCATTAAAGAAGTGTGTTCCATTATTATACCTCTCTTGACTAAGTTGTGTAACATCAGTTATCATTAAAGAAGTGTGTTCCATTATTCTACCTCTCTTGACTAAATTGTGTAACATCAGTTACCATTAAATAGGTGTGTTCCATTATTCTACCTCTCTTGACTAAGTTGTGTAACATCAGTTATCATTAAAGAAGTGTGTTCCATTATTCTACCTCTATTGACTAAATTGTGTAACATCAGTTATCATTAAAGAAGTGTGTTCCATTATTCTACCTCTATTGACTAAATTGTGTAACATCAGTTATCATTAAAGAGGTGTGTTCCATTATTCTACCTCTATTGACTAAATTGTGTAACATCAGTTATCATTAAAGAAGTATGTTCCATTATTCTACCTCTATTGACTAAATTGTGTAACATCAGTTATCATTAAATAAGTATGTTCCATTATTATACCTCTATTGACTAAATTGTGTAACACCAGTTATCATTAAAGAAGTTTGTTCCATTATTATACCTCTATTGACTAAGTTGTATAACATCAGTTATCAGTTACATTCAGTTATCCATAAATATATAAGAAAGAAGATGGGCAAATTTTATAGTTGTACCTTAATGGATTTTCAGAAAGTATTTGGCATAAATTGATGTATTTGTTACTGCAAAATGCATTTATAGACAATATAATTTTGAATAATTGTGAAGTTACTTATCATGATAATAATCATCATCAAAGTTTAAAGTAGACTTATAACATGTTATTTTAAAGTAGACTTATAACATGTTATTTTAAAGGAGCATCTGAGAACAACTCATCGTTTCATTTACCTGAACTCTGTAGTCTTGTTGTAAACTTACCTGAACTCTGTAGTCTTGTTGTAAACTTACCTGAACTCTGTAGTCTTGTTGTAAACTTACCTGAACTCTGTAGTCTTGTTGTAAACTTGCCTTGGGCTTTAACGAATATTGGGTCATGAGGACAGACTAATAGACGAACAAGTTTTAGTCTGATATTAAAACAACTGCACAATTATTTAGAAACATAATAGCTTCCTAGGTTGTTATGTCTGAAAAGAACGCTCCTATTTTTAAGTAAGCATTGGTGGAACTGTATGAGACACGTCTTGATGGTTGAAGTGACAAGTTCATAGACAAACGTATTCAAGGGAAGAGGAAGCGCAGATGCTGAATAATCCGATTTGTTACAGATGAATACACGGTTCCATTACATCCAATTTGTCCTACTTACTGCCCCAATCAAGTCTTTACTGAAACTGAATTAATGGTGCTCTTCCAGATGGATAATGATACAATGATGCCCACTTTGTTACAGTCGAATTCATTTAATACTGGTATGTGAAAACGTTCTGAACTTCTGCTTGATTCAATCTTGTCTTTATTCTTTTGAATTATTTCTTTGAATTCAAAGTCCAATACAACTTTGAAGCGAAATCATCGATAGATAGATACACGATATCATCACATTCAACTGCAATCATCGGATTTATCCCGATAGATAAACGATAGATAAACGATATCATCACATTCAACTGGAAGCAAAACAGATTTATCCCGATAGATAAACGATATCCTCACATTCAACTGGAAGCAAAACACATGTTTTGAAATTAATGGTAGTATATTTTTTGTTGCAAAACATTTTCAGGCTGCTTGAGACATTCTTCCTGGATGGAATTCCAATACAACACTGAAGTCGAACTAAAGAGAAAACATATGGCCCTGTTACTATGCATTGAGGTGAAACCTGCGACCATCGGCTGGAACTAGCCACCAGTGGTTGTACTGCTCTAAACTTCAGTGTAGCATTGCACTATAACCTTACTGCGTGTAGAACAGTATTCTACAGCAGACAACACTAATTTGCAAAGAAGACTGTCCTCAAAAACCTCTGCTTAGATTGCGTCTATATAGGGTTGTTCAATTTCAATTCCTTTATTCGGAAACGCCATAGGCCTATGACGGATTGATTCCGTTGACTAACATTTCTCTAATATAGTGCTTCTTGAATAAACTTTGCAATATTTAACAAAACATTGTTCATGGTGCATGATGACAGTGTATCAAATGTAATAAAATAATAATTAGGTATATATTTGAGTCTAAGCTGAGTCATCACCAATGTTAGGTGTAATAACATAATAATTAGGTATATATCTGAGTCTAATGTATTCATTTTACGTGTAATAAAGTAATAATTAGGTATATATTTGAGTCTAAGCTGAGTCATCACCAATGTTAGGTGTAATAAATTAATAATTAGGTATATATCTGAGTCTAAGCTGAGTCATCACCAATGTTAGGTGTAATAAAATAATAATTAGGTATATAATTTAGTCTAAGCTGAGTCATCACCAATGTAAGGTGAAATAAAATAATAATTAGGTATATATTTGAGTCTAAGCTGAAGGTCCGCCTGCAACGCATGGATTTCAGAAATCCTAACTGCGGAGGCCATGGCCACCAGAAAAAAAGACCTTGATGGTGAGAGGGAGGAGGGGAACGTCGGAGAGCGGTTCATACCTATCGGAGCGAAGATGGTTGAGCACAATGGCTAAGTCCCACTCAGGTGGACGAAGCTTAGTCCTGCCGTCCCTTGAGGACCGACACATCTAAACCTGGCGACCTCTTCCTGAGAACGGAGAGGATAGCAGACATGTTGGTATTGATTGATGACGCCTTAAGATGCCTGGTGTTGCATAGGTACACTAAGTACTCCGCCACCTGAGGAACGGAGGCCTCTGCCGGGACGAAACCCTGCTGAGCACAGAAAGAGGCGAAGGCCTGCCACTGAAAATCATAGAGTTTCCTTGTGGTCTTTCTATGAGAAGTAGCTATGGCATTGGCGACGCACCTTGAGTAACCACTGCTCCTTAACCCCCTCTTAAAACAAGCCAAGCGTGAAGGCAGAACAGCTGAGGGTTCTAGTGTAACCTTCCGCTTGGCCTGCTGAGGAGCAGATCTCTCCGTGGCTAAAATGGAACAGGTTCCTGATGACAGAGCCGCCGGAGAGGAACGAACCACGGTGACGACCAGACTGAGACCAGACTCCCACCACCTGCTCGTGACCCAGATGCGCCCCCCACCTCTGAGTGGAGGCGTCTACGGACAGGTGAGCTGAGGGGGGACGAGGCAGAAGTGGAACCCCGGAGAAAACACTCTCGTCTACCCGCCACCAAGCTAGGAAGCGATGCAGATCTGGGGTCAGAGCTATGGCGTGACCAGAACGAGTCTCCCTGATGTGGGGGTTCAGGAACACCTGTAATGGGCGGAGGAAAAACCTCCTCCTGCAGGTCCGGTCCTGAGCTGACGTTAGCAACCCCAACACTCTTTGCAACTGACTAGGTGACTGAACAGGTCTATTGTGAACCTGAGCTGTCCCCGAGAACGACGGTAAAATGGTCGTGAGCGAGCCCCTCGTCCAAAAGCATTAGAAACTGAATGTCGCATTGGTGTAAGAATTGGACGATAGGCTGAGTCTCACGTGTGAATAGCCAGGCGGTGGATGAGATCTCGAACGGGAGCACGCACCACTGAAAGTGTCTCCCGTCCAGAATGAAGCGGAGGTACCTGCGATCCCGACAGTGTATTGCAATGTGCAGGTACGCATCCTGGAGATCGATCGACACCATGCAGTCGGAGCGCTCCAGAGATGGCATCACAGAGGGAAGAGTTAAGAGTTGAACGAGGTAGGAGCGGTTAAATATCTTCAAGTCGTGAATGAAGAAGCCATTTTTCCAAGTTCCTTTAGGTATGACAAACACTGAGGAGTAAAACCCCGGAGTTAGATGCAGGGTCACGACCTCCTGCACCGCCCCCTTGGAGATTCAGAGTTTGCAGGGGCCTGCCGGAGGGAGGATTTCTGGTCGGATTGATACATACGGGTTGACGATACAAGTGAAGGCAAGTGAAGGCCACGTGATTGCCTAACCACAACACTGTTCGAGCCTCTCTGTCGAGATGCGTGAGCTGCGCATCAGTAAAGCGATGGGGCACATCGGGGGAAATCAGCCGAGACGAACCCTGATCAAGAGCAGGCGGGACGAGCTGAAAGGGAATCAGATGCAGAGGCAATTGAATTGGCGCTTATCAGACACCACTAACGGCGGTAGCAGACGGTTAGGGACAGCAGACGAGATGACATGCTCCATATCCTCAGAGGCGTCCAGCAGTAGCCTGTCAGGCGGAAGAGCGAGACGCGCGGGAGCTGTGTCACCTTCGGGACAAAAGGAAGCCTTACTGGCTACTGACGAGCAAGGTCCCGAGACGCGGACCTGACTGAGTGGTACCTCCGCGAACGAGGCCACTTCAGTCAGCATGGCGACTGAGTTCACTACCGGAGGGTCATCTAATGACCCCGTACCCTCCGCACTGATGAACGGAGGGTCAGAGACGTCAACGAAGCGGGTCTCATGGTCATCAAAGTCCGGAGAGGAGTCATGGGTCGGTGACACCACCGTGACACGACGCGTGTGGGTGTGAGAAGGACGCAAGGAGGCAGCCGACCCGGAGGCCCTTAAAGGATGGATGAAATGACATATGGTCCAAATCGGATTCATTAAAATGGGATGTCAATTTGACAAATGCTCGATTTTAAATTTCTGAAATCGGTCCATAAATTACTTATATACGGCTTTTTAAAAAACCGCCTGATTTAGCCCCGGCGACCAGAATGAAAGTCTGCGGGGGTGTGACCCGTGAAGGGATGACTTCTGTGACGTATGTGGAGGAATTTGATTTTCAGCGATAGTCACAATTCAACGTAATTTCGCAACATTTTGATTGTTAATTTCACAAAGATATCTTCAATAAACCAACTTAAATTTCCCATATATCGAATGTTTAGATATCCAACTAGGTAATTCCGCAGATGACAATTACACAATTATTACATAAACATGTCTTTTTGGCGATGTAATACACCTCATAAATTCATTTAGCGGCAGTGATAATTATCATTAATTAATTAACGAGACATCGGCGGAGAAGCTATCTAGCCGCCCCGTCTA
Organism: Gibbula magus; assembly: GCA_936450465.1. Taxonomy (NCBI): domain Eukaryota; kingdom Metazoa; phylum Mollusca; class Gastropoda; order Trochida; family Trochidae; genus Gibbula; species Gibbula magus. The sequence continues at coordinate 487,915 of OW388289.1, read as the reverse complement.
TCGCTTATCACAGTCACGCCTCAGTGAGCATTTTCAAAAGGTTTCGCCGAACAAATTGCGATAGTGTTAAAATGGGTGAATTAAAATCGTCTTAATTATCAATTGCAAGTGTATATTGTCTCGATTTTCTGCTCTTCCGATATACAATATACGTAGAGGTAATCATCTGTCATTCTTGAGAAAAATGCATTTCATCTATCCTTTAAGGGAGCGAGACGCGAACCCTGTGACACGCTGTCCGCATCTGGGTCACGACCTACAGTAGCAGCGGGGGTGGTACGGTCGGTAAACCCACCAGACCCAAACGAGCATCAAGTAAAGAAGTCACCATGTTAGGTGATCGAGTGACAGGCGAGCCACTGACGAGTGTAATCTAGACGAGGTGAGTGAAACTCAAATCACTTAACAGATGAGTGACAGGCGAGTCACTAACGTGCGAGGCGAGTACAGTCGAAAAGCCGAAGGCGTGTCACTGGCGAAGCGAGTCACTGGCGAGGCGAGTCGAGTTGAAGGCCGAAGGCGAGTGACAGTCGAGTCACTGACGAGTCAAGACGAGTCGAGTCGAAGGTGAAAGCCAACCGAAGCAGACGACGAGCTATCGGAAGACCCACCTGATCTAGAAGACAAAGGGACTGGCGGAGGGCACGACCAAGGCCGTGCAAATCAAGCAGTCACCCGACGAAGGCGAGAGAAAACAAAAGACACGAATTGCACACGCAAAGCATGCAGCTACCAGCTAGGTAGAGCACACCTAGCACATGTCAACAAGGCCCCTTATTGACTCAACACCCACATAAAACAGGTTGTCTAAACCAACCTGTTAACGACGAACGTAGATAAGACGTTGATACAACCTCTTAAATGAATAAGAAGTAGCAAGTTAGGAAAGGTAGCGAAAAAGCGCTAAAATACCCAGTGGCAGAGCGAAAACACACACGTCTGTCTTGCTCTGCAACTGAGAGGAGAGTGAGATTTCCGGTGGTGACGTCACGAGACCATGCAGACTTACCGCCCTTTGGAGAGGGATTTTACGCATCCCCTACTCCACTGTTTTAAGTTTCGTCTGTGTTAACGTTAAAATAGCAATCCTAGAGAGGAGGTAGGCATAGTAGGTCTAGTTAACAGAGGCAACCAGAATTTAGACTGTTAACAGATAGGTATTTAAATAAAAGGTTTTATCTGGGTGTAACTTTTATACACCATTCCACAACCAGGGAACAATATATATTGAATTTTTGTAACAGCAAAAACGGTCTTATCGGCTTTCTGAACTAAAACTGGTATCACTTGACCAACATAATCTAGTTGAAAACATAAATCCAAGTTAATTATAGTACGTAGATATCTTAACCTTTTGAGTGCCAAACACCCATTTTCCGTTTGTTTAGGTTGTTGATTATTAATTGACTTCCACAATTAATCCTTGATACCGACATGTTTACACCCTGAACTATTTGGAAGGAATACTAATGGATGGCATGTGCAATACCAAGATTACATAGCGTGTATGAGTGGTTTGGTATCTAGCGAGCGAACGTGAGTGAGACCAAGATACCATTCACGAATTCAAGTGACAAAGCATACACCTGGATATTCTCAAATATGTTATGTACTACTATTCGATTAACATCAAATGAAATTGCATGAAATTTTGCATGTAAGTTCGATAGAGACCATTGTGGACACCGCCCCGCTAACATAATGACGTCATAATTTTTGGCAACACGCGATAGTGTGAATATGTGAAATAAATAAATAAATAAATAAATAAATGAGCATTAATATAGCGCCGTATCCATAGGCCATATGACAGTAAAATCGTTAAACAGCGATCGCCTCAGCGGAACAGTAATACGTATGCAGACATCCCAAGTCCTGTATTTCTTCCCTGTGAGAATATTGCCGACGGCTGTCTGTAATTGAAACACTACTCCTTCCCTGTATTGTTTGAAGTTAAAGGTTAATTTGCCCCTGGTAAACTTTAATATCAATTTCTGTATAATGAATTCAAAAAGGGCCAGACTCATAGAACTAAGAATGAAGACATCATCTGTTACCCTGACTGATCGATGTCATTCAAAAGAAGACATAAACTTGGTCTACACTGATATTTTTCTGATTTTCATTGGTGAAATCCGATTGAGATTTCTCCCGAAATATTTACTTTAATAAAACCTTCTGTAAAACATCAGTGTTGAAAAAACAATATCGTAAATAATAAGACGCATATAACTTAAATTCAAAATGTCAGTTATGTTCATAATACAGCTAGCTACATGATAGGTATGGAGCAGCATCGAGGTTTAGATATAGACTTTCTTATGTTTTCGAATGTCATGTCTGAACAAAAAGGCAAACTTTAAGATGTGGAATTATGATGGCTAAACAACTACATGTACATGCCGTCTATGATATTTAGATCAATACAGTTTATTTATACATGCTTTCAAAAAATGCTGTTCATTACGATTTTTAGCTCACCAGGCCTGTAATAAACAAAATTGAAAAACAATTTTCTTCTATGTCCGAACATTTCCAATATGATTTAGAGAAGCGCTGCAGTATTTCTGTAAAAGAAATTGTGTTCCCTTAATTCAAGATCAGTGAAGTGACAATGGGATAGGCACGTTCAGGAAGTGGCAGTGAGATAGGCAAGATGAGAAAGTGGCAATGTGCTAGGCAAGATCAGGAAGTGGCAATGGGGTAGGCAAGATTAGGAAGTGGCAATGGGTTAGGCAAGATCAGGAAGTGGCAATGGGCTAGGCAAGATCAGGAAGTGGCAGTGAGATAGGCAAGATGAGAAAGTGGCAATTTTCTAGGCAAGATCAGGAAGTGGCAATGGGCTAGGCACGATTAGGAAGTGGCAATGGTTTAGGCAAGATCAGGAAGTGGAAATGGGCTAGGCAAGATCAGGAAGTGGCAATGGGCTAGACAAGAACAGGAAGTGACAATGGGATAGGCAAGATCAGAAAGTGGCAAAGGGCTAGACAAGATCAGAAAGTGGCAATGGGCTAGGCAAGATGAGAAAGTGGTAATGGGCTTGGCAAGATGAGAAAGTTGCAATGGGCTAGACAAGATCACTAAGTGGCAATGGACTAGGCAAGATAAGGAAGTGGCAATGGGCGAAATTATTGTCTTTCTAAAGGCTCAATGTAACTTTTAAGAGTGCAACATACTACAATTTTGTTCCAGATCATGTACTCGTTGTTTTCCTAGAGAACAGGAACAAACACATATCTTATTCACTAATGTCTGTGATTTCGTTCATCTCTCACCCAGATACTACTTCCTAAATGTTTGTATCACATGCCCGGTCTCCATTAACATTTCAAACACAACAAGAAGAAATTGCAACATCCATTGTGTGGACGTGTGACAGAATGGTAACTGAAGGAACTCATTATACCAGAGACGGGTGAGATATACACTTAACACCCTCAAATCAGAGGGGCACGATATTACTGTCAAGTCGTGAGGACTGCAGCAGTAGCGTACAGAACCTTACATTGATACAAACAAACAGTTCACATTTAGTGAAGCAAATCTAAATTACAAACAGTTTTGATGAAACGCATGATATAACAATATTTTACCCACGATATACACTTGAAAATCATTAAAACAACACCCAATTTTTACAGCAAAATCGTTCCTATTTGAAAGAAGACAATATGTCATGAAAACAGTCTGTGATTTTAGACGAAAGGTCACTCGAATAACGGTTAACTGTCTTTTGCATAATGGGTTTTACAATAATTGGGTATTTTGGTGTCAAAATCCTAGTACAATAATAGTAGAAAAAAGAAAGTAACTATTTGTTGCTGTAATGTTATTGGTGTTATTCTTTCAACCGAAGTTATTACACTTTACTTACATTTTACCAAAAGTCACTTGCACCATGCAGCATGCAGCATGCACATTCAAACTCACAAAATCTTGAAACTGTCAATTTCAATAAACTTGTTGTTTCGAAATCTATGCAAATTCACTTGAACTCTTTCGCTGGCGCAGATAGCACAGACTCGTTGCATTGTAATAAAGGAGTTGACTATCCACTATCTTGTTGCCGTGGTTACTGTGCTCCTCCACTATCCTCCTTTACAACGCCCATTTCCTTACGTGCCACGCCTTTCTGTATTGTGTGAATCATTAAACATACCTGATGCCCGTATGATGCAGATATCCGTTCAATGCTTAGAAATACACTTGGTTTACACACATAAACTGATCCACATTGAATCGTGACTTATGTTAGATGGAATTATTTACTCAACGAAAAAGTTTTAAAAGCTTTTACCAAATCAATTTTCTTTTCAAAATTTCGCCCGGAACTCCATTAGTAGTTGCATGTGTTCAACCAATCATAAACCAATTATCAAGGCACAAAGTAGATCAAATGTGGTTTCTTGGCTTGATTTACAGCTTATATTTCAAAGTGCTTTAACATGTATATTTGCAGAGATGAGCAGGGATTCCTGATCGAAGCAACATGTGGGCGTTATGGGATTTGTGGAGGTCTGCTTGTTTAACTGTCCACATGGTGCCCAAAGATACACGTGGTGCCCACAGATACACGTGGTGCCCACAAATACACGTGGGTCAAGTAGTTGCCACATGGTGCCTACAGATACACGTGGGTCAACTGTCCACCTGGTGCCCACAGATACACGTGGGTCAAGTAGTTGCAATGACAGTTTTCCACTGTGGTTGTGTATTATTGTCATGTCCACATGGTGCCCACAGATACACATGGTGCCCACAGATACACGTGGTGCCCACAGATACACGTGGGTCAAGTAGTTGCCACACATGCCTACAGATACACGTGGGTCAACTGTCCACATGGTGCCCACAGATACACGTGGGTCAAGTAGTTGCCACACATGCCTACAGATACACGTGGGTCAACTGTCCACATGGTGCCCACAGATACACGTGGGTCAAGTAGTTGCCACACATGCCCACAGATACACGTGGGTCAACTGTCCACATGGTGCCCACAGATACACGTGGGTCAAGTAGTTGCCACACATGCCTACAGATACACGTGGGTCAACTGTCCACATGGTGCCCACAGATACATGTGGGTCAAGTAGTTGCCACACATGCCTACAGATACACGTGGGTCAACTGTCCACATGGTGCCCACAGATACACGTGGGTCAAGTAGTTGCCACACATGCCTACAGATACACGTGGGTCAACTGTCCACATGGTGCCCACAGATACACGTGGGTCAAGTAGTTGCCACACATGCCTACAGATACACGTGGGTCAACTGTCCACATGGTGCCCACAGATACACGTGGGTCAAGTAGTTGCCACACATGCCCACAGATACACGTGGGTCAACTGTCCACATGGTGCCCACAGATACACGTGGGTCAAGTAGTTGCCACACATGCCTACAGATACACGTGGGTCAACTGTCCACATGGTGCCCACAGATACACGTGGGTCAAGTAGTTGCCACACATGCCTACAGATACACGTGGGTCAACTGTCCACATGGTGCCCACAGATACACGTGGGTCAAGTAGTTGCCACACATGCCCACAGATACACGTGGGTCAACTGTCCACATGGTGCCCACAGATACACGTGGGTCAAGTAGTTGCCACACATGCCTACAGATACACGTGGGTCAACTGTCCACATGGTGCCCACAGATACACGTGGGTCAAGTAGTTGCCACACATGCCTACAGATACACGTGGGTCAACTGTCCACATGGTGCCCACAGATACACGTGGGTCAAGTAGTTGCCACACATGCCTACAGATACACGTGGGTCAACTGTCCACATGGTGCCCACAGATACACGTGGGTCAAGTAGTTGCCACACATGCCCACAGATACACGTGGGTCAACTGTCCACATGGTGCCCACAGATACACGTGGGTCAAGTAGTTGCCACACATGCCTACAGATACACGTGGGTCAACTGTCCACATGGTGCCCACAGATACACGTGGGTCAAGTAGTTGCCACACATGCCTACAGATACACGTGGGTCAACTGTCCACATGGTGCCCACAGATACACGTGGGTCAAGTAGTTGCCACACATGCCTACAGATACACGTGGGTCAACTGTCCACATGGTGCCCACAGATACACGTGGGTCAAGTAGTTGCCACACATGCCTACAGATACACGTGGGTCAACTGTCCACATGGTGCCCACAGATACACGTGGGTCAAGTAGTTGCCACACATGCCTACAGATACACGTGGGTCAACTGTCCACATGGTGCCCACAGATACACGTGGGTCAAGTAGTTGCCACACATGCCCACAGATACACGTGGGTCAACTGTCCACATGGTGCCCACAGATACACGTGGGTCAAGTAGTTGCCACACATGCCTACAGATACACGTGGGTCAACTGTCCACATGGTGCCCACAGATACACGTGGGTCAAGTAGTTGCCACACATGCCTACAGATACACGTGGGTCAACTGTCCACATGGTGCCCACAGATACACGTGGGTCAAGTAGTTGCCACACATGCCTACAGATACACGTGGGTCAACTGTCCACATGGTGCCCACAGATACACGTGGGTCAAGTAGTTGCCACACATGCCCACAGATACACGTGGGTCAACTGTCCACATGGTGCCCACAGATACACGTGGGTCAAGTAGTTGCCACACATGCCTACAGATACACGTGGGTCGGCTGTCCACATGGTGCCCACAGATACACGTGGGTCAAGTAGTTACAATGACTGTTTCCCACTGTGGTTGTGCATTATTGTCAAGTTGTAACTACCTTATAATTTACACACTATTCTTTATTTGTATTGGATAGAGTACAGAGGCAAGTACACAAATCCTGAATTTAGGAACAAAAACGTACTGTAGTGACTGAAACCAAACATTACTTATATTAAGAATGATATAATGAAAGCTAACAACTTTGACAAATGAAATGCTTCTCATTTTGAAACTACGGCACATTTATGACATTCTGGTCATCCTGCCATTTCCTTTTAAAAGACTGACAAGATCATGTTGAGGTACCTTAGTTCCACTTTGACAGAAACCCTAAAGAGTGTAATGAAGGTAAAAAGTAAGTACTGATGTATATATCTTGATATTGGGTCAGTGGTTTGAGCATCTTCAGGAATTGTTTTGCCAAATGTAAAACAAAGAAAGACTCATCTACTAATCTATTGCAATTATTTCAAATGTTGCCACAGACAAAAGGAAAGTCCTTATACATGTATAACATTCTGGTATCAAAGTAGCATACCTTTAAATGTATAAAACTGACCTGGGTAAAGTGGGATGGCTGGACCCAGTTTGCCCCTATGATAGCACTGTTTAAAACAACGACCAACTAATGAGAACGCACATGGATGTATGGCACATTGACACCGTATTGCATGAACGATCAATGCTTCATTACATTTACCATGGCAAATTTAGCTTTCCTTGAAATCAGAACAAGTTTTATGTTTACTATCGTATTATGGTGTTTAGACAAACATATATCCTTTATATGTTACTTTTAAACCTCGTGATATTCCCGTCTGTCTTATATCGACCTGTAGGGATGGGTGCCACCTACAATCAACCCGTGTCACACATGCCATTATATCGACCTGTATGGATGGGTGCCACCTATAATCAACCCGTGTCACACATGCCATTATATCGACCTGTAGGGATGGGTGCCACCTACAATCAACCCGTGTCACACATGCCATTATATCGATGTGTAGGGATGGGTGCCACCTACAATCAACCCGTGTCACACATGCCATTATATCTATGTGTAGGGATGAGTGCCACCTATAATCAACCCGTGTCACACATGCCATTATATCGACCTGTAGGGATGGGTGCCACCTACAATCAACCCGTGTCACACATGCCATTATATCGACCTGTAGGGATGGGTGCCACCTACAATCAATCCGTGTCACACATGCCATTATATCGACCTGTAGGGATGGGTGCCACCTACAATCAACCCGTGTCACACATGCCATTATATCGACCTGTAGGGATGGGTGCCACCTATAATCAACCCGTGTCACACATGCCATTATATCGACCTGTAGGGATGGGTGCCACCTACAATCAACCCGTGTCACACATGCCATTATATCGATGTGTAGGGATGAGTGCCACCTACAATCAACCCGTGTCACACATACCATTATATCGACCTGTAGGGATGGGTGCCACCTATAATCAACCCGTGTCACACATGCCATTATATCGACCTGTAGGGATGGGTGCCACCTACAATCAACCCGTGTCACACATGCCATTATATCGACCTGTAGGGATGGGTGCCACCTATAATCAACCCGTGTCACACATGCCATTATATCGATGTGTAGGGATGGGTGCCACCTACAATCAACCCGTGTCACACATGCCATTATATCGATGTGTAGGGATGGGTGCCACCTACAATCAACCCGTGTCACACATGCCATTATATCGACCTGTAGGGATGGGTGCCACCTATAATCAACCCGTGTCACACATGCCATTATATCGACCTGTAGGGATGGGTGCCACCTATAATCAACCCGTGTCACACATGCCATTATATCGACCTGTAGGGATGGGTGCCACCTACAATCAACCCGTGTCACACATGCCATTATATCGATGTGTAGGGATGGGTGCCACCTACAATCAACCCGTGTCACACATGCCATTATATCGATGTGTAGGGATGGGTGCCACCTATAATCAACCCGTGTCACACATGCCATTATATCGATGTGTAGGGATGGGTGCCACCTATAATCAACCCGTGTCACACATGCCATTATATCGACCTGTAGGGATGGGTGCCACCTACAATCAACCCGTGTCACACATGCCATTATATCGACCTGTACCACCTACAATCAACCCGTGTCACACATGCCATTATATCTATGTGTAGGGATGAGTGCCACCTACAATCAACCCGTGTCACACATGCCATTATATCGATGTGTAGGGATGGGTGCCACCTACAATCAACCCGTGTCACACATGCCATTATATCTATGTGTAGGGATGGGTGCCACCTACAATCAACCCGTGTCACACATGCCATTATATCGATGTGTAGGGATGGGTGCCACCTATAATCAATCCGTGTCACACATGCCATTATATCGATGTGTAGGGATGGGTGCCACCTACAATCAACCCGTGTCACACATGCCATTATATCGATGTGTAGGGATGAGTGCCACCTACAATCAACCCGTGTCACACATGCCATTATATCGACCTGTAGGGAAGGGTGCCACCTACAATCAACCCGTGTCACACATGCCATTATATCGATGTGTAGGGATGGGTGCCACCTACAATCAACCCGTGTCACACATGCCATTATATCGATGTGTAGGGATGAGTGCCACCTACAATCAACCCGTGTCACACATGCCATTATATCGACCTGTAGGGAAGGGTGCCACCTACAATCAACCCGTGTCACACATGCCATTATATCGACCTGTAGGGATGGGTGCCACCTACAATCAACCCGTGTCACACATGCCATTATATCGATGTGTAGGGATGGGTGCCACCTACAATCAACCCGTGTCACACATGCCATTATATCGACCTGTAGGGATGGGTGCCACCTACAATCAACCCGTGTCACACATGCCATTATATCGATGTGTAGGGATGGGTGCCACCTACAATCAACCCGTGTCACACATGCCATTATATCGATGTGTAGGGATGGGTGCCACCTACAATCAACCCGTGTCACACATGCCATTATATCGATGTGTAGGGATGGGTGCCACCTATAATCAATCCGTGTCACACATGCCATTATATCGACCTGTAGGGATGGGTGCCACCTACAATCAACCCGTGTCACACATGCCATTATATCGACCTGTAGGGAAGGGTGCCACCTACAATCAACCCGTGTCACACATGCTATTATATCGACCTGTACCACCTACAATCAACCCGTGTCACACATGCCATTACATCTATGTGTAGGGATGAGTGCCACCTACAATCAACCCGTGTCACACATGCCATTATATCTATGTGTAGGGATGAGTGCCACCTACAATCAATCCGTGTCACAAATGCCATTATATCGACCTGTAGGGATGGGTGCCACCTACAATCAACCCGTGTCACACATGCCATTATATCGACCTGTAGGGATGGGTGCCACCTATAATCAATCCGTGTCACACATGCCATTATATCGTTGTGTAGGGATGGGTGCCACCTACAATCAACCCGTGTCACACATGCCATTATATCGACCTGTAGGGATGGGTGCCACCTACAAGCAACCCGTGTCACACATGCCATTATATCGACCTGTAGGGATGGGTGCCACCTACAATCAACCCGTGTCACACATGCCATTATATCGACCTGTAGGGAAGGGTGCCACCTACAATCAACCCGTGTCACACATGCCATTATATCGACCTGTAGGGATGGGTGCCACCTACAATCAACCCGTGTCACACATGCCATTATATCGATGTGTAGGGATGGGTGCCACCTACAATCAACCCGTGTCACACATGCCATTATATCGACCTGTAGGGATGGGTGCCACCTACAATCAACCCGTGTCACACATGCCATTATATCGATGTGTAGGGATGGGTGCCACCTACAATCAACCCGTGTCACACATGCCATTATATCGATGTGTAGGGATGGGTGCCACCTACAATCAACCCGTGTCACACATGCCATTATATCGATGTGTAGGGATGGGTGCCACCTATAATCAATCCGTGTCACACATGCCATTATATCGACCTGTAGGGATGGGTGCCACCTACAATCAACCCGTGTCACACATGCCATTATATCGACCTGTAGGGATGGGTGCCACCTACAATCAACCCGTGTCACACATGCTATTATATCGACCTGTACCACCTACAATCAACCCGTGTCACACATGCCATTACATCTATGTGTAGGGATGAGTGCCACCTACAATCAACCCGTGTCACACATGCCATTATATCTATGTGTAGGGATGAGTGCCACCTACAATCAATCCGTGTCACAAATGCCATTATATCGACCTGTAGGGATGGGTGCCACCTACAATCAACCCGTGTCACACATGCCATTATATCGACCTGTAGGGATGGGTGCCACCTATAATCAATCCGTGTCACACATGCCATTATATCGTTGTGTAGGGATGGGTGCCACCTACAATCAACCCGTGTCACACATGCCATTATATCGACCTGTAGGGATGGGTGCCACCTACAAGCAACCCGTGTCACACATGCCATTATATCGACCTGTAGGGATGGGTGCCACCTACAATCAACCCGTGTCACACATGCCATTATATCGACCTGTAGGGATGGGTGCCACCTAGAATCAACCCGTGTCACACATGCCATTATATCGATGTGTAGGGATGGGTGCCACCTACAATCAACCCGTGTCACACATGCCATTATATCTATGTGTAGGGATGGGTGCCACCTACAATCAACCCGTGTCACACATGTCATTATATCGATGTGTAGGGATGGGTGCCACCTACAATCAACCCGTGTCACACATGCCATTATATCGACCTGTAGGGATGGGTGCCACCTATAATCAATCCGTGTCACACATGCCATTATATCGATGTGTAGGGATGGGTGCCACCTATAATCAATCCGTGTCACACATGTCATTATATCGACGTGTAGGGATGGGTGCCACCTACAATCAACCCGTGTCACACATGCCATTATATCTATGTGTAGGGATGGGTGCCACCTACAATCAACCCGTGTCACACATGCCATTATATCGACCTGTAGAGATGGGTGCCACCTACAATCAACCCGTGTCACACATGCCATTATATCGACCTGTAGGGATGGGTGCCACCTACAATCAACCCGTGTCACACATGCCATTATATCGATGTGTAGGGATGGGTGCCACCTATAATCAACCCGTGTCACACATGTCATTATATCGATGTGTAGGGATGGGTGCCACCTAGAATCAATCCGTGTCACACATGCCATTATATCGACCTGTAGGGATGGGTGCCACCTACAATCAACCCGTGTCACACATGCCATTATATCGACCTGTAGGGATGGGTGCCACCTACAATCAACCCGTGTCACACATGCCATTATATCGACCTGTAGGGATGGGTGCCACCTACAATCAACCCGTGTCACACATGCCATTATATCGACCTGTAGGGATGGGTGCCACCTACAATCAACCCGTGTAACACATGCCATTATATCGACCTGTAGGGATGGGTGCCAGCTACAATCAACCCGTGTCACACATGCCATTATATCGATGTGTAGGGATGGGTGCCACCTACAATCAACCCGTGTCACACATGCCATTATATCGATGTGTAGGGATGAGTGCCACCTACAATCAACCCGTGTCACACATGCCATTATATCGACCTGTAGGGAAGGGTGCCACCTACAATCAACCCGTGTCACACATGCCATTATATCGACCTGTAGGGATGGGTGCCACCTACAATCAACCCGTGTCACACATGCCATTATATCGATGTGTAGGGATGGGTGCCACCTACAATCAACCCGTGTCACACATGCCATTATATCGACCTGTAGGGATGGGTGCCACCTACAATCAACCCGTGTCACACATGCCATTATATCGATGTGTAGGGATGGGTGCCACCTACAATCAACCCGTGTCACACATGCCATTATATCGATGTGTAGGGATGGGTGCCACCTACAATCAACCCGTGTCACACATGCCATTATATCGATGTGTAGGGATGGGTGCCACCTACAATCAACCCGTGTCACACATGCCATTATATCGATGTGTAGGGATGGGTGTCACCTATAATCAATCCGTGTCACACATGCCATTATATCGACCTGTAGGGATGGGTGCCACATACAATCAACCCGTGTCACACATGCCATTATATCGACCTGTAGGGAAGGGTGCCACCTACAATCAACCCGTGTCACACATGCTATTATATCGACCTGTACCACCTACAATCAACCCGTGTCACACATGCCATTACATCTATGTGTAGGGATGAGTGCCACCTACAATCAACCCGTGTCACACATGCCATTATATCTATGTGTAGGGATGAGTGCCACCTACAATCAATCCGTGTCACACATGCCATTATATCGACCTGTAGGGATGGGTGCCACCTACAATCAACCCGTGTCACACATGCCATTATATCGACCTGTAGGGATGGGTGCCACCTATAATCAATCCGTGTCACACATGCCATTATATCGATGTGTAGGGATGGGTGCCACCTACAATCAACCCGTGTCACACATGCCATTATATCGACCTGTAGGGATGGGTGCCACCTACAAGCAACCCGTGTCACACATGCCATTATATCGACCTGTAGGGATGGGTGCCACCTACAATCAACCCGTGTCACACATGCCATTATATCGACCTGTAGGGATGGGTGCCACCTAGAATCAACCCGTTGTCACACATGCCATTATATCGATGTGTAGGGATGGGTGCCACCTACAATCAACCCGTGTCACACATGCCATTATATCTATGTGTAGGGATGGGTGCCACCTACAATCAACCCGTGTCACACATGTCATTATATCGATGTGTAGGGATGGGTGCCACCTACAATCAACCCGTGTCACACATGCCATTATATCGACCTGTAGGGATGGGTGCCACCTATAATCAATCCGTGTCACACATGCCATTATATCGATGTGTAGGGATGGGTGCCACCTATAATCAATCCGTGTCACACATGTCATTATATCGACGTGTAGGGATGGGTGCCACCTACAATCAACCCGTGTCACACATGCCATTATATCTATGTGTAGGGATGGGTGCCACCTACAATCAACCCGTGTCACACATGCCATTATATCGACCTGTAGGGATGGGTGCCACCTACAATCAACCCGTGTCACACATGCCATTATATCGACCTGTAGGGATGGGTGCCACCTACAATCAACCCGTGTCACACATGCCATTATATCGATGTGTAGGGATGGGTGCCACCTATAATCAACCCGTGTCACACATGTCATTATATCGATGTGTAGGGATGGGTGCCACCTAGAATCAATCCGTGTCACACATGCCATTATATCGACCTGTAGGGATGGGTGCCACCTACAATCAACCCGTGTCACACATGTCATTATATCGACCTGTAGGGATGGGTGCCACCTACAATCAACCCGTGTCACACATGCCATTATATCGACCTGTAGGGATGGGTGCCACCTACAATCAACCCGTGTCACACATGCCATTATATCGACCTGTAGGGATGGGTGCCACCTACAATCAACCCGTGTCACACATGCCATTATATCGATGTGTAGGGATGGGTGCCACCTATAATCAACCCGTGTCACACATGTCATTATATCGATGTGTAGGGATGGGTGCCACTTAGAATCAACCCATGTCACACATGCCATTATATCGACCTGTAGGGATGGGTGCCACCTACAATCAACCCGTGTCACACATGCCATTATATCGACCTGTACCACCTACAATCAACCCGTGTCACACATGCCATTATATCTATGTGTAGGGATGAGTGCCACCTACAATCAAACCGTGTCACACATGCCATTATATCGACCTTTAGGGATGGGTGCCACCTACAATCAACCCGTGTCACACATGCCATTATATCGACCTGTAGGGATGGGTGCCACCTACAATCAACCCGTGTCACACATGCCATTATATCGATGTGTAGGGATGGGTGCCACCTATAATCAACCCGTGTCACACATGTCATTATATCGATGTGTAGGGATGGGTGCCACCTAGAATCAACCCATGTCACACATGCCATTATATCGACCTGTATGGATGGGTGCCACCTACAATCAACCCATGTCACACATACCATTATATCGATGTGTAGGGATGGGTGCCACCTAGAATCAACCCATGTCACACATGCCATTATATCGACCTGTAGGGATGGGTGCCACCTACAATCAACCCGTGTCACACATACCATTATATCGACCTGTAGGGATGGGTGCCACCTAGAATCAACCCGTGTCACACATGTCATTATATCGATGTGTAGGGATGGGTGCCACCTATAATAAACCCGTGTCACACATGTCATTATATCGATGTGTAGGGATGGGTGCCACCTAGAATCAACCCATGTCACACATGCCATTATATCGACCTGTAGGGATGGGTGCCACCTACAATCAACCCGTGTCACACATGTCATTATATCGATGTGTAGGGATGGGTGCCACCTATAATCAACCCATGTCACACATGCCATTATATCGACCTGTAGGGATGGGTGCCACCTACAATCAACCCGTGTCACACATGTCATTATATCGATGTGTAGGGATGGGTGCCACCTATAATCAACCCGTGTCACACATACCATTATATCGATGTGTAGGGATGGGTGCCACCTATAATCAACCCGTGTCACACATGTCATTATATCGATGTGTAGGGATGGGTGCCACCTACAATCAACCCGTGTCACACATGCCATTATATCGATGTGTAGGGATGGGTGCCACCTACAATCAACCCGTGTCACACATGTCATTATATCGATGTGTAGGGATGGGTGCCACCTATAATCAACCCGTGTCACACATACCATTATATCGATGTGTAGGGATGGGTGCCACCTATAATCAATCCGTGTCATACATGCCATTATATCGATGTGTAGGGATGGGTGCCACCTACAATCAACCCGTGTCACACATGTCATTATATCGATGTGTAGGGATGGGTGCCACCTAGAATCAACCCATGTTACACATGCCATTATATCGACCTGTAGGGATGGGTGCCACCTACAATCAACCCGTGTCACACATGTCATTATATCGATGTGTAGGGATGGGTGCCACCTATAATCAACCCGTGTCACACATGCCATTATATCGACCTGTAGGGATGGGTGCCACCTACAATCAACTCGTGTCACACATGCCATTATATCGACCTGTAGGGATGGGTGCCACCTACAATCAACCCGTGTCACACATGCCATTATATCTATGTGTAGGGATGGGTGCCACCTACAATCAACCCGTGTCACACATGCCATTATATCGATGTGTAGGGATGGGTGCCACCTATAATCAACCCGTGTCACACATGTCATTATATCGATGTGTAGGGATGGGTGCCACCTACAATCAACCCGTGTCACACATGCCATTATATCGTTGTGTAGGGATGGGTGCCACCTATAATCAACCCGTGTCACACATGTCATTATATCGATGTGTAGGGATGGGTGCCACCTAGAATCAACCCATGTCACACATGCCATTATATAGACCTGTAGGGATGGGTGCCACCTACAATCAACCCGTGTCACACATGTCATTATATCGATGTGTAGGGATGGGTGCCACCTATAATCAACCCGTGTCACACATGCCATTATATCTATGTGTAGGGATGGGTGCCACCTACAATCAACCCGTGTCACACATGCCATTATATCGATGTGTAGGGATGGGTGCCACCTAGAATCAACCCGTGTCACACATGCCATTATATCGATGTGTAGGGATGAGTGCCACCTACAATCAACCCGTGTCACACATGCCATTATATCGATGTGTAGGGATGGGTGCCACCTACAATCAATCCGTGTCACACATGCCATTATATCGACCTGTAGGGATGAGTGCCACCTACAATCAACCCGTGTCACACATGCCATTATATCGATGTGTAGGGATGGGTGCCACCTACAATCAACCCGTGTCACACATGCCATTATATCGATGTGTAGGGATGGGTGCCACCTACAATCAACCCGTGTCACACATGCCATTATATCTATGTGTAGGGATGGGTGCCACCTACAATCAACCCGTGTCACACATGCCATTATATCGACCTGTAGGGATGGGTGCCACCTACAATCAATCCTTGTCACACATACCATTATATCGATGTGTAGGGATGGGTGCCACCTAAAATCAACCCATGTCACACATACCATTATATCGACCTGTAGGGATGGGTGCCACCTACAATCAACCCGTGTCACACATGCCATTATATCGATGTGTAGGGATGGGTGCCACCTACAATCAACCCGTGTCACACATGCCATTATATCGACCTGTAGGGATGGGTGCCACCTACAATCAACCCGTGTCACACATGCCATTATATCTATGTGTAGGGATGAGTGCCACCTACAATCAACCCGTGTCACACATGCCATTATATCTATGTGTAGGGATGAGTGCCACCTACAATCAACCCGTGTCACACATGCCATTATATCGATGTGTAGGGATGGGTGCCACCTACAATCAACCCGTGTCACACATGCCATTATATCGACCTGTAGGGAAGGGTGCCACCTACAATCAACCCGTGTCACAAATGCCATTATATCTATGTGTAGGGATGAGAGCCACCTACAATCAACCCGTGTCACACATGCCATTATATCGATGTGTAGGGGTGGGTGCCACCTACAATCAACCCGTGTCACACATGCCATTATATCGATGTGTAGGGATGGGTGCCACCTACAATCAACCCGTGTCACACATGCCATTATATCGATGTGTAGGGATGGGTGCCACCTACAA
The DNA here is from genome assembly GCA_936450465.1 of Gibbula magus. NCBI lineage: Eukaryota > Metazoa > Mollusca > Gastropoda > Trochida > Trochidae > Gibbula > Gibbula magus. The sequence goes on along the minus strand of OW388289.1, from coordinate 470,295 downwards.
TCAACCCGTGTCACACATACCATTATATCGGTGTGTAGGGATGGGTGCCACCTACAATCAATCCGTGTCACACATGCCATTATATCGACCTGTAGGGATGGGTGCCACCTACAATCAACCCGTGTCACACATGCCATTATATCGATGTGTAGGGATGGGTGCCACCTATAATCAATCCGTGTCACACATGCCATTATATCGACCTGTAGGGATGGGTGCCACCTACAATCAACCCGTGTCACACATGCCATTATATCGACCTGTACCACCTACAATCAACCCGTGTCACACATGCCATTATATCTATGTGTAGGGATGAGTGCCACCTACAATCAACCCGTGTCACACATGCCATTATATCGATGTGTAGGGATGGGTGCCACCTACAATCAACCCGTGTCACACATGCCATTATATCGATGTGTAGGGATGGGTGCCACCTACAATCAACCCGTGTCACACATACCATTATATCGATGTGTAGGGATGAGTGCCACCTACAATCAACCCGTGTCACACATGCCATTATATCGACCTGTAGGGATGAGTGCCACCTACAATCAACCCGTGTCACACATGCCATTATATCGATGTGTAGGGATGGGTGCCACCTACAATCAACCCGTGTCACACATACCATTATATCGATGTGTAGGGATGGGTGCCACCTACAATCAACCCGTGTCACACATGCCATTATATCTATGTGTAGGGATGGGTGCCACCTACAATCAACCCGTGTCACACATGCCATTATATCTATGTGTAGGGATGGGTGCCACCTACAATCAACCCGTGTCACACATACCATTATATCGACCTGTAGGGATGGGTGCCACCTACAATCAACCCGTGTCACACATACCATTATATCGATGTGTAGGGATGGGTGCCACCTACAATCAACCCGTGTCACACATGCCATTATATCTATGTGTAGGGATGGGTGCCACCTACAATCAATCCGTGTCACACATACCATTATATCGATGTGTAGGGATGGGTGCCACCTACAATCAACCCGTGTCACACATACCATTATATCGATGTGTAGGGATGAGTGCCACCTACAATCAACCCGTGTCACACATGCCATTATATCGACCTGTAGGGATGGGTACCACCTAGAATCAACCCGTGTCACACATGCCATTATATCGATGTGTAGGGATGGGTGCCACCTACAATCAACCCGTGTCACACATGCCATTATATCGACCTGTAGGGATGGGTGCCACCTACAATCAACCCGTGTCACACATGCCATTATATCGACCTGTAGGGATGAGTGCCACCTACAATCAACCCGTGTCACACATGCCATTATATCGATGTGTAGGGATGGGTGCCACCTACAATCAACCCGTGTCACACATGCCATTATATCGATGTGTAGGGATGGGTGCCACCTACAATCAACCCGTGTCACACATGCCATTATATCGATGTGTAGGGATCGGTGCCACCTACAATCAACCCGTGTCACACATGCCATTATATCGATGTGTAGGGATGGGTGCCACCTACAATCAACCCGTGTCACACATGCCATTATATCGATGTGTAGGGATGGGTGCCACCTACAATCAACCCGTGTCACACATGCCATTATATCGATGTGTAGGGATGAGTGCCACCTACAATCAACCCGTGTCACACATGCCATTATATCGATGTTTAGGGATGGGTGCCACCTACAATCAACCCATGTCACACATACCATTATATCGATGTGTAGGGATGGGTGCCACCTACAATCAACCCGTGTCACACATGCCATTATATCTATGTGTAGGGATGGGTGCCACCTACAATCAACCCGTGTCACACATACCATTATATCGATGTGTAGGGATGGGTGCCACCTACAATCAATCCGTGTCCCACATACCATTATATCGATGTGTAGGGATGGGTGCCACCTACAATCAACCCGTGTCACACATACCATTATATCGATGTGTAGGGATGAGTGCCACCTACAATCAACCCGTGTCACACATGCCATTATATCGACCTGTAGGGATGGATACAACCTAGAATCAACCCGTGTCACACATGCCATTATATCGATGTGTAGGGATGGGTGCCACCTACAATCAACCCGTGTCACACATGCCATTATATCGACCTGTAGGGATGGGTGCCACCTACAATCAACCCGTGTCACACATACCATTATATCGATGTGTAGGGATGGGTGCCACCTACAATCAACCCGTGTCACACATGCCATTATATCGACCTGTAGGGATGGGTGCCACCTAGAATCAACCCATGTCACACATACCATTATATCGACCTGTAGGGATGGGTACCACCTACAGTCAACCCGTGTCACACATGCCATTATATCGACCTGTAGGGATGGGTGCCACCTACAATCAACCCGTGTCACACATGCCATTATACCGACCTGTAGGGATGGGTGCCACCTACAATCAACCCGTGTCACACATGCCATTATATCGACCTGTAGGGATGAGTGCCACCTACAATCAACCCGTGTCACACATGCCATTATATCGATGTGTAGGGATGGGTGCCACCTACAATCAACCCGTGTCACACATGCCATTATATCGATGTGTAGGGATGGGTGCCACCTACAATCAACCCGTGTCACACATGCTATTATATCGATGTGTAGGGATGGGTGCCACCTACAATCAACCCGTGTCACACATGCCATTATATCGATGTGTAGGGATGGGTGCCACCTACAATCAACCCGTGTCACACATGCCATTATATCGATGTGTAGGGATGGGTGCCACCTACAATCAACCCGTGTCACACATGCCATTATATCGATGTGTAGGGATGGGTGCCACCTACAATCAACCCGTGTCACACATGCCATTTTATCGACCTGTAGGGATGGGTGCCACCTACAATCAACCCGTGTCACACATGCCATTATATCGACCTGTAGGGATGGGTGCCACCTACAATCAACCCGTGTCACACATGCCATTATATCGATGTGTAGGGATGGGTGCCACCTACAATCAACCCGTGTCACACATGCCATTATATCGACCTGTAGGGATGGGTGCCACCTACAATCAACCCGTGTCACACATACCATTATATCGATGTGTAGGGATGGGTGCCACCTACAATCAACCCGTGTCACACATGCCATTATATCTATGTGTAGGGATGGGTGCCACCTACAATCAATCCGTGTCACACATACCATTATAGCGATGTGTAGGGATGGGTGCCACCTACAATCAACCCGTGTCACACATACCATTATATCGATGTGTAGGGATGAGTGCCACCTACAATCAACCCGTGTCACACATGCCATTATATCGACCTGTAGGGATGGGTACCACCTAGAATCAACCCGTGTCACACATGCCATTATATCGATGTGTAGGGATGGGTGCCACCTACAATCAACCCGTGTCACACATGCCATTATATCGACCTGTAGGGATGGGTGCCACCTACAATCAACCCGTGTCACACATGCCATTATATCGACCTGTAGGGATGAGTGCCACCTACAATCAACCCGTGTCACACATGCCATTATATCGATGTGTAGGGATGGGTGCCACCTACAATCAACCCGTGTCACACATGCCATTATATCGATGTGTAGGGATGGGTGCCACCTACAATCAACCCGTGTCACACATGCCATTATATCGATGTGTAGGGATCGGTGCCACCTACAATCAACCCGTGTCACACATGCCATTATATCGATGTGTAGGGATGGGTGCCACCTACAATCAACCCGTGTCACACATGCCATTATATCGATGTGTAGGGATGGGTGCCACCTACAATCAACCCGTGTCACACATGCCATTATATCGATGTGTAGGGATGAGTGCCACCTACAATCAACCCGTGTCACACATGCCATTATATCGATGTTTAGGGATGGGTGCCACCTACAATCAACCCATGTCACACATACCATTATATCGATGTGTAGGGATGGGTGCCACCTACAATCAACCCGTGTCACACATGCCATTATATCTATGTGTAGGGATGGGTGCCACCTACAATCAACCCGTGTCACACATACCATTATATCGATGTGTAGGGATGGGTGCCACCTACAATCAATCCGTGTCCCACATACCATTATATCGATGTGTAGGGATGGGTGCCACCTACAATCAACCCGTGTCACACATACCATTATATCGATGTGTAGGGATGAGTGCCACCTACAATCAACCCGTGTCACACATGCCATTATATCGACCTGTAGGGATGGATACAACCTAGAATCAACCCGTGTCACACATGCCATTATATCGATGTGTAGGGATGGGTGCCACCTACAATCAACCCGTGTCACACATGCCATTATATCGACCTGTAGGGATGGGTGCCACCTACAATCAACCCGTGTCACACATACCATTATATCGATGTGTAGGGATGGGTGCCACCTACAATCAACCCGTGTCACACATGCCATTATATCGACCTGTAGGGATGGGTGCCACCTAGAATCAACCCATGTCACACATACCATTATATCGACCTGTAGGGATGGGTACCACCTACAGTCAACCCGTGTCACACATGCCATTATATCGACCTGTAGGGATGGGTGCCACCTACAATCAACCCGTGTCACACATGCCATTATATCGACCTGTAGGGATGGGTGCCACCTACAATCAACCCGTGTCACACATGCCATTATATCGACCTGTAGGGATGAGTGCCACCTACAATCAACCCGTGTCACACATGCCATTATATCGATGTGTAGGGATGGGTGCCACCTACAATCAACCCGTGTCACACATGCCATTATATCGATGTGTAGGGATGGGTGCCACCTACAATCAACCCGTGTCACACATGCTATTATATCGATGTGTAGGGATGGGTGCCACCTACAATCAACCCGTGTCACACATGCCATTATATCGATGTGTAGGGATGGGTGCCACCTACAATCAACCCGTGTCACACATGCCATTATATCGATGTGTAGGGATGGGTGCCACCTACAATCAACCCGTGTCACACATGCCATTATATCGATGTGTAGGGATGGGTGCCACCTACAATCAACCCGTGTCACACATGCCATTTTATCGACCTGTAGGGATGGGTGCCACCTACAATCAACCCGTGTCACACATGCCATTATATCGACCTGTAGGGATGGGTGCCACCTACAATCAACCCGTGTCACACATGCCATTATATCGATGTGTAGGGATGGGTGCCACCTACAATCAACCCGTGTCACACATGCCATTATATCGACCTGTAGGGATGGGTGCCACCTAGAATCAACCCATGTCACACATACCATTATATCGACCTGTAGGGATGGGTACCACCTACAGTCAACCCGTGTCACACATGCCATTATATCGACCTGTAGGGATGGGTGCCACCTACAATCAACCCGTGTCACACATGCCATTATATCGACCTGTAGGGATGGGTGCCACCTACAATCAACCCGTGTCACACATGCCATTATATCGACCTGTAGGGATGAGTGCCACCTACAATCAACCCGTGTCACACATGCCATTATATCGATGTGTAGGGATGGGTGCCACCTACAATCAACCCGTGTCACACATGCCATTATATCGATGTGTAGGGATGGGTGCCACCTACAATCAACCCGTGTCACACATGCTATTATATCGATGTGTAGGGATGGGTGCCACCTACAATCAACCCGTGTCACACATGCCATTATATCGATGTGTAGGGATGGGTGCCACCTACAATCAACCCGTGTCACACATGCCATTATATCGATGTGTAGGGATGGGTGCCACCTACAATCAACCCGTGTCACACATGCCATTATATCGATGTGTAGGGATGGGTGCCACCTACAATCAACCCGTGTCACACATGCCATTTTATCGACCTGTAGGGATGGGTGCCACCTACAATCAACCCGTGTCACACATGCCATTATATCGACCTGTAGGGATGGGTGCCACCTACAATCAACCCGTGTCACACATGCCATTATATCGACCTGTAGGGATGGGTGCCACCTACAGTCAACCCGTGTCACACATGCCATTATATCGACCTGTAGGGATGAGTGCCACCTACAATCAACCCGTGTCACACATGCCATTATATCGATGTGTAGGGATGGGTGCCACCTACAATCAACCCGTGTCACACATGCCATTATATCGACGTGTAGGGATGGGTGCCACCTACAATCAACCCGTGTCACACATGCCATTATATCGATGTGTAGGGATGGGTGCCACCTACAATCAACCCGTGTCACACATGCCATTATATCGACCTGTAGGGATGGGTGCCACCTACAATCAACCCGTGTCACACATGCCATTATATCGACCTGTAGGGATGGGTGCCACCTACAATCAACCCGTGTCACACATGCCATTATATCGACCTGTAGGGATGGGTGCCACCTACAATCAACCCGTGTCACACATGCCATTATATCGACCTGTAGGGATGGGTGCCACCTACAATCAACCCGTGTCACACATGCCATTATATCGACCTGTAGGGATGAGTGCCACCTACAATCAACCCGTGTCACACATGCCATTATATCGATGTGTAGGGATGGGTGCCACCTACAATCAACCCGTGTCACACATGCCATTATATCGACCTGTAGGGATGGGTGCCACCTACAATCAACCCGTGTCACACATGCCATTATATCGACCTGTAGGGATGGGTGCCACCTACAATCAACCCGTGTCACACATGCCATTATATCGACCTGTAGGGATGGGTGCCACCTACAATCAACCCGTGTCACACATGCCATTATATCGACCTGTAGGGATGGGTGCCACCTACAATCAACCCGTGTCACACATGCCATTATATCGACCTGTAGGGATGAGTGCCACCTACAATCAACCCGTGTCACACATGCCATTATATCGATGTGTAGGGATGGGTGCCACCTACAATCAACCCGTGTCACACATGCCATTATATCGACCTGTAGGGATGGGTGCCACCTACAATCAACCCGTGTCACACATGCCATTATATCGATGTGTAGGGATGGGTGCCACCTACAATCAACCCGTGTCACACATGCCATTATATCGACCTGTAGGGATGGGTGCCACCTACAATCAACCCGTGTCACACATGCCATTATATCGATGTGTAGGGATGGGTGCCACCTACAATCAACCCGTGTCACACATGCCATTATATCGACCTGTAGGGATGGGTGCCACCTACAATCAACCCGTGTCACACATACCATTATATCGAACTGTAGGGATGGGTGCCACCTACAATCAACCCGTGTCACACATGCCATTATATCGACCTGTAGGGATGGGTGCCACCTACAATCAACCCGTGTCACACATGCCATTATATCGATGTGTAGGGATGAGTGCCACCTACAATCAACCCGTGTCACACATGCCATTATATCGATGTGTAGGGATGGGTGCCACCTACAATCAACCCGTGTCACACATGCCATTATATCGATGTGTAGGGATGGGTGCCACCTACAATCAACCCGTGTCACACATGCCATTATAAAAAACGCATTTTAAAATAAATCTTGTAAACACTTCTAATTTCATTGCAGGATCAGGTATCTATCTGCAAGATCGGGAGTCTGACTTGTAGGATGTGCTCAGATACTTCTCTCGCCACAAGTGGATCCCGACCTCATACACTGTATGTCCTCGTATGTAAACTTCTTTCAAGTACGACCCCAAACAAACTGGAAATGGTTAGCAAGTCTAAATTATATAAATATATTTTGCATTTAACGATGCTTAGTTTTAGTCATTGCCTTAGGTTATCGTATATTGTTTTAGTTTTCAATACAAATTAAATCAACGTATAACCCAGAGATTAATTAATGACATTCTGACGATACCGCTGTTTATTATACTATCGTTTTATAACACATTATGCAATACATTTTGTGTGCTGTCGAATGATGTGACGTCATAATACCAGTGCCTCGACCGCGAGTGTTCGTGACATAGATAGCAAGTTATAAACAGAGGACCTAAAATCGTCGTTTGACGTAAATGTCTCACGGAAACTCGTTTGACGTAAATGTCTCACGGAAACTCGTTTGATATATCTCATTTCGCACTTCAACATGTCTGCACTATAATTTGATGAAAGAGTGTTTGACTGTATTTTACACTGCATCTATGAAGTAAGATATTTACAGATTTACAATTCATGTCATCTCCATTGTGACGATCGTAAGATTCTGATTACATCTTTGACATTTTGTTCTGATTAAGTAAAACAAACCAAATCGGACTAAAGGACGATGTCATATAACGTGACGCTTTAACCACACTGATTTCAATCATATATATATCACGTTTTGACATTTTGTCCTGATAAAGTAAGATCCATGAAATACGACTCAACGTTGTAAGCATGAAACTCACGTTATTACGGGCATTGAGTATGTTAATCTTCTTAATCATATCTTTGGTATTTAATATTCGTGCTGTTCAGAACCACACTGGCTGTTGCTGAAAGCAACGGATGACATATAAGACAGATATTACATATCTTTATACCTTTCGTCACAAACGATATGTAAAAGTAACCTTTGCCTATTGCTTGAAACATCTTGAAACAGAGGCATTGTGAAGAGGGTAATATGGTTCACGTGACCTTGATACATTGAAGGGTATAATGGGCCACGTAATAATAACCCATTATGATAAGGGTAATATGGTTCACGTGACCTTGATACATTATAAGGTATAATGGGCCACGTAATAATAAAACATGGCAATATGGTTTACAGCATTGAAGCATTGGAGCATTGAAGCATTCTAAGAAGGTCTGATGAAACCTACATAAAGGTATATTTGGACACCAACATAGGTTAATTCTTCAGTTCTTTACAGACACTCCCTAGATAGATATTTATGTAATGTTATTAAGAATATGACCATAATTGACAGGTTTCCCTCTACTTAATTGTTTTTTTAATAGTGAAATCATTTTGTTAGACAGTATCATAATCTCTTGACTCACAAAATAAAGTTTCTACAGATAATCCTTGTTGAACTGTGGTTTCTCTTATTTCTAATGGGGAAGTATGGCGTGTTTGATACGGATTAAAACGCATTTATGGTTATACTATGTTGAAAACGTGGAGATAACTCGAGCTCTCTCATGCAAAGTGTTATATCAACATGTTTTGGTTAACCTGTTACAACCAATGTAACAAATACTAGAATAAGTTTTTATAGCAATACTTTTAAATGTCTCCAATTCTTAAGAATTTTTTTTTTAATTCTATACCACACCATATCACTATCGACAACAATCAAGCTCCAATGATTATGGCCGTTTTTCACACAATGTGTCTTTATTGATACAGTTTAAGTCTATTCAAAACAACTAAAAATCTATAGATGAGAGACAAGGCAGGAACGAGTGATTATGCTACAAGGTCTGTGTTCAGACTCTTGTGTTTTTATCAATACCGCTCTAGTTCTTCACCACACTGTGATAAAGAACCAACAACAACATCAGACTACATTACTCCACAAACAGAACTATAGCTACGACAACGCTATATATTTTAGTCAACGGGTGATAAAAACAACAGAAAAAACATGTAGTTACAGCATCTCTCTCATGTTTGAACATTATCTGTTCATGTTACTAAAACAATATCTCGTTCAACAATCGTCGTTTTGAAATCTTGAACAAACGAGATAGAAGAGTGAAATGAGGTTTCTTCGCTTGTTATATATACCTTATATGACCTACATCAACGATGGTCAACGGATTACAGTTTAAAGGTACATCCATTGTATTGTTGGGGGTCACATGTTCCAAACGTATAAATGGTGTTACTTTATCGAGAAGTACCGACTATTACCGAAAACTACCATTTTGATGATAGTCGACTCCGTATATTGACGATATGAAGGTAAAAGTAGTGATTTCTGTTCGAAAACCGGACAATGCATCGCGATGGCGCGCGCCAATGAGTCAAACGTAATTTTGGAATCTTATTTAGAACAGACAAAATGACAAATTTGGGTTTATAATGTTTAATAGGTCATATAACTACTGTGCATGTACATGGGTCGTGCAATTTCGGTTTCTATACATGCATTATGATGTTTACTTGATTTAATTGAAAACTAGTAATTATGATATATTTAGCGATTGGGAATGAATATGCAAGCTGAGTGAATGTATTTGTACTGTTAACAGCACTTATTGTGTGGTGGAACGTATTAAAGCCAAATAAAATGTCATGAAACACAATGGATGTACCTTTAAGAAGGTGCATTATTCCGAAAATAACTTGTATCAACATAATTTCCATATTTCATAATATGTCCATAAACGAGATGTAGACTCATCACAGAAATTCAACATCAACTTAATGCCACATCAATGATTTGTGTTTCACTCAGTTGAAACAATTGGGTGTTTTGGGTGTATTTACTGGAACTTTAAACAGCACAATTGATTTAATCAGTTGACAAGAATTGTTTAATTAGTAAGTCAAATGCTACGCAATACAATGAAGACAAGTAGTCAAACACCGAGGAAACAATTACATAGTGATTATGCTGCAGTTTAGACATTCTAACATCTCTAGTATCATTAATCAAATCTTCTGTAAGGTTTTGAAGACTTACAATTAACAACAGCAGTTGTTTTTATCCCCCGCCAACATAGTTGGGGGGGGGGGGGGGGGGGGGGGGGGGGTATTGAAATGGGCTCCGTCCGTCCGTCCGTCCGTCCGTCCGTTCGTCCGTCCGTCCGTCCGTTCGTCCGTCCGTTCGTCCGTTCGTCCGTCCGTCCCGATTTTGTTTCCGGAGCAGAACTCGAAAACTATAAGACATATCTCAACGAAACTTGGTGTGTGGAACAATCATCATGTCTAGATGTGCCTTTTGGGGTTTTCAACTTCTTCGAGTTATTTTTTTGGACCATTTTCATGGAAATGTAACTTAGAATTTCGTTTCCGGAACAGAACTTGAAAACTATAAGACATATCTCAACGAAACTTGGTGTGTGGAACAATCATCATGTGTAGATGTGCCTTTTGTGATTTTCAACTTCTTCGAGTTATTTTTTTTTACCGTTTCCATGGAAATGTAACTTAGAATCTTGTTTCCGGAACAGAACTTGAAAACTATAAGACATATCTCAGCGAAACTTGGTGTGTGGAACAATCATCATGTCTAGATGTGCCTTTTGGGGTTTTCAACTTCTTCGAGTTATTTTTTTTTACCGTTTCCATGGAAATGTAACTTAGAATTTCGTTTCCGGAGCAGAACTCGAAAACCATAAGACATATCTCAACGAAACTTGCAGTGTTGAACAATCATCATGTGTAGATGTGCCTTTTGGGGTTTTCAACTTATTCGAGTTTTTTTTTTTGACCGTTTCCATGGAAATGTAACTTAGAATTTCGTTTCCGGGACAGAACTCGAAAACTATAAGACATATCTCAACGAAACTTGGTGTGTGGAACAATCATCATGTCTTGATGTGCCTTTTGGTGTTTTCAACTTCTTAGAAATTTTTTTTTACCGTTTCCATAGAAATGTAACCTAGAATTTCGTTTCCGGAACAGAACTCGAAAACTATAAGACATATCTCAACGAAACTTGGTGTGTGGAACAATCATCATGTGTAGATGTGCCTTTTGGGGTTTTCAACTTCTTCGAGTTGTATTTTTGGACCGTTTCCATGGAAATGTAACTTAGACAATCATCATGTGTAGATGTGCCTGAAAGGCCCGATGGGCTTATGGCATTGCACAGTATCCAGCCGTCTGTAAACTTTTCGCATTTTGTCTCCTTCTCCAGAACCACTTTGTCTAAGGAGCTGAAATTTTGTGTGTTGTGTTAAGTTGAAAAAAGGTTCATAGTCACTGTTATTCAACAACTATTCTTCATTAAATTTTCCCAAAGGCGGGGGATATGGCCGACTCTGTCTGCTTGTTTTATTCGAGACGAACCTGGAACATTTACAACACGACTGATTATACTAAATGGTCAGTTGTCTCACTCTCACATCTATAATCCAAGTTACCTAACCTCGTGAATTAATCATCTCAGAATTAGCACTTTTGTTCTTGGTGCAAACTTGGTCCCTATGGTTTCAATACTAAAATTCTGTCTTGTTTCTTTGTGAATGGTAAACATGAAATTTTGTTGAAATTTATTGAATTAACTAAGAAACTTGTTTGTTTTTAGATATGACCAATTTTGAAATAGACAGAGATTAGTTTGGGTGATTGTTTTCTTTATAATTAGTTTGCATCAGTATTCTTAAACTTTAAAAGTATTTCAAAATTGTCTTTTCAAAATTGTCTTTTGGACCGTTTCCATGGAAGTTCTTTTCATATAATGAAATCATTATAAAATAAGCAAAAACGTTCGTCGTCATCTTCAAAAGGACAAAGATTAAAGATGTCGTCCAAGTTCCTCCTTCAAAGCAATACAAGCTTTGGAAGAGTAAATATGTTGATAAATAGTATTCACAAACAGATTAATGTCTCTTCAAATCACAGAAACAATATCGTTGATGTTTTAAGATTTGATATATATTCTCAAACTCATGTCGTCAGTGTTGTACAACGTGACCAGAGATCAAAGAGAATACAGAATATGAAAGATAACGTGGCGACGAGTTAGTCAAACTGACGTTACAGTGTAGAAGACATGTCTACAAATTATTTTAAATGTTCATCATTAACTTCTTCTGATATCCCTACTTCCTACTCCAATGTGCAACGTCTTACACACCAGTCACCTGTATTGTTAGCTTACTATTATGACAGGTTTCAGTAATTGTTTCAGTGCAATGTTGCAATGAAATCAAACTAGTACCATCCCTGATTCACTAGTTTGGCATGGGCTCGCGGCTTTCATCACATCACATACTGATGGTTGCATTGTGATCTTTCTTTCCATGATATAAATTAAACATTCTAAACTCTTGTTATATGCCATCTTGTCAATCAAGAATAAATACATGTGATGTAAGTGAAGACATTATACATGGCTAAGCATAATTATAGTACGTTCTGAAATATTTCGTTTGGCAATCACAAAGGCAAATTATTCACCCGCGAACGGTGTTAGAAAAGCATCATCACCAGTGACTTAGACCTTAATGTTCAATTTCTCTACACATATCAAAGTAACCGCCTTGAGTCTCGTTTTGTAAACCGTATGTAGTGATTGGCTGGCTGAGATCCCCCAGAAACCAAGGTATGAGCTGAGCTCCCCCAGAAACCAAGGTATGAGCTGAGATCCCCCAGAAACCAAGGTATGAGCTGAGATCCCCCAGAAACCAAGGTATGAGCTGAGATCCCCCAGAAACCAAGGTATGAGCTGAGATCCCCCAGAAACCAAGGTATGAGCTGAGATCCCCCAGAAACCAAGGTATGAGCTGAGATCCCCCAGAACCCAAGGTTTGAGCAGAGACTTTCGTTGCGAGGATGTACATGTAAATTTCCCGCAGGCCAAGACAATGAAACAAATTGATTGGCTAACAGGTCGGCAATTCAAGTACGTTTTTTCTAATGAAATACCCCAGGGCTGACAGACAGACAGACAGACAGACAGTCAGACAGACATAAGTCTCTCCTCAACATGATACAAAATATAATAAATACTTAAAAGAACAGGAACAAATTAAAGCCATGGGCTCTGCAGTTCATCAGGTACTATAGTTACTATACATGTACATATAAATATAAAAACAATTTTGGGTTTGGACAAATTTACAAAGTTCAGCAGGTTTTGTATCTATGTCGTCACCAGTTAGAACAAAACAGGATTTATGGATAACTTGTTTATTATGAAATGAAATCGGTCGTCATGGGTAAGTCCTGTAAGTAAAAGCTTACTCATTCATTAGGTGTACCGATCTGCTCCGAAATGTCCCGTTTTCTTCACAGTAATGCTTTACTTTATGTAATTAACCACAGCTAAAAGTGGTCAGATCTATTGGATTACCACAATGATAACGATACCTGCTTTAATCGTGATGAGACGACTTTGGAAAACAATGGAATGAATTATCTAAAATGGTGATAATGGTTTTTTTTCAGATGTGACTTCTAGATTATGAAGTGTCGTCTTACATCCCCCATTACAGTAAGATCAGTATCATATTGAACGTCCATTAAGACGTACCTGACCTATTCTGACAGTGTAGACTATAAGTAGCTGTGCTTTCACTATACACATAAATACGAGCCAATCTCGTCTTGTTATGATTCCATATTGAGACACTTCTCATATTTCTTAATATAAATGGCAAACAAGCCTCACAATTAACAGTTATAAGGAACTGTAAACTTTGAAGATCAATTAAGAAACACGACCAAACTACTGCTTACGGTTATACAAGCCGAATAGAAAGTTGAAACTTGAACAAAGATCGTAGTCTTTTAGTAAAAGCCCTGAGGTGACGTTACCTCACTAAGGAAGATATATATCTTGAAAATAGGTACTAAGGTTAACCTTAGCGTAATGGTTGGTTTGTACATATCTCCACAACTCTTTAAAACACTTATCTCGCTAATATTACATAGTTCTTGCACACAGTTTTTAATCTTAAACAACACTTCATGGTGCATATTAAGATGTGAATTAGTCAAAGGAATATGTGTCTTTACACAGGTGTAAGGTAAGGTTACATACAGTAACACATTTAAACTCTCTTTTGGGTTATAAAGCAACTTTTATCTCTAAACTAAATGTAAGGCTCGCCTACAGATTTGAACACAATGTGATATTTCTTAATGTCAATGACCAGTATCATTATAAATCACAAGCTGTAAGGTAGACTATGGTATGAAATTGTAAGGTTGAAAAAATATAAGGTTGAAATGAAAAAAAAGATGCATAGACTATTTAAACATATCCAATACCGTACTGACGTTGTTACGCCATGTTGCCTTGAAGCTACATATGCATGAAAGGAACTTTTTAAAATAATTAAAAAAAAAGAGATTTTAAAATGAAATCATCCATCTTGGTTACATTAAACAGGTCCCTAGAAGACAGTTTTTTCAGACCGATTTACTTGTTTAATGTCATGGGAAACACACAATCATGGTGCTTGGCAGATTCTTCTTCAAATTGACACTTGTGAGACGTGATTATATGAGCTTTGTTTCAGTGGTTATGTAGGAAATAATGACCCAGTGCCGAGCGGTTATGGCATATAAACTCGCGAGGGCGTTAGCCCGAGTAGAGTATATTGCCGTAACGCGAAGCAATAGGGTCATTATGTGCCTTACACTCCCGCGGAACACTCTATTTATAAAATAATTTGATATATGCCCTTTAAAGGGGTATTTTGTTGATTTATACGACATGGCCAAAATATATCAGTGAAATATTTAAAATAAACAAGATATATATGTTATAATGAACACACATCGGTATAGATCCTCGTTAGCTCCATTGGTAAAACAAAATTTGCAAAAATTTCATTTCTAATTTGACAAAATTTCCAAATTTTACAAGTCAATTTGTTTCCGAAGGTTGAATATCTCATAACCGACCATGGTGATTATGAGATAACCAACCTGCTCAGATGGTGGTTATGACATATAACCTGCCACTTAAACAAAGAAATAACTTTCCAAGGGGTGTAAACAGGTCTAATGAGAGCACAACGGATGGGAATGTAGCTCAGTTGGTATAATGTCCTCACATCTCCCGGATGGCCGGGTTCGATTCCCAAACAATGAACTTTAACGATTTTATTATACTTCCATGCATTACAAAGAAGGCTACAGAACACGAGAGAGTAACAAATTCGTATTGTTATAAGAAATAAAAAAAAGTATATATTTATATTAAATGCATAGTCCAAGATATTAAAACCAGTCCATACTGATAATTCTGATATTTAACTTCAAACGTCAACGTTTCCATCAACAACGGTAATTTGAAATAGATATTCAAGCCACTGTTGTTGGTCATTAATTCCTTTGTTATAGAACAATTTACCGAAAGCTGATCAGAAGAGTCTTTCCAGTAACAGTAGGGGACTTATCTCTATAGAGATAACAGCATGCCTGTTAATGGACAGGTGTTGAAGTCTATGTGTGTATATCTTAAGAGATCTGAT
Source organism: Gibbula magus (assembly GCA_936450465.1). Classification (NCBI taxonomy): domain Eukaryota; kingdom Metazoa; phylum Mollusca; class Gastropoda; order Trochida; family Trochidae; genus Gibbula; species Gibbula magus. The sequence goes on along the minus strand of OW388289.1, from coordinate 454,170 downwards.
GTTAGGTAGATGCTAATGTACAACACACTGAATCTGTCTACAAGTCAACTAGCAGGGGGATCTTGAGTAACACTTCTATAGATCTTGGGTAACACTTCTATTGATCTTGGGTAACACTTCTAAAGATCTTGGGTAACACTTCTATAGATCTTGAGTAACACTTCTATTGATCTTGAGTAACACTTCTATAGATCTTGGGTAACATTCTATTGATCTTGGGTAACACTTCTATAGATCTTGGGTAACACTTCTATAGATCTTGGGTAACACTTCAATTGATCTTGGGTAACACTTTTATTGATCTTGAGTAACACTTCTATAGATCTTGGGTAACACTTCTATTGATCTTGGGTAACACTTCTATTGATCTTGGGTAACACTTCTATAGATCTTGGGTAACACTTCTATTGATCTTGGGTAACATTTCTATAGATCTTGGGTTACACTTCTATAGATCTTGGGTAACACTTCAATTGATCTTGGGTAACACTTTTATTGATCTTGAGTAACACTTCTATAGATCATGGGTAACACTTTTATTGATCTTGGGTAACACTTCTATTGATCTTGGGTAACACTTCTATAGATCTTGGGTAACACTTCTATAGATCTTGGGTAACACTTCTATAGATCTTGGGTAACACTTCTATTGATCTTGGGTAACACTTCTATTGATCTTGGGTAACACTTCTATAGATCTTTGGTAACACTTATATTGATCTTGGGTAACACTTTTATTGATCTTGAGAATTTCCTGATGATACACACTTGCTGTACAGTTCAGGGATCATTCATATTTCCTGATGATGCACTCTTGCCGTATAGCTCAGGGATCATTCATATTTCCTGATGATACACACTTGCTGTATAGTTCAGGGATCATTCATATTTCCTGATGATACACACTTGCTGTACAGTTCAGGGATCATTCATATTTCCTGATGATACACACTTGCTGTATAGTTCAGGGATCATTCATATTACCTGATGATACACACTTGCTGTATAGTTCAGGGATCATTCATATTTCCTGATGATACACACTTGCTGTATAGTTCAGGGATCATTCATATTTCCTGATGATACACACTTGCCATATAGTTAAGGGATCATTCATATTTCCTGATGATACACACTTGCTGTATAGTTCAGGGATCATTCATATTTCCTGATGATACACACTTGCTGTATAGTTCAGGGATCATTCATATTTCCTGATGATACACACTTGCTGTATAGTTCAGGGATCATTCATATTTCCTGATGATACACACTTGCTATATAGTTAAGGGATCATTCATATTTCCTGATGATACACACTTGCTGTATAGTTAAGGGATCATTCATATTTCCTGATGATACACACTTGCTGTACAGTTCAGGGATCATTCATATTTCCTGATGATACACACTTGCTGTACAGTTCAGGGATCATTCATATTTCCTGATGATACACACTTGCTGTATAGTTAAGGGATCATTCATATTTCCTGATGATACACACTTGCTGTACAGTTCAGGGATCATTCATATTTCCTGATGATACACACTTGCTGTATAGTTCAGAGATCATTCAAATTTCCTGATGATACACACTTGCTGTATAGTTCAGGGATCATTCATATTTCCTGATGATACACACTTGCTATATAGTTCAGGGATCATTCATATTTCCTGATGATACACACTTGCTATATAGTTCAGGGATCATTCATATTTCCTGATGATACACACTTGCTATATAGTTCAGGGATCATTCATATTTCCTGATGATACACACTTGCTGTATAACATATTATAAGTGAACTTCGTTGACGTTTATTTGCGTTACATGAACAAAATACTAAATTTTGCTGTCCCAGTTTGGGAATGTAAGACAACTAAACTGAAGACCAAGTACAAGACACATGGTGTGATTAGATCAGTGGAGCGACTAACACAGTTCAGCCCGTCCCCAATCAGCTGAACCTTGTACTTAATGAGCTGTGGTGAGTGGGTTGTACAGACGGAACTTTGTTCTTAATCAGCTGAACATAGACTAACACAGTTCAGTCCAACCCCAAGTAGCTGAACCTAGCTTGTCTCTGTCAGGTAAGAAACCTTCCGACATTCTGTAAGCATGGTTCCAATCAACAATGTAAATAAGTTCTTCCTACATCTAAATTCTCGCATAATCTCGTTGTGTTCAATCAGAGAGATGTTACAAAGCTGGTGAAGGATAGACACTTTCAATACGACTTGTTTCCTTTCGAACTTCCTTTCAAGTTTATAAATCCTGAATTTTGAATGAATGGTATTAATTGGTAATGGTAAAATCCTTTCTTTTCCGATTACATACGATTATCATTATAAACTATATTACTATATAAACTAAAACTAAAAACCGAGATCAAACTGTGATAAAAAGTATCACCTAAAACACGTTTTCAAATAATGTCTCCTACGTAACCTCCATTACAACTGCGCCATTTTTTTTCGCTTAAAGCCCCTAGTGGTGAACATGCGCAACTGCAAGGTTAATATTCGACCACGGAATTCGACGGTAGGACATCGGTTCTCTGTGGATTTGTGAAGAAGAATTTCAGTGTTACAGGGTAGGAATACTCGGGGTAGACTTACGTTTTCTCACATTCCAGACGAATTTCTAAGCAATAGTGCTGTTGTAGCTCAGTGAAATGAGGGTAGCAGCCTCAATAATAGAACTGTTATCAACCTAAAGAGAAAAGCATATACATGTAGACAGTTGGTTCCAGCAAAGGTTATAACATAGGATAATCCTGCTGAGTACTAAAAGTACAAAACTTCTTCCTACACAGAAAAAACCCCGATGTTATTTGTGTGAAATATTCAGTATCTTTAAATGCCCATTCCTGATAACCCACGGTTGCAATCACAATCACCGGGGTTATATATAATGACACCACGGGAACAAACACAGCCTCGTGCATTTGCATGACTTGGACAGAACTTAGCTCAATTTACATCAGGTTTTGTTTACGTTGATGATGGCTGACATGTTTATAAGATTACTCTCAGTTCGCAAATAAAGGAATTATAAACGAAACGTGATATTTGACTAAATCGGCACGAATACGAGTTAGATATTATGTTGAGTCGCTAATCGTGGAGTACATAATATTCGAGCATGACGAGAGACTCGGTGGATGCTAGAGGCGGGTTTATTCATATACAAGATGACATTAACATTATTTTGAGCATCTTTGGTATGGAAATCAGACATAGCGGCCATTTTTGAAAGTCAATTAGATTTTAGATAATTTATTTTATCCATAGGACATAAGGCATAAGGTAACACACGAATGAAATATATAAAAAGTACAATGCTGTATAATATGACATACAACTGGATACACTCAGTTCATATCAAACAAGCAGTTGTATTTTAGGTGATATGATCACTTGCTGAAAATTGATACTTAAAATGCAAGATCACAAGGTCCTTGAAAATAACGTCAAGACCACTATAATCTAACCAGCTCTTGGGAGAAGTTAAAAAGATAAACCAGGCCAGTCAACGGCTCTTGAGATATCTCGCTGATACGCAAATTAATAGTCTCGTTGTGACCTTGAAATGAGGGCCAAGGTCACAAAACTCTTGGAACATTACTCTCAGTATGGGGAACCTGTTTAAAACAATATGGAGAGACTCCAGTGAACAGTAGTTGAGTTATTCTACGGATTTATGGAAAGACTCCAGTGAACAGTAGTTGAGTTATTCGAATACCTTACCCCCTCTTCGTGATAAACGCCCAGCGGGGATAATATTAGGAGCAGAGATAAGTGTTTTCAACATTTAAAGCCACATAGCCTTTAAAACATCATTTGGCAGATGGACATGTAATGCAATCTTTGTTCTCACAGACGCAGGATACAAAACGTCAGAAAATACTATAATAAAATCGAAAAAAAGAGATCATGTGAACTGACATTGCGAGGGTTAATATTTCGAAACCTGAGTAGAAAGTTTCGATCTCTTACAGCAATAGCGTTTATTATCATATACCTATCAATAATATGGACCATTTTGCACATACGGTACTCGTTACGGACTTCCGCCCGTATTGCCCACACGGGCCGCAAACCCATATCAGCCATATCCGCCCTAGGGCCAAAAATCCATATCAGCCGTATTGCCCGGCTAGTAAGCAGGTTTTCCAATAAATACACGCAAGCGCGTAAAACGTCAATAGACAGAGCCCAGTTTATATTTTAGAGTTACGTCCCTTGTCGCCCTTGACGTTGGCATAATGAGTATCGGAGACGATGTTTTAGCATCTCATGCCGACAGGATTATTGAACTGGAATTTTAGAAAATGAAGACACCATAACGTTAATTTCAGGGTTAGCGAAGGTACATACATGTATAGCTCTGACAGATGTAGTGGAAACGATAGGGAGAACGGAATACCGGTATGTTCTCTTAGCTATTTCAGGGTAAGATCGGTTCTCCGATGAAACTGACACGATTTCATTTGTGGACAGCATGAACAATGTCAACACCGTTAAGAAAACCTAAGGTGACATGCAACTCATTTGAACTTTATTCCATTCAGTTGGCGAAGTGAGAAAACATTGAGCCCAAGGTTTTGGAAATTTTGTTAGAACGTTTTTTATGTCATAAAAGACGACAAAACTGAATATGAACCAGATTCGCTGAACTCCTTATAGTCGAGTCTTTGTAGATATTCGAAGCAATATCCTGCTAATATTTTGATCGACATAACTTTTCAACATTCAAGAGATACATTTGGTACTAAACGGGAGGAACTAAATCACAAGAGAAATGCAGCAGACCCAAACAATGATATTTTCCATTGTTATTGTTTATTTTTGTTATCAATTAACTGTTTACTAGTTCAGAGTAGTTCTACCATTTTCTTCATATGTTTTACAGTCACAGATGTGGTATATGATAAAAAGGTTACGATATGACAGTTTTCCTTTCGCCGGGAATATCAACCTCCACTGTCTCTACAGATAATATATATGCTATAAATGATTCAACTCATTTGTCTGTTTTATGTCATGTTTTTTTCGGTAAAACAAGCAACAAAATATTAATAAAGTATTTTTGATCAGTGGAGTTTAACTGAACATAATACCTACTGGATCTATCTTCTAACATTGATATATTTGGGATAGCACTGCCTTCAATAGTACATATTCTTGTATTATATAGGGCCGATAGCCTTACAAAACTATCGCCAGCACTGGCCGTATCAACAGCTTGCCACACGACCACGGGGCTTTGACAGAAATCGAGGTCCAACAATCGATAGTGAAGCTATGTTTACTTTCAGTACCCTTCTGATAGATCTTCAGGTTCTGTGTTCATGTCATTTTCTTCATAATGGTGTGAGTATTTACACCGAAACGTTGCATATACAGAAGTTTTAAATCCATGAATTTGTTAATTCTTCATATTACCAACTTCTTAATGCCTCTTGAAGAAGACAAGGGTCTGTTGAGATCAAACTTCTTCCTGTCTTATCACACTTACTTTAACTTTAAACATCCTGAAAATGTATCTCCTAGGATCTAGAATATATTTCAATGCTTAAAACTTCAAATCGGATAAGTTATTGAAGTAATCAGTGTTGTGTTGGACATGACAATGATCTGTTTCCGAATAACAAGGGAAGACATTGGTAGACATTGGTAGATGTGATATGTCAGATACTCAATGACAATGTTAGGAATATAATTATATATTATCACAATGTTAACAAATGGAACAGGTTAACACTTACAGTGAGGCCACTGCCAAACTTGTTACCTATTTATGTGTGCAACTATATGAAGAAACCTTCAAAATGTATGATTGATTTACAAGGCACTATGCATACAGGAGTTATTTAATTTCTGGTTTCTTTATTTACCTAACAGGATTATGTTGACCTACTGATTAGTTGTAGTGCAGTTATACTTCACAGAGCTGAGAAACCCTTTGTTAAGATACCAGTCCATTTAGGGCGGATCCATGGGGAGAGCCTGGCCTTTGAGAAATATCGATAGTAATAAGACGCCGGGTTTGATTAGGAAACAAGAAATACGTATGCTAACACTTGATGGCAATGTGTTTTCAAATTCTTCTCAGGTAAACAGTGAGTTTGTGTTTGTATTGATCTGATAATAATTTCAATTCAAGAATTTATAGGAGAAAGGAGTTGATGGATTGAACCAGTGTTAATATATTTTTTTGCAATACAATTTAAAGTATACACTATTTCGTTGGAAAGCAATTATTCATATTATATGCGATTATATTGCACCTCAATGCATACAGTTGTCAACTGACATGATCTACTGAAAATAATCTTATTATTTTCTCAAAAATCAGTCTAAAAAACTTCCTCGATCTCGATGCACTGTCAAACGAAAATAAATGTTACATGTATGTCCCTTAAAGAAATCAGTTTTGACACATTAAAACGTTTTTCCAGTACGACCCCAAACAAAATGGTCACGGTTTGATAAGTGTAAACGATATGAATACCTATTGCATCTAACGATACTTATTTTCCACACTTTCATTCCTTTCTATGCTTTACATATCGGAAATAGGTAAAAGATTCAGTCATTGTGTTCATGTAGCTACAACAAGAATTTAACGTTACATATAATCCAAAAGCTAAACATATCGCTGTTAATTAATTACTGAGCCGTTGACCATATCGTTGTTAATCATACAGCATAGGTGATAACTTCATGTGTTGTCGATTGATGTGACGTCATAATATCAGTGCACGTGACATAGATGTAAATGTCGTATCAGAGATATTCTTGATTTATAAATATACTAATAACTCATAACCATGCAATATATACTTGATATATGTATAACTCGTATGATTTACTTTAATAAGTTGTAAATAGACGTCCTCCCCACGGTAACCTGTTTAATATATACCATTTAGCACTTCAACATGTTTCCAATATAACCTGATGTATGAGTGTTTAACTTTATTTTACACTCATTTTAGTAGTTATGAATATAGAGACACACAGAGATGAATTCATGTGATCTCTATTGTGATGATTGTACGATATTTAGTTATAAATATACAGACACACACATATATGAATCCATGTGATCTCTATTGTGATGATTGTACGATATTTAGTTATGAATATACAGACACACAGAGATGAATTCATGTGATCTCTATTGTGATGATTGTACGATATTTAGTTAAAAATATACAGACACACAGATATGAATTCATGTGATCTCTATTGTGATGATTGTACGATATTTAGTTATAAATATACAGACACACATATATGAATCCATGTGATCTCTATTGTGATGATTGTACGATATTTAGTTATAAATATACAGACACACAGATATGAATTCATGTGATCTCTATTGTGATGATTGTACGATATTTAGTTATAAATATACAGACACACATATATGAATCCATGTGATCTCTATTGTGATGATTGTACGATATTTAGTTATAAATATACATACACACATAGAAGAATTCATGTGATCTCTATTGTGATGATTGTACGATATTTAGTTATAAATATAGAGACACACAGATATGAATTCATGTGATCTCTATTGTGATGATTGTACGATATTTAGTTATAAATATAGAGACACACAGATATGAATTCATGTGATCTCTATTGTGATGATTGTACGATATTTAGTTATAAATATACAGACACACATATATGAATCCATGTGATCTCTATTGTGATGATTGTACGATATTTAGTTATAAATATACACACACACATATATGAATCCATGTGATCTCTATTGTGATGATTGTACGATATTGAGTTATAAATATACATACACACATAGAAGAATTCGTGTGATCTCTATTGTGATGATTGTACGATATTTAGTGATAAATATACAGACACACAGAGAGGAATTCATGTGATCTCTATTGTGATGATTGTACGATATTTAGTGATAAATATACAGACACACATAGATGAATTCATGTGATCTCTATTGTGATGATTGTACGATATTTAGTGATAAATATACAGACACACACATATATGAATTCATGTGATCTCTATTGTGATGATTGTACGATATTTAGTTATAAATATACAGACACACATAGATGAATTCATGTGATCTCTATTGTGATGATTGTACGATATTAAGTGATAAATATACAGACACACATAGCTGAATTCATGTGATCTCTATTGTGATGATTGTACGATATTTAGTTATAAATATACAGACACACAGAGATGAATTCATGTGATCTCTATTGTGATGATTGTACGATATTTAGTTATAAATATACAGACACACAGAGATGAATTCATGTGATCTCTATTGTGATGATTGTACGATATTTAGTTATAAATATACAGACACACATAGATAAATTCATGTGATCTCTATTGTGATGATTGTACGATATTTAGTTATAAATATACAGACACACATAGATGAATTCATGTGATTTCTATTGTGATGATTGTACGATATTTAGTTATAAATATACAGACACACATAGATGAATTCATGTGATCTCTATTGTGATGATTGTACGATATTTAGTTATAAATATACAGACACACATAGCTGAATTCATGTGATTTCTATTGTGATGATTGTACGATATTTAGTTATAAATATACAGACACACAGAGATGAATTCATGTGATCTCTATTGTGATGATTGTACGATATTTAGTTATAAATATACAGACACACAGAGATGAATTCATGTGATCTCTATTGTGATGATTGTACGATATTTAGTTATAAATATACAGACACACATAGATAAATTCATGTGATCTCTATTGTGATGATTGTACGATATTTAGTTATAAATATACAGACACACATAGATGAATTCATGTGATTTCTATTGTGATGATTGTACGATATTTAGTTAGTTATAAATATACAGACACACATAGATGAATTCATGTGATCTCTATTGTGATGATTGTACGATATTTAGTTATAAATATACAGACACACAGAGATGAATTCATGTGATCTCTATTGTGATGATTGTACGATATTTAGTTATAAATATACAGACACACATAGATAAATTCATGTGATCTCTATTGTGATGATTGTACGATATTTAGTTATAAATATACAGACACACATAGATGAATTCATGTGATTTCTATTGTGATGATTGTACGATATTTAGTTAGTTATAAATATACAGACACACATAGATGAATTCATGTGATCTCTATTGTGATGATTGTACGATATTTAGTTATAAATATACAGACACACAGAGATGAATTCATGTGATCTCTATTGTGATGATTGTACGATATTTAGTTATAAATATACAGACACACAGAGAGGAATTCATGTGATCTCTATTGTGATGATTGTACGATATTTAGTTATAAATATACAGACACACATATTTGAATCCATGTGATCTCTATTGTGATGATTGTACGATATTTAGTTATAAATATACAGACACACATAGATGAATCCATGTGATCTCTATTGTGATGATTGTACGATATTTAGTTATAAATATACAGACACACAGAGATGAATCCATGTGATCTCTATTGTGATGATTGTACGATATTTAGTTATAAATATACAGACACACATAGATGAATTCATGTGATCTCTATTGTGATGATTGTACGATATTTAGTTATAAATATACAGACACACAGAGATGAATTCATGTGATCTCTATTGTGATGATTGTACGATATTTAGTTATAAATATACAGACACACAGAGAGGAATTCATGTGATCTCTATTGTGATGATTGTACGATATTTAGTTATAAATATACAGACACACATATATGAATCCATGTGATCTCTATTGTGATGATTGTACGATATTTAGTTATAAATATACAGACACACATAGATGAATCCATGTGATCTCTATTGTGATGATTGTACGATATTTAGTTATAAATATACAGACACACAGAGATGAATCCATGTGATCTCTATTGTGATGATTGTACGATATTTAGTTATAAATATGCAGACACACATAGATGAATTCATGTGATTTCTATTGTGATGATTGTACGATATTTAGTTAGTTATAAATATACAGACACACAGAGATGAATTCATGTGATCTCTATTGTGATGATTGTACGATATTTAGTTATAAATATACAGACACACATAGCTGAATTCATGTGATCTCTATTGTGATGATTGTACGATATTTAGTTATAAATATACAGACACACAGAGATGAATTCATGTGATCTCTATTGTGATGATTGTACGATATTTAGTTATAAATATACAGACACACAGAGATGAATTCATGTGATCTCTATTGTGATGATTGTACGATATTTAGTTATAAATATACAGACACACAGAGATGAATTCATGTGATCTCTATTGTGATGATTGTACGATATTTAGTTATAAATATACAGACACACAGAGATGTTCTCCTAACCAACCGTTACACAACATCACAACACAACACAGTTTACTGGAATACGCTTGTGGCTGATGCGACCGTTTTATTCACACAAAAATCCAACACACAATTCAGGAGCATACAATACTCCTCTCGTTCACACATGCTATATATATATATATATATATATGCATATAAGCAAACCGGCAATATAATGTACATGCTGAAACCCGACACGTAAACCAGAGATAAAAAAACTATTAAAGAAAACGCTCTGGAACCGTGTTCCCTCAACGAATGTAACAGCATCATACTGGAGGGTTTACAGTACACACGACCATGTATATATACGATATATACAGAGTATACATGATTCATCAGTGGAATACAACGTATGAATAATATCCAAAACAGTAATGAAAAGCGTGCAGATTATAAAGGCTTGCCAGCCAAACAACCGTACAATGGAAACATACAAAAGAATAATCCATATACATGTAGAAAAATGCCATATTATAAAGGCTTGCCAGCCCAACTGCAATCATTAGCTTTCAACATGTGAAATCGTGCAATATTCTAATGGCTTGCCAGCCAAATGACATACATCATATAAGAATATACGCAGTATTATAATGGCTTGCCAGCCTAAATATGTACAGCTCCTGCAGAACTATCATAGCCTGCCAGCCAAAAATAACCAAACATGGCAACAGCCCATGTTGCGTCACAATCCTTCATTGTTTATCTGAAACAAGAAAATATTGTTAATCACGCATGACCATACTGAAGCAAATATACATAAACATATAAATTAAAAGATACACGGTCTTGGTTGCACAAGCGAGAGAATGAATTTCAAATTCAACCACCCTTATATACTCTTAATCAACGCCACCTGGCGACGTGACCAATCACATGACTGTAGTTACACACCGCTAGGAGAAAGCAATTTCCCACTAATTCATACTTCAAACGTTGGAAATTTCATAATTCATGTGATCTCTATTGTGATGATTGTACGATATTTAGTTATAAATATACAGACACACAGATATGAATTCATGTGATCTCTATTGTGATGATTGTACGATATTTAGTTATAAATATACAGACACACAGAGATGAATTCATGTGATCTCTATTGTGATGATTGTACGATGTTTAGTTATAAATATACAGACACACAGAGATGAATTCATGTGATCTCTATTGTGATGATTGTACGATATTTAGTTATAAATATACAGACACACATAGATAAATTCATGTGATCTCTATTGTGATGATTGTACGATATTTAGTTATAAATATACAGACACACATAGATGAATTCATGTGATCTCTAGTGTGATGATTGTTTGGTTCTGATTACATGTAGATATTTCGTTCTGATAAAGTAAAGACGATGTTATATAACTTGACGTTTTAACCACAATGGTTTCAATCATATATATCACGTTTTGACATGTTTTCCTGTTAAGATATAAGATCTATGAAATAAAATTAAACAATGTTATGTTACTTTGACTGTGAATTCAACTAGAGACAGTGATTAAGGGTATATAGTGTGTTAATCTTCTTAATCATATCTTTAGTATTACATATCCATGCTGTTCAGAACATCAATGGCTGTCACTAAAAGCAACGAATGACAAATGAGCAACTATAGAATTGGTTCGCCACCTAGAATAGATTCTAAAGATTAACCCTAACCCTAACCCTAACCCTAACCCTTACCCTTAAACTTAACCCTAACTCTCCCTCTAACCCTAACCCTTACCCTAATACTAACCCTAAGAAATTAAATGCAATGTTAAAAGAGTAAAATACCACATGCCGGTATAATTAATTCTGGTAAGACTACATTCGGCTAATAATTATAGAATATCTAACGAGTTCCCCTTTCATATCAAGATTATGTCCCGAGTGAAATATTTTTGCTTTGTCTCGAGCCGTGAGGTTCTATGTGGCGAAACCAGTTGCACTAGTCATGCTGAAGGAAGCGTACGTAATATAACATCTTCCTGCTCCAGGACATGAGATGAGAGTTATCCGTCCTTTGAATGACAGCATGTCATCTCGGCCGCCATTCGCATGTTTCTCGTCGTCGGAATATGTAAACAAGCTAAACAACCTCATTAAATGTAAGTTTTAGATGGACATCGCCGTTGAAATGGCTTTCCTTTCGGTTATTTTTTGCTTCTGCTTCTGTAATGCTTCTTTATGTTTAGTGTGTGAATCATCAGTACTAGTTGTAATGCTTCTTATCATTAATGTGTGAATCATCAGTACTAGTTGTGATAAAGAGTACTAGTACTAGTTGTAATGTTTCTTCATCATTAGTGTGTGAATCATCAGTACTAGTTGTAATGCTTCTTTATCATTAGTGTGGGAATCATCAGTACTAGTTGTGATGTTTCTTTATCATTAGTGTGTGAATCATCAGTACTAGTTGTAATGTTTCTTCATCATTAGTATGTGAATCATAAGTACTAGTTGTGATGTTTCTTTATCATTAGTGTGTGAATCATCAGTACTAGTTTTGATGCTTCTTCATCATTAGTGTGTGAATCATCAGTACTAGTTTTAATGCTTCTTTATTATTAGTGTGTGAATCATCAGTACTAGTTGTGATGTTCCTTTATCATTAGTGTGTGAATCATCAGTACTAGTTGTAATGTTTCTTATCATTAATGTGTGAATCATCAGTACTAGTTGTAATGCTTCTTATCATTAATGTGTGAATCATCAGTACTAGTTGTGATGCTTCTTTATCATTAGTGTGTGAATCATCAGTACTAGTTGTGATGTTCCTTTATCATTAGTGTGTGAATCATCAGTACTAGTTGTAATGTTTCTTATCATTAATGTGTGAATCATCAGTACTAGTTGTAATGTTTCTTATCATTAGTGTGTGAATCATCAGTACTAGTTGTAATGCTTCTTATCATTAATGTGTGAATCATCAGTACTAGTTGTAATGCTTCTTATCATTAATGTGTGAATCATCAGTACTAGTTGTGATGTTTCTTTATCATTAGTGTGTGAATCATAAGTACTAGTTGTGATGCTTCTTCATCATTAGTGTGTGAATCATCAGTACTAGTTTTAATGCTTCTTTATCATTAGTGTGTGAATCATCAGTACTAGTTGTGATGTTCCTTTATCATTAGTGTGTGAATCATCAGTACTAGTTGTAATGTTTCTTATCATTAATGTGTGAATCATCAGTACTAGTTGTAATGCTTCTTATCATTAATGTGTGAATCATCAGTACTAGTTGTGATGTTTCTTTATCATTAGTTTGTGAATCATCAGTACTAGTTGTGATGTTCCTTTATCATTAGTGTGTGAATCATCAGTACTAGTTGTAATGTTTCTTATCATTAATGTGTGAATCATCAGTACTAGTTGTAATGTTTCTTATCATTAGTGTGTGAATCATCAGTACTAGTTGTAATGCTTCTTATCATTAATGTGTGAATCATCAGTACTAGTTGTAATGCTTCTTATCATTAATGTGTGAATCATCAGTACTAGTTGTGATGTTTCTTTATCATTAGTGTGTGAATCATCAGTACTAGTTGTGATGTTACTTTATCATTAGTGTGTGAATCATCAGTACTAGTTGTAATGTTTCTTATCATTAATGTGTGAATCATCAGTACTAATTGTAATGTTTCTTATCATTAGTGTGTGAATCATCAGTACTAGTTGTAATGTTTCTTCATCATTAGTGTGTGAATCATCAGTACTAGTTGTAATGCTTCTTTATCATTAGTGTGGGAATCATCAGTACTAGTTGTAATGCTTCTTATCATTAATGTGTGAATCATCAGTACTAGTTGTGATGTTTCTTTATCATTAGTGTGTGAATCATCAGTACTAGTTGTGATGTTCCTCTATCATTAGTGTGTGAATCATCAGTACTAGTTGTAATTTTTCTTATCATTAGTGTGTGAATCATCAGTACTAGTTGTGATGTTCCTTCATCATTAGTGTGTGAATCATCAGTACTAGTTGTGATGTTTCTTCATCATTAGTGTGTGAATCATCAGTACTAGTTGTAATGCTTCTTTATCATTAGTGTGGGAATCATCAGTACTAGTTGTGATGTTTCTTTATCATTAGTGTGTGAATCATCAGTACTAGTTGTAATGTTTCTTTATCATTAGTGTGTGACTCATCAGTACTAGTTGTGATGTTCCTTCATCATTAGTGTGTGACTCATCAGTACTAGTTGTGATGTTTCTTTATCATTAGTGTGTGAATCATAAGTACTAGTTGTAATGTATCTTTATCATTAGTGTGGGAATCATCAGTACTAGTTGTAATGCTTCTTTATCATTAGTGTGTGAATCATCAGTACTAGTTGTAATGTTTCTTTATCATTAGTGTGTGACTCATCAGTACTAGTTGTGATGTTCCTTCATCATTAGTGTGTGAATCATCAGTACTAGTTGTGATGTTTCTTCATCATTAGTGTGTGAATCATCAGTACTAGTTGTAATGCTTCTTTATCATTAGTGTGGGAATCATCAGTACTAGTTGTGATGTTTCTTTATCATTAGTGTGTGAATCATCAGTACTAGTTGTAATGTTTCTTTATCATTAGTGTGTGACTCATCAGTACTAGTTGTGATGTTTCTTTATCATTAGTGTGTGAATCATAAGTACTAGTTGTAATGTATCTTCATCATTAGTGTGTGAATAATCAGTACTAGTTGTGATGCTTCTTTATCATCAGTGTGTGAATCATCAGTACTAGTTTTAATGCTTCTTTATCATTAGTGTGTGAATCATCAGTACTCGTTGTGATGTTCCTTTATCATTAGTGTGTGAATCATCAGTACTAGTTGTAATGTTTCTTTATCATTAGTGTTTGAATCATCAGTACTAGTTTTGATACTTCTTTATCATCAGTGTGTGAATCATCAGTACTAGTTGTAATGCTTCTTTATCATTAGTGTGTGAATCATCTGTTCTAGTTGTGATGTTTCTTTACCATTAGTGTGTGAATCATCAGTACTAGTTGAATGTTTCTTTATCATTAGTGTGTGAATCATCAGTACTAGTTGTAATGTTTCTTTATCATAAGTGTGTGAATCATAAGTACTAGTTGTGATGTTTCTTCATCATTAGTATGTGAATCATCAGTACTAGTTGTAATGCTTCTTTATCATTAGTGTGTGAATCATCAGTACTAGTTGTAATGTTTCTTTATCATCAGTGTGTGAATCATCAGTACTAGTTTTGATACTTCTTTATCATTAGTGGGTGAATCATCAGTTCTAGTTGTAATGCTTCTTTATCATTAGTGTGTGAATCATCAGTACTAGTTGTGATGTTTCTTTACCATTAGTGTGTGAATCATCAGTACTAGTTGAAATGTTTCTTTATCATTAGTGTGTGAATCATCAGTACTAGTTGTAATGTTTCTTTATCATTAGTGTGTGAATCATCTGTACTAGTTGTGATGTTTCTTTATCATTAGTGTGTGAATCATCAGTACTAGTTGTAATGTTTCTTTATCATAAGTGTGTGAATCATCAGTACTAGTTTTAATGCTTCTTTATCATCAGTGTGGGAATCATCAGTACTAGTTGTGATGTTTCTTTATCATTAGTGTGTGAATCATCAATACTAGTTGTGATGCTTCTTTATTATTAGTGTGTGAATCATCAGTACTAGTTGTGATGTTTCTTTATCATTAGTGTGTGAATCATCAGTACTAGTTGTGATGCTTCTTTATCATTAGTGTGTGAATCATCAGTACTAGTTGTGATGTTTCTTTATCATAAGTGTGTGACTCATCAGTACTAGTTGTGATTCTTCTTTATCATTAGTGTGTGAATCATCAGTACTAGTTGTGATGTTTCTTTATCATCAGTGTGTGAATCATCAGAACTAGTTGTGATTCTTCTTCATCATTAGTGTGTGAATCATCAGTACTAGTTGTAATGTTTCTTTATCATTAGTGTGTGAATCATCTGTACCAGTTGTGATGTTTCTTCATCATTAGTGTGTGAATCATCAGTACTAGTTGTAATGCTTCTTTATCATCAGTGTGTGAATCATCAGTACTAGTTGTGATTATTCTTTATCATTAGTGTGTGAATCATAAGTACTAGTTGTGATTCTTCTTCATCATTAGTGTGTGAATCATCAGTACTAGTTGTGATGTTTCTTTATCATCAGTGTGTGAATCATCAGAACTAGTTGTGATTCTCCTTCATCATTAGTGTGTGAATCATCAGTACTAGTTGTAATTTTTCATTATCATTAGTGTGTGAATCATCAGTACTAGATGTAATGTTTCTTTATCATTAGTGTGTGAATCATCTGTACCAGTTGTGATGTTTCTTCATCATTAGTGTGTGAATCATCAGTACTAGTTGTAATGCTTCTTTATCATTAGTGTGTGAATCATCAGTACTAGTTGTGATGCTTCTGTATCACTAGTGTGTGAATCATCAGAACTAGTTTTGATGCTTCTTTATC
Organism: Gibbula magus; assembly: GCA_936450465.1. Classification (NCBI taxonomy): domain Eukaryota; kingdom Metazoa; phylum Mollusca; class Gastropoda; order Trochida; family Trochidae; genus Gibbula; species Gibbula magus. Next base: position 437,245 of record OW388289.1, on the reverse strand, counting down.
ATTAGTGTGTGAATCATCAGAACTAGTTTTGATGCTTCTTTATCATTAGTGTGTGAATCATCAGTACTAGTTGTGATGTTTCTTTATCATTAGTGTGTGAATCATAAGTACTAGTTGTAATGTTTCTTCATCATTAGTGTGTGAATCATCAGTACTAGTTGTGATTCTTCTTTATCATCAGTGTGTGAATCATCAGTACTAGGTGTGATGCTTCTATATCATTAGTGTGTGAATCATCAGTACTAGTTTTAATGCTTCTTTATCATTAGTGTGTGAATCATCAGTACTAGTTGTGATGTTTCTTTATCATTAGTGTGTGAATCATCAGTACTAGTTGTGATGCTTCTTTATCATCAGTGTGTGAATCATCAGTACTAGTTGTAATGATTCTTTATCATCAGTGTGTGAATCATCAGAACTAGTTGTGATTCTTCTTCATCATTAGTGTGTGAATCATCAGTACTAGTTGTAATTTTTCATTATCATTAGTGTGTGAATCATCTGTACCAGTTGTGATGTTTCTTCATCATTAGTGTGTGAGTCATCAGTACTAGTTTTAATGCTTCTTTATCATCAGTGTGTGAATCATCAGTACTAGTTGTGATTCTTCTTTATCATTAGTGTGTGAATCATAAGTACTAGTATTGATTCTTCTTCATCATTAGTGTGTGAATCATCAGTACTAGTTGTGATGTTTCTTTATCATCAGTGTGTGAATCATCAGAACTAGTTGTGATTCTTCTTCATCATTAGTGTGTGAATCATCAGTACTAGTTGTAATTTTTCATTATCATTAGTGTGTGAATCATCAGTACTAGTTGTAATGTTTCTTTATCATTAGTGTGTGAATCATCTGTACCAGTTGTGATGTTTCTTTATCATTAGTGTGTGAATCATCAGTAATAGTTGTAATGCTTCTTTATCATTAGTGTGTGAATCATCAGTACTAGTTGTGATGCTTCTGTATCATTAGTGTGTGAATCATCAGAACTAGTTTTGATGCTTCTTTATCATTAGTGTGTGAATCATCAGTACTAGTTGTGATTCTTCTATATCATTAGTGTGTGAATCATCAGTACTAGTTGTAATGCTTCTTTATCATTAGTGTGTGAATCATCAGTACTAGTTGTGATGTTTCTTTATCATTAGTGTGTGAATCATCAAAACTAGTTGTAATGTTTCTTTATCATTAGTGTGTGAATCATCAGTATTAGTTGTAATGTTTCTTTATCATTAGTGTGTGAATCATCAGTACTAGTTGTAATGTTTCTTTATCATTAGTGTGTGAATCATCAGTACTAGTTTTAATGCTTCTTTATCATTAGTGTGTGAATCATCAGTACTAGTTGTGATGTTTCTTTATCATTAGTGTGTGAATCATCAGTACTAGTTGTAATGCTTCTTTATCATTAGTGTGTGAATCATCAGTACTAGTTGTGATGTTTCTTTATCATTAGTGTGTGAATCATCAAAACTAGTTGTAATGTTTCTTTATCATTAGTGTGTGAATCATCAGTACTAGTTGTAATGTTTCTTTATCATTAGTGTGTGAATCATCAGTACTAGTTGTGATGCTTCTTTATCATCAGTGTGTGAATCATCAGTACTAGTTGTAATGATTCTTTATCATCAGTGTGTGAATCATCAGAACTAGTTGTGATTCTTCTTCATCATTAGTGTGTGAATCATCAGTACTAGTTGTAATTTTTCATTATCATTAGTGTGTGAATCATCTGTACCAGTTGTGATGTTTCTTCATCATTAGTGTGTGAGTCATCAGTACTAGTTTTAATGCTTCTTTATCATCAGTGTGTGAATCATCAGTACTAGTTGTGATTCTTCTTTATCATTAGTGTGTGAATCATAAGTACTAGTATTGATTCTTCTTCATCATTAGTGTGTGAATCATCAGTACTAGTTGTGATGTTTCTTTATCATCAGTGTGTGAATCATCAGAACTAGTTGTGATTCTTCTTCATCATTAGTGTGTGAATCATCAGTACTAGTTGTAATTTTTCATTATCATTAGTGTGTGAATCATCAGTACTAGTTGTAATGTTTCTTTATCATTAGTGTGTGAATCATCTGTACCAGTTGTGATGTTTCTTCATCATTAGTGTGTGAATCATCAGTAATAGTTGTAATGCTTCTTTATCATTAGTGTGTGAATCATCAGTACTAGTTGTGATGCTTCTGTATCATTAGTGTGTGAATCATCAGAACTAGTTTTGATGCTTCTTTATCATTAGTGTGTGAATCATCAGTACTAGTTGTGATTCTTCTATATCATTAGTGTGTGAATCATCAGTACTAGTTGTAATGCTTCTTTATCATTAGTGTGTGAATCATCAGTACTAGTTGTGATGTTTCTTTATCATTAGTGTGTGAATCATCAAAACTAGTTGTAATGTTTCTTTATCATTAGTGTGTGAATCATCAGTATTAGTTGTAATGTTTCTTTATCATTAGTGTGTGAATCATCAGTACTAGTTGTAATGTTTCTTTATCATTAGTGTGTGAATCATCAGTACTAGTTTTAATGCTTCTTTATCATTAGTGTGTGAATCATCAGTACTAGTTGTGATGTTTCTTTATCATTAGTGTGTGAATCATCAGTACTAGTTGTAATGCTTCTTTATCATTAGTGTGTGAATCATCAGTACTAGTTGTGATGTTTCTTTATCATTAGTGTGTGAATCATCAAAACTAGTTGTAATGTTTCTTTATCATTAGTGTGTGAATCATCAGTACTAGTTGTAATGTTTCTTTATCATTAGTGTGTGAATCATCAGTACTAGTTGTAATGTTTCTTCATCATTAGTGTGTGAGTCATCAGTACTAGTTTTAATGCTTCTTTATCATCAGTGTGTGAATCATCAGTACTAGTTGTGATTCTTCTTTATCATTAGTGTGTGAATCATAAGTACTAGTATTGATTCTTCTTCATCATTAGTGTGTGAATCATCAGTACTAGTTGTGATGTTTCTTTATCATCAGTGTGTGAATCATCAGAACTAGTTGTGATTCTTCTTCATCATTAGTGTGTGAATCATCAGTACTAGTTGTAATTTTTCATTATCATTAGTGTGTGAATCATCAGTACTAGTTGTAATGTTTCTTTATCATTAGTGTGTGAATCATCTGTACCAGTTGTGATGTTTCTTCATCATTAGTGTGTGAATCATCAGTAATAGTTGTAATGCTTCTTTATCATTAGTGTGTGAATCATCAGTACTAGTTGTGATGCTTCTTAATCATTAGTGTGTGAATCATCAGAACTAGTTTTGATGCTTCTTTATCATTAGTGTGTGAATCATCAGTACTAGTTGTGATTCTTCTATATCATTAGTGTGTGAATCATCAGTACTAGTTGTAATGCTTCTTTATCATTAGTGTGTGAATCATCAGTACTAGTTGTGATGTTTCTTTATCATTAGTGTGTGAATCATCAAAACTAGTTGTAATGTTTCTTTATCATTAGTGTGTGAATCATCAGTACTAGTTGTAATGTTTCTTTATCATTAGTGTGTGAATCATCAGTACTAGTTGTAATGTTTCTTTATCATTAGTGTGTGAATCATCAGTACTAGTTGTGAGGTTTCTTCATCATTAGTGTGTGAATCATCAGTACTAATTGTAATGTTTCTTTATCATTAGTGTGTGAATCATCAAAACTAGTTGTAATGTTTCTTTATCATTAGTGTGTGAATCATCAGTACTAGTTGTAATGTTTCTTTATCATTAGTGTGTGAATCATCAGTACTAGTTGTAATGTTTCTTTATCATTAGTGTGTGAATCATCAGTACTAGTTGTCATGCTTCTTTATCATTAGTGTGTGAATCATCAGTACTAGTTGTAATGCTTCTTTATCATTAGTGTGTGAATCATCAGTACTAGTTGTAATGTTTCTTCATCATTAGTGTGTGAATCATCAGTACTAGTTGTGATTATTCTTAATCATCAGTGTGTGAATCATCAGTACTAGGTGTGATGCTTCTATATCATTAGTGTGTGAATCATCAGTACTAGTTTTAATGCTTCTTTATCATTAGTGTGTGAATCATCAGTACTAGTTGTGATGTTTCTTTATCATTAGTGTGTGAATCATCAGTACTAGTTGTGATGTTTCTTTATCATTAGTGTGTGAATCATCAGTACTAGTTGTAATGTTTCTTCATCATTAGTGTGTGAATCATCAGTACTAGTTGTGATTATTCTTAATCATCAGTGTGTGAATCATCAGTACTAGGTGTGATGCTTCTATATCATTAGTGTGTGAATCATCAGTACTAGTTTTAATGCTTCTTTATCATTAGTGTGTGAATCATCAGTACTAGTTGTGATGTTTCTTCATCATTAGTGTGTGAATCATCAGTACTAGTTGTGATTATTCTTAATCATCAGTGTGTGAATCATCAGTACTAGGTGTGATGCTTCTATATCATTAGTGTGTGAATCATCAGTACTAGTTTTAATGCTTCTTTATCATTAGTGTGTGAATCATCAGTACTAGTTGTGATGTTTCTTTATCATTAGTGTGTGAATCATCAGTACTAGTTGTGATGTTTCTTAATCATCAGTGTGTGAATCATCAGTACTAGTTGTAATGATTCTTTATCATCAGTGTGTGAATCATCAGAACTAGTTGTGATTCTTCTTCATCATTAGTGTGTGAATCATCAGTACTAGTTGTAATTTTTCATTATCATTATTGTGTGAATCATCAGTACTAGTTGTAATGTTTCTTTATCATTAGTGTGTGAATCATCTGTACCAGTTGTGATGTTTCTTCATCATTAGTGTGTGAATCATCAGTACTAGTTGTAATGCTTCTTTATCATCAGTGTGTGAATCATCAGTACTAGTTGTGATTCTTCTTTATCATTAGTGTGTGAATCATAAGTACTAGTTTGATTCTTCTTCATCATTAGTGTGTGAATCATCAGTACTAGTTGTGATGTTTCTTTATTATCAGTGTGTGAATCATCAGAACTAGTTGTGATTCTTCTTCATCATTAGTGTGTGAATCATCAGTACTAGTTGTAATAGTTCATTATCATTAGTGTGTGAATCATCAGTACTAGTTGTAATGTTTCTTTATCATTAGTGTGTGAATCATCTGTACCAGTTGTAATGCTTCTTGATCATTAATGTGTGAATCATCAGTACTAGTTGTGATGTTTCTTTATCATTAGTTTGTGAATCATCAGTACTAGTTGTGATGTTTCTTTATCATTAGTGTGTGAATCATCAGTACTAGTTGTGATGTTACTTTATCATTAGTGTGTGAATCATCAGTACTAGTTGTAATGCTTCTTTATCATCAGTGTGTGAATCATCAGTACTAGTTGTGATTCTTCTTTATCATTAGTGTTTGAATCATAAGTACTAGTATTGATTCTTCTTCATCATTAGTGTGTGAATCATCAGTACTAGTTGTGATGTTTCTTTATCATCAGTGTGTTAATCATCAGAACTAGTTGTGATTCTTTTTCATCATTAGTGTGTGAATCATCAGTACTAGTTGTAATTTTTCATTATCATTAGTGTGTGAATCATCAGTACTAGTTGTAATGTTTCTTTATCATTAGTGTGTGAATCATCAGTACTAGTTGTAATGCTTCTTATCATTAATGTGTGAATCATCAGTACTAGTTGTGATGTTTCTTTATCATTAGTTTGTGAATCATCAGTACTAGTTGTGATGTTCCTTTATCATTAGTGTGTGAATCATCAGTACTAGTTGTAATGTTTCTTATCATTAATGTGTGAATCATCAGTACTAGTTGTAATGTTTCTTATCATTAGTGTGTGAATCATCAGTACTAGTTGTAATGTTTCTTCATCATTAGTGTGTGAATCATCAGTACTAGTTGTAATGCTTCTTTATCATTAGTGTGTGAATCATCAGTACTAGTTGTGATGCTTCTGTATCATTAGTGTGTGAATCATCAGAACTAGTTTTGATGCTTCTTTATCATTAGTGTGTGAATCATCAGAACTAGTTTTGATGCTTCTTTATCATTAGTGTGTGAATCATCAGTACTAGTTGTGATGCTTCTATATCATTAGTGTGTGAATCATCAGTACTAGTTGTAATGCTTCTTTATCATTAGTGTGTGAATCATCAGTACTAGTTGTGATGTTTCTTTATCATTAGTGTGTGAATCATCAAAACTAGTTGTAATGTTTCTTTATCATTAGTGTGTGAATCATCAGTACTGATGTAATGCTTTTTTATCATTAGTGTGTGAATAATCAGTACTAGTTGTAATTTTTCTTTATCATTAGTGTATGAATCATCAGTACTAGTTGTCATGCTTCTTTATCATTAGTGTGTGAATCATCAGTACTAGTTGTAATGCTTCTTTATCATTAGTGTGAATCATCAGTACTAGTTGTAATGTTTCTTTATCATTAGTGTGTGAATCATCAGTACTAGTTGTAATGCTTCTTTATCATTAGTGTGTGAATCATCAGTACTAATTGTGATGTTTCTTTATCATTAGTGTGTGAATCATCAGTACTAGTTGTGATGTTTCTTTATCATTAGTGTGTGAATCATCAGTACTAGTTGTGATGTTTCTTTATCATTAGTGTGTGAATCATAAGTACAAGTTGTAATGTTTCTTCATCATTAGTGTGTGAATCATCAGTACTAGTTGTGATTCTTCTTTATCATTAATGTGTAAATCATCAGTACTAGTTTTGATGCTTCTTTATCATCAGTGTGTGAATCATCAGTACTAGTTTTAATGCTTCTTTATCATTAGTGTGTGAATCATCAGTACTAGTTGTAATGTTTCTTAATCATTAGTGTGTGAATCATCATTACTAGTTGTGATGTTTCTTTATCATTAGTGTGTGAATCATCAGTACTAGTTGTGATGTTTCTTAATCATCAGTGTGTGAATCATCAGTACTAGTTGTAATGATTCTTTATCATCAGTGTGTGAATCATCAGAACTAGTTGTGATTCTTCTTCATCATTAGTGTGTGAATCATCAGTACTAGTTGTAATTTTTCATTATCATTAATGTGTGAATCATCAGTACTAGTTGTAATGTTTCTTTATCATTAGTGTGTGAATCATCTGTACCAGTTGTGATGTTTCTTCATCATTAGTGTGTGAATCATCAGTACTAGTTGTAATGCTTCTTTATCATCAGTGTGTGAATCATCAGTACTAGTTGTGATTCTTCTTTATCATTAGTGTGTGAATCATAAGTACTAGTATTGATTCTTCTTCATCATTAGTGTGTGAATCATCAGTACTAGTTGTGATGTTTCTTTATTATCAGTGTGTGAATCATCAGAACTAGTTGTGATTCTTCTTCATCATTAGTGTGTGAATCATCAGTACTAGTTGTAATTTTTCATTATCATTAATGTGTGAATCATCAGTACTAGTTTTAATGCTTCTTTATCATTAGTGTGTGAATCATCAGTACTAGTTGTAATGTTTCTTAATCATTAGTGTGTGAATCATCATTACTAGTTGTGATGTTTCTTTATCATTAGTGTGTGAATCATCAGTACTAGTTGTGATGTTTCTTAATCATCAGTGTGTGAATCATCAGTACTAGTTGTAATGATTCTTTATCATCAGTGTGTGAATCATCAGAACTAGTTGTGATTCTTCTTCATCATTAGTGTGTGAATCATCAGTACTAGTTGTAATTTTTCATTATCATTAATGTGTGAATCATCAGTACTAGTTGTAATGTTTCTTTATCATTAGTGTGTGAATCATCTGTACCAGTTGTGATGTTTCTTCATCATTAGTGTGTGAATCATCAGTACTAGTTGTAATGCTTCTTTATCATCAGTGTGTGAATCATCAGTACTAGTTGTGATTCTTCTTTATCATTAGTGTGTGAATCATAAGTACTAGTATTGATTCTTCTTCATCATTAGTGTGTGAATCATCAGTACTAGTTGTGATGTTTCTTTATTATCAGTGTGTGAATCATCAGAACTAGTTGTGATTCTTCTTCATCATTAGTGTGTGAATCATCAGTACTAGTTGTAATTGTTCATTATCCTTAGTGTGTGAATCATCAGTACTAGTTGTAATGTTTCTTTATCATTAGTGTGTGAATCATCTGTACCAGTTGTAATGCTTCTTGATCATTAATGTGTGAATCATCAGTACTAGTTGTGATGTTTCTTTATCATTAGTTTGTGAATCACTAGTACTAGTTGTGATGTTTCTTTATCATTAGTGTGTGAATCATCAGTACTAGTTGTGATGTTACTTTATCATTAGTGTGTGAATCATCAGTACTAGTTGTAATGCTTCTTTATCATCAGTGTGTGAATCATCAGTACTAGTTGTGATTCTTCTTTATCATTAGTGTGTGAATCATAAGTACTAGTATTGATTCTTCTTCATCATTAGTGTGTGAATCATCAGTACTAGTTGTGATGTTTCTTTATCATCAGTGTGTTAATCATCAGAACTAGTTGTGATTCTTTTTCATCATTAGTGTGTGAATCATCAGTACTAGTTGTAATTTTTCATTATCATTAGTGTGTGAATCATCAGTACTAGTTGTAATGTTTCTTTATCATTAGTGTGTGAATCATCAGTACTAGTTGTAATGCTTCTTATCATTAATGTGTGAATCATCAGTACTAGTTGTGATGTTTCTTTATCATTAGTTTGTGAATCATCAGTACTAGTTGTGATGTTCCTTTATCATTAGTGTGTGAATCATCAGTACTAGTTGTAATGTTTCTTATCATTAGTGTGTGAATCATCAGTACTAGTTGTAATGTTTCTTCATCATTAGTGTGTGAATCATCAGTACTAGTTGTAATGCTTCTTTATCATTAGTGTGTGAATCATCAGTACTAGTTGTGATGCTTCTGTATCATTAGTGTGTGAATCATCAGAACTAGTTTTGATGCTTCTTTATCATTAGTGTGTGAATCATCAGAACTAGTTTTGATGCTTCTTTATCATTAGTGTGTGAATCATCAGTACTAGTTGTGATGCTTCTATATCATTAGTGTGTGAATCATCAGAACTAGTTGTAATGCTTCTTTATCATTAGTGTGTGAATCATCAGTACTAGTTGTGATGTTTCTTTATCATTAGTGTGTGAATCATCAAAACTAGTTGTAATGTTTCTTTATCATTAGTGTGTGAATTATCAGTACTGATGTAATGCTTTTTTATCATTAGTGTGTGAATAATCAGTACTAGTTGTAATTTTTCTTTATCATTAGTGTGTGAATCATCAGTACTAGTTGTCATGCTTCTTTATCATTAGTGTGTGAATCATCAGTACTAGTTGTAATGCTTCTTTATCATTAGTGTGAATCATCAGTACTAGTTGTAATGTTTCTTTATCATTAGTGTGTGAATCATCAGTACTAGTTGTAATGCTTCTTTATCATTAGTGTGTGAATCATCAGTACTAGTTGTGATGTTTCTTTATCATTAGTGTGTGAATCATCAGTACTAGTTGTGATGTTTCTTTATCATTAGTGTGTGAATCATCAGTACTAGTTGTGATGTTTCTTTATCATTAGTGTGTGAATCATAAGTACTAGTTGTAATGTTTCTTCATCATTAGTGTGTGAATCATCAGTACTAGTTGTGATTCTTCTTTATCATTAATGTGTAAATCATCAGTACTAGTTTTGATGCTTCTTTATCATCAGTGTGTGAATCATCAGTACTAGTTTTAATGCTTCTTTATCATTAGTGTGTGAATCATCAGTACTAGTTGTGATGTTCCTTTATCATTAGTGTGTGAATCATCAGTACTAGTTGTAATGTTTCTTAATCATTAGTGTGTGAATCATCATTACTAGTTGTGATGTTTCTTTATCATTAGTGTGTGAATCATAAGTACTAGTTGTAATGTTTCTTCATCATTAGTGTGTGAATCATCAGTACTAGTTGTGATTCCTCTTTATCATTAATGTGTAAATCATCAGTACTAGTTTTGATGCTTCTTTATCATCAGTGTGTGAATCATCAGTACTAGTTTTAATGCTTCTTTATCATTAGTGTGTGAATCATCAGTACTAGTTGTGATGTTCCTTTATCATTAGTGTGTGAATCATCAGTACTAGTTGTAATGTTTCTTTATCATTAGTGTTTGAATCATCAGTACTAGTTTGAATACTTCTTTATCATCAGTGTGTGAATCATCAGTACTAGTTGTAATGCTTCTTTATCATTAGTGTGTGAATCATCTGTACTAGTTGTGTTGTTTCTTTACCATTAGTGTGTGAATCATCAGTACTAGTTGAAATGTTTCTTCATCATTAGTGTGTGAATCATCAGTACTAGTTGTAATGTTTCTTTATCATAAGTGTGTGAATCATAAGTACTAGTTGTGATGTTTCTTGATCATTAGTGTGTGAATCATCAGTACTAATTGTAATGTTTCTTTATCATTAGTGTGTGAATCATCAGTACTGATGTAATGCTTTTTTATCATTAGTGTGTGAATAATCAGTACTAGTTGTAATTTTTCTTTATCATTAGTGTGTGAATCATCAGTACTAGTTGTCATGCTTCTTTATCATTAGTGTGTGAATCATCAGTACTAGTTGTAATGCTTCTTTATCATTAGTGTGTGAATCATCAGTACTGATGTAATGCTTCTTTATCATTAGTGTGTGAATCATCAGTACTAGTTGTAATGCTTCTTTGTCATTAGTGTGAATCATCAGTACTAGTTGTAATGTTTCTTTATCATTAGTGTGTGAATCATCAGTACTAGTTGTAATGCTTCTTTATCATTAGTGTGTGAATCATCAGTACTAGTTGTGATGTTTCTTTATCATTAGTGTGTGAATCATCAGTACTAGTTGTGATGTTTCTTTATCATTAGTGTGTGAATCATCAGTACTAGTTGTGATGTTTCTTTATCATTAGTGTGTGAATCATAAGTACTAGTTGTAATGTTTCTTCATCATTAGTGTGTGAATCATCAGTACTAGTTGTGATTCTTCTTTATCATTAATGTGTAAATCATCAGTACTAGTTTTGATGCTTCTTTATCATCAGTGTGTGAATCATCAGTACTAGTTTTAATGCTTCTTTATCATTAGTGTGTGAATCATCAGTACTAGTTGTGATGTTCCTTTATCATTAGTGTGTGAATCATCAGTACTAGTTGTAATGTTTCTTAATCATTAGTGTGTGAATCATCATTACTAGTTGTGATGTTTCTTGATCATTAGTGTGTGAATCATAAGTACTAGTTGTAATGTTTCTTCATCATTAGTGTGTGAATCATCAGTACTAGTTGTGATTCCTCTTTATCATTAATGTGTAAATCATCAGTACTAGTTTTGATGCTTCTTTATCATCAGTGTGTGAATCATCAGTACTAGTTTTAATGCTTCTTGATCATTAGTGTGTGAATCATCAGTACTAGTTGTGATGTTTCTTCATCATTAGTGTGTGAATCATCAGTACTAGTTGTGATGTTTCTTTATCATTAGTGTGTGAATCATAAGTACTAGTTGTAATGCTTCTTCATCATTAGTGTGTGAATCATCAGTACTAGTTGTGATTCTTCTTTATCATAAAGTGTAAATCATCAGTACTAGTTTTGATGCTTCTTTATCATCAGTGTGTGAATCATCAGTACTAGTTTTAATGCTTCTTTATCATTAGTGTGTGAATCATCAGTACTAGTTGTGATGTTCCTTTATCATTAGTGTGTGAATCATCAGTACTAGTTGTAATGTTTCTTTATCATTAGTGTTTGAATCATCAGTACTAGTTTGAATACTTCTGTATCATCAGTGTGTGAATCATCAGTACTAGTTGTAATGCTTCTTTATCATTAGTGTGTGAATCATCTGTACTAGTTGTGATGTTTCTTTGCCATTAGTGTGTGAATCATCAGTACTAGTTGAAATGTTTCTTCATCATTAGTGTGTGAATCATCAGTACTAGTTGTAATGTTTCTTTATCATAAGTGTGTGAATCATAAGTACTAGTTGTGATGTTTCTTTATCATTAATGTGTAAATCATCAGTACTAGTTGTGATTCTTCTTCATCATTAATGTGTAAATCATCAGTACTAGTTTTGATGCTTCTTGATCATCAGTGTGTGAATCATCAGTACTAGTTTTAATGCTTCTTTATCATTAGTGTGTGAATCATCAGTACTAGTTGTGATGTTCCTTTATCATTAGTGTGTGAATCATCAGTACTAGTTGTAATGTTTCTTTATCATTAGTGTTTGAATCATCAGTACTAGTTGTGATGTTTCTTTATTATAAGTGTGTGAATCATCAGTACTAGTTGTAATGTTTCTTGATCATTAGTGTTTGAATCATCAGTACTAGTTGTGATGTTTCTTTATCATAAGTGTGTGACTCATCAGTACTAGTTGTGATTCTTCTTTATCATTAGTGTGTGAATCATCAGTACTAGTTGTGATGTTTCTTTATCATTAGTGTGTGAATCATCAGTACTAGTTGTGATGTTTCTTTATCATTAGTGTGTGAATCATAAGTACTAGTTGTAATGTTTCTTCATCATGAGTGTGTGAATCATCAGTACTTGTTGTGATTCTTCTTTATCATTAGTGTGTGAATCATCAGTACTAGTTTTGATGCTTCTTTATCATCAGTGTGTCAATCATCAGTACTAGTTTTAATGCTTCTTCATCATTAGTGTGTGAATCATCAGTACTAGTTGTAATGCTTCTTTATCATCAGTGTGTGAATCATCAGTACTAGTTGTGATTCTTCATTATCATTAGTGTGTGAATCATAAGTACTAGTTGTGATTCTTCTTCATCATTAGTGTGTGAATCATCAGTACTAGGTGTGATGTTTCTTTATCATCAGTGTGTGAATCATCAGAACTAGTTGTGATTCTTCTTCATCATTAGTGTGTGAATCATCAGTACTAGTTGTAATTTTTCATTATCATTAGTGTGTGAATCATCAGTACAAGTTGTAATGTTTCTTTATCATTAGTGTGTGAATCATCTGTACCAGTTGTGATGTTTCTTCATCATTAGTGTGTGAATCATCAGTACTAGTTGTAATGCTTCTTTATCATTAGTGTGTGAATCATCAGTACTAGTTGTGATGCTTCTGTATCATTAGTGTGTGAATCATCAGAACTAGTTTTGATGCTTCTTTATCATTAGTGTGTGAATCATCAGAACTAGTTTTGATGCTTCTTTATCATTAGTGTGTGAATCATCAGTACTAGTTGTGATGCTTCTATATTATTAGTGTGTGAATCATCAGTACTAGTTGTAATGCTTCTTTATCATTAGTGTGTGAATCATCAGTACTAGTTGTGATGTTTCTTTATCATTAGTGTGTGAATCATCAAAACTAGTTTTAATGTTTCTTTATCATTAGTGTGTGAATCATCAGTACTAGTTGTAATGTTTCTTTATCATTAGTGTGTGAATCTTCAGTACTAGTTGTAATGTTTCTTTATCATTAGTGTGTGAATCATCAGTACTAGTTGTGACGTTTCTTTATCATAAGTGTGTGAATCATCAGTACTAGTTGTAATGTTTCTTTATCATTAGTGTTTGAATCATCAGTACTGATGTAATGCTTTTTTATCATTAGTGTGTGAATAATCAGTACTAGTTGTAATTTTTCTTTATCATTAGTGTGTGAATCATCAGTACTAGTTGTCATGCTTCTTTATCATTAGTGTGTGAATCATCAGTACTAGTTGTAATGCTTCTTTATCATTAGTGTGTGAATCATCAGTACTAGTTGTGATGTTTCTTTATCATTAGTGTGTGAATCATCAGTACTAGTTGTGATGTTTCTTTATCATTAGTGTGTGAATCATCAGTACTAGTTGTGATGTTTCTTTATCATTAGTGTGTGAATCATAAGTACTAGTTGTAATGTTTCTTCATCATTAGTGTGTGAATCATCAGTACTAGTTGTAATGCTTCTTTATCATTAGTGTGTGAATCATCAGTACTAGTTGTGATGCTTCTGTATCATTAGTGTGTAAATCATCAGTACTAGTTGTGATGTTTCTTCATCGTTAGTGTGTGAATCATCAGTACTAGTTGTGATTCTTCTTTATCATTAACGTGTAAATCATCAGTACTAGTTTTGATGCTTCTTTATCATCAGTGTGTGAATCATCAGTACTAGTTTTAATGCTTCTTCATCATTAGTGTGTGAATCATCAGTACTAGTTGTGATGTTCCTTTATCATTAGTGTGTGAATCATCAGTACTAGTTGTAATGTTTCTTTATCATTAGTGTGTGAATCATCAGTACTAGTTGTGATGCTTCTTTATCATTAGTGTGTGAATCACTAGTACTAGTTGTAATGTTTCTTTATCATTAGTGTGTGAATCATCAGTACTAGTTGTGATGTTTCTTTATCATTAGTGTGTGAATCATCAGTACTAGTTGTGATTCTTCTTTATCATTAGTGTGTGAATCATCAGTACTAGTTTTGATGCTTCTTTATCATCAGTGTGTGAATCATAAGTACTAGTTGACAGTGATTTGTCACGGATTTCACCTCCAAAATCTGTATCACAATTCCTAAAGGTTTGTGTGTGGAACGCACAGTCTGTGAGAAACAAAACTGCAGATATTGCAGATCTGATAACCGAGAAAGATATTGATATCCTTGTCATATCAGAAACGTGGTTGTGTAAATCTGGAGATGATGCAACAATAGCTGCCCTGTTACCATCAGGTTATAGTCTTAAACAGCAACCGAGAGAGTCACGTGGTGGAGGACTGGCATTTGTCTTCAAAGACTATTTGAACATAAAAGTTACAAGCCCTTCCCTAACAGCTAAATCATTCGAATCTCTGGAACTTCTTCTTACTCTTGGTAAAACATCCACGCGATTTGTGGTCATTTACCGCCCTCCTCCATCTTCCAAGAACAAACTGACAACTGCCCTATTTGTGGATGAATTTCAATGTTTTCTTGAGAATGTGTGTCAGAAGAGAGGTAGATTGCTTATTGCAGGTGATTTCAACATCCACTTCGATAAGGTTGATGATCCTCTTAAGAAGAAGATGGACACCCTTCTGGAGATTCACGACTGCAATCAACTGGTAAAGGATCCAACTCACAGGTCAGGCCATGTCTTAGACTGGGTCATTACACGTGACTCGGAGAGTACTGTGAAGGAGCTCGACGTGATCGACCTGCAGATGTCTGACCATTGTTGTGTTTTCTTTGTACTTGATGCTACACGACCACCACCTCCTGTAAAAACCATCCGTTGCAGGAACATCAGAAAAATCAACAGTGCCGCCTTCAGAAAGGACTTGATGGAATCTGATCTAATCACAAATCCTCCAACCGATTGTGACGAACTGTGTAACCTATACAACCATGTGCTTTCAGAGCTTCTTGACAAACATGCTCCTGAACAGATCAAGCAGATTCCGTATAGAAGGGACACCTCATGGACTTTTACACCTGAGATAGCAGCAGATAAGGTCAAGAAGCGACATGCAGAAAGGCTCTGGCGGAAGACTCACCTTGAGATCCATCGCCAACTCTATGTTAAGGCCAGAAACCATGTGACATCAGAGTTGCAGCGCTGCAAACGACGTTATCTTAACACAAAGATAGAAGAGAATATGTCCAATTCCAAAGCTCTTCATAAACTTGTATCATCGCTTTTGGGCAAGACGAGTGATCCATCCCTACCTTCAACAGGAACTGATCTCGAAATTGCTGAGTCCTTTTCTCATTATTTCGCCACGAAAATACAGTTGATACGCAATCAACTTGATGCCACTAGTTCAGACTCTTATTCGACTGGAGAAGAAACCTTCTCTGAGGAACCCCTTACTACTTTCAGCAGTTTTTCTGAAGAAGAGATACTGGCCATCTTGACGAATGCCAAGAAAACCTACTGTGCTCTCGACCCTATGCCAACAAAGCTTGTCTTTGAACATCTTGATATTCTGCTCCCAGCTGTCACCAAAATTGTAAATACTTCACTTGCATACGGTTCAATGCCATCAATCTTCAAATGTGCCATTGTTAAGCCTTTACTGAAGAAACCCGGACTTGATTCAGAAAACCTGAAGAATTTTAGACCGGTTTCCAACCTTCAATTTCTCTCAAAAATCATTGAAAAAGCTGTCAGCCTTCGTCTCTCTGAACACTTGACACGACATAATCTTCACGATCCTCTACAATCTGCATACAGAAAGCGCTACAGTACAGAAACAGCACTTCTGAAAGTTGTAGATGAACTGCGTTGTCGTGTGGATGAGGGTTATGTAGCACTGTTAGTGCTCTTGGATCTTAGTGCAGCCTTCGATACTATCGACCATGGCAAGCTTGTCACACGTTTGAGAAATGAACTGGGCGTGCAAGGACAAGCCCTGAACTGGATCAAGACGTATCTGGCAGAGAGGATTCAGCATGTTTCAGTGAATGGCATAACATCCTCACCTACAGACCTTCACTATGGCGTACCCCAAGGATCTGTCCTCGGACCAATGCTGTTCACTTTATACACCAAGCCCCTCAGTGGTATTACGAAGAAACACAAGCTTCCTCACCATATGTATGCTGATGATGTGCAGGTTTTGAACGCCTTCAAACCAAACACATCTGCTGCACATGAATCGGCCGAACAAACATCAGACTGTTGTCACGACATTAAGGTATGGATGAATCAGAACAAGTTGTGCCTCAACGAAGAGAAGACTGAGGCTGTGCTCATAGGTCCTACAAGTAGACGGGCTAAATGTCAGCTTGGAACCATCAGAATTGGAGAAGCATCTGTTCCTGTTTCCTCCAGTGTGAAGGACCTTGGGGTAGTACTGGACTCCAATCTAGATCTCAATAAACATGTCAGCCAGCTGTCCAGATCATGTCATTTTCAGCTTCGTAACATTGGGAAAATCAGGACATATTTGACAAAGGAAGCCACTAAAGTACTGACACTATCTCTTATTATTTCAAGAATTGATTATTGCAACAGCCTCCTCGCCAATTCTCCCAAAACTGTTATCAACCGAATTCAATCCATCCAGAATAAGGCAGCCAGACTGGTTACACTCTCTCCAAAATCTGACCACATCACCCCCATCCTTAAAGAACTCCATTGGCTTCCTGTTACACAACGGATTAACTTCAAACTTATGTGCCTTGCCTACCAATGTCACTCTCAGACTGCTCCATCCTACCTCTGTGACCTTCTCCAGCCATATGTTCCATCCAGATCCCTCCGCTCTGAATCTCAACAGCTTTTTGTTGTACCAAAAGCAACAATGTGCAGTTATGGACAACGAGCGTTCTCCCATGCAGCTGCCTATCATTGGAACAATCTCCCCCAAGAAATACGTACCTGCCCAACCTATGCTTCTTTTAGATCTTATCTAAAGACTCATTTATTCCGCCAATCCTTTGCCTGAACACTAGTGATTCTTCTCAGCGCTTTGAGCATGATATTTATCCTGGAAAGGCGCTATATAAGTGGACTATTATTATTATTATTATTATTAGTTGTAATGGTTTTTTATCATTAGTGTGTGAATCATCTGTACCAGTTGTGATGTTTCTTTATCATTAGTGTGTGAATCACTAGTACTAGTTGTAATGTTTCTTTATCATTAGTGTGTGAATCATCAGTACTAGTTGTGATGTTTCTTTATCATTAGTGTGTGAATCATCAGTACTAGTTTTGATGCTTCTTTATCATCAGTGTGTGAATCATAAGTACTAGTTGTAATGGTTTTTTATCACTAGTGTGTGAATCATCTGTACCAGTTGTGATGTTTCTTTATCATTAGTGTGTTAATCATCAGTACTAGTTGTAATGCTTCTTTATCATTAGTGTGTGAATCATCAGTACTAGTTGTGATGTTTCTTTATCATTAGTGTGTGAATCATCAGTACTAGTTGTGATGTTTCTTTATCATTAGTGTGTGAATCATCAGTACTAGTTGTGATGTTCCTTTATCATTAGTGTGTGAATCATAAGTACTAGTTGTAATGTTTCTTCATCATTAGTGTGTGAATCATCAGTACTAGTTGTAATGCTTCTTTATCATTAGTGTGTGAATCATCAGTACTAGTTGTGATGCTTCTGTATCATTAGTGTGTAAATCATCAGTACTAGTTGTAATGTTTCTTCATCATTAGTGTGTGAATCATCAGTACTAGTTGTGATTCTTCTTTATCATTAATGTGTGAATCATCAGTACTAGTTGTAATGCTTCTTTATCATTAGTGTGTGAATCATCAGTACTAGTTGTGATGTTTCTTTATCATTAGTGTGTGAATCATCAGTACTAGTTGTGATGTTCCTTTATCATTAGTGTGTGAATCATCAGTACTAGTTGTGATGTTCCTTTATCATTAGTGTGTGAATCATCAGTACTAGTTGTAATGTTTCTTTATCATTAGTGTGTGAATCATCAGTACTAGTTGTAATGTTTCTTTATCATTAGTGTGTGAATCACTAGTACTAGTTGTAATGTTTCTTCATCATTAGTGTGTGAATCATCAGTACTAGTTGTGATTCTTCTTGATCATTAGTGTGTGAATCATCAGTACTAGTTGTGATTCTTCTTGATCATTAATGTGTAAATCATCAGTACTAGTTTTGATGCTTCTTTATCATCAGTGTGTGAATCATCAGTACTAGTTTTAATGCTTCTTTATCATTAGTGTGTGAATCATCAGTACTGGTTGTGATGTTTCTTTATCATTAGTGTGTGAATCATAAGTACTAGTTGTAATGTTTCTTCATCATTAGTGTGTGAATCATCAGTACTAGTTGTGATTCTTCTTTATCATTAATGTGTAAATCATCAGTACTAGTTTTGATGCTTCTTTATCATCAGTGTGTGAATCATCAGTACTAGTTTTAATGCTTCTTTATCATTAGTGTGTGAATCATCAGTACTAGTTGTGATGTTCCTTTATCATTAGTGTGTGAATCATCAGTATTAGTTGTAATGTTTCTTTATCATTAGTGTTTGAATCATCAGTACTAGTTTTGATACTTCTTTATCATCAGTGTGTGAAACATCAGTACTAGTTGTATTGCTTCTTTATCATTAGTGTGTGAATCATCTGTACTAGTTGTGATGTTTCTTTACCATTAGTGTGTGAATCATCAGTACTAGTTGAAATGTTTCTTCATCATTAGTGTGTGAATCATCAGTACTAGTTGTAATGTTTCTTTATCATTAGTGTGTGAATCATAAGTACTAGTTGTGATGTTTCTTTATCATTAATGTGTAAATCATCAGTACTAGTTGTGATTCTTCTTTATCATTAATGTGTAAATCATCAGTACTAGTTTTGATGCTTCTTTATCATCAGTGTGTGAATCATCAGTACTAGTTTTAATGCTTCTTTATCATTAGTGTGTGAATCATCAGTACTAGTTGTGATGTTCCTTTATCATTAGTGTGTGAATTATCAGTACTAGTTGTAATGTTTCTTTATCATTAGTGTTTGAATCATCAGTACTAGTTTTGATACTTCTTTATCATCAGTGTGTGAATCATCAGTACTAGTTGTAATGCTTCTTTATCATTAGTGTGTGAATCATCAGTACTAGTTTTGATACTTCTTTATCATCAGTGTGTGAATCATCAGTACTAGTTTTGATACTTCTTTATCATTAGTGTGTGAATCATCAGTACTAGTTGTAATGCTTCTTTATCATTAGTGTGTGAATCATCTGTACTAGTTGTGATGTTTCTTTACCATTAGTGTGTGAATCATCAATACTAGTTGTAATGTTTCTTTATCATTAGTGTGGGAATCATCAGTACTAGTTGTGATGTTTCTTTATCATTAGTGTGTGAATCATCAGTACTAGTTGTGATGCTTCTTTATCATTAGTGTGTGAATCATCAGTACTAGTTGTGATGTTTCTTTATCATTAGTGTGTGAATCATAAGTACTAGTTGTAATGTTTCTTCATCATTAGTGTGTGAATCATCAGTACTAGTTGTGATTCTTCTTTATCATTAGTGTGTGAATCATCAGTAATAGTTTTGATGCTTCTTTATCATCAGTGTGTCAATCATCAGTACTAGTTTTAATGCTTCTTTATCATTAGTGTGTGAATCATCAGTACTAGTTGTGATGCTTCTATATCATTAGTGTGTGAATCATCAGTACTAGTTTTAATGCTTCTTGATCATTAGTGTTTGAATCATCAGTACTAGTTGTGATGTTTCTTTATCATTAGTGTGTGAATCATCAGTACTAGTTGTGATGTTTCTTAATCATCAGTGTGTGAATCATCAGTACTAGTTTTGATGCTTCTTCATCATCAGTGTGTGAATCATCAGTACTAGTTTTAATGCTTCTTTATCATTAGTGTGTGAATCATCAGTACTAGTTGTGATGCTTCTATATCATTAGTGTGTGAATCATCAGTACTAGTTTTAATGCTTCTTTATCATTAGTGTGTGAATCATCAGTACTAGTTGTGATGTTTCTTTATCATTAGTGTGTGAATCATCTGTACTAGTTGTGATGTTTCTTTACCATTAGTGTGTGAATCATCAGTACTAGTTGTGATTATTCTTCATCATTAGTGTGTGAATCATCAGTACTAGTTGTGATGTTTCTTTATCATTAGTGTGTGAATCATAAGTACTAGTTGTAATGTTTCTTCATCATTAGTGTGTGAATCATCAGTACTAGTTGTGATTCTTCTTTATCATTAGTGTGTGAATCATCAGTACTAGTTGTGATGCTTCTATATCATTAGTGTGTGAATCATCAGTACTAGTTTTAATGCTTCTTGATCATTAGTGTGTGAATCATCAGTACTAGTTGTGATGTTTCTTTATCATTAGTGTGTGAATCATCAGTACTAGTTGTGATGTTTCTTTATCATTAGTGTGTGAATCATCAGTACTAGTTGTGATGTTTCTTTATCATTAGTGTGTGAATCATAAGTACTAGTTGTAATGTTTCTTCATCATTAGTGTGTGAATCATCAGTACTAGTTGTAATGCTTCTTCATCATTAGTGTGTGAATCATCAGTACTAGTTGTGATGCTTCTGTATCATTAGTGTGTAAATCATCAGTACTAGTTGTAATGTTTCTTCATCATTAGTGTGTGAATCATCAGTACTAGTTGTGATTCTTCTTTATCATTAGTGTGTGAATCATCAGTACTAGTTGTGATGCTTCTATATCATTAGTGTGTGAATCATCAGTACTAGTTTTAATGCTTCTTGATCATTAGTGTGTGAATCATCAGTACTAGTTGTGATGTTTCTTTATCATTAGTGTGTGAATCATCAGTACTAGTTGTGATGTTTCTTTATCATTAGTGTGTGAATCATCAGTACTAGTTGTGATGTTTCTTTATCATTAGTGTGTGAATCATCAGTACTAGTTGTGATGTTTCTTTATCATTAGTGTGTGAATCATAAGTACTAGTTGTAATGTTTCTTCATCATTAGTGTGTGAATCATCAGTACTAGTTGTAATGCTTCTTCATCATTAGTGTGTGAATCATCAGTACTAGTTGTGATGCTTCTGTATCATTAGTGTGTGAATCATCAGTACTAGTTGTGATTCTTCTTTATCATTAATGTGTAAATCATCAGTACTAGTTTTGATGCTTCTTTATCATCAGTGTGTGAATCATCAGTACTAGTTTTCATGCTTCTTTATCATTAGTGTGTGAATCATCAGTACTAGTTGTGATGTTCCTTTATCATTAGTGTGTGAATCATCAGTACTAGTTGTAATGTTTCTTTATCATTAGTGTGTGAATCATCAGTACTAGTTGTAATGTTTCTTTATCATTAGTGTGTGAATCACTAGTACTAGTTGTAATGTTTCTTCATCATTAGTGTGTGAATCATCAGTACTAGTTGTGATTCTTCTTGATCATTAGTGTGTGAATCATCAGTACTAGTTGTGATTCTTCTTGATCATTAATGTGTAAATCATCAGTACTAGTTTTGATGCTTCTTTATCATCAGTGTGTGAATCATCAGTACTAGTTTTAATGCTTCTTTATCATTAGTGTGTGAATCATCAGTACTAGTTGTGATGTTTCTTTATCATTAGTGTGTGAATCATAAGTACTAGTTGTAATGTTTCTTCATCATTAGTGTGTGAATCATCAGTACTAGTTGTGATTCTTCTTCATCATTAATGTGTAAATCATCAGTACTAGTTTTGATGCTTCTTTATCATCAGTGTGTGAATCATCAGTACTAGTTTTAATGCTTCTTTATTATTAGTGTGTGAATCATCAGTACTAGTTGTGATGTTCCTTTATCATTAGTGTGTGAATCATCAGTACTAGTTGTAATGTTTCTTTATCATTAGTGTTTGAATCATCAGTACTAGTTTTGATACTTCTTTATCATCAGTGTGTGAATCATCAGTACTAGTTGTAATGCTTCTTCATCATTAGTGTGTGAGTCATCTGTACTAGTTGTGATGTTTCTTTACCATTAGTGTGTGAATCATCAGTACTAGTTGAAATGTTTCTTCATCATTAGTGTGTGAATCATCAGTACTAGTTGTAATGTTTCTTTATCATTAGTGTGTGAATCATCAGTACTAGTTGTGATGTTTCTTTATCATTAATGTGTAAATCATCAGTACTAGTTGTGATTCTTCTTTATCATTAATGTGTAAATCATCAGTACTAGTTTTGATGCTTCTTTATCATCAGTGTGTGAATCATCAGTACTAGTTTTAATGCTTCTTTATCATTAGTGTGTGAATCATCAGTACTAGTTGTGATGTTCCTTTATCATTAGTGTGTGAATCATCAGTACTAGTTTTAATGTTTCTTTATCATTAGTGTTTGAATCATCAGTACTAGTTTTGATACTTCTTTATCATCAGTGTGTGAATCATCAGTACTAGTTGTAATGCTTCTTTATCATTAGTGTGTGAATCATCAGTACTAGTTTTGATACTTCTATATCATCAGTGTGTGAATCATCAGTACTAGTTTTGATACTTCTTTATCATTAGTGTGTGAATCATCAGTACTAGTTGTAATGCTTCTTTATCATTAGTGTGTGAATCATCTGTACTAGTTGTGATGTTTCTTTACCATTAGTGTGTGAATCATCAATACTAGTTGTAATGTTTCTTTATCATTAGTGTGGGAATCATCAGTACTAGTTGTGATGTTTCTTTATCATTAGTGTGTGAATCATCAGTACTAGTTGTGATGCTTCTTTATCATTAGTGTGTGAATCATCAGTACTAGTTGTGATGTTTCTTTATCATTAGTGTGTGAATCATAAGTACTAGTTGTAATGTTTCTTCATCATTAGTGTGTGAATCATCAGTACTAGTTGTGATTCTTCTTTATCATTAGTGTGTGAATCATCAGTACTAGTTTTGATGCTTCTTTATCATCAGTGTGTCAATCATCAGTACTAGTTTTAATGCTTCTTTATCATTAGTGTGTGAATCATCAGTACTAGTTGTGATGCTTCTATATGATTAGTGTGTGAATCATCAGTACTAGTTTTAATGCTTCTTGATCATTAGTGTGTGAATCATCAGTACTAGTTGTGATGTTTCTTTATCATTAGTGTGTGAATCATCAGTACTAGTTGTGATGTTTCTTAATCATCAGTGTGTGAATCATCAGTACTAGTTTTGATGCTTCTTCATCATCAGTGTGTGAATCATCAGTACTAGTTTTAATGCTTCTTTATCATTAGTGTGTGAATCATCAGTACTAGTTGTGATGCTTCTATATCATTAGTGTGTGAATCATCAGTACTAGTTTTAATGCTTCTTTATCATTAGTGTGTGAATCATCAGTACTAGTTGTGATGTTTCTTTATCATTAGTGTGTGAATCATCTGTACTAGTTGTGATGTTTCTTTACCATTAGTGTGTGAATCATCAGTACTAGTTGTGATTATTCTTCATCATTAGTGTGTGAATCATCAGTACTAGTTGTGATGTTTCTTTATCATTAGTGTGTGAATCATAAGTACTAGTTGTAATGTTTCTTCATCATTAGTGTGTGAATCATCAGTACTAGTTGTGATTCTTCTTTATCATTAGTGTGTGAATCATCAGTACTAGTTGTGATGCTTCGTTATGATCAGTGTGTGAATCATCAGTACTAGTTGTGATGTTTCTTTATCATTAGTGTGTGAATCATAAGTACTAGTTGTAATTTTTCTGCATCATTAGTGTGTGAATCATCAGTACTAGTTGTGATTCTTCTTTATCATTAGTGTGTGAATCATCAGTACTAGTTGTGATGCTTCTTTATGATCAGTGTGTGAATCATAAGTACTAGTTGTAATGTTTCTTCATCATTAGTGTGTGAATCATCAGTACTAGTTGTAATGATTCTTTATCATTAGTGTGTGAATCATCAGTACTAGTTGTGATGTTTCTTTATCATCAGTGTGTGAATCATAAGTACTAGTTGTGATGTTTCTTTATCATTAGTGTGTGAATCATCAGTACTAGTTGTGATTCTTCTTCATCATTAGTGTGTGAATCATAAGTACTAGTTGTAATTTTTCTTCATCATTAGTGTGTGAATCATAAGTACTAGTTGTAATGTTTCTTCATCATTAGTGTGTGAATCATCAGTACTAGTTGTAATGCTTCTTTATAATTAGTGTGTGAATCATCTGTACTAGTTGTAATGCTTCTTTATAATTAGTGTGTGAATCATCTGTACCAGTTGTGATGTTTCTTTATCATTAGTGTGTGAATCATCAGTACTAGTTGTGATGCTTCTTCATCATTAGTGTGTGACGAATCAGTACTAGTTGTGATGTTTCTTTATAATTAGTGTGTGAATCATCTGTACCAGTTGTGATGTTTCTTTATCATTAATGTGTGAATCATCTGTACCAGTTGTGATGTTTCTTCATCATTAGTGTGTGAATCATCAGTACTAGTTGTGATGTTTCTTTATAATTAGAGTGTGAATCATCAGTACTAGTTGTCATGCTTCTTTATCATTAGTGTGTGACGAATCAGTACTAGTTGTGATGTTTCTTTATAATTAGTGTGTGAATCATCAGTACTAGTTGTAATGTTTCTTTATAATTAGTGTGTGAATCATCAGTACTAGTTTTGATGCTTCTTTATCATTAGTGTGTGAATCATCAGTACTAGTTGTGATGTTTCATTATCATTAGTGTGTGAATCATCAGTACTAGTTGTGATGTTTCTTTATCATTAGTGTGTGAATCATCAGTACTAGTTGTGATGTTTCTTTATCATTAGTGTGTGAATCATCAGTATTAGTTGTGATGTTTCTTTATCATTAGTGTGTGAATCATCAGTACTAGTTGTGATGTTTCTTTATAATTAGTGTGTGACGAATCAGTACTAGTTGTGATGTTTCTTTATGATTAGTGTGTGACGAATCAGTACTAGTTGTGATGTTTCATTATCATTAGAGTGTGAATCATCAGTACTAGTTGTAATGTTTCTTTATCATTAGTGTGTGAATCATCAGTACTAGTTGTGATGTTTCTTTATCATTAGTGTGTGAATCATAAGTACTAGTTGTGATTCTTCTTGATCATTAGTGTGTGAATCATCAGTACTAGTTGTGATGTTCCTTTATCATTAGTGTGTGAATCATCAGTACTAGTTGTAATGTTTCTTTATCATTAGTGTGTGAATCATCAGTACTAGTTGTAATGTTTCTTTATCATTAGTGTGTGAATCACTAGTACTAGTTGTAATGTTTCTTCATCATTAGTGTGTGAATCATCAGTACTAGTTTTGATTCTTCTTGATCATTAGTGTGTGAATCATCAGTACTAGTTGTGATTCTTCTTGATCATTAATGTGTAAATCATCAGTACTAGTTTTGATGCTTCTTTATCATCAGTGTGTGAATCATCAGTACTAGTTTTAATGCTTCTTTATCATTAGTGTGTGAATCATCAGTACTAGTTGTGATGTTTCTTTATCATTAGTGTGTGAATCATAAGTACTAGTTGTAATGTTTCTTCATCATTAGTGTGTGAATCATCAGTACTAGTTGTGATTCTTCTTTATCATTAATGTGTAAATCATCAGTACTAGTTTTGATGCTTCTTTATCATCAGTGTGTGAATCATCAGTACTAGTTTTAATGCTTCTTTATCATTAGTGTGTGAATCATCAGTACTAGTTGTGATGTTCCTTTATCATTAGTGTGTGAATCATCAGTACTAGTTGTAATGTTTCTTTATCATTAGTGTTTGAATCATCAGTACTAATTTTGATACTTCTTTATCATCAGTGTGTGAATCATCAGTACTAGTTGTAATGCTTCTTTATCATTAGTGTGTGAATCATCTGTACTAGTTGTGATGTTTCTTTACCATTAGTGTGTGAATCATCAGTACTAGTTGAAATGTTTCTTCATCATTAGTGTGTGAATCATCAGTACTAGTTGTAATGTTTCTTTATCATTAATGTGTGAATCATAAGTACTAGTTGTGATGTTTCTTCATCATTAATGTGTAAATCATCAGTACTAGTTGTGATTCTTCTTTATCATTAATGTGTAAATCATCAGTACTAGTTTTGATGCTTCTTTATCATCAGTGTGTGAATCATCAGTACTAGTTTTAATGCTTCTTTATCATTAGTGTGTGAATCATCAGTACTAGTTGTGATGTTCCTTTATCATTAGTGTGTGAATCATCAGTACTAGTTGTAATGTTTCTTTATCATTAGTGTTTGAATCATCAGTACTAGTTTTGATACTTCTTTATCATCAGTGTGTGAATCATCAGTACTAGTTGTAATGCTTCTTTATCATTAGTGTGTGAATCATCAGTACTAGTTTTGATACTTCTTTATCATCAATGTGTGAATCATCAGTACTAGTTTTGATACTTCTTTATCATTAGTGTGTGAATCATCAGTACTAGTTGTAATGCTTCTTTATCATTAGTGTGTGAATCATCTGTACTAGTTGTGATGTTTCTTTACCATTAGTGTGTGAATCATCAATACTAGTTGTAATGTTTCTTTATCATTAGTGTGGGAATCATCAGTACTAGTTGTGATGTTTCTTTATCATTAGTGTGTGAATCATCAGTACTAGTTGTGATGCTTCTTTATCATTAGTGTGTGAATCATCAGTACTAGTTGTGATGTTTCTTTATCATTAGTGTGTGAATCATAAGTACTAGTTGTAATGTTTCTTCATCATTAGTGTGTGAATCATCAGTACTAGTTGTGATTCTTCTTTATCATTAGTGTGTGAATCATCAGTACTAGTTTTGATGCTTCTTTATCATCAGTGTGTCAATCATCAGTACTAGTTTTAATGCTTCTTTATCATTAGTGTGTGAATCATCAGTACTAGTTGTGATGCTTCTATATCATTAGTGTGTGAATCATCAGTACTAGCTTTAATGCTTCTTTATCATTAGTGTGTGAATCATCAGTACTAGTTGTGATGTTTCTTTATCATTAGTGTGTGAATCATCTGTACTAGTTGTGATGTTTCTTTACCATTAGTGTGTGAATCATCAGTACTAGTTGTGATTCTTCTTCATCATTAGTGTGTGAATCATCAGTACTAGTTGTGATGTTTCTTTATCATTAGTGTGTGAATCATAAGTACTAGTTGTAATGTTTCTTCATCATTGGTGTGTGAATCATCAGTACTAGTTGTGATTCTTCTTTATCATTAGTGTGTGAATCATCAGTACTAGTTGTGATGCTTCGTTATGATCAGTGTGTGAATCATCAGTACTAGTTGTGATGTTTCTTTATCATTAGTGTGTGAAACATCAGTACTAGTTTTGATGATCCTTATCATTAGTGTGTGAATCATCAGTACTAGTTGTAATGTTTCTTTATCAATAGTGTGTGAATCATCAGTACTAGTTGTGATGCTTCTGTATCATTAGTGTGTGAATCATTAGAACTAGTTGTAATGCTTCTTTATCATCAGTGTGTGAATCATCAGTACTAGTTGTAATGCTTCTTTATCATTAGTGTGTGAATCATAAGTACTAGTTGTAATTTTTCTGCATCATTAGTGTGTGAATCATCAGTACTAGTTGTGATTCTTCTTTATCATTAGTGTGTGAATCATCAGTACTAGTTGTGATGCTTCTTTATGATCAGTGTGTGAATCATAAGTACTAGTTGTAATGTTTCTTCATCATTAGTGTGTGAATCATCAGTACTAGTTGTAATGATTCTTTATCATTAGTGTGTGAATCATCAGTACTAGTTGTGATGTTTCTTTATGATCAGTGTGTGAATCATAAGTACTAGTTGTAATGTTTCTTCATCATTAGTGTGTGAATCATCAGTACTAGTTTTAATGCTTCTTTATCATTAGTGTGTGAATCATCAGTACTAGTTGTGATGCTTCTATATCATTAGTGTGTGAATCATCAGTACTAGTTGTGATGCTTCTTCATCATTAGTGTGTGAATCATCAGTACTAGTTGTAATGTTTCTTTATAATTAGTGTGTGAATCATCTGTACCAGTTGTGATGTTTCTTTATCATTAGTGTGTGAATCATCTGTACCAGTTGTGATGTTTCTTTATCATTAGTGTGTGAATCATCAGTACTAGTTGTGATGTTTCTTTATAATTAGAGTGTGAATCATCAGTACTAGTTGTCATGCTTCTTTATCATTAGTGTGTGACGAATCAGTACTAGTTGTGATGTTTCTTTATAATTAGTGTGTGAATCATCAGTACTAGTTGTAATGTTTCTTTATAATTAGTGTGTGAATCATCAGTACTAGTTGTGATGTTTCTTCATCATTAGTGTGTGACGAATCAGTACTAGTTGTGATGTTTCTTTATAATTAGTGTGTGAATCATCTGTACCAGTTGTGATGTTTCTTTATCATTAGTGTGTGAATCATCTGTACCAGTTGTGATGTTTCTTTATAATTAGTGTGTGAATCATCAGTACTAGTTGTGATGTTTCTTTATAATTAGAGTGTGAATCATCAGTACTAGTTGTGATGTTTCTTTATAATTAGTGTGTGACGAATCAGTACTAGTTGTGATGTTTCTTTATAATTAGTGTGTGAATCATCAGTACTAGTTGTAATGTTTCTTTATAATTAGTGTGTGAATCATCAGTACTAGTTGTGAGGTTTCTTCATCATTAGTGTGTGAATCATCAGTACTAGTTGTAATGTTTCTTTATCATTAGTGTGTGACGAATCAGTACTAGTTGTAATTTTTCTTCATCATTAGTGTGTGAATCATAAGTACTAGTTGTAATGTTTCTTCATCATTAGTGTGTGAATCATCAGTACTAGTTGTAATGCTTCTTCATCATTAGTGTGTGAATCATCTGTACTAGTTGTAATGCTTCTTTATAATTAGTGTGTGAATCATCAGTACTAGTTGTGATGTTTCTTTTTCATTAGTGTGTGAATCATCAGTACTAGTTGTGATGTTTCTTTATCATTAGTGTGTGAATCATCAGTAGTAGTTGTTATGCTTCTTGATCATTAGTGTGTGAATCATCAGTACTAGTTGTGATGTTTCTTTATCATTAGTGTGTGAATCATCAGTACTAGTTGTAATGTTTCTTTATCATTAGTGTGTGAATCATCAGTACTAGTTGTGATGTTTCTTTATCATTAGTGTGTGAATCATCAGTACTAGTTGTAATGCTTCTTCATCATTAGTGTGTGAATCATAAATGCTAGTTGTGATGTTTCATTATCATTAGTGTGTGAATCATAAGTACTAGTTGTAATGTTTCTTCATCATTAGTGTGTGAATCATCAGTACTAGTTTTGATGCTTCTTTATCATCAGTTTGTGAATCATAAGTACTAGTTGTAATGTTTCTTTATCATTAGTGTGTGAATCATAAGTGATAGTTGTAATGTTTCTTTATCATTAGTTTGTGAATCATCAGTACTAATTGTGATGTTTCTTTATCATTAGTGTGTGAATCATAAGTACTAGTTGTGATTCTTCTTTATCATTAGTGTGTGAATCATCAGTACTAGTTGTGATTCTTCCTTATCATTAGTGTGTGAATCATCAGTACTAGTTTTGATGCTTCTTTATCATTAGTGTGTGAATCATAAGTGATAGTTGTAATGTTTCTTTATCATTAGTGTGTGAATCATCAGTACTAATTGTGATGTTTCTTTATCATTAGTGTGTGAATCATACGTACTAGTTGTGATTCTTCTTTATCATTAGTGTGTGAATCATAAGTACTAGTTGTAATGGTTTTTTATCATTAGTGTGTGAATCATCAGTACTAGTTGTGATTCTTCTTTATCATTAGTGTGTGAATCATCTGTACCAGGGTTGATGTTTCTTTATCATTAGTGTGTGACGAATCAGTACTAATTGTGATGTTTCTTTATCATTAGTGTGTGAATCATAAGTACTAGTTGTGATGTTTCTTTATCATCAGTGTGTGAATCATCAGTACTAGTTTTGATTCTTCTTCATCATTAGTGTGTGAATCATCTGTACTAGTTGTAATGTTTCTTCATCATTAGTGTGTGAATCATCAGTACTAGTTGTGATTCTTCTTTATCATTAGTGTGTGAATCATCAGTACTAGTTGTGATGCTTCTTTATCATCAGTGTGTGAATCATCAGTACTAGTTGTGATGTTTCTTCATCATTAGTGTGTGAATCATCGGTACTAGTTGTGATGCTTTTTTATCATCAGTGTGTGAATCATAAGTACTAGTTGTAATTGTTTTTTATCATTAGTGTGTGAATCATCTGTACCAGGGTTGATGTTTCTTTATCATTAGTGTGTGACGAATCAGTACTAGTTGTGATGTTTCTTCATCATTAGTGTGTGAATCATCAGTACTAGTTTTGATGCTTCTTAATCATCAGTGTGTGAATCATCAGTACTAATTGTGATGTTTCTTTATCATTAGTGTGTGAATCATAAGTACTAGTTGTGATTCTTCTTTATCATTAGTGTGTGAATCATCAGTACTAGTTGTGATTCTTCTGTATCATTAGTGTGTGAATCATCAGTACTAGTTTTGATGCTTCTTTATCATCAGTGTGTGAATCATAAATGCTAGTTGTAATGTTTCTTTATCATTAGTGTGTGAATCATCAGTACTAGTTGTAATGTTTCTTTATCATTAGTGTGTGAATCATAAGTACTAGTTGTGATTCTTCTTTATCATTAGTGTGTGAATCATCAGTACTAGTTGTAATGGTTTTTTTATCATTAGTGTGTGAATCATCAGTACTAGTTGTGATTCTTCTTTATCATTAGTGTGTGAATCATCTGTACCAGGGTTGATGTTTCTTTATCATTAGTGTGTGACGAATCAGTACTAGTTGTGATTCTTCTTTATCATTAGTGTGTGAATCATCAGTACTAGTTGTGATTCTTCTTGATCATTAGTGTGTGAATCATCAGTACTAGTTTTGATGCTTTTTTATCATCAGTGTGTGAATCATAAGTACTAATTGTAATGGTTTTTTATCATTAGTGTGTGAATCATCAGTACTAATTGTGATGTTTCTTTATCATTAGTGTGTGAATCATAAGTGATAGTTGTAATGTTTCTTTATCATTAGTGTGTGAATCATAAGTACTAGTTGTAATGGTTTTTTATCATTAGTGTGTGAATCATCTGTACCAGTTGTGATGTTTCTTTATCATTAGTGTGTGACGAATCAATACTAGTTGTGATGCTTCTTTATAATTAGTGTGTGAATCATCAGTACTAGTTGTAATGTTTCTTTATCATTAGTGTGTGACGAATCAGTACTAGTTGTGATGCTTCTTTATCATTAGTGTGTGAATCATCAGTACTAGTTGTAATGTTTCTTTATCATCAGTGTGTGAATCATCAGTACTAGTTGTAATGTTTCTTTATCATCAGTGTGTGAATCATCAGTACTAGTTGTGATTCTTCTTTATCATTAGTGTGTGAATCATCAGTACTAGTTTTGATGCTTTTTTATCATCAGTGTGTGAATCATAAGTACTAGTTGTAATGGTTTTTTATCATTAGTGTGTGAATCATCAGTATTAATTGTGATGTTTCTTTATCATTAGTGTGTGAATCATAAGTGATAGTTGTAATGTTTCTTTATCATTAGTGTGTGAATCATCAGTACTAGTTGTAATGTTTCTTTATCATTAGTGTGTGAATCATCAGTACTAGTTGTGATTCTTCTTTATCATTAGTGTGTGAATCATCAGTACTAGTTGTAATGTTTCTTTATCATTAGTGTGTGAATCATCAGTACTAGTTGTAATGTTTCTTTATCATCAGTGTGTGAATCATCAGTACTAGTTGTGATGCTTCTTTATCATTAGTGTGTGAATCATCAGTACAAGTTGTGATGTTTCTTTATCATTAGTGTGTGAATCATCAGTACTAGTTGTAATGTTTCTTTATCATTAGTGTGTGAATCATCAGTACTAGTTGTGATGCTTCTTCATCATTAGTGTGTGAATCATCAGTACTAGTTGTAATGTTTCTTTATCATTAGTGTGTGAATCATCAGTACTAGTTTTGATGCTTCTTTATCATTAGTGTGTGAATCATAAATGCTTGTTGTGATGTTTCATTATCATTAGTGTGTGAATCATAAGTACTAGTTGTAATGTTTCTTCATCATTAGTGTGTGAATCATCAGTACTAGTTTTGATGCTTCTTTATCATCAGTGTGTGAATCATAAGTACTTGTTGTAATGTTTCTTTATCATTAGTGTGTGAATCATAAGTGATAGTTGTAATGTTTCTTTATCATTAGTGTGTGAATCATCAGTACTAATTGTGATGTTTCTTTATCATTAGTGTGTGAATCATAAGTACTAGTTGTGATTCTTCTTGATCATTAGTGTGTGAATCATAAGTACTAGTTGTAATGGTTTTTTTATCATTAGTGTGTGAATCATCAGTACTAGTTGTGATTCTTCTTTATCATTAGTGTGTGAATCATCTGTACCAGGGTTGATGTTTCTTTATCATTAGTGTGTGACGAATCAGTACTAGTTGTGATGTTTCTTCATCATTAGTGTGTGAATCATCAGTACTAGTTTTGATGCTTCTTAATCATCAGTGTGTGAATCATAAGTGCTAGTTGTAATGTTTCTTTATCATTAGTGTGTGAATCATCAGTACTAATTGTGATGTTTCTTGATCATTAGTGTGTGAATCATAAGTACTAGTTGTGATGTTTCTTTCTCATTAGTGTGTGAATCATCAGTACTAGTTTTGATTCTTCTTCATCATTAGTGTTTGAATCATCTGTACTAGTTGTAATGTTTCTTCATCATTAGTGTGTGAATCATCAGTACTAGTTGTGATTCTTCTTTATCATTAGTGTGTGAATCATCAGTACTAGATGTGATGCTTCTTTATCATCAGTGTGTGAATCATAAGTACTAGTTGTGATGTTTCTTCATCATTAGTGTGTGAATCATCAGTACTAGTTGTGATTCTTCTGTATCATTAGTGTGTGAATCATCAGTACTAGTTTTGATGCTTCTTTATCATCAGTGTGTGAATCATAAATGCTAGTTGTAATGTTTCTTTATCATTAGTGTGTGAATCATCAGTACTAGTTGTAATGTTTCTTTATCATTAGTGTGTGAATCATAAGTACTAGTTGTGATTCTTCTTTATCATTAGTGTGTGAATCATCAGTACTAGTTGTGATTCTTCTTCATCATTAGTGTGTGAATCATCAGTACTAGTTGTGATTCTTCTTGATCATTAGTGTGTGAATCATCAGTACTAGTTTTGATGCTTTTTTATCATCAGTGTGTGAATCATAAGTACTAGTTGTAATGGTTTTTTATCATTAGTGTGTGAATCATCAGTACTAATTGTGATGTTTCTTTATCATTAGTGTGTGAATCATAAGTGATAGTTGTAATGTTTCTTTATCATTAGTGTGTGAATCATAAGTACTAGTTGTAATGGTTTTTTATCATTAGTGTGTGAATCATCTGTACCAGTTTTAATGCTTCTTTATCATTAGTGTGTGAATCATCAGTACTAGTTGTGATGCTTCTTTATCATCAGTGTGTGAATCATCAGTACTAGTTGTAATGTTTCTTTATCATCAGTGTGTGAATCATCAGTACTAGTTGTGATGCTTCTTTATCATTAGTGTGTGAATCATCAGTACAAGTTGTGATGTTTCTTTATCATTAGTGTGTGAATCATCAGTACTAGTTGTAATGTTTCTTTATCATTAGTGTGTGAATCATCAGTACTAGTTGTGATGTTTCTTTATCATTAGTGTGTGAATCATCAGTACTAGTTGTAATGTTTCTTTATCATTAGTGTGTGAATCATCAGTACTAGTTTTGATGCTTCTTTATCATCAGTGTGTGAATCATAAATGCTAGTTGTAATGTTTCTTCATCATTAGTGTGTGAATCATCAGTACTAGTTGTAATGCTTCTTTATCATTAGTGTGTGAATCATAAATGCTAGTTGTGATGTTTCATTATCATTAGTGTGTGAATCATAAGTACTAGTTGTAATGTTTCTTCATCATTAGTGTGTGAATCATCAGTACTAGTTTTGATGCTTCTTTATCATCAGTGTGTGAATCATAAGTACTAGTTGTAATGTTTCTTTATCATTAGTGTGTGAATCATAAGTGATAGTTGTAATGTTTCTTTATCATTAGTGTGTGAATCATCAGTACTAATTGTGATGTTTCTTTATCATTAGTGTGTGAATCATAAGTACTAGTTGTGATTCTTCTTCATCATTAGTGTGTGAATCATCAGTACTAGTTTTGATGCTTCTTTATCATTAGTGTGTGAATCATAAGTGATAGTTGTAATGTTTCTTTATCATTAGTGTGTGAATCATAAGTACTAATTGTGATGAAGAAGACAAATATTTATGGATGATCAACTTCTTTATTAACAATAGCGACGTTTCGGTATAGATCCTTATACCGTTATCAAGCATATGATCATGATCATCCATAAATATTTGTCTTCTTCATCACACCAACTTCTAGAATGCCTCTCAAACAGTTTAATTGTGATGTTTCTTTATCATTAATGTGTAAATCATCAGAACTAGTTGTGATTCTTCTTTATCATTAGTGTGTGAATCATCAGTACTAGTTGTGATTCTTCTTTATCATTAGTGTGTGAATCATCTGTACTAGTTGTGATTCTTCCTTATCATTAGTGTGTGAATCATCTGTACCAGTTGTGATGTTTCTTTATCATTAATGTGTGACGAATCAGTACTAGTTGTAATGCTTCTTTATGATCAGTGTGTGAATCATAAGTACTAGTTGTAATGTTTCTTTATAATTAGTGTGTGAATCATCAGTACTAGTTGTAATGTTTCTTCATCATTAGTGTGTGAATCATCAGTACTAGTTTTGATGCTTCTTAATCATCAGTGTGTGAATCATAAGTGCTAGTTGTAATGTTTCTTTATCATTAGTGTGTGAATCATCAGTATTAGTTGTAATGTTTCTTCATCATTAGTGTGTGAATCATCAGTACTAGTTTTGATGCTTCTTTATCATCAGTGTGTGAATCATAAGTGCTAGTTGTAATGTTTCTTTATCATTAGTGTGTGAATCATCAGTACTAATTGTGATGTTTCTTCATCATTAGTGTGTGAATCATAAGTACTAGTTGTGATGTTTCTTTATCATTAGTGTGTGAATCATCAGTACTAGTTTTGATGCTTCTTTATCATCAGTGTGTGAATCATCTGTACTAGTTGTAATGTTTCTTCATCATTAGTGTGTGAATCATCAGTACTAGTTGTGATTCTTCTTTATCATTAATGTGTGAATCATCAGTACTAGTTGTAATGTTTCTTTATCATTAGTGTGTGAATCATAAGTACTAGTTGTGATTCTTCTTTATCATTAGTGTGTGAATCATCAGTACTAGTTGTGATTCTTCTTTATCATTAGTGTGTGAATCATCAGTACTAGTTGTGATTCTTCTTTATCATTAGTGTGTGAATCATCAGTACTAGTTTTGATGCTTTTTTATCATCAGTGTGTGAATCATAAGTACTAGTTGTAATGGTTTTTTATCATTAGTGTGTGAATCATCAGTACTAATTGTGATGTTTCTTTATCATTAGTGTGTGAATCATCAGTACTACTTGTGATGTTTCTTTATCATTAGTGTGTGAATCATCTGTACTAGTTGTAATGCTTCTTTATAATTAGTGTGTGACGAATCAATACTAGTTGTGATGCTTCTATATCATTAGTGTGTGAATCATCAGTACAAGTTGTGATGCTTCTTTATAATTAGTGTGTGAATCATCAGTACAAGTTGTGATGTTTCTTTATCATTAGTGTGTGAATCATCAGTACTAGTTGTGATTCTTCTTTATCATTAGTGTGTGAATCATAAGTGATAGTTGTAATGTTTCATTATCATTAGTGTGTGAATCATAAGTACTAGTTGTAATGGTTTTTTATCATTAGTGTGTGAATCATCAGTACTAGTTGTGATTCTTCTTGATCATTAGTGTGTGAATCATAAGTGATAGTTGTAATGTTTCATTTTCATTAGTGTGTGAATCATAAGTACTAGTTGTAATGGTTTTTTATCATTAGTGTGTGAATCATCTGTACCAGTTGTGATGTTTCTTTATCATTAGTGTTTGAATCATCAGTACTAGTTGTGATGTTTCTTTATCATTAGTGTGTGAATCATAAGTACTAGTTGTAGTGGTTTTTTTATCATTAGTGTGTGAATCATCAGTACTAGTTGTGATGTTTCTTTATCATTAGTGTGTGACGAATCAGTACTAGTTGTAATGTTTCTTTATCATTAGTGTGTGAATCATCAGTACTAGTTGTGATGCTTCTTTATAATTAGTGTGTGAATCATCAGTACAAGTTGTGATGTTTCTTTATCATTAGTGTGTGAATCATCAGTACTAGTTGTAATGTTTCTTTATCATTAGTGTGTGAATCATCAGTACTAGTTGTAATGTTTCTTTATCATTAGTGTGTGAATCATCAGTACTAGTTTTGATGCTTCTTAATCATCAGTGTGTGAATCATAAATACTAGTTGTAATGTTTCTTTATCATTAGTGTGTGAATCATCAGTACTAGTTGTAATGTTTCTTTATCATCAGTGTGTGAATCATCAGTACTAGTTGTGATGCTTCTTTATCATTAGTGTGTGAATCATAAATGCTAGTTGTGATGTTTCATTATCATTAGTGTGTGAATCATAAGTACTAGTTGTAATGTTTCTTTATCATCAGTGTGTGAATCATCAGTACTAGTTGTGATGTTTCTTTATCATTAGTGTGTGAATCATCAGTACCAGTTGTACTGTTTCTTCATCATTAGTGTGTGATTCATCAGTACTAGTTGTAATGCTTCTTTATCATTAGTGTGTGAATCATAAATGCTAGTTGTGATGTTTCATTATCATTTGTGTGTGAATCATAAGTACTAGTTGTAATGTTTCTTTATCATTAGTGTGTGACGAATCAATACTAGTTGTGATGCTTCTTTATGATCAGTGTGTGAATCATCAGTACTAGTTGTGATGTTTCTTTATCATTAGTGTGTGAATCATCAGTACCAGTTGTGATGTTTCTTTATCATTAGTGTGTGAATCTTCAGTACCAGTTGTAATGTTTCTTTATCATTAGTGTGTGAATCATCAGTACTAGTTGTAATGCTTCTTTATCATTAGTGTGTGAATCATAAGTGATAGTTGTAATGTTTCTTCATCATTAGTGTGTGAATCATCAGTACTAGTTGTGATATTTCTTTATCATTAGTGTGTGACGAATCAATACTAATTGTGATGTTCCTTTATCATTAGTGTGTGAATCATAAGTACTAGTTGTAATGTTTCTTCATCATTAGTGTGTGAATCATCAGTACTAGTTTTGATGCTTCTTTATCATCAGTGTGTGAATCATAAATACTAGTTGTAATGTTTCTTAATCATTAGTGTGTGAATCATCTGTACCAGTTGTGATGTTTCTTTATCATTAGTGTGTGAATCATCAGTACTAGTTGTCATGTTTCTTTATCATTAGTGTGTGAATCATCAGTACTATTTGTGATGTTTATTAATCATTAGTGTGTG
The DNA here is from genome assembly GCA_936450465.1 of Gibbula magus. Taxonomy (NCBI): domain Eukaryota; kingdom Metazoa; phylum Mollusca; class Gastropoda; order Trochida; family Trochidae; genus Gibbula; species Gibbula magus. The sequence continues at coordinate 399,239 of OW388289.1, read as the reverse complement.
AATCATCTGTACCAGTTGTGATGTTTAATTATCATTAGTGTGTGAATCATCAGTACTAGTTGTAATGCTTCTTTATCATTAGTGTGTGAATCATCAGTACTAGTTGTAATGTTTCTTCATCATTAGTGTGTGAATCATCAGTACTAGTTGTGATTCTTCTTTATCATTAGTGTGTGAATAATCAGTACTAGTTTTGATGCTTCTTTATCATCAGTGTGTGAATCATAAATGCTAGTTGTAATGTTTCTTTATCATTAGTGTGTGAATCATCAGTACTAGTTGTGATGTTTCTTTATCATTAGTGTGTGAATCATAAGTACTAGTTGTGATGTTTCTTTATCATTAGTGTGTGAATCATCAGTACTAGTTGTGATTCTTCTTTATCATTAGTGTGTGAATCATCAGTACTAGTTTTGATGCTTCTTTATCATCAGTGTGTGAATCATAAGTACTAGTTGTAATGGTCTTTTTATCATTAGTGTGTGAATCATCTGTACCAGTTGTGATGTTTCTTCATCATTAGTGTGTGAATCATCAGTACTAGTTGTGATTCTTCTTTTTCATTAGTGTGTGAATCATAAGTACTAGTTGTAATGTTTCTTCATCATTAGTGTGTGAATCATCAGTACTAGTTGTGATGTTTCTTTATCATTAGTGTGTGAATCATCAGTACTAGTTGTAATGCTTCTTTATCATTAGTGTGTGAATCATCAGTACTAGTTTTGATACTTATTTATCATCAGTTTGGGAATCATTAGTACTAGTTGTGATGTTTCTTTATCATTAGTGTGTGAATCATCAGTACTAGTTGTAATGTTTTTTCATCATTAGTGTGTGAATCATCAGTACTAGTTGTGATTCTTCTGTATCATTAGTGTGTGAATCATCAGTACTAGTTTTGATGTTCCTTTATCATTAGTGTGTGAATCATCAGTACTAGTTGTAATGTTTCTTTATCAATAGTGTGTGAATCATCAGTACTAGTTGTGATGCTTCTGTATCATTAGTGTGTGAATCATTAGAACTAGTTGTAATGCTTCTTTATCATCAGTGTGTGAATCATCAGTACTAGTTGTAATGCTTCTTTATCATTAGTGTGTGAATCATCAGTACTAATTGTAATGCATCTTTATCATTAGTGTGTGAATCATCAAAACTAGTTGTAATGTTTCTTTATCATTAGTGTGTGAATCATCAAAACTAGTTGTAATGTTTCTTTATCATTAGTGTGTGAATCATCAGTACTAGTTGTAATGTTTCTTTATCATTAGTGTGTGAATCATCAGTACTAGTTGTGACGGTTCTTTATCATTAGTGTGTGAATCATCAGTACTAATTGTAATGCATCTTTATCATTAGTGTGTGAATCATCAGTACTAGTTGTGATGTTTCTTTATCATTAGTGTGTGAATCATCAAAACTAGTTGTAATGTTTCTTTATCATTAGTGTGTGAATCATCAGTACTAGTTGTAATGTTTCTTTATCATTAGTGTGTGAATCATCAGTACTAGTTGTGACGTTTCTTTATCATTAGTGTGTGAATCATCAGTACTAGTTGTAATGTTTCTTTAACATTAGTGTGTGAATCATCAGTACTAGTTGTAATGCTTCTTTATCATTAGTGTGTGAATCATCAGTACTAGTTGTGATTCTTCTTTATCATTAGTGTGTGAATCATCAGTACTAGTTTTGATGCTTCTTTATCATCAGTGTGTGAATCATAAGTACTAGTTGTAATGGTTTTTTTATCATTAGTGTGTGAATCATCTGTACCAGTTGTGATGTTTCTTCATCATTAGTGTGTGACTCATCAGTACTAGTTGTGATTCTTCTTTATCATTAGTGTGTGAATCATCAGTACTAGTTGTAATGTTTCTTCATCATTAGTGTGTGAATCATCAGTACTAGTTATGATGTTTCTTTATCATTAGTGTGTGAATCATCAGTACTAGTTGTAATGCTTCTTTATCATTAGTGTGTGAATCATCAGTACTAGTTTTGATACTTCTTTATCATCAGTTTGGGAATCATTAGTACTAGTTGTGATGTTTCTTTATCATTAGTGTGTGAATCATCAGTACTAGTTGTAATGTTTTTTCATCATTAGTGTGTGAATCATCAGTACTAGTTGTGATTCTTCTTTATCATTAGTGTGTGAATCATCAGTACTAGTTTTGATGTTCCTTTATCATTAGTGTGTGAATCATCAGTACTAGTTGTAATGTTTCTTTATCAATAGTGTGTGAATCATCAGTACTAGTTGTGATGCTTCTGTATCATTAGTGTGTGAATCATTAGAACTAGTTGTAATGCTTCTTTATCATCAGTGTGTGAATCATCAGTACTAGTTGTAATGCTTCTTTATCATTAGTGTGTGAATCATCAGTACTAATTGTAATGCATCTTTATCATTAGTGTGTGAATCATCAAAACTAGTTGTAATGTTTCTTTATCATTAGTGTGTGAATCATCAAAACTAGTTGTAATGTTTCTTTATCATTAGTGTGTGAATCATCAGTACTAGTTGTAATGTTTCTTTATCATTAGTGTGTGAATCTTCAGTACTAGTTGTGACGGTTCTTTATCATTAGTGTGTGAATCATCAGTACTAATTGTAATGCATCTTTATCATTAGTGTGTGAATCATCAGTACTAGTTGTGATGTTTCTTTATCATTAGTGTGTGAATCATCAGTACTAGTTGTAATGTTTCTTTATCATTAGTGTGTGAATCATCAGTACTAGTTGTAATGTTTCTTTAACATTAGTGTGTGAATCATCAGTACTATTGTAATGCTTTTTTATCATTAGTGTGTGAATAATCAGTACTAGTTGTAATTTTTCTTTATCATTAATGTGTGAATCATAAGTACTAGTTGTAATGTTTCTTTATCATTAGTGTGTGAATCATCAGTACTAGTTGTGATGCTTCTTCATCATTATTGTGTGAATCATCAGTACTAGTTGTAATGCTTCTTTATCATAAGTGTGTGAATCATCAGTACTAGTTGTAATGTTTCTTTATCATAAGTGTGTGAATCATAAGTACTAGTTGTAATGTTTCTTCATCATTAGTGTGTGAATCATCAATACTAGTTGTAATGCTTCTTTATCATAAGTGTGTGAATCATCAGTACTAGTTGTGATGTTTCTTTATCATTAGTGTGTGAATCATCAGTACTAGTTGTAATGCTTCTTTATCATTAGTGTGTGAATCATCAGTACTAGTTTTGATACTTCTTTATCATCAGTTTGGGAATCATTAGTACTAGTTGTGATGTTTCTTTATCATTAGTGTGTGAATCATCAGTACTAGTTGTAATGTTTTTTCATCATTAGTGTGTGAATCATCAGTACTAGTTGTGATTCTTCTTTATCATTAGTGTGTGAATCATCAGTACTAGTTTTGATGTTCCTTTATCATTAGTGTGTGAATCATCAGTACTAGTTGTAATGTTTCTTTATCAATAGTGTGTGAATCATCAGTACTAGTTGTGATGCTTCTGTATCATTAGTGTGTGAATCATTAGAACTAGTTGTAATGCTTCTTTATCATCAGTGTGTGAATCATCAGTACTAGTTGTAATGCTTCTTTATCATTAGTGTGTGAATCATCAGTACTAATTGTAATGCATCTTTATCATGAGTGTGTGAATCATCAAAACTAGTTGTAATGTTTCTTTATCATTAGTGTGTGAATCATCAAAACTATTTGTAATGTTTCTTTATCATTAGTGTGTGAATCATCAGTACTAGTTGTAATGTTTCTTTATCATTAGTGTGTGAATCATCAGTACTAGTTGTGATGTTTCTTTATCATTAGTGTGTGAATCATCAGTACTAATTGTAATGCATCTTTATCATTAGTGTGTGAATCATCAGTACTAGTTGTGATGTTTCTTTATCATTATTGTGTGCATCATCAAAACTAGTTGTAATGTTTCTTTATCATTAGTGTGTGAATCATCAGTACTAGTTGTAATGTTCCTTTATCATTAGTGTGTGAATCATCAGTACTAGTTGTGACGTTTCTTTATCATTAGTGTGTGAATCATCAGTACTAGTTGTAATGTTTCTTTAACATTAGTGTGTGAATCATCAGTACTAGTTGTAATGCTTCTTTATCATTAGTGTGTGAATCATCAGTACTAGTTGTGATTCTTCTTTATCATTAGTGTGTGAATCATCAGTACTAGTTTTGATGCTTCTTTATCATCAGTGTGTGACTCATCAGTACTAGTTGTGATTCTTCTTTATCATTAGTGTGTGAATCATCAGTACTAGTTGTGACGGTTCTTTATCATTAGTGTGTGAATCATCAGTACTAATTGTAATGCATCTTTATCATTAGTGTGTGAATCATCAGTACTAGTTGTGATGTTTCTTTATCATTAGTGTGTGAATCATCAAAACTAGTTGTAATGTTTCTTTATCATTAGTGTGTGAATCATCAGTACTAGTTGTAATGTTCCTTTATCATTAGTGTGTGAATCATCAGTACTAGTTGTGACGTTTCTTTATCATTAGTGTGTGAATCATCAGTACTAGTTGTAATGTTTCTTTATCATTAGTGTGTGAATCATCAGTACTAGTTGTAATGCTTCTTTATCATTAGTGTGTGAATCATCAGTACTAGTTGTGATTCTTCTTTATCATTAGTGTGTGAATCATCAGTACTAGTTTTGATGCTTCTTTATCATCAGTGTGTGACTCATCAGTACTAGTTGTGATTCTTCTTTATCATTAGTGTGTGAATCATCAGTACTAGTTGTGGCGGTTCTTTATCATTAGTGTGTGAATCATCAGTACTAATTGTAATGCATCTTTATCATTAGTGTGTGAATCATCAGTACTAGTTGTGATGTTTCTTTATCATTATTGTGTGCATCATCAAAACTAGTTGTAATGTTTCTTTATCATTAGTGTGTGAATCATCAGTACTAGTTGTAATGTTCCTTTATCATTAGTGTGTAAATCATCAGTACTAGTTGTGACGTTTCTTTATCATTAGTGTGTGAATCATCAGTACTGGTTGTAATGTTTCTTTAACATTAGTGTGTGAATCATCAGTACTAGTTGTAATGCTTCTTTATCATTAGTGTGTGAATCATCAGTACTAGTTGTGATTCTTCTTTATCATTAGTGTGTGAATCATCAGTACTAGTTTTGATGCTTCTTTATCATCAGTGTGTGACTCATCAGTACTAGTTGTGATTCTTCTTTATCATTAGTGTGTGAATCATCAGTACTAGTTGTGACGGTTCTTTATCATTAGTGTGTGAATCATCAGTACTAATTGTAATGCATCTTTATCATTAGTGTGTGAATCATCAGTACTAGTTGTGATGTTTCTTTATCATTAGTGTGTGAATCATCAAAACTAGTTGTAATGTTTCTTTATCATTAGTGTGTGAATCATCAGTACTAGTTGTAATGTTCCTTTATCATTAGTGTGTGAATCATCAGTACTAGTTGTGACGGTTCTTTATCATTAGTGTGTGAATCATCAGTACTAATTGTAATGCATCTTTATCATTAGTGTGTGAATCATCAGTACTAGTTGTGATGTTTCTTTATCATTAGTGTGTGAATCATCAGTACTAGTTGTAATGTTTCTTTATCATTAGTGTGTGAATCATCAGTACTAGTTGTAATGTTTCTTTAACATTAGTGTGTGAATCATCAGTACTATTGTAATGCTTTTTTATCATTAGTGTGTGAATAATCAGTACTAGTTGTAATTTTTCTTTATCATTAATGTGTGAATCATAAGTACTAGTTGTAATGTTTCTTTATCATTAGTGTGTGAATCATCAGTACTAGTTGTGATGCTTCTTCATCATTATTGTGTGAATCATCAGTACTAGTTGTAATGCTTCTTTATCATAAGTGTGTGAATCATCAGTACTAGTTGTAATGTTTCTTTATCATAAGTGTGTGAATCATAAGTACTAGTTGTAATGTTTCTTCATCATTAGTGTGTGAATCATCAATACTAGTTGTAATGCTTCTTTATCATAAGTGTGTGAATCATCAGTACTAGTTGTGATGTTTCTTTATCATTAGTGTGTGAATCATCAGTACTAGTTGTAATGCTTCTTTATCATTAGTGTGTGAATCATCAGTACTAGTTTTGATACTTCTTTATCATCAGTTTGGGAATCATTAGTACTAGTTGTGATGTTTCTTTATCATTAGTGTGTGAATCATCAGTACTAGTTGTAATGTTTTTTCATCATTAGTGTGTGAATCATCAGTACTAGTTGTGATTCTTCTTTATCATTAGTGTGTGAATCATCAGTACTAGTTTTGATGTTCCTTTATCATTAGTGTGTGAATCATCAGTACTAGTTGTAATGTTTCTTTATCAATAGTGTGTGAATCATCAGTACTAGTTGTGATGCTTCTGTATCATTAGTGTGTGAATCATTAGAACTAGTTGTAATGCTTCTTTATCATCAGTGTGTGAATCATCAGTACTAGTTGTAATGCTTCTTTATCATTAGTGTGTGAATCATCAGTACTAATTGTAATGCATCTTTATCATGAGTGTGTGAATCATCAAAACTAGTTGTAATGTTTCTTTATCATTAGTGTGTGAATCATCAAAACTATTTGTAATGTTTCTTTATCATTAGTGTGTGAATCATCAGTACTAGTTGTAATGTTTCTTTATCATTAGTGTGTGAATCATCAGTACTAGTTGTGACGGTTCTTTATCATTAGTGTGTGAATCATCAGTACTAATTGTAATGCATCTTTATCATTAGTGTGTGAATCATCAGTACTAGTTGTGATGTTTCTTTATCATTATTGTGTGCATCATCAAAACTAGTTGTAATGTTTCTTTATCATTAGTGTGTGAATCATCAGTACTAGTTGTAATGTTCCTTTATCATTAGTGTGTGAATCATCAGTACTAGTTGTGACGTTTCTTTATCATTAGTGTGTGAATCATCAGTACTAGTTGTAATGTTTCTTTAACATTAGTGTGTGAATCATCAGTACTAGTTGTAATGCTTCTTTATCATTAGTGTGTGAATCATCAGTACTAGTTGTGATGCTTCTTTATCATTAGTGTGTGAATCATCAGTACTAGTTTTGATGCTTCTTTATCATCAGTGTGTGACTCATCAGTACTAGTTGTGATTCTTCTTTATCATTAGTGTGTGAATCATCAGTACTAGTTGTGACGGTTCTTTATCATTAGTGTGTGAATCATCAGTACTAATTGTAATGCTTCTTTATCATTAGTGTGTGAATCATCAGTACTAGTTGTGATGTTTCTTTATCATTAGTGTGTGAATCATCAAAACTAGTTGTAATGTTTCTTTATCATTAGTGTGTGAATCATCAGTACTAGTTGTAATGTTCCTTTATCATTAGTGTGTGAATCATCAGTACTAGTTGTGACGTTTCTTTATCATTAGTGTGTGAATCATCAGTACTAGTTGTAATGCTTCTTTAACATTAGTGTGTGAATCATCAGTACTAGTTGTAATGCTTCTTTATCATTAGTGTGTGAATCATCAGTACTAGTTGTGATTCTTCTTTATCATTAGTGTGTGAATCATCAGTACTAGTTTTGATGCTTCTTTATCATCAGTGTGTGACTCATCAGTACTAGTTGTGATTCTTCTTTATCATTAGTGTGTGAATCATCAGTACTAGTTGTGGCGGTTCTTTATCATTAGTGTGTGAATCATCAGTACTAATTGTAATGCATCTTTATCATTAGTGTGTGAATCATCAGTACTAGTTGTGATGTTTCTTTATCATTATTGTGTGCATCATCAAAACTAGTTGTAATGTTTCTTTATCATTAGTGTGTGAATCATCAGTACTAGTTGTAATGTTCCTTTATCATTAGTGTGTAAATCATCAGTACTAGTTGTGACGTTTCTTTATCATTAGTGTGTGAATCATCAGTACTGGTTGTAATGTTTCTTTAACATTAGTGTGTGAATCATCAGTACTAGTTGTAATGCTTCTTTATCATTAGTGTGTGAATCATCAGTACTAGTTGTGATTCTTCTTTATCATTAGTGTGTGAATCATCAGTACTAGTTTTGATGCTTCTTTATCATCAGTGTGTGACTCATCAGTACTAGTTGTGATTCTTCTTTATCATTAGTGTGTGAATCATCAGTACTAGTTGTGACGGTTCTTTATCATTAGTGTGTGAATCATCAGTACTAATTGTAATGCATCTTTATCATTAGTGTGTGAATCATCAGTACTAGTTGTGATGTTTCTTTATCATTAGTGTGTGAATCATCAAAACTAGTTGTAATGTTTCTTTATCATTAGTGTGTGAATCATCAGTACTAGTTGTAATGTTCCTTTATCATTAGTGTGTGAATCATCAGTACTAGTTGTGACGTTTCTTTATCATTAGTGTGTGAATCATCAGTACTAGTTGTAATGTTTCTTTAACATTAGTGTGTGAATCATCAGTACTAGTTGTTATGCTTCTTTATCATTAGTGTGTGAATCATCAGTACTAGTTGTGATTCTTCTTTATCATTAGTGTGTGAATCATCAGTACTAGTTTTGATGCTTCTTTATCATCAGTGTGTGACTCATCAGTACTAGTTGTGATTCTTCTTTATCATTAGTGTGTGAATCATCAGTACTAGTTGTGGCGGTTCTTTATCATTAGTGTGTGAATCATCAGTACTAATTGTAATGCATCTTTATCATTAGTGTGTGAATCATCAGTACTAGTTGTGATGTTTCTTTATCATTAGTGTGTGAATCATCAAAACTAGTTGTAATGTTTCTTTATCATTAGTGTGTGAATCATCAGTACTAGTTGTAATGTTCCTTTATCATTAGTGTGTGAATCATCAGTACTAGTTGTGACGTTTCTTTATCATTAGTGTGTGAATCATCAGTACTAGTTGTAATGTTTCTTTAACATTAGTGTGTGAATCATCAGTACTAGTTGTAATGCTTCTTTATCATTAGTGTGTGAATCATAAGTACTAGTTGTAATGGTTTTTTTATCATTAGTGTGTGAATCATCTGTACCAGTTGTGATGTTTCTTCATCATTAGTGTGTGACTCATCAGTACTAGTTGTGATTCTTCTTTATCATTAGTGTGTGAATCATAAGTACTAGTTGTAATGTTTCTTTATCATTAGTGTGTGAATCATCAGTACTAGTTGTGATGTTTCTTTATCATTAGTGTGTGAATCATCAGTACTAGTTGTAATGCTTCTTTATCATTAGTGTGTGAATCATCAGTACTAGTTTTGATACTTCTTTATCATCAGTTTGGGAATCATTAGTACTAGTTGTGATGTTTCTTTATCATTAGTGTGTGAATCATCAGTACTAGTTGTAATGTTTTTTCATCATTAGTGTGTGAATCATCAGTACTAGTTGTGATTCTTCTTTATCATTAGTGTGTGAATCATCAGTACTAGTTTTGATGTTCCTTTATCATTAGTGTGTGAATCATCAGTACTAGTTGTAATGTTTCTTTATCAATAGTGTGTGAATCATCAGTACTAGTTGTGATGCTTCTGTATCATTAGTGTGTGAATCATTAGAACTAGTTGTAATGCTTCTTTATCATCAGTGCGTGAATCATCAGTACTAGTTGTAATGCTTCTTTATCATTAGTGTGTGAATCATCAGTACTAATTGTAATGCATCTTTATCATTAGTGTGTGAATCATCAAAACTAGTTGTAATGTTTCTTTATCATAAGTGTGTGAATCATCAAAACTAGTTGTAATGTTTCTTTATCATTAGTGTGTGAATCATCAGTACTAGTTGTAATGTTTCTTTATCATTAGTGTGTGAATCATCAGTACTAGTTGTGACGGTTCTTTATCATTAGTGTGTGAATCATCAGTACTAATTGTAATGCATCTTTATCATTAGTGTGTGAATCATCAGTACTAGTTGTGATGTTTCTTTATCATTAGTGTGTGAATCATCAAAACTAGTTGTAATGTTTCTTTATCATTAGTGTGTGAATCATCAGTACTAGTTGTAATGTTTCTTTATCATTAGTGTGTGAATCATCAGTACTAGTTGTGACGTTTCTTTATCATTAGTGTGTGAATCATCAGTACTAGTTGTAATGTTTCTTTAACATTAGTGTGTGAATCATCAGTACTATTGTAATGCTTTTTTATCATTAGTGTGTGAATAATCAGTACTAGTTGTAATTTTTCTTTATCATTAATGTGTGAATCATAAGTACTAGTTGTAATGTTTCTTTATCATAAGTGTGTGAATCATAAGTACTAGTTGTAATGCTTCTTTATCATTAGTGTGTGAATCATCAATACTAGTTGTAATGCTTCTTTATCATAAGTGTGTGAATCATCAGTACTAGTTGTGATGTTTCTTTATCATTAGAGTGTGAATCATAAGTACTAGTTGTAATGCTTCTTTATCATTAGTGTGTGAATCATCAGTACTAGTTGTGATGTTTATTTACCATTAGTGTGTGAATCAACAGTACTAGTTGTGATGTTTCTTCATCATTAGTGTGTGAATCATCAGTACTAGTTGTGATGTTTCTTAATCATCAGTGTGTGAATCATCAGTACTAGTTTTAATGCTTTGTATCATTAGTGTGGGAATCATCAGTACTAGTTGTGATGTTTCTTCATCATTAGTGTGTGAATCATCAGTACTAGTTGTGATGTTTCTTTATCATTAGTGTGTGAATCATCAGTACTAGTTGTGATGTTTCTTAATCATCAGTGTGTGAATCATCAGTTCTAGTTTTAATGCTTCTTTATCATTAGTGCGGGAATCATCAGTACTAGTTGTGATGTTTCTTTATCATTAGTGTGTGAATCATCAGTACTAGTTGTAATGTTTCTTCATCATTAGTGTGTGAATCATCAGTACTAGTTGTGATTCTTCTTAATCATTAGTGTGTGAATCATCAGTACTAGTTTTGATGCTTCTTTATCATCAGTGTGTGAATCATCAGTACTAGTTTTAATGCTTCTTTATCATTAGTGTGTGAATCATCAGTACTAGTTGTGATGTTCCTTTATCATTAGTGTGTGAATCATCAAAACTAGTTGTAATGTTTCTTTATCATTAGTGTTTGAATCATCAGTACTAGTTTTGATACTTCTTTATCATCAGTGTGTGAATCATCAGTACTAGTTGTAATGCTTCTTTATCATTAGTGTGTGAATCATCTGTACTAGTTGTGATGTTTCTTTACCATTAGTGTGTGAATCATCAGTACTAGTTGTAATGCTTCTTTATCATTAGTGTGTGAATCATCAGTACTAGTTGTAATGTTTCTTTATCATTAGTGTGGGAATCATCAGTACTAATTGTGATGCTTCTTTATCATTAGTGTGTGAATCATCAATACTAGTTGTGATGCTTCTTTATCATTAGTGTGTGAATCATCAGTACTAGTTGTGATGTTTCTTTATCATTAGTGTGTGAATCATCAGTACTAGTTGTGATGTTTCTTTATCATTAGTGTGTGAATCATCAGTACCAGTTGTGATGTTTCTTAATCATCAGTGTGTGAATCATCAGTATTAGTTTTAATGCTTCTTTATCATTAGTGTGTGAATCATCAGTACTAGTTGTGATTCTTCTTTATCATTAGTGTGTGAATCATCAGTACTAGTTGTGATTCTTCTATATCATTAGTGTGTGAGTCATCAGTACTAGTTTTAATGCTTCTTTATCATTAGTGTGTGAATCATCAGTACTGGTTGTGATGTTTCTTTATCATAAGTGTGTGACTCATCAGTACTTGTTGTGATTCTTCTTTATCATTAGTGTGTGAATCATCAGTACTAGTTGTAATGCTTCTTTATCATTAGTGTGTGAATCATCAGTACTAGTTGTGATTTTTCTTTATCATCAGTGTGTGAATCATCAGTACTAGTTGTAATGTTTCTTATCATTAATGTGTGAATCATCAGTACTAGTTGTAATGCTTCTTCATCATTAGTGTGTGAATCATCAGTACTAGTTGTGATGTTTCTTTATCATTAGTGTGTGAATCATCAGTACTAGTTTTGATGCTTCTTTATCATCAGTGTGTGAATCATCAGTACTAGTTGTAATGCTTCTTTATCATTAGTGTGTGAATCATCAGTACTAGTTGTGATGCTTCTATATCATTAGTGTGTGAATCATAAGTACTAGTTGTAATGTTTCTTCATCATTAGTGTGTGAATCATCAGTACTAGTTGTGATTCTTCTATATCATTAGTGTGTGAATCATCAGTACTAGTTTTAATGCTTCTTTATCATTAGTGTGTGAATCATCAGTACTAGTTGTGATGTTTCTTTATCATAAGTGTGTGAATCATCAGTACTAGTTTTGATTCTTAATTATCATTAGTGTGTGAATCATCAGTACTAGTTGTAGTGTTTCTTTATCATTAGTGTGTGAATCATCAGTACTAGTTGTGATGCTTCTTTATCATTAGTGTGTGAATCATCAGTACTAGTTGTGATGTTTCTTTATCATAAGTGTGTGACTCATCAGTACTAGTTGTGATTCTTCTTCATCATTAGTGTGTGAATCATAAGTACTAGTTGTAATGCTTCTTTATCATTAGTGTGTGAATCATCAGTACTAGTTGTGATGTTTCTTTATCATTAGTGTGTGAATCATAAGTACTAGTTGTAATGTTTCTTCATCATTAGTGTGTGAATCATCAGTACTAGTTGTGATTCTTCTTTATCATTAGTGTGTGAATCATCAGTACTAGTTTTGATGCTTCTTTATCATCAGTGTGTGAATCATCAGTAATAGTTTTAATGCTTCTTTATCATTAGTGTGTGAATCATCAGTACTAGTTGTGATTCTTCTATATCATTAGTGTGTGAATCATAAGTACTAGTTGTAATGCTTCTTTATCATTAGTGTGTGAATCATCAGTACTAGTTGTGATGTTTCTTTATCATTAGTGTGTGAATCATAAGTACTAGTTCTAATGTTTCTTCATCATTAGTGTGTGAATCATCAGTACTAGTTGTGATTCTTCTTTATCATTAGTGTGTGAATCATCAGTACTAGTTTTGATGCTTCTTTATCATCAGTGTGTGAATCATCAGTACTAGTTGTGATGCTTCTTTATCATTAGTGTGTGAATCATCAGTACTAGTTGTAATGTTTCTTCATCATTAGTGTGTGAATCATCAGTACTAGTTGTGATGTTTCTTTACCATTAGTGTGTGAATCAGCAGTACTAGTTGTGATGTTTCTTTATCATTAGTGTGTGAATAATCAGTACTAGTTGTGATGTTTCTTCATCATCAGTGTGTGAATCATCAGTACAAGTTGTGATGCTTATTTATCATTAGTGTGTGAATCATCAGTACCAGTTGTGATGTTTCTTTATCATTAGTGTGTGAATCATCAGTACTAGTTGTATTGCTTCTTTATCATTAGTGTGTGAATCATCAGTACTAGTTGTGATGCTTCTATATCATTAGTGTGTGAATCATCAGTACTAGTTGTAATGTTTCTTCATCATTAGTGTGTGAATCATCAGTACTAGTTGTGATTCTTCTATATCATTAGTGTGTGAATCATCAGTACTAGTTTTAATGTTTCTTTATCATTAGTGTGTGAATCATCAGTACTAGTTGTGATGTTTCTTTATCATAAGTGTGTGAATCATCAGTACTAGTTTTGATTCTTAATTATCATTAGTGTGTGAATCATCAGTACTAGTTGTGATGTTTCTTCATCATAAGTGTGTGACTCATCAGTACTAGTTGTGATTCTTCTTTATCATTAGTGTGTGAATCATCAGTACTAGTTGTAATGTTTCTTCATCATTAGTGTGTGAATCATCAGTACTAGTTGTGATTCTTCTATATCATTAGTGTGTGAATCATCAGTACTAGTTTTAATGCTTCTTTATCATTAGTGTGTGAATCATCAGTACTAGTTGTGATGTTTCTTTATCATAAGTGTGTGAATCATCAGTACTAGTTTTGATTCTTAATTATCATTAGTGTGTGAATCATCAGTTCTAGTTGTAGTGTTTCTTTATCATTAGTGTGTGAATCATCAGTACTAGTTGTGATGCTTCTTTATCATTAGTGTGTGAATCATCAGTACTAGTTGTAGTGTTTCTTTATCATTAGTGTGTGAATCATCAGTACTAGTTGTAGTGTTTCTTTATCATTAGTGTGTGAATCATAAGTACTAGTTGTAATGCTTCTTTATCATTAGTGTGTGAATCATCAGTACTAGTTGTGATGTTTCTTTATCATTAGTGTGTGAATCATAAGTACTAGTTGTAATGTTTCTTCCTCATTAGTGTGTGAATCATCAGTACTAGTTGTGATTCTTCTTTATCATTAGTGTGTGAATCATCAGTACTAGTTTTGATGCTTCTTTATCATCAATGTGTGAATCATCAGTAATAGTTTTAATGCTTCTTTATCATTTGTGTGTGAATCATCAGTACTAGTTTTGATGCTTCTTTATCATCAGTGTGTGAATCATCAGTAATAGTTTTAATGCTTCTTAATCATTAGTGTGTGAATCATCAGTACTAGTTGTGATTCTTCTATATCATTAGTGTGTGAATCATAAGTACTAGTTGTAATGTTTCTTCATCATTAGTGTGTGAATCATCAGTACTAGTTTTGATGCTTCTTTATCATCAGTGTGTGAATCATCAGTAATAGTTTTAATGCTTCTTTATCATTAGTGTGTGAATCATCAGTACTAGTTGTGATTCTTCTATATCATTAGTGTGTGAATCATAAGTACTAGTTGTAATGCTTCTTTATCATTAGTGTGTGAATCATCAGTACTAGTTGTGATTCTTCTTTATCATTAGTGTGTGAATCATCAGTACTAGTTTTGATGCTTCTTTATCATCAGTGTGTGAATCATCAGTACTAGTTGTGATGCTTCTATATCATTAGTGTGTGAATCATCAGTACTAGTTGTAATGTTTCTTCATCATTAGTGTGTGAATCATCAGTACTAGTTGTGATGTTTCTTTACCATTAGTGTGTGAATCATCAGTACTAGTTGTGATGTTTCTTTATCATTAGTGTGTGAATAATCAGTACTAGTTGTGATGTTTCTTCATCATCAGTGTGAGAATCATCAGTACAAGTTGTGATGCTTATTTATCATTAGTGTGTGAATCATCAGTACCAGTTGTGATGTTTCTTTATCATTAGTGTGTGAATCATCAGTACTAGTTGTAATGCTTCTTTATCATTAGTGTGTGAATCATCAGTACTAGTTGTGATGCTTCTATATCATTAGTGTGTGAATCATAAGTACTAGTTGTAATGTTTCTTCATCATTAGTGTGTGAATCATCAGTACTAGTTATGATTCTTCTATATCATTAGTGTGTGAATCATCAGTACTAGTTTTAATGCTTCTGTATCATTAATGTGTGAATCATCAGTACTAGTTGTGATGTTTCTTTATCATAAGTATGTGAATCATCAGTACTAGTTTTGATTCTTAATGATCATTAGTGTGTGAATCATCAGTACTAGTTGTAGTGTTTCTTTATCATTAGTGTGTGAATCATCAGTACTAGTTGTGATGCTTCTTTATCAATAGTGTGTGAATCATCAGTACTAGTTTTGATTCTTCTATATCATTAGTGTGTGAATCATCAGTACAAGTTGTAATGTTTCTTTATCATTAGTGTGTGAATCATCAGTACTAGTTGTGATGTTTCTTTATCATAAGTGTGTGACTCATCAGTACTAGTTGTGATTCTTCTTTATCATTAGTGTGTGAATCATAAGTACTAGTTGTAATGCTTCTTTATCATTAGTGTGTGAATCATCAGTACTAGTTGTGATGTTTCTTTATCATTAGTGTGTGACGAATCAGTACTAGTTGTGATTCTTCTTCATCATTAGTGTGTGAATCATCAGTACTAGTTGTGATGTTTCTTTATCATTAGTGTGTGAATCATCAGAACTAGTTGTGATGCTTCTTTATCATTAGTGTGTGAATCATCAGTACTAGTTGTGATTCTTCTTGATCATTAGTGTGTGAATCATCAGTACTAGTTGTAATGCTTCTTTATCATTAGTGTGTGAATCATCAGTACTAGTTGTGATGTTTCTTTATCATTAGTGTGTGACTCATCAGTACTAGTTGTGATTCTTCTTGATCATTAGTGTGTGAATCATCAGTACTAGTTGTGATGTTTCTTTATCATTAGTGTGTGACTCATCAGTACTAGTTGTTATTCTTCTTTATCATTAGTGTGTGAATCATCAGTACTAGTTGTGATGTTTCTTTATCATTAGTATGTGAATCATCAGAACTAGTTGTGATGCTTCTTTATCATTAGTGTGTGAATCATCAGTACTTTGCTTCACTCTTAACAGCATTTCAAAATGGTCTTTCTATATCAAAGAAGTTGTTTTCATATAATGAAATCATTATAAAATAAGGAAAAACGTTCGTCGTCATCTTCAAAAGGACAAAGATTAAAGATGTCGTCCAAGTTCCTCCTTCAAAGCAATAAAGCTTTGGAAGAATAAATATGTTGATAAATATTATTCACAAACAGATTAATGTCTCTTCAAATCACAGAAACAATATCGTTGATGTTATAAGATTTGAAATATATTCTCAAATTCATGTTGTCAGTGATGTACAACGTGACCAGAGATCAAAGAGAATACAGAATATGAAAGATAACGTGGCGACCAGTTCGTCAAACAGACGTTACAGTCTAGAAGACATGTCTACACATTATTTTAATATTTTCACCATTATGTTCTTCATATATATATGTACATCCTTTTTCAATGTTCTGCGTTTTACAGTATATTATAATGACAATTTTCAACAAATGTTTATGTGCAATGTTGCAATGAAATCAAATACAGTAGGTAGCATAGGTTTGAGCACGACGTACGACTACTGCGTACGGTTATAAACACGGAATAGATTAGTGAGGTGTATACGAAAGTTGAAATCAGAACAAAAACCATAGTCATGTTGTAAAACGTCCTGGCATCAAACCCACTAAGCAAACGTGTGCTATCTTGCAATATGGTACTAAGGTTAACCTTAGCGTCATGGTTGTTTTGTGCATAATTCTTTAAAACACACATCTCGCCTATATATTCTGTAATGATATTCATCTTATAGTTTTTCTTCAACATACTTAATAGTACATCATAAGCTTGTAATAAGCCTAAAGTGCATGTGTAAAGTAACACCTGTAATCACTCTTTTGGCTTATATAGCAACTAACTGTAGGGTTCGCCTATGTAAGCTTTAAAAGCTATAAAGCTATACGGGTGAAAAGAAAGAATAGAGGCAGAAACTATTCAAACATATGTGATACCATACGGACGTTGTAACCGAGCCATGCACGATGCGTGCTCAATGTTGTAAGTCTTCTACAAATTGACACTTGCGAGGCGTGGTGATTATATGAGCTATATCCCAGTGGCTATGTTCCGTGCAATCTAGGAATCATCACAATCTGCAGATTGTTCGAACAATCTAGGAATGATTCACCATTCCTAGATTGTTTAAACAATCTGCAGATTGTGAGACCTGAACAATCTAAGAATGATCACAAACTAGGAAGTTGTTTCCTTGCAGTTATATGTTGTAGATTGTGAGACCTGAACAATCTAAGAATGATCACAAACTAGGAAGTTGTTGCCTTGCAGTTATATGTTGTAGATTGTGAACAGACCAAAAGGGTCGATTCCTAGATTGTGAGGAGCTTTCAACTCGTGTCTCTATCTTATCTACCGACTACAGAGGTCGAGTCCTAGATTGTGAGGAGCTTTCAACTCGTGTCTCTATCTTATCTACCGACTACAGAGGTCGATTCCTAGATTGTGAGGAGCTTTCAACTCGTGTCTCTATCTTATCTACCGACTACAGAGGTCGAGTCCTAGATTGTGAGGAGCTTTCAACTCGTGTCTCTATCTTATCTACCGACTACAGAGGTCGAGTCCTAGATTGTGAGGAGCTTTCAACTCGTGTCTCTATCTTATCTACCGACTACAGAGGTCGAGTCCTAGATTGTGAGGAGCTTTCAACTCGTGTCTCTATCTTATCTACCGACTACAGAGGTCGATTCCTAGATTGTGAGGAGCTTTCAACTCGTGTCTCTATCTTATCTACCGACTACAGAGGTCGAGTCCTAGATTGTGAGGAGCTTTCAACTCGTGTCTCTATCTTATCTACTGACTACAGAGGTCGATTCCTAGATTGTGAGGAGCTTTCAACTCGTGTCTCTATCTTATCTACCGACTACAGAGGTCGAGTCCTAGATTGTGAGGAGCTTTCAACTCGTGTCTCTATCTTATCTACCGACTACAGAGGTCGATTCCTAGATTGTGAGGAGCTTTCAACTCGTGTCTCTATCTTATCTACCGACTACAGAGGTCGATTCCTAGATTGTGAGGAGCTTTCAACTCGTGTCTCTATCTTATCTACCGACTACAGAGGTCGATTCCTAGATTGTGAGGAGCTTTCAACTCGTGTCTCTATCTTATCTACCGACTACAGAGGTCGATTCCTAGATTGTGAGGAGCTTTCAACTCGTGTCTCTATCTTATCTACCGACTACAGAGGTCGATTCCTAGATTGTGAGGAGCTTTCAACTCGTGTCTCTATCTTATCTACTGACTACAGAGGTCGAGTCCTAGATTGTGAGGAGCTTTCAACTCGTGTCTCTATCTTATCTACTGACTACAGAGGTCGATTCCTAGATTGTGAGGAGCTTTCAACTCGTGTCTCTATCTTATCTACCGACTACAGAGGTCGATTCCTAGATTGTGAGGAGCTTTCAACTCGTGTCTCTATCTTATCTACCGACTACAGAGGTCGATTCCTAGATTGTGAGGAGCTTTCAACTCGTGTCTCTATCTTATCTACTGACTACAGAGGTCGAGTCCTAGATTGTGAGGAGCTTTCAACTCGTGTCTCTATCTTATCTACCGACTACAGAGGTCGAGTCCTAGATTGTGAGGAGCTTTCAACTCGTGTCTCTATCTTATCTACCGACTACAGAGGTCGAGTCCTAGATTGTGAGGAGCTTTCAACTCGTGTCTCTATCTTATCTACTGACTACAGAGGTCGAGTCCTAGATTGTGAGGAGCTTTCAACTCGTGTCTCTATCTTATCTACCGACTACAGAGGTCGAGTCCTAGATTGTGAGGAGCTTTCAACTCGTGTCTCTATCTTATCTACCGACTACAGAGGTCGAGTCCTAGATTGTGAGGAGCTTTCAACTCGTGTCTCTATCTTATCTACTGACTACAGAGGTCGAGTCCTAGATTGTGAGGAGCTTTCAACTCGTGTCTCTATCTTATCTACCGACTACAGAGGTCGAGTCCTAGATTGTGAGGAGCTTTCAACTCGTGTCTCTATCTTATCTACTGACTACAGAGGTCGAGTCCTAGATTGTGAGGAGCTTTCAACTCGTGTCTCTATCTTATCTACCGACTACAGGGGTCGATTCCTAGATTGTGAGGAGCTTTCAACTCGTGTCTCTATCTTATCTACCGACTACAGAGGTCGATTCCTAGATTGTGAAAGCTTCTCAAATAGTTTTTCTGCCTTATCTCCAGACTAAAGGTTTCGATTCCTAGATTGTTAAGGCTTCTCGAATATTTTTTCTATATTATCTACCGACGATAGGGTCTATTCCTAGATTGTGGAGGGTTCTGCAGGGGTCGAGTCCTAGATTGTGAAGGGTTCTGCAGGGGTCGATTCCTAGATTGTGAAGGGTTCTGCAGGGGTCGGGTCCTAGATTGTGAAGGGTTCTGCAGGGGTCGAGTCCTAGATTGTGAAGGGGTCTGCAGGGGTCGAGTCCTAGATTGTGAAGGGTTCTGCAGGGGTCGATTCCTAGATTGTGAAGGGTTCTGCAGGGGTCGGGTCCTAGATTGTGAAGGGTTCTGCAGGGGTCGAGTCCTAGATTGTGAAGGGTTCTGCAGGGGTCGAGTCCTAGATTGTGAAGGGTTCTGCAGGGGTCGAGTCCTAGATTGTGAAGGGTTCTGCAGGGGTCGATTCCTAGATTGTGAAGGGTTCTGCAGGGGTCGAGTCCTAGATTGTGAAGGGGTCTGCAGGGGTCAAGTCCTAGATTGTGAAGGGTTCTGCAGGGGTCGATTCCTAGATTGTGAAGGGTTCTGCAGGGGTCGGGTCCTAGATTGTGAAGGGTTCTGCAGGGGTCGAGTCCTAGATTGTGAAGGGTTCTGCAGGGGTCGAGTCCTAGATTGTGAAGGGTTCTGCAGGGGTCGAGTCCTAGATTGTGAAGGGTTCTGCAGGGGTCGATTCCTAGATTGTGAAGGGTTCTGCAGGGGTCGATTCCTAGATTGTGAAGGGTTCTGCAGGGGTCGATTCCTAGATTGTGAAGGGTTCTGCAGGGGTCGAGTCCTAGATTGTGAAGGGTTCTGCAGGGGTCGAGTCCTAGATTGTGAAGGGTTCTGCAGGGGTCGAGTCCTAGATTGTGAAGGCTTCTGCAGGGGTCGAGTCCTAGATTGTGAAGGGTTCTGCAGGGGTCGAGTCCTAGATTGTGAAGGGTTCTGCAGGGGTCGAGTCCTAGATTGTGAAGGGTTCTGCAGGGGTCGAGTCCTAGATTGTGAAGGGTTCTGCAGGGGTCGAGTCCTAGATTGTGAAGGGTTCTGCAGGGGTCGAGTCCTAGATTGTGAAGGGTTCTGCAGGGGTCGAGTCCTAGATTGTGAAGGGGTCTGCAGGGGTCGAGTCCTAGATTGTGAAGGGTTCTGCAGGGGTCGAGTCCTAGATTGTGAAGGGTTCTGCAGGGGTCGAGTCCTAGATTGTGAAGGGTTCTGCAGGGGTCGAGTCCTAGATTGTGAGGAGCTTTCAACTCGTTTCTCTATCTTATCTATTGACTACAGGGGTCGATTCCTAGATTGTGAGGAGCTTTCAATTCGTTTCTCTATCTTATCTACCGACTACAGAGGTCGATTCCTAGATTGTGAAAGCTTCTCAAAAAGTTTTTCTGTCTTATCTCCAGACTATAGGGGTCGATTCCTACATTGTGAAGGGTTCTCAAATAGTTTGTCTATCTTATCAACAGACTTCATGGGTCGATTCCTAGATTGTGAAGGGTTATGATATTTCATTTAACGACTAGATAGCCTTACAAACAAATTCCTAGATTGTGATCATTCTCAGATTGTTAGGGTCGAACAATCTGCAGATTGTTTAAACAATCTAGGAATGGTGAAATATTTCTAGATTGTGAGCTCACAATCTGCAGATTGTGATATACCCTAGATGGTTCGTAACAGCTATACTGGTCTTATGAGAGCACAGTGGATGGGGATATAGCTCAGTTGGTATGACATCGCCCGTATTGCCGTGTGCGAGTTCCAACCGAAGGTATTATAAAGGCCCGTTCACACTGTCCCGAATATGACAAAAGATGCCAACAAGAATTAGAAGATTCTAATTTCGCACGAATTTGGTACCGATTTTGGTTAAGAGCAATGAGAATCCGGAGCAGGTAGGATGCAATCAGATGCAATCAGGAGGCGAATGCTTTGCGAATATCGGGATCACACATAGGAGCAAGTTGGTCCATCAAATTTACATTTACAATTTTTGAATTTAATCAATTTTCGGGATTATATTTAAAATTTAAAATTAATTTTTTATATGTAATAAAATAATTTATAAATTATAATCATATATATAATTTGGAACCCCTCAATCCCCACTACCCCAAAACTGGATCAGCTAGCAAATTATATAATTAGGACGACTACTGAGTATTGACGCGTGAGTTGCTATGACAATAGGATAGCACGTGACCCATTCAAGTACTCTGTTCCTGCTGGCTGCACCATCAGAAGATGTTGGAAAATCTTTGCATGTTAACGTTAATAAATTTGCATCACATATAATGATAATGAATCATCATATATCCATGAGTAAAACAACCATTCTCAAACATATCCTGTGATCCTAATGGAATTTGGCATAATAAAATAGACAGAAGGGGTCAAATTTTGAAAATTAGAATTTCATTAATTTTCTAATAAAAGTTTTCATATTGACTAAATGAGCACCAAATTCATCACAAATACATGGAATGAGTATAAACAGATATACTCGTACATGCACATGGTGTACACAGTCGTGTTGCCTTCTTTTGACTTCGGTCAGCGTCGTGTTGCTTGCTTGTGACCTTCTCGTGTGAAAACTGCCCTATGGTCCCGATGGACAGACAAATGCAAATACGATGATGATACGAATCATAAGATGTCATCTCGATAGCCGTACGATGAGGACACGAATGCACCACGTAACTAACATGGCAAATATTTTGCTCGCTCTCCCGATGTTGCTGCCGAAGAGAGAAGAGAGAAGAATGACCGATGACCAAACAAATGTTCAAGATGCGTTTATGAATCATCCGACTATTTACGTTCCTTTGCGAATTTGAAAATTTTCAAATTCGTATTTCAATTTTTTTGTTAAATTTGTCACAGTGTGAACCGACCTTAAAGAAGTTATAGAACGACCTTACGTCTCAGTGACTATCGGGTTCACCCACTGGATTTCTGATACATGTACTTTCTTTTGCGGATAATAATAAGTTCTCAATTCAATTCGTTTGGCGTTTATTATTGACCCAGTTTGGGAATGTAAGACAACTAAACTGAAGACAAAGTACAAGACACATCGTGTGATTAGATCAGTGGAGCGACTAACACAGTTCAGTCCATCCCCAATCAGCTGAACATAGCTGTACTCTGTCAGGTTTAGAAACCTTCCGACATTCTGTAAGCATGGTTCCAATCAATAATGTAAATAGGTTCTTCCTTCATCTAAATTCTCGCATAATCTCGTTGTGTTGAATTAGAGAGATGATTCAAAGCTGGTGAAGGATAGACACTTTCAATATGACTTGTTTTCTTTCGAACTTTCCACGTTGATAAATACAAAAACAACGAGTTATAAATACGATTGAAACAAAGGCCAGTTGGGCTTATGGAATGGCAAGGCGTCCGGCGTCCGTCCGGCGTCCGTCCGTCTGTAAACTTTTCGTTTTTCAACTTCTCCAGAACCATAACCTTAAAGCCTATTTCCATATTTTCTCCAGTACCAAAAGCTCCAGAATGCTGCAATGGTGTGTACATAATCCTTGGCCAATGGGGATTCTATAAAAGTTGTAGATTTGGTGACCCTGTGGCCCCAAATTTGGGTTAGAGGGATCACGACCTAAAAACATTTCATCTTCTTCTCCAGTACGAAAAGTTCTACAAAGTTGTAATGTTGTGTTCGGACTCCTTGGCCAAAATGGATTCTAAAGTGTAGAATTGGTGATAATGTGGCACCAGATATGGATCACAGGGTCACAACCTAGAAAACTATTGTAGTGAGCTTTAGACAGTACTCTTGAGATTAATCAGTAACCCCAAAGATAGCTATAGGCCCTGAGAGAGAGAAATATCAACTTTTTGATGCGAGTTCTAGCATGTGCTTTGAGAAATTGTTGTTGAGAAAGAGAAGTTGAGACTTGAAAACTAAGAATTGAGAGTCTAACAAAAAGTGTAAGTAATATTTATTTTGTAAAACCATATTTTTGTAACGTTTATTTCATATAAGTAATCATAAATCGACGATTTCAACAGGAAAACCCCCAGGGTCCGGTTGCACGAAACGCTCATGTGCTAAAAGATAACCTAAGTGTTAAGATTGCTTTGTGTGTGTAAGACAAGCAAGCAAAACAAAGTAGCCTGTTTTCCAGGGTGGTTATTTTGATTAATGACTTTTTAATTTTTTAGTTAAATACCTTACTATGACCTTAAGTACGTTTTATTTTCAGGACAAACTATTCACATCCACATATTAATCAATAAAACAGTGCAATAATATTGCCGTATTGATTTATTAGACAATGTTTAAGACATACCGAGGGATGGCAACCTTTATAGCCACGGGGATTTCTTTAATAAACACAATAAGCATCTTTCACATATGTATTTTATATTGTTTTACCCAGACGCTCGTATGTCCTACTGGTCAGACAGATAGCTCAATACCTCCATGTGAGGGAAAACAGAGGTAGCTAAAACAGCCACAGATATTGTATACAAAAGGTTAAACAGCTCTAGTAGTTTTATCTTCTAGTTCTGACACTTGACACATCACTCGTTGTTAATTCAACTGTGTAAAGGTCTGAATGAACTAACACTGATATGTTTATGTTCTTTTAGATCACCATTTGAAATAATAAAAATAAATATATAAATATGTAAATATCCGAAACACAAAGTTTGAACATCCTGCATTTTAAGACGAATAGCAAGTATAAAAACAAATATGTTGACAATAAATTGCATTTATTTTTCAAATTTATCGAAATAATGTTATCTTTAAGCCACATTTAAACTTTTTGATATTGTTGCTGTACAGCTTTAAAGCCAGCGGTAGAAGAAACAGATGTAGTAGCAGCAGCAGAAGTGATAAGTGAATCTATCTATGCACAGTGCATGCTCAAACCGCTGGCTGACAGTTTAGCCCTTGTTAACGAGTACAGAACACCCGCGAGGAAAATACAAACTGACCGCCTCTCCCCTCATGCACAGGGAATAAACGTTCAAACTCACACCACTAAGCTATACAGCAGTGGATCGACTTACCTACTTACATGTGGCAGTATTCGTAGTCGTAGTAGCAGCAGCAGCAGCAGCAGTAGTAGTAGTAGTAGTAGTTGTAGTAGCAGTAGTAGTAGTAGTAGTAGTAGTCGTAGTCGTAGTCGTAGTCGTAGTCGTAGCAGCAGCAGCAGTAGTAGTAGTAGTAGTCGTAGTAGTAGTAGTAGTAGTAGTAGCAGTAGTTGTAGTAGTAGTAGTAGTAGTCGTAGTCGTAGTCGTAGTAGCAGCAGCAGCAGTAGTAGTAGTCGTAGTAGTAGTAGTTGTAGTAGTCGTAGTAGAAGTAGAAGTAGTAGCAGCAGCAGTAGTAATAGCAGTCGTAGTAGAAGTAGAAGTAGTAGCAGCAGCAGTAGTAAAAGTAGACGTAGTAGTAGTAGTAGTCGTAGTAGTAGTAGTAGTCGTAGTAGTAGTAATAGTAGTAGCAGCAGTAGTAGTCGTAGTCGTAGTCGTAGTAGTCGTAGTCGTAGTAGTAGTAGTTGTAGTAGTAGTAGTCGTAGTAGTAGTAGTAGTCGTAGTAGTAATAGTAGTAGCAGCAGTAGTAGTCGTAGTCGTAGTAGTCGTAGTTGTAGTCGTAGTAGTAGTAGCAGCAGCAGTAGTAGTCGTAGTAGTAGTAGTAGTAGTAGTAGTAGAAGAAGTAGTAGTCGTAGTAGTAGTAGTAGTCGTAGTAGTAGTAGTAGTAGTAGTAGTAGTCGTAGTAGTAGTAGAAGTAGCAGCAGCAGTAGTGATAGTAGTCGTAGTAGTAGCAGTAGTAGTAATAGTCGTAGTCGTAGTCGTAGTAGTAGTAGCAGCAACAGTAGTAGTAGCAGTAACAGTAGTAGTAGTAGTCGTAGTCGTAGTAGTCGTAGTTGTAGTCGTAGTAGTAGTAGCAGCAGCAGTAGTAGTAGTAGTAGTAGTAGTAGTAGTCGTAGTAGTAGTAGAAGTAGCAGCAGCAGTAGTGATTCTTGTCGTAGTAGTAGCAGTAGTAGTAATAGTTGTAGTCGTAGTAGTAGTAGCAGCAACAGTAGTAGTAGCAGTAACAGTAGTAGTAGTAGTCGTAGTCGTAGTCGTAGTCGTAGTCGTAGTCGTAGTAGTATCAGTAGTAGTAATAGTAGTAGCAGCAGTAGTAGTAGTAGTCGTAGTCGTAGTAGTCGTAGTTGTAGTCGTAGTAGTAGTAGCAGCAGCAGTAGTAGTAGTAGTCGTAGTAGTAGTAGTAGTAGTAGTAGTAGTAGTAGTAGTCGTAGTAGTAGTAGAAGTAGCAGCAGCAGTAGTTATAGTAGTCGTAGTAGTAGCAGTAGTAGTAATAGTCGTAGTCGTAGTCGTAGTCGTAGTTGTAGCAGCAGCAACAGTAGTAGTAGCAGTAACAGTAGTAGTAGTCGTCGTAGTCGTAGTCGTAGTAGTAGTATCAGTAGTAGTAGTAGTAGTAGCAGCAGCAGTAGAAGTAAAATACGACAACAGTAGTAGTTGTAATGCTAATGCTACGGTCACACTTACACGATGTCATCCACGATGTATCACGTGCAACTTCATCTTGATATGCATCTGGATATGTTCTGGATACACACGCCATTCACACTTACAACGAACTTGATGTGCACGTGGCTTTTCGGCGAAGATCGTATTGAGCTACGATTGGGTAAAATGTTTTGAACATGCTAAAAACTTTCGCGATCATCGGGAAACATCGTGAAATACACGCACTATGCACGTGTTGCATAAGCGTAACATCGTACTTTACTCTTGTTTATCGTAGCATTATCGTGAGCAAATTGTTATTACGATGCTCCCGTCAACTGTACGAATAGGAAGTGCTAATTGCGAGTGTGTTACGTTCACTAAAAGAGTTGATTCCGAGCATAAGGCGTCTTTAACAAGACACCATTAAGTGTTTACCACGATATTCAAGTGCTCTTTACAAACAGTGTCTTTTTGGCATGTTTGGTATGTAATCAATCTTTATTTCATACTGAAAAGACCACAGGTCTATAGCACATACCAACTTCCCAATGCAAGGCATAACTCTTGCCAGTCTCCATTATTGACTGATTTAGGCCTTGCAGTATTTCCTTAAAAAATCTGTGTTTAGAAATCCAGGCCCGCTATGCATTTCTGGTGCAGCGATTCACTATCTCGACACAACAAAGCGAGGGAAATACCGCAAGGCTTAAATCAGCCAGAAATGCAGTCTGGCAAGAGTTATGCCTTGCGTTTGGAAGTTGAGCACATACATGATGGATAAATACACACATAAATATGGCTTACATCGATAATACGTTGTTTCTATACAGCATTGCATAATGGATGCACGTGGCAAGATATTGTCATATAGTTTGACTTCTAATGCTGACAAGAGTTGATTATTTAATTGTATTTGGATGGAAATAGTAGTATTTTAAAGTATATTTACAACGTAATGTATAATACGAGGGGCAAATGAGAAGGAAATGATAGGTCGTGAGACGAACATCTAAATCGTTCTAATGAACGTCCAAATGTCTTAATGTTAACCCATGATAAATATAATTAATCGATTAGATCATTTTTGAACATTGAATAATACAAACATTTGCTTAAAACGACATTTTTTCACTCCATGTTTGAATATAGATATCTTTAAGTCTTGTAGTTAATGACTGAATGAACGGTGTGTGATTTTTCATATTGTGAATTCGCCCTTTGGTATGCCTTAGGGTATGTACTTGTCAAAACACAACCGCGAATGGGGGGAGGGGGGGGGGGGGGGGGGGGGGGTGCTTTTCAAAACAAACTTGTTTAATTGAGAAGTTGCAGTTAACAGAGTGAGCATGTGTTTTATTTAAGAAAACAGTATATCATAAAAATCTCTTGTTGAAAAAATTATATAGTGCCTTTAAAGATTTGCCAAAAAACCTTTGATAATATATGGCGGGTGGGAGTTTGGCAAAAACTTACCAATGATGTGATTTCAGGGAAGATCTTAAAAGTTATTTGTAATATGTATGATGATGTTAAGTCTTGTGTTTCATTAGGGGGAAATGATTCTGCTTATTTTAATTGTTGTAAAGGAGTACGCCGGATGAATTACAGCATAAATGGATTAAGAAAATATTGTGTAATGTGGAGGTTGAAAGAGTATATTGAAAAGACTAAAGTAGTTTTGTTTGGATCCGGAACTGCAAGGGTGAATTTTCGACAATATTTTGTTGGTGACGTAATTAAAAAAAATTCAGATAGTTATACTTACCTAGGAATAGAACTTCATAAGAATATGAAATTTAATACTGCCAAAAGCCCTAAGAGATCAAGGCCTGATAGCAATATATTGGTTGTTATTAAAATCACGAAATCTACATTTACCACTTTGTAAATTATGCAAATTATTATTCACCCTTGGATTGATGGATGAGACAAATGAGTGCATATTGTGAATATAATATCAAATATTTTGAAGAAGGTTTTATAATTCATATAGTGTATTGATTGTTTTCAGCATACGGATTGGTGATTTTTGCGCCTGAAGCGCAACATATTTGATATGCATGGTCCATGAAAGCCCATTGATGAACAACAATCCAAAATTCTTATAACAGCTAACACATTCTAGGCGTATATCCTTAAATGTCCATTTTTCGATTTTAGAGACTTAACCCCCTTATTAAAAGACTACGATTTTTGTTATCTCCCTCTTAACTGTTAATTTCCACGTATCACAGTATTGTTCAAGTTCATTTAATTGTTTTTGGAGGCCACGTATGGTGCTTGCAAACAAGAGAAGAAATATTTTGACAATTTTTGGATGGAGTTTGAGCAGTTAGTTTCCATGTGGGTAGCAAGTTCATTTATGAAGAATGAAAAAAGAAATGGGCTAAGAATACATCCCTGTCTGATACCAAGTTGC
This sequence comes from Gibbula magus, assembly GCA_936450465.1. NCBI lineage: Eukaryota > Metazoa > Mollusca > Gastropoda > Trochida > Trochidae > Gibbula > Gibbula magus. The sequence continues at coordinate 370,762 of OW388289.1, read as the reverse complement.
AATTGGAACGTTTCCGAAAATCTTTGGTTACTTTTAACACATGCCTTTACGTTATCACATATTCAATAAAAGTTTACATATTTTGTCACTAAGACCATGACATTGAAATAAGTTCCAAAGTTTGTTCCGTTGCACAGAATCAAATGTTTTGCAAAATCTACAAACCCGGCATAAACTGTCCCCCCTTTTGTATTCAAATATCTTTGCACACAACTTTGTAATATAAACATATTGTCAATGGTGATATATCCATGTCTAAAGCCAGCTTGTGATTCATTAATTTTATCCATTGTATACCCCCAGTTTACAAGTCTCTTACATGTCAAAGGGTCTGTTCATGAAATTTGGCAGGAACTGCGTCTATTAATATACTTTACGAAATACCAGCGGCACATTCTAGTATTGTCAAAGAAGCGAACACGAGAGCGAGAATGCCAGGTCGTAGAAAAATAGTGCTCAGGTAAGATATGTGGTAATCATTACTATATAAGTTTTGAACTTCAGTTCTGGTGTTATCATCGTTGCAGCTGTATAGCCCGAGCCGAAGGCGAGCGTATACACTGCAACGAAAATGCGTACATTAGACCATATTACCCGAGGGACAAACTTACAACGTATTAATCTTACGGACATGTCACCTTTTATAGATTTTAACAAGTTTTTTTGTCTGCAACAAACTTTTATGAATAGAAATAATTTTTAATTTAGCGTTTCTCCGCATAGGGGTTTCATAATTGCTTTTCTTAGTCGTTTTTGCTTTTGCTTCCTTCGGAAATGCTGGGTAGCAGTAACAACTGTTACTAGCTTAACTAGAGATGAAACATCGACATGCATGATGGACCTGTACTGGTATTGTATCATGTAGCCAAGAGAAGTACACTACTGTGCATAGTTAAGCACACCGTGTTCGCGAACATTTCGCACAAATTTCGCGAAATCCTGTGTACTTAATTCTGCACAGTAGTGTAACGTGTCTGAAACCAAAATTGATAAGGAGATATAATGTCGTATAAAACACGGATACATCGTAATATTAACGTTTTAAGCACGTAGCAGCTCTTACATCACGCGTTATGAACACGCCCCTTTCTTGACAAACACGCATGCAAATCTGAGTAATAACCTAAGTCTCACTTGATGTGAACGTAATCTGTTAGTGATACACTCGCGGTACATCGTATATTGTTCTTGTAAACAGTATAAAATACCTTTAACTACGATAATCCGCACCTCGTAATAAGCACGTCTATGACATCGTGTAAGTGTGACCGTAGCATTGGTCAGTGTTAATGTAAGGAACATACGTCCATCTTGGCGCTAGAAGTCTCGTCACTGAGCTGTGATGCGTTTGTGTAACCTCTCACATTCCAGGTTAATCTGTATATAACAGACTGTATGTAAATTAACACCAGAACCTAACCTGACTTAGTCCCCCCCTGGTTGACTCTATAAGCCTATTTAATCCACTGTCCTAGTTAAAGATAATCACATTTCATACAGCTCCTCTGACCTCTCTCAAGCACATATGCTCTTGTCTGAGTCGGTTATGTTGATTTCCCGCCATGCAGTGTTGCATTGTTATCAGAGGTCCATTACAAGTTAGATTAAACACGTATATGTCATTATGTACACTTGTAATAGAACGTACTGTATGTTTCCAGTTGTATGAGTGAATGTCGTGAAAATGTGACCATGGGTAGCGTCCCAGCTGTTTAGCCTCAAGTGTTGACGTCTATAAATAGTGCTGATGTCATTGCTGTCAATGTTGATGTATTTAGTCTCAATATTGACGTCTTTGTTGGCAATGTTGATGCATTTAGTTTCAATATTGACCTGTTTGTAGTCGATATAGAACTCTTGTTATTTTGTTGCCTGTTGCTTACCATTCAGAATTAGTTGACCATTGAAATATAGTGTTGTTAATAAATCCCCGATCCATTGTTTTAGGACATTTCCATTGTTATCAGGGTAAAGTGGTTCTTATTTGTGCGTAGAAATATATTTTGATTTAATTGTGGCATACGTATATAGAATGTTTGCAGGATCTTTGAAAAGAAAATGGAGAGAAGGTCAGAATTGATCAATGCTTGCTGTGGTGAGAGGGTTATACAGATGGAACCTTGAACTTAATGAGCTGTGGTGAGAGGGTTGTACAGATGGAACCTTGAACTTAATGAGCTGTGGTGAGAGGGTTGTACAGATGGAACCTTTAACTTAATGAGCTGTGGTGAGAGGGTTGTACAGATGAAACCTTTAACTTAATGAGCTGTGGTGAGAGGGTTGTACAGATGGAACCTTGTACTTAATGATCTGTGGTGAGAGGGTTGTACAGATGGAACCTTGTACTTAATGAGATGTGGCGAGAGGGTTGTACAGATGGAACCTTGTACTTTATGATCTGTGGTGAAAGGGTTGTATAGACGGAACCTTTCACTTAATGAGCTGTGGTGAGAGGGTTGTACAGATGGAACCTTGTACTTAATGAGCTGTGGTGAGAGGGTTGTACAGATGGAACCTTGTACTTAATTATCTGTAGTAAGAGGATTGAACAGATGGAACCTTGTACTTAATGATCTGTGGTGAGAGGGTTGTACAGACGGAACCTTGTACTTAATGATCTGTGGTGAGAGGGTTGTACAGACGAAACATTGTACTTAATGAGCTTTTGGTGAGAGGTTTGTACAGATTGAACCGTGTACTTAATGAGCCCTTGGGAGAGGGTTGTACAGATGGAACCTTGTACTTAATGAGCTGTGGTGAGAGGGTTGTACAGATGGAACCTCGTACTCAATGATCTGTGGCGAGAGGGTTGTACAGATGGAACCTTTAACTTAATGAGCTGTGGTGAGAGGGTTGTACAGACGGAACCTTTAACTTAATGATCTGTGGTGAGAGGGTTGTACAGACGGAACCTTGTACTGAATGAGCTGTGGTGAGAGGGTTGTACAGATTGTACCTTGTACTTAATGATCTGTGGTGAGAGGGTTGTACTGACGGAACCTTGTACTTAATGATCTGTGGTGAGAGGGTTGTACAGATGGAACCTTATACTAAATGTGCTGTGGTGAGAGGGTTGTATAGACGGAACCTTGTACTTAATGATCTGTGGTGAGGGGGTTGTACTGATGGAACCTTGTACTTAATGAGCTGTGGTGAGAGGGTTGTATAGACGGAACCTTTTACTTAATGAGCTGTGGTGAGAGGGTTGTACAGATGGAACCTTGTACTTAATGATCTGTGGTGAGAGGGTTGTACAGATTGTACCTTGAACTTAATGAGCAGTGGTGAGAGGGTTGTACAGATGGAACCTTGTTCTTAATGAGCTGTGGTGAGAAGGTTGTACAGATGGAACCTTAAACTAAATGAGCTGTGGTGAGAGGGTTGTACAGACGGAACCTTGTACTTAATGAGCTGTGGTGAGAGGGTTATACAGATGGAACCTTATACTTAATGAACTGTGGTGAGAGGGTTGTACAGATGGAACCTTATACTTAATGAACTGTGGTGAGAGGGTTGTACAGATGGAACCTTTAACTTAATGAGCTGTGGTGAGAGGGTTGTACAGACGGAACCTTGTACTTAATGAGCTGTGCTGAGAGGGTTGTACAGATTGTACCTTGTACTTAATGATCTGTGGTGAGAGGGTTGTACAGACGGAACCTTGTACTTAATGAGCTGTGGTGAGAGGGTTGTACAAATTGTACCTTGTACTTAATGATCTGTGGTGAGAGGGTTGTACAGACGGAACCTTGTACTTAAAGATCTGTGGTGAGAGGGTTGTACAGATGGAACTTTATACTAAATGAGCTGTGGTGAGAGGGTTGTACAGATGGAACCTTAAACTAAATGAGCTGTGCTGAGAGGGTTGTACAGACGGAACCTTGTACTTAATGAGCTGTGGTGAGAGGGTTATACAGATGGAACCTTATACTTAATGAACTGTGGTGAGAGGGTTGTACAGATGGAACCTTTAACTTAATGAGCTGTGGTGAGAGGGTTGTACAGACGGAACTTTTAACTTAATGAGCTGTGGTGAGAGGGTTGTACAGACGGAACCTTGTACTTAATGAGCTGTGGTGAGAGGGTTGTACAGATTGTACCTTGTACTTAATGATCTGTGGTGAGAGGGTTGTACAGACGGAACCTTGTACTTAATGAGCTGTGGTGAGAGGGTTGTACAAATTGTACCTTGTACTTAATGATCTGTGTTGAGAGGGTTGTACAGACGGAACCTTGTACTTAATGATCTGTGGTGAGAGGGTTGTACAGATGGAACTTTATACTAAATGAGCTGTGGTGAGAGGGTTGTACAGACGGAACCTTGTACTTAATGATCTGTGGTGAAAGGGTTGTACATATGGAACTTGTACTTAATGAGCTGTGGTGAGAGGGTTGTATAGACGGAACCTTGTACTTAATGAGCTGTGGTGAGAGGGTTGTACAGATGGAACATTGTACTTAATGAGCTGTGGTGAGAGGGTTGTACAGATTGTACTTTGAACTTAATGAGCAGTGGTGAGAGGGTTGTACAGACGGAACCTTGTACTTAATGAGCTGTGGTGAGAGGGTTGTACAAATTGTACCTTGTACTTAATGATCTGTTGTGAGAGGGTTGTACAGACGGAACCTTGTACTTAATGATCTGTGGTGAGAGGGTTGTACAGATGGAACTTTATAGTAAATGAGCTGTGGTGAGAGGGTTGTACAGATGGAACATTGTACTTAATGAGCTGTGGTGAGAGGGTTGTACAGATTGTACTTTGAACTTAATGAGCTGTGGTGAGAGGGTTGTACAGATGGAACCTTATACTAAATGAGCTGTGCTGAGAGGGTTGTACAGACGGAACCTTGTACTTAATGAGCTGTGGTGAGAGGGTTGTACAGATTGAACCTTGTACTTAATGAGCTGTGGTGAGAGGGTTGTACAGACGGAACCTTTAACTTAATGAGCTGTGGTGAGAGGGTTGTACAGATGGAACCTTATACTAAATGAGCTGTGGTGAGAGGGTTGTACAGACGGAACCTTGTACTTAATGAGCTTAGGTGAGAGGGTTGTACAGATGGAACCTTGTACTTAATGAGCTGTGGTGAGAGGGTTGTACAGACGGAACCTTTAACTTAATGAGCTGTGGTGAGAGGGTTGTACAGATGGAACCTTATACTAAATGAGCTGTGGTGAGAGGGTTGTACAGACGGAACCTTTAACTTAATGAGCTGTGGTGAGAGGGTTGTACAGACGGCACCTTGTACTTAATGAGCTGTGGTGAGTGGGTTGTACAGATGGAACCTTGTACTTAATGAGCTGTGGTGAGAGGGTTGTATAGATGGAACCTTGTACTTAATGATCTGTGGTGAGAGGGTTGTACAGATGGAACCTTGAAATTCATGAGCTGTGGCGAGAGGGTTGTACAGATGGAACCTTTAACTTAATGAGCTGTTGTTAGAGGGTTGTACAGACGGATCCTTTAACTTTATGAGCTGTGGTGAGAGGGTTGTACAGACGGAACCTTGAACTTAATGATCTGTTGTGAAAGGGTTGTACAGATGTAACCTTGTACTCAATGATCTGTGGCGAGAGGGTTGTACAGATGGAACCTTTAACTTAATGAGCTGTGGTGAGAGGGTTGTACATACATACGGAACCTTTAACTTAATGTTTTTTGGTGAGAGGGTTGTACAGATGGAACCTTGTACTTAATGAGCTGTGGTGAGAGGGTTGTACAGACGAAACATTGTACTTCATGAGCTGTGGTGAGAGGGTTGTACAGACGAAACATTGTACTTCATGAGCTGTGGTGAGAGGGTTGTACATACATACGGAACCTTTAACTTAATGTTTTTTGGTGAGAGGGTTGTACAGACGGAACCTTGTACTTCATGAGCTGTGGTGAGAGGGATGTACAGACGGAACCTTGTACCTAGTGAGCTGTTGTGAGAGGATTGTACAGATGGAACCTTGAACTTAATGAGCTGTTGGTGAAAGGGTTGTACAGATTGAACCTTGTACTTAATGAGCTGTGGTGAGTGGGTTGTACAGATGGAACCTTGTACTTAATGAGCTGTGGTGAGAGGGTTGTATAGATGGAACCTTGTACTTAATGATCTGTGGTGAGAGGGTTGTACAGATGGAACCTTGAACTTCATGAGCTGTGGCGAGAGGGTTGTACAGATGAAACCTTTTACTTAATGAGCTGTGGTGAGAGGGTTGTACAGATGGAACCTTGTACTTAATGAGCTGTGGTGAGAGGGTTGTATAGATGGAACCTTGTACTTAATGATCTGTGGTGAGAGGGTTGTACAGACGGCACCTTGTACTTAATGAGCTGTGGTGAGAGGGTTGTACAGATGAAACCTTGTACTCAATGGTCTGTGGCGAGAGGGTTGTACAGATGGAACCTTTAACTTAATGAGCTGTGGTGAGAGGGTTGTACATACATATGGAACCTTTAACTTAATGATTTGTGGTGAGAGGGTTGTACAGATGGAACTTTGTACTTAATGAGCTGTGGTGAGAGGGTTGTACAGACGGAACCTTGTACTTCATGAGCTGTGGTGAGAGGGTTGTACAGACGGAGCCTTGTACCTAGTGAGCTGTTGTGAGAGGATTGTACAGATGGAACCTTGAACTTAATGAGCTGTTGGTGAGAGGGTTGTACAGATTGAACCTTGTACTTAATGAGCTGTGGTGAGAGGGTTGTACAGATGAAACCTTTTACTTAATGAGCTGTGGTAAGAGGGTTGTACAGATTGTACCTTGTGTTTAATGATATGTGGTGAAAGGGTTGTATAGATTGAACCTTGTACTTAATGATCTGTGGTGAGAGGGTTGTACAGACGAAACCTTGTACTTAATGATCTGTGGTGAGAGGGTTGTACAGATTGTACCTTGAACTTAATGATCTGTGGTGAGAGGGTTGTACAGATGGAACCTTGAACTTAATGAGCTGTTGGTGAAAGGGTTGTACAGATTGAACCTTGTACTTAATGAGCAGTGGGGAGAGGGTTGTACAGATGAAACCTTGTACTTAATGAGCTGTGGTGAGAGGGTTGTACAGACGGAACCTTGTACTTAATGAGCTGTGGTGAGAGGGTTGTACAGATGATGGAACCTTGTACCTAATGATCTGTGGTGAGAGTGTTGTACAGATGGAACCTTGTACTTAATGATCTTTGATGAGAGGGTTGTATAGATGGAACCTTGTACTTAATGAGCTGTGGTGAGAGGGTTGTACATATGGAACCTTGTACTTCATGAGCTGTTGGTGAAAGGGTTGTACAGATTGAAGCTTGTACTTAATGAGCTGTGGGAGAGGGTTGTACAGATGGAACCTTGTACTTAATGATCTATGGTGAGAGGGTTGTACAGATGGAACCTTGTACTTAATGAGCTGTGGTAAGAGGGTTGTACAGATTGAACCTTGTACCTAGTGAGCTGTTGTGAGAGGATTGTACAGATGGAACCTTGAACTTAATGAGCTGTTGGTGAAAGGGTTGTACAGATTGAACCTTGTACTTAATGAGCTGTTGGGAGAGGGTTGTACAGATTGAACCTTGTACTTAATGAGCTGTGGTGAGAGGGTTGTACAGACGGAACCTTGTACTTAATGAGCTGTGGTAAGAGGGTTGTATAGATGGAACCTTATACTAAATGAGCTGTGGTGAGAGGGTTGTACAGATTATACCTTGTACTTAATGAGCTGTGGTGAGAGGGTTGTACAGATTCTACCTTGTACTTAATGAGCTGTGGTGAGAGGGTTGTACAGATTGAACCTTGTACTTAATGAGCTGTTGTGAGAGGGTTGTACATATGGAACATTGTACTTAATGAGCTGTGGTGAGAGGGTTGTACAGATGGAACCTTGTACTTAATGATCTGTGGTGAAAGGGTTGTATAGACGGAACCTTGTACTTAATGAGCTGTGGCGAGAGGGTTGTACAGATGGAACCTTGTACTTAATGAGGTGTTGTGAGAGGGTTGTACAGATTGTACCTTGAACTTAATGAGCTGTGGTGAGAGGTTTGTACAGACGGAACCTTGTACTTAATGATCTGTGGTGAGAGGGTTGTACAGATGGAACCTTGTACTAAATGAGCTGTGGGGAGAGGGTTGTACATATTGTACCTTGAACTAAATGAGCTGTGGTGAGAGGGTTGTACAGACGGAACCTTGTACCTAGTGAGCTGTTGTGAGAGGATTGTACAGATGGAACCTTGAACTTAATGAGCTGTTGGTGAAAGGGTTGTACAGATTGAACCTTGTACTTAATGAGCTGTGGTGAGAGGGTTGTACAGATGAAACCTTTTACTTAATGAGCTGTGGTGAGTGGGTTGTACAGATGGAACCTTGAACTTCATGAGCTGTGGCGAGAGGGTTGTACATATGGAACCTTTAACTTAATGAGCTGTTGGTGAAAGGGTTGTACAGATTGAAGCTTGTACTTAATGAGCTGTTGTGAGTGGGTTGTACAGATGGAACCTTATACTTAATGAGCTGTGGTGAGAGGGTTGTATAGATGGAACCTTGTACTTAATGATCTGTGGTGAGAGGGTTGTACATATGGAACCTTGTACTTAATGAGCTGTGGTGAGAGGGTTGTACATATGGAACCTTTAACTTAATGAGCTGTGGTGAGTGGGTTGTACAGATGGAACCTTGTACTTAATGAGCTGTGGTGAGAGGGTTGTATAGATGGAACCTTGTACTTAATGATCTGTGGTGAGAGGGTTGTACAGATGGAACCTTGAACTTCATGAGCTGTGGCGAGAGGGTTGTACAGATGAAACCTTTTACTTAATGAGCTGTGGTGAGTGGGTTGTACAGATGGAACCTTGTACTTAATGAGCTGTGGTGAGAGGGTTGTATAGATGGAACCTTGTACTTAATGATCTGTGGTGAGAGGGTTGTACAGACGGCACCTTGTACTTAATGAGCTGTGGTGAGAGGGTTGTACAGATGGAACCTTGTACTCAATGAGCTGTTGGTGAAAGGGTTGTACAGATTGAACCTTGTACTTAATGAGCTGTGGTGAGAGGGTTGTACAGATGAAACCTTTTACTTAATGAGCTGTGGTGAGTGGGTTGTACAGATGGAACCTTGAACTTCATGAGCTGTGGCGAGAGGGTTGTACATATGGAACCTTTAACTTAATGAGCTGTTGGTGAAAGGGTTGTACAGATTGAAGCTTGTACTTAATGAGCTGTTGTGAGTGGGTTGTACAGATGGAACCTTGTACTTAATGAGCTGTGGTGAGAGGGTTGTATAGATGGAACCTTGTACTTAATGATCTGTGGTGAGAGGGTTGTACATATGGAACCTTGTACTTAATGAGCTGTGGTGAGAGGGTTGTACATATGGAACCTTTAACTTAATGAGCTGTGGTGAGTGGGTTGTACAGATGGAACCTTGTACTTAATGAGCTGAGGTGAGAGGGTTGTATAGATGGAACCTTGTACTTAATGATCTGTGGTGAGAGAGTTGTACAGATGGAACCTTGAACTTCATGAGCTGTGGCGAGAGGGTTGTACAGATGAAACCTTTTACTTAATGAGCTGTGGTGAGTGGGTTGTACAGATGGAACCTTGTACTTAATGAGCTGTGGTGAGAGGGTTGTATAGATGGAACCTTGTACTTAATGATCTGTGGTGAGAGGGTTGTACAGACGGCACCTTGTACTTAATGAGCTGTGGTGAGAGGGTTGTACAGATGGAACCTTGTACTCAATGGTCTGTGGCGAGAGGGTTGTACAGATGGAACCTTGTACTTAATGAGCTGTGGTGAGAGGGTTGTACAGACGGAACCTTGTACTTCATGAGCTGTGGTGAGAGGGTTGTACAGACGGAACCTTGTACCTAGTGAGCTGTTGTGAGAGGATTGTACAGATGGAACCTTGAACTTAATGAGCTGTTGGTGAAAGGGTTGTACAGATTGAACCTTGTACTTAATGAGCTGTGGTGAGAGGGTTGTACAGAGGAAACCTTTTACTTAATGAGCTGTGGTAAGAGGGTTGTACAGATTGTACCTTGTACTTAATGATATGTGGTGAAAGGGTTGTATAGATTGAACCTTGTACTTAATGATCTGTGGTGAGAGGGTTGTACAGACGAAACCTTGTACTTAATGATCTGTGGTGAGAGGGTTGTACAGATTGTACCTTGAACTTAATGATCTGTGGTGAGAGGGTTGTACAGATGGAACCTTGAACTTAATGAGCTGTTGGTGAAAGGGTTGTACAGATTGAACCTTGTACTTAATGAGCAGTGGGGAGAGGGTTGTACAGATGAAACCTTGTACTTAATGAGCTGTGGTGAGAGGGTTGTACAGACGGAACCTTGTACTTAATGAGCTGTGGTGAGAGGGTTGTACAGATGATGGAACCTTGTACCTAATGATCTGTGGTGAGAGTGTTGTACAGATGGAACCTTGTACTTAATGATCTTTGATGAGAGGGTTGTATAGATGGAACCTTGTACTTAATGAGCTGTGGTGAGAGGGTTGTACATATGGAACCTTGTACTTAATGAGCTGTTGGTGAAAGGGTTGTACAGATTGAAGCTTGTACTTAATGAGCTGTGGGAGAGGGTTGTACAGATGGAACCTTGTACTTAATGATCTATGGTGAGAGGGTTGTACAGATGGAACCTTGTACTTAATGAGCTGTGGTAAGAGGGTTGTACAGATTGAACCTTGTACCTAGTGAGCTGTTGTGAGAGGATTGTACAGATGGAACCTTGAACTTAATGAGCTGTTGGTGAAAGGGTTGTACAGATTGAACCTTGTACTTAATGAGCTGTTGGGAGAGGGTTGTACAGATTGAACCTTGTACTTAATGATCTGTGGTGAGAGGGTTGTACAGACGGAACCTTGTACTTAATGAGCTGTGGTAAGAGGGTTGTATAGATGGAACCTTATACTAAATGAGCTGTGGTGAGAGGGTTGTACAGATTATACCTTGTACTTAATGAGCTGTGGTGAGAGGGTTGTACAGATTCTACCTTGTACTTAATGAGCTGTGGTGAGAGGGTTGTACAGATTGAACCTTGTACTTAATGAGCTGTTGTGAGAGGGTTGTACATATGGAACATTGTACTTAATGAGCTGTGGTGAGAGGGTTGTACAGATGGAACCTTGTACTTAATGATCTGTGGTGAAAGGGTTGTATAGACGGAACCTTGTACTTAATGATCTGTGGTGAGAGGGTTGTACAGATGTAACCTTGAACTTCATGAGCTGTGGCGAGAGGGTTGTACAGATGGAACCTTGTACTTAATGAGGTGTTGTGAGAGGGTTGTACAGATTGTACCTTGAACTTAATGAGCTGTGGTGAGAGGTTTGTACAGACGGAACCTTGTACTTAATGATCTGTGGTGAGAGGGTTGTACAGATGGAACCTTGTACTTAATGAGCTGTGGTGAGAGGGTTGTACATATTGTACCTTGAACTAAATGAGCAGTGGTGAGAGGGTTGTACAGACGGAACCTCGGACTTAATGACCTGTGGTGAGAGGGTTGTACAGATTGAACCTTGTACTTAATGAGCTGTGGTGATAGGGTTGTACAGATGGAACCTCGGACTTAATGACCTGTGGTGAGAGGGTTGTACAGATTGAACCTTGTACTTAATGAGCTGTGGTGATAGGGTTGTACAGATGGAACATTGTACTTAATGCATCTCGAATTTCGAAATATGTTTGAAAATCAATGAATAGCATACTCATTTTGATTGTCCTCCTTCTCGGATTCTCGTGACAGGTTTAAGTGTTTTGAGCGGTATCATCCTATCCCGATCAGGACGTTAACTTCTCCTCTCATCAGCTTAATGGATTGGTTCGACAACAATATCGATCCAATCACATGTCAACCTAGCGATAATGCTTTGATGATTAAATCAGGTATGACTGTGAGATCACGGAGTGTTCTCATGTAATGTGATCTGTTTTACTACACTGGTGTGATCCCTGATTGATTACCGTAGAGCAATGTTTTAAGCAATTTATGATGGACTAAACTCACAGTAATGTTAAGAACAATCTCAGTTTTCTATATGGAAGAGTTTGATAATAATGTTCAATGTTTTCATAATTTGTTCCATATTGTAATTGAATATTGAATATATTCACCCTGAACGTTTTGGTTAACTGTTATAGAGATACTGAAGTTGATTATATACATATATGTATATAGAGTTAAACCAATGTTTGTAAACTTGCTTTACAAATTATTAACACTGCCTGCTATAGACATGTAACAAAGCAATTTAGTTTTTAAAAAGTTCCGATAAGAGATTGTTTCTGACGATAAAAGCACGTTTATACAGACTACTGTTACATATTCAATGTGGGTGGTAGACTAGCAATAACGTCAGTTGAAGGATGTTAGCTTATTATGTAGGATATGTTGCCTCTTCAAAATCATCATAATGTCTTTATTGTAACATAATGTTATTATCATTCTGTACGTGTATATTTCCGCGGAAAGAAGTTAATTATTGTCAGCACAAAAAAACAACAATGTCCCTACCAATTGAAATGTTTTCATTTAGACTGTTATTCGCCATTCGTCATTCATCATTCAAATGGCAAACAGCAATTTTATTTATTATTAATATAGTTCAAAATGAATGACGAATAGCAATTTTCCCCCCTTTCGTCATTCGCCATTTACCATTCAAACTCATTATGCTCTTAGGTAAATAAGGAAGATTCTGTAAGCTATTTACCAATTTGATGCCTTATTATTAAATATTTGAAGCAAATATTTTATTTTATCACATTTAAAGCCCGAGGATTTGCTCTGGGAGTCTGAATTAGTGAAATGACTTTCCCCCTAATCAGAACAACTAGAACACCACACTTTGATCACAAATTACACTTAGTTTTAATTGTTTAAGAATTTACTTAAAACTTTGGAAGTATAAACTTAAAAAACGCTGTGCAAATTGGGTAAAAACGAGTAGCGGACTTATGACAAATTTGCACAGCTGTTTTAAGTTTATACTCCTTGAATTTAATAATATTAAAAGTCAATTCTTATAAATAAATATACTTGTAGGCCTACCTGTTTTGAAAAGGTTTCATTGCTCCAAATATACAAATTTACAACAATTAGAGCTGTACTATTTACGTGTATGAAGACACAAGATGTCAAATCAAAACGTCTTTGGATTATTAGCCCCGCCTACAACGCGTTCATCAGCCAATGAGAATCCACAACGCAACTTGCCTTGAACCTCACGTCAGTGGGGCGTGGGTAAATGTGATGTGACGTCACAAAATTAGGTTTATGCAGGTATGAACTGAATCTTTGTGACAGTGTTCAGCGAATCAAATCCACGCAAACCAATTGAAGGGATGCATTCAAGAAGGGCACATGTTCTATGTATTTAACATAGCACATGTGCCCTTCTCGAATGCACCCCTTCAATTGCTATTTATTTATTCAGAACAAGACATAGCAAAAGTTTTCTCTGTTGCCTTTCAAACGTTTGATTTGCCTTTCGCCTTTGGGTTAGGAAAAGCACATGTTTTCGCTTTTCATTCGCCATTCAAAATCATTAATAATAATAATAATAATAATAATAATAATAACAACAACGGCGCTTCACGGGGGGGGGGGGGGGGGGGGGGGGGGGGGGGGGGGGGGGGGGGAAGAAGAGGAGAAGTCTTTAAGCTTTTAAAAGTCTCTTGAAAGATGAGACAGAGTCTGCAGATCTGATTTGAAGAGGGAGGGAGTTCCAGAGTCTTGGTGCAACAACTGAAAAAGCATTATCAGCAAGTTTCGAATTTGTGGATGGCACAGCAAGCTTGGATTTAGATGACGATCTAAGCGATCTTGGAGGCTGGTAGTACGAGAGTAGGTCTTTGAGATATTGCGGGAAGGATTTGTCATTCAGTGTGGAATAGGTCAGGAGAAGCTGTTTGAATGTTATGCGGTCTTTTACAGTGAGCCAGTGGAGTTCACGGAGGATTGGGTTGATGTGTTCAGAAGGTCTTGTGCTTGATCATACGGGCTGCTTTGTTCTGTGTGCGCTGAAGATGTTGGATTATAGTGGTATTGGAGGGAAGAGAATTACAATAGTCTAATCTGGAAGTTACATAGGAGTTTATCATAGTTTTACAAGTTACTGAATCAATATATTTGCGTATCCTGCCAATCTGTGAGAGGTGATAATTTGCTGATCTTGCTGTATTCAGTGCCTGTTTCTAACTTGACATTGGCATGTCCATCAAAACACCAAGATTCTTAGTTGATGGTTTGACAGATGCAGAATCAACAGTGATGTCCATGGTGGGAATCTTCCATAGTTGTTGGTGAGTGAAGTCATTCACCTTGAGGAAGTTGGAGGTCATCCATTGGGGAACGTCAAAGATACACTCTTCCATAGATGGTATTTCGGATGACACATGGTTCGGCTTGACATAGATATACGATGCATATCTGTACGACGTTTATCTTTACGTTTTATATCTGTACGATGTTTATCTGTACGATGCTTATCTACATGATGCATATCTGTACGATGTTTATCTGTACGATGCATATCTGTACGATGCATATCTGTACGATGTTTATCTGTATGATGTTTATCTGTACGATGTTTATCCGTACGATGTTTATCTGTACGATGCATATCTGTACGATGCATATATGTACGATCTGTATCTGTACAATGTTTTATCTGTACAATGTTTATCTGTACGATGTTCATCTGTACGATGTGTATCTGTATGTTGGTTATCTGTACGATGTTTATCTGTATGATGTTTATCTGTACGGTGCATATCTGTACAATGTTTATCTGTACAATGTTTATCTGTACGATGCATATCTGTACGATGTTTATTTGTACAATGTTTATCTGTACGATATTTATCTGTACGATGCATATAAGTTCGATGTTTATATGTACGATGCATATCTGTACGATGCATATCTGTGCGATGTTAATCTGTACGATGACTATCTGTACGATTTTTATCCGTATGATGTTTATCTATACGATGTTTATCTGTGTTTATCTGTACGATGTTTATCTGTACGATGCATTTCTGTACGATGTGTATCTGTACGATTTTTTCTGTACGATATATATTTGTACGATATCTATTAGTACGATGCATATCTGTACGATGCATATCTGTACGATGTGTTTCTGTACGATTTTTTTCTGTACGATATCTATTTATACGATGTATATCTGTACGATGCATATCTGTACGATGCATATCTGTACGATGCATATCTGTACGATCTTTATCTGTACGATGTTTATCTGTATGATGTTTATCTGTACGATTTTAATCCGTACGATGTTTATCTGTACGATGTTTATCTGTACGATGTTTATCTGTACGATCTTTATATGTACGATGTTTATCTGTATGATGTTTATCCGTACGATTTTAATCCGTACGATGCATATCTGTACAGTGTATATCTGTACGATGCATATTTGTACGATGTTTATCTGTACGATGTTTATCTGAACGATGTTCATCTGTACGATGTTTATCTGTACGATGCATATCTGCACGATGTTTATCGGTATGATGTTTATCGGTATGATGTTTATCTGTACGATGTTTATCTGAACGATGTTCATCTGTACGATGTTTATCTGTACGATGCATATCTGCACGATGTTTATCGGTATGATGTTTATCGGTATGATGTTTATCGGTATGCTGTTTATATGTACAATGTTTATCTGTACGATGTTCATCTGTACGATGTTCATCTGTACGATGTTTATCTGTATGTTGGTTATCTGTACGATGTTTATCTGTATGATGTTTATCTGTACGGTGCATATCTGTACAACGTTTATCTGTACAATGTTTATCTGTACGATGCATATCTGTACGATGTTTATTTGTACAATGTTTATCTGAACGATATTTATCTGTACGATGCATATAAGTTCGATGTTTATATGTACGATGCATATCTGTACGATGCATATCTGTGCGATGTTAATCTGTACGATGACTATCTGTACGATTTTTATCCGTATGATGTTTATCTGTACGATGTTTATCTGTGTTTATCTGTACGATGTTTCTCTGTACGATGCATATCTGTACGATGTGGATCTGTACGATTTTTTTCTGTACGATATATATTTGTACGATATCTATTAGTACGATGCATATCTGTACGATGCATATCTGTACGATGTTTTTCTGTACGATTTTTTTCTGTACGATGTTTATCTGTATGTTGGTTATCTGTACGATGCATATCTGTACGATGCATATCTGTACGATGTTTATCTGTACGATGTTTATCTGTACGATGTTTATCTGTATGTTGGTTATCTGTACGATGTTTATCTGTATGATGTTTATCTGTACGGTGCATATCTGTACAACGTTTATCTGTACAATGTTTATCTGTACGATGCATATCTGTACGATGTTTATTTGTACAATGTTTATCTGAACGATATTTATCTGTACGATGCATATAAGTTCGATGTTTATATGTACGATGCATATCTGTACGATGCATATCTGTGCGATGTTAATCTGTACGATGACTATCTGTACGATTTTTATCCGTATGATGTTTATCTGTACGATGTTTATCTGTGTTTATCTGTACGATGTTTCTCTGTACGATGCATATCTGTACGATGTGGATCTGTACGATTTTTTTCTGTACGATATATATTTGTACGATATCTATTAGTACGATGCATATCTGTACGATGCATATCTGTACGATGTTTTTCTGTACGATTTTTTTCTGTACGATATCTATTTGTACGATGTATATCTGTACGATGCATATCTGTACGATGCATATCTGTACGATGCATATCTGTACGATCTTTATCTGTACGATGTTTATCTGTATGATGTTTATCTGTACGATGTTTATCTGTACGATGTTTATCTGTACGATGTTTATATGTACGATGTTTATCTGTATGATGTTTATCCGTACGATTTTAATCCGTACGATGCATATCTGTACAGTGTATATCTGTACGATGCATATTTGTACGATGTTTATCTGTACGATGTTTATCTGAACGATGTTCATCTGTACGATGTTTATCTGTACGATGCATATCTGCACGATGTTTATCGGTATGATGTTTATCGGTATGATGTTTATCGGTATGCTGTTTATATGTACAATGTTTATCTGTACGATGCATATATGTACGATGCATATCTGTATGATGCATATCTGTACGATGTTTATCTGTACGATGCATATATGTACAATATTTATCTGTACGATGCATATCTGTACGATGCTTATCTGTACGATGTTTATCTGTACAATGCATATCTGTACGATGCATATCTGTACGATGCATATCTGTACGATGTTTATATGTACGATGCATATATGTACGATGCATATCTGTACGATGTTTATGTGTACGTTGCATTTCTGTACGACGCATATCTGTACGATGTTTATCTGTACGATGCATATCTGTACGGTGCATATCTGTACGATGTTTTATCTGTACAATGTTTATATATACGATGATTATCTGTACGACGTTTATCTGCACGTTGCATATCTGCACGATGTTAATCTGTACGTTGCATATCTGTACGATGCATATCTGTACGATGTTTATCTGTACAATGTTTATCTGTACGATGATTATCTGTACGATTTTTATCCGTATGATGTTTATCTGTACGATGTTTATCTGTGTTTATCTGTACGATGTTTATCTGTATGGTGCATATATGTATGATGTTTATCTGTATGATGCATATCTGTACGATGTTTATATGCACAATATTTATCTGCACGATGTTTATCGGGATAATGTTTATCTGTACGATGTTTATCTGTACGATGCATATCTGTACGATGCATATATGTACAATATTTATCTGTACGATGTTTACCTGTACGATGCTTATCTGTTCGACGTTTTTCTGTACGTTGCATATCTGTACGATGCATATTTGTACGATGTTTTATATGTACAATGTTTATCTGTACAATGTTTATCTGTACGATGCATATCTGTACAACGTTTATCTGTACGTTGCATATCTGCACGATGTTTATCGGTATGATGTTTATCGGTATGATGTTAATCGGTATGCTGTTTATATGTACGATGTTTATCTGTACGATGCATATATGTACGATGCATATCTGTATGATGCATATCTGTACGATGTTTATCTGTACGATGCATATATGTACAATATTTATCTGTACGATGCATATCTGTACGATGCTTATCTGTACGATGTTTATCTGTACAATGCATATATGTACGATGCATATCTGTACGATGCATATCTGTACGATGTTTATCTGTACGTTGCATATCTGTACGATGTTTATCTGTACGATGCATATCTGTACGATGCATATCTGTACGATGTTTTATCTGTACAATGTTTATATATACGATGATTATCTGTACGACGTTTATCTGTACGTTGCATATCTGCACGATGTTAATCTGTACGTTGCATATCTGTACGATGTTTATTTGTACAATGTTTATCTGTGCGATTTTTATCTGTACGATGCATAAAAGTACGATGTTTATCTGTACGATGCATATCTTTACGTTGCATATCTTTACGTTGCATATCTGTATGATGTTTATCTGTATGATGTTTATCTGTACGATGTTTATCTGTACGATTTTTATCCGTACGATATTTATCTGTACGATGTTTATCAAAATACTCCGTTTACATAGGAGCATCTATTGCCGAACGTAGAATCGACTGATTCATGTCACCATTGTAGCTCAAGGGCATTAATATCTATGTTTGCTATTAGGTATATTTAACAAAGACATTGAATAGTTTTAATGTGTTTTAATGATTACAGAGCAGATGGGTTGAGTCTCGCAGTCTGCAGATCATCTAAATGTTGCTGATGTCGAAATCGAAATGATGATGAAATCGAGCCTCATCATTTTTAGTTCATTTTGTAAGAAATGAAGTGTAAGTAAGTGTTATGTTATCAGATTCAGCTAGACGGTCGGTAGTTAGAATGTGGATTAATTAAGATAAACCAGGTTAATATAGGTAACGTTACAGAAGACTGAAACCAATCTGGACTTGATATAGAGTTCAGCTTACTGTCTAGTGTGTCTGTTTTCATTATCAAAATATCTCACTAGACTATCAAGATGAGTTTGGAAACATAAAAGTTCTTTTCAAATTATGAATCGTTATTTATGAATATGGCAGTAATATTTCCTATTCATGGGCACGAAGTCTCTATGGAATATGAAGATGTATTACCTACGGTGGCAATCATATCGGGGTTCATATTTTTCATACGATGCCCTAGGGCAAAATATCACTTTGTCAGGGTGACGTGACGTCATAAACAATGCTATGACGTCACGTTTCGTCTTTGACGTTGCGTTCTAAATGCGCGACGGCGGGTCGCCAGCCTATGATTGAAAGTAGATTTTAGCGTGTTTTCATTAATTTCACGACTTCGGTAATAAACAGAATATTTTATTCCTGTCTATGCCATACTATGTTTACGACACTCGTGCCTGAATATCGGTATATCCCTCGCTCTCGCTCGGGAAATACTAATATTAAGGCACTCATGTCGTAAACATAGTATGACATAGACACTCATATAATATCCTATATGTATTGAGGTAGATCTTACTATGGTCTGCCTGACCGGTAGTCCCTCTTATTCCTAAATCACTTTGAAAATACACGCATCGTGTAAGTAATAGACTTCTCAGGTGTAGTAAATTCTCGCGGATGTCAACCACAAGTCTCCTCGAATCACCCATCCTGCTTGAAGTTGGTATACAACCCTCCAGCTAATTCTCTCGCTGTTACTGGCAGGTTCTTCATGTTGATATACAACCCTCCAGCTAGTTCTCTCGCTGTTACTGGCAGGTTCTTTATGTTGATATACAACTTTCCAGCTAATTCTCTCGCTGTTACTGGCAGGTTCTTTATAGTGATATACAACCCTCCAGCTAATTCTCTCGCTGTTACTGGCAGGTTCTTTATGTTGATATACAACCCGCCAGCTAATTCTCTCGCTGTTACTGGCAGGTTCTTTCTATTGATATACAACTCTCCAGCTAATTCTCTCGCTGTTACTGGCAGGTTCTTTCTATTGATATACAACTCTCCAGCTAATTCTCTCGCTGTTACTGGCAGGTTCTTTATGTTGATATACAACCCGCCAGCTAATTCTCTCACTGTTACTGGCAGGTTCTTTCTATTGATATACAACTCTCCAGCTTATTCTCTCGCTGTTACTGGCAGGTTCTTTATGTTGATATACAACCCGCCAGCTAATTCTCTCGCTGTTACCGGCAGGTTCTTTATGTTGATATACAACTCTCCAGCTAATTCTCTCGCTGTTACTGGCAGGTTCTTTATGTTGATATACAACCCGCCAGCTAATTCTCTCACTGTTACTGGCAGGTTCTTTATGTTGATATACAACTCTCCAGCTAATTCTCTCACTGTTACTGGCAGGTTCTTTATGTTGATATACAACCCTCCAGCTAATTCTCTCGCTGTTACTGGCAGGTTCTTTATGTTGATATACAACCCTCCAGCTAATTCTCTCACTGTTACTGGCAGGTTCTTTCTATTGATATACAACTCTCCAGCTTATTCTCTCGCTGTTACTGGCAGGTTCTTTATGTTGATATACAACCCGCCAGCTAATTCTCTCACTGTTACTGGCAGGTTCTTTATGTTGATATACAACTCTCCAGCTAATTCTCTCACTGTTACTGGCAGGTTCTTTATGTTGATATACAACTCTCCAGCTAATTCTCTCACTGTTACTGGCAGGTTCTTTATGTTGATATACAACCCTCCAGCTAATTCTCTCGCTGTTACTGGCAGGTTCTTTATGTTGATATACAACCCTCCAGCTAATTCTCTCGCTGTTACTGGCAGGTTCTTTATGTTGATATACAACCCGCCAGCTAATTCTCTCGCTGTTACTGGCAGGTTCTTTATGTTGATATACAACCCGCCAGCTAATTCTCTCACTGTTACTGGCAGGTTCTTTATGTTGATATACAACTCTCCAGCTAATTCTCTCACTGTTACTGGCAGGTTCTTTATGTTGATATACAACTCTCCAGCTAATTCTCTCACTGTTACTGGCAGGTTCTTTATGTTGATATACAACCCTCCAGCTAATTCTCTCGCTGTTACTGGCAGGTTCTTTATGTTGATATACAACCCTCCAGCTAATTCTCTCACTGTTACTGGCAGGTTCTTTATGTTGATATACAACTCTCCAGCTAATTCTCTCACTGTTACTGGCAGGTTCTTTCTATTGATATACAACCCTCCAGCTAATTCTCTCGCTGTTACTGGCAGGTTCTTTATGTTGATATACAACCCTCCAGCTAATTCTCTCACTGTTACTGGCAGGTTCTTTATGTTGATATACAACCCGCCAGCTAATTCTCTCACTGTTACTGGCAGGTTCTTTATGTTGATATACAACCCTCCAGCTAATTCTCTCGCTGTTACTGGCAGGTTCTTTATGTTGATATACAACCCTCCAGCTAATTCTCTCACTGTTACTGGCAGGTTCTTTATGTTGATATACAACTCTCCAGCTAATTCTCTCGCTGTTACTGGCAGGTTCTTTATGTTGATATACAACCCGCCAGCTAATTCTCTCGCTGTTAATGGCAGGTTCTTTATGTTGATATACAACCCGCCAGCTAATTCTCTCACTGTTACTGGCAGGTTCTTTATGTTGATATACAACTCTCCAGCTAATTCTCTCGCTGTTACTGGCAGGTTCTTTATGTTGATATACAACCCGCCAGCTAATTCTCTCGCTGTTACTGGCAGGTTCTTTATGTTGATATACAACTCTCCAGCTAATTCTCTCGCTGTTACTGGCAGGTTCTTTATGTTGATATACAACCCGCCAGCTAATTCTCTCGCTGTTACTGGCAGGTTCTTTATGTTGATATACAACTCTCCAGCTAATTCTCTCGCTGTTACTGGCAGGTTCTTTATGTTGATATACAACCCTCCAGCTAATTCTCTCGCTGTTAATGGCAGGTTCTTCCTGTTTCGCTATGTTGATGCAAATATGGGGAATCACAGGTGACGAAGTCATATCAACTTCCTTATTGAAAATTTGCATCAAATACATAATATAAGCATTTTGAAAATATAAAACTCACGATTTTTCTCCACTCTAAGAAACAGACCCATAAACAAATTCTCTACGTTTTCACATCATAGCCATGTGTAAGTTGTCCAAATTTTGGGACAGATATGCAAGCTGCGTCACAGCGAAAACAAACAAACCATTGTATGTTGTTTTCAAACCCTCTAAAATAACTTTACTTCAAAACTGAAGATTTTCAACTTGGGTTTCTGGTTGACAAATGTGAGTTAATTTTCTGATCCTTTATGAAAACCGCTTTACAGCACGGGCACACTAGACTTTCAAACTAATGGTATTGTTCGTGTACCAGAATCTATCAAAATCAAATTCAAATCAGTGTCTATAGCTAAATCAATTAAAGATAGTGGATTGAGAGAACAATAGGATGAAATCACTGGTGTAATGTAATCAAGCTCACACTACTTTTGATATTTCACAAACAAGGAACCCCCATCGTCTATTGAAATGTATTTAACGAGTTAATTTGAAACTGAAATATCATGTAACTTTGGTAAAAATGCCAAAGTACCAAAGAATCAGTATCGTCTGAAGACATGTTAGCCTGATCTTTATCCCCCATTAGAATCCAGTATGCATTTACATCTTCACTTAAATCAATTAAATCTTAATCCAAATGTCTACCAAAGTACTTATAAGTTGAGACTTGTTTTTCAATATAAATCCATCGGCGCCGTGATTCCGATAGCAAATCTCATATTCCGGTTACTTTGGGGCTGTGTATAGAGCGAATTACTTGATAATGTCACAGTGTGACAGGATATTACAGTTACATATATACCTACTTCATACTTCTTCCAACAAAGGCAATCTAATCATATATATCGTGTCCAGGGACAGGGGGTCTGTTCTCAAAGCAGCGCTTACTAAGGTTAACCGTAACCTATTTCACTGAAGATATTGGTCAACTCAATACTGTGCTGAGCGGCTCGTGATAGGCGGCCAGAGACTTAGTTGGCGGAATAAGTGTGATATTTTCTATTTCGATAATGTTTTGTAAACGTAAGTATTACCCATATGGTTGAAATATCACGTTTGCCTAGCAGCCATTGTTTGACCGTGAGTTCTCGTAATTCGTCGTCTGTGACGTCATAAAACGATTGAAGAGAAGTTGGCAATTACCTCACCAATTTTACGGGAATCCAATGGAAAAGAATGGGTAATAAAGACATTATTAAACTCGGAAGGGTGTCATATTACTTTTATGAAACTTGTGCAAATTTACGTATAACCCTCGCTCTCGCTCGGGCAATACAGAAATCCCCAAAATTTCGTAAAAGTCATATGACACACTTCCTCGGGTAATAATCTCTATTCATGTAATAATCATGTTTCAATAAATAAAAAAGTTCGATATGACGGCACCTTTTTATTGACATATATGTTGATTAGAATAGTTTGTACTGGACATGGAACGTGGTCAAGGTCATTAAATCATTCTGATTTGTGGACACAATTTGAACTATGAGGCTATAAAAGGAACCTCCCAATATAGAACAAGTTCATTTTTTCTGAAATATCAACTTTTTAATATTATCTTTGGATTGTCTCTGGCACAAGTGGCAAATAAGGGTAAGATTAGGTTGGATTAAAAGTCTGAGACAACACAGTGCAATCACCTGTACATATTTCTACTTTCTTTATATATTTACAATGACGAACATTCGTCCACTACATACATTCATATACATCACCAAACTTTAATATTTAACGAACTAATACAATATACATTAAACAGTATAATATATTGTTACAGATTGCCCATATATAATGACATTTACTGGTATATATTATTGATAATACACACAGAAAAGGTTGATTAATGCAATGCTGGAATAACATGAAGCCTTGGTATAATAGGGGACGGCAGCCATTATTGTTGGAGTAAATTCCGAGGCGGTTGGTGTATATAAAAGGAAAGTGCTGATCGGTTCTATAGATCACCCATAGACTTTCCTGTGATTGGTTGTCATATCTGGAGTGAATCATAATCATGTCATAAACATTGTTCAATAAGTCAGAAAGTTGGGTTTTATGGCAGCGCTTTATCAACTGATACAAGGAAATGAATAGTGAGTACTGGCATAAAACGCTTTCAAGGCAATAAGTATATGTAGGTATTTTACTTCTTAAAGGGTCATTGAAGAAAATAATCCAAATTTTGTACATTTACATGATGCTACAAAAGTCCAATGCTGCTCAAATATCAGAAGATCAAAGATAAAGTCACGGTCAGAAGGCTGCTGCATAATTTTGATATCAATGCAAGTGATTATATTCATATTCGAAATGCTTGGTTTAGGCATTCTTTATCAGTTACAAATGTCACGTTTGCCTGCTGGGTGATAATGAATAATGAATAATGAATAATGAATAATGAATAATGAATAATGAATAATGAATAATGTCACAAAGGTTTGCATAACCAGTCTTCTGATACATATTTCGTGCATGTATATTTCAAGAGGTGTATTTCGCATTTACGTCTTGGAACATATCCTAATTTAAAAGATGTGTTTAACGATAGATCCCGTTATATCCCGCTATAACCCGCTATATCCCGCTATATCCCGCTATATCCCGCTATACCCCGCTATACCCCGCTACATCCCGCTATATCCCGGACGCGCGTCAATCTGGGTGCATTGTCCATTTTTTGATAAGAAATCACTACTTTTACCTTAATATCGTCACTATACCAAGTCGAAAATCATCAAAATGACAATTATACCCCGCATTACAGCGTAACAGGGAACATATAGCGTTCATATTGTCCGTCCGTCATTCTGGCTAAATTTTGTGCCGAGCATATCTTCCAAACTTTACGTGCGATCCCCACCAAACTTGCTACACATGTCAACCGTGAGCCCTAGATGTGCCTTATGAGGGTTAATACTTTTTGTGAATTGATTTTTTGCTGTTTCCATGGAAACATGACATAAACAGTGACTTAAAGGATAGATGTAATGACATATAGTCACATTCGGATTCATTAAAATGGGATGTCAATTTGACAATTGTTCGATTTTAAATTTCTGAAATCAGCACATAAATAACTAATATACGGCTTTTTAAAAACCCGCCTAATTAAGCCCCGACGACCAGAATGAAAACATGCGGGGGTGTGGTCCCTGAAGCGATAACTCTTGTGACGTCACTGGAGTAATTTAATTTTCGCCGATAGTCATAATTCAACGTAATTTCGCAACAGTTTTATTATTTTAATTTCACAAACAGACCTTCGATAAAAAAAGGTTTCCATATATCGAATGTTTAGATGTCCAACTAGGTTATAACGCAGATTACAATTACATAATTATTGTATAAACATGTGTTTTTTGGCGATTTAACACACCTCATAACTTCATCTGGCGGTAGTGATAATCATCATTAATTGATTAATGAGGCGCAACGGACGCCAGCTGTCTGGTGGGTCAAATACCACCCTCGTCTGTGGATAATCACAGTCAGGGCATATGTCAATACATCTTTCTTCTAAAATAAATAAAAACTAAGATTTGAAGCGTCAATACTTAGGTATTCAAGACTTCTGCTTGATCTTGAACTCCATGTTGGACTCTCGATTATTTCATCAGTTTCTCTGCTTTAAAATGAGCTATCAAACAGGCCTCTATCTTCAGTAGTTTTTTTACAAAAAATCTCCAAAGAAAAAAACCCACATGATTAAGAAATGGTCAATATTTTCAAACTAAGGTGTAACAAATAAAGTGTTATGCTTGAATGTCCACTCAAGTAGACTGCATACATCATTGATACGTAATGTTCTTCCATGAAATTAAATTACAGGATATTTAATAAAATACTAAAAGAATTCATACTTTCGGCCCCCTAGACGACGTTTGCGATGTTTGGAGCTTAACTATCAACTTTAAAAAATGAAAGGGTGTGTTATGAGAATGTATTTTTCCATATGTAACATTTAATAGCTAAGTATTATTATTTTTGGGTCACAAAAGTTTAGTTGTAAGGGTCTAAAAATAGTCAGTTGCTTATAGTTGCCTCCCCTCCGCTCTCGTCACTTCCGGAAGTTTAAAGAAGTCTATGGAAGTTTAAAGAAGTTTAAAGAAGGTTCTAGAACTTGTTGGAAATGTGATGTTAACAACTGTGTATATGTATAAATGTAGAGGTCTAGAGAAGCTTCTCGTGCATTCTAGATGTAGTAATGACTATTCAAGACCTGTTTTTAGAGAAGGACTGACATTGCCATCCTTTTTCACTTTGGTTATACCATATAGGACTCTGCCATCACTTCTATTTACTGCCTCTCCACGATCATTCTACATTCAAGATAAGGACTTCTGTGCTGTGTGGTTACTTTTGATTGACATTGATCACTCTGTTATAATATGTTAGACCCCCATGCTTATACTAGTATATTAAGTAGAAGATTTTTGAAGAAGCCTACCCTCAAAATTGCGAAAATCCACAAAATGTTCAGTTTTTGCGAAATAGCAAATATTCTAATCTTATCGATGGGGAATGTTGCTGCCCACATTTTGGTGATTGTTTTGTGAATTTATCGTGAATAGTTTTCGAGCTTTTAAGGTTTGAAGTTTCAACGTCAAGGGGAGATAACTCAGGAAAGAAGTCGACAATAAAAAATCGGCCAAAGTACAGAGCTAGCTCCTGTTACACACTATCAATCCTGAAAATTTCATGCAAATCGGTCGAGCATTTACTGCTGAACTTGTCGGACAACATCGGTATGAATAATAATAATGTTGATAAAAACAATACTTCTTAAGACATTCGTCTTGAATACCTAAATATTAATAATTTTGTCGATAGATAATAACAAGTTAAACCTTCTGACTTGAGCACCGCTCACTTGTGGAGCATAAGCAGTTTCAAACTAAATATAGGTCCCGGTTATCTCCCCTTTTGGTACTTAATAAACATTTCAAAGTAACTGGACACCAGCTGATGGTTCGCGGAGACGTTATAAGATCATTCATCAGTTAACTGATACTGCCCCTCTTTATGAATCAGGTATCGTTTATTTATATTATGTATATTAAACTATGATGCATTTGTAAGTCACAAATTGCCAAGAATCAAATAACTGATTAAAAGGTATTACGAGAGGATAAATATGCAATCTAACTCTACCCTGAGGGCATGTCTCCATCGTATCAGTAGGTCGTGTCAAGTCCTGCTCGCATACTCTACCTGTATTGTACTCACCAATTGGTGCTTCCGTTTCTTTTCTATTTCCTATCAGAGTTCCTGTTATATATTTTTCAACGTGAACGCAAGGGAGGTTGGCCATTTTGTGGCTATTTTACGAGATTCAAACAGAATATAATGGGTAATAAAGTCATTATTACACTCTCAAGTGTGCCATAAAGCCTAAAAAATTCAAACTCGTTTCGTAAAAGGCATGTTACACACTTCCTCCGGCTAATCTCTGTATATTAGTATTGAGTTTCAAGTTGTGTTTAAATAACTTGGTGGTTTTAATTGATCCTTACCACAAATGGGGAAAATAAAGTATGGCTTGTCAATATAATATGTTTATCTTTTACGATATTAATAAAGGGATGGAAGTGAACAGCTTGTTTGTAATATATATTAAATCAATACATTCAATGTAACGCAGAACGGAGATTTCGATAGGATCAGAGCCCCAGGAAGCCGCCACTGATGAGCGCCATGTTGCGGCAATGTATATACCTCTAGGGTCTTTCTATGATGCAGTAGATAGTATCTCAATCCACAAAATGTTGCAAAACGATATGTCTGTATATTTACAATTGCAATTACAAATCTGTAAATGGTTTATACATCATACAGCTGCTTATTAAAGCTTGGTTCATCTACTGGTATATCTTAAAGAAAATATTCAATTGGGTCTGGCTTTGATATATCATGGAAATTCAGAACAGAAACCGATCCACGCTTTTTATTATCTTCGTTTGAGATTAATGTATATGCTATTAAAATTGTGATAGTGATGTGTAGTAGTTGTTGCAGTAGTGATGATAGTAGTAGTGATGGAAGTAGTAGTAGTGATGATAGAAGTAGTGATGGTAGTAGTAGTGATGGTAGTAGTAGTAGTAGTAGTGATGGTAGTAGTAGTAGTGATGGAAGTAGTAGTGATGGAAGTGGTAGTAGTGATGGTAGTAGTAGAAGTGATGGTAGTAGTAGTAGTGATGGAAGTAGTAGTGATGAAAGTAGCAGTAGTGATGGTAGTAGTAGTAGTGATGGTAGTAGTAGTAGTAGTGATGGAAGTAGTAGTGATGGTAGTAGTAGTGATGAAAGTAGCAGTAGTGATGGTAGTAGTAGTAGTGATGGTAGTAGTAGTAGTGATGGAAGTAGTAGTGATGGAAGTAGTAGTGATGAAAGTAGCAGTAGTGATGGTAGTAGTAGTAGTGATGGTAGTAGTAGTAGTGATGGAAGTAGTAGTGATGGTAGTAGTAGTGATGAAAGTAGCAGTAGTGATGGTAGTAGTAGTAGTGATGGTAGTAGTAGTAGTGATGGAAGTAGTAGTGATGGTAGTAGTAGTGATGAAAGTAGCAGTAGTGATGGTAGTAGTAGTAGAGATGGAAGTAGTAGTGATGGAAGTAGCAGTAGTGATGGTAGTAGTAGTGATGAAAGTAGCAGTAGTGATGGTAGTAGTAGTAGTGATGGTAGTAGTAGTAGTGCTGGAAGTAGTAGTGATGGTAGTAGTAGTGATGAAAGTAGCAGTAGTGATGGTAGTAGTAGTAGTGATGGTAGTGGTAGTAGTGATGGAAGTAGTAGTGATGAAAGTAGCAGTAGTGATGGTAGTAGTAGTAGTGATGGTAGTAGTAGTAGTGATGGAGGTAGTAGTGATGGTAGCAGTAGTGATGAAAGTAGCAGTAGTGATGGTAGTAGTAGTAGTGATGGTAGTAGTAGTAGTGATGGAAGTGGTAGTAGTGATGGTAGTAGTAGTGATGAAAGTAGCAGTAGTGATGGTAGTAGTAGTAGAGATGGAAGTAGTAGTGATGGAAGTAGCAGTAGTGATGGTAGTAGTAGTGATGAAAGTAGCAGTAGTGATGGTAGTAGTAGTAGAGATGGAAGTAGTAGTGATGGAAGTGGTAGTAGTGATGGTAGTAGTAGTGATGAAAGTAGCAGTAGTGATGGTAGTAGTAGTAGAGATGGAAGTAGTAGTAGTGATGGTAGTAGTAGTAGTGATGGTAGTAGTAGTTGAGATGGAAGTAGTAGTGATGGAAGTAGTAGTAGTGATGGTAGTAGTAGTAGTGATGGTAGTAGTAGTATTGTTGGAAGTAGTAGTGAGGGTAGTAGTAGTAGAGATGGAAGTAGTAGTGATGGAAGTAGTAGTAGTGATGGAAGTAGTAGTGATGGAAGTATCAGTGGTGATGGTAGTAGTTGTAGAGATGGAAGTAGTAGTGATGGAAGTAGCAGTAGTGATGGTAGTAGTAGTAGTGATGGTAGTAGTAGTAGTGAAGGAAGTGGTAGTAGTGATGGTAGTAGTAGTGATGAAAGTAGCAGTAGTGATGGTAGTAGTAGTAGAGATGGAAGTAGTAGTGATGGAAGTAGCAGTAGTGATGGTAGTAGTAGTGATGAAAGTAGCAGTAGTGATGGTAGTAGTAGTAGAGATGGAAGTAGTAGTGATGGAAGTGGTAGTAGTGATGGTAGTAGTAGTGATGAAAGTAGCAGTAGTGATGGTAGTAGTAGTAGAGATGGAAGTAGTAGTAGTGATGGTAGTAGTAGTAGTGATGGTAGTAGTAGTAGAGATGGAAGTAGTAGTGATGGAAGTAGTAGTAGTGATGGTAGTAGTAGTAGTGATGGTAGTAGTAGTATTGTTGGAAGTAGTAGTGAGGGTAGTAGTAGTAGAGATGGAAGTAGTAGTGATGGAAGTAGTAGTAGTGATGGAAGTAGTAGTGATGGAAGTATCAGTGGTGATGGTAGTAGTTGTAGAGATGGAAGTAGTAGTGATGGAAGTAGCAGTAGTGATGGTAGTAGTAGTAGTGATGGTAGTAGTAGTATTGATGGAAGTAGTAGAAGTGATGGTCGTAGTAGTAGAGATGGTAGTAGTAGTGATGGTAGTAGTAGTAGAGATGGTAGTAGTAGTGATGGTAGTAGTAGTAGAGATGGTAGTAGTAGTGATGGAAGTAGTAGTAGTGATGGTAGTAGTAGAAGTGATGGAAGTAGCAGTGATGAAAGTAGCAGTAGTGATGGTAGTAGTAGTAGAGATGGAAGTAGTAGTGATGGAAGTAGCAGTAGTGATGGTAGTAGTAGTAGTGATGGTAGTAGTAGTATTGATGGAAGTAGTAGAAGTGATGGTAGTAGTAGTAGAGATGGTAGTAGTAGTGATGGTAGTAGTAGTAGAGATGGTAGTAGTAGTGATGGTAGTAGTAGTAGAGATGGTAGTAGTAGTGATGGAAGTAGCAGTAGTGATGGTAGTAGTAGTAGTAGTGATGGTAGTAGAAGTATTGATGGAAGTAGTAGAAGTGATGGTAGTAGTAATAGAGATGGTAGTAGTAGTGATGGTAGTAGTAGTAGAGATGGTAGTAGTAGTAGAGATGGAAGTAGTAGTGATGGTAGTAGTAGTGATGGAAGTAGCAGTAGTGATGGTAGAAGTAGTGATGAAAGTAGCAGTAGTGATGGTAGTAGTAGTAGAGATGGAAGTAGTAGTGATGGAAGTGGTAGTAGTGATGGTAGTAGTAGTGATGAAAGTAGCAGTAGTGATGGTAGTAGTAGTAGAGATGGAAGTAGTAGTGATGGAAGTAGTAGTAGTGATGGAAGTAGTAGTGATGGAAGTAGCAGTAGTGATGGTAGTAGTAGTGATGGAAGTAGCAGTAGTGATGGAAGTAGTAGTAGTGATGGTAGTAGTAGTAGTGATGGAAGTAGCAGTGATGAAAGTAGCAGTAGTGATGGTAGTAGTAGTAGAGATGGAAGTAGTAGTGATGGAAGTAGTAGAGATGGAAGTAGTAGTGATGGAAGTAGCAGTAGTGATGGTAGTAGTAGTAGTGATGGTAGTAGTAGTATTGATGGAAGTAGTAGAAGTGATGGTAGTAGTAGTAGAGATGGTAGTAGTAGTGATGGTAGTAGTAGTAGAGATGGTAGTAGTAGTGATGGTAGTAGTAGTAGAGATGGTAGTAGTAGTGATGGTAGTAGTAGTAGAGATGGAAGTAGTAGTGATGGAAGTAGTAGTAGAGATGGAAGTAGTAGTGATGGAAGTAGTAGAGATGGAAGTAGTAGTGATGGAAGTAGCAGTAGTGATGGTAGTAGTAGTAGTGATGGTAGTAGTAGTATTGATGGAAGTAGTAGAAGTGATGGTAGTAGTAGTAGAGATGGTAGTAGTAGTGATGGTAGTAGTAGTAGAGATGGTAGTAGTAGTGATGGTAGTAGTAGTAGAGATGGTAGTAGTAGTGATGGAAGTAGCAGTAGTGATGGAAGTAGTAGTAGTGATGGTAGTAGTAGTAGTGATGGAAGTAGCAGTGATGAAAGTAGCAGTAGTGATGGTAGTAGTAGTAGAGATGGAAGTAGTAGTGATGGAAGTAGCAGTAGTGATGGTAGTAGTAGTAGTGATGGTAGTAGTAGTATTGATGGAAGTAGTAGAAGTGATGGTAGTAGTAGTAGAGATGGTAGTAGTAATGATGGGAGTAGTAGTAGAGATGGTAGTAGTAGTGATGGTAGTAGTAGTAGAGATGGTAGTAGTAGTGATGGAAGTAGCAGTAGTGATGGTAGCAGTAGTAGTGATGGTAGTAGTAGTAGTGATGGTAGTAGTAGTATTGATGGAAGTAGTAGAAGTGATGGTAGTAGTAGTAGAGTTGGTAGTAGTAGTGATGGTAGTAGTAGTAGAGATGGTAGTAGTAGTGATGGTAGTAGTAGTAGAGATGGAAGTAGTAGTGATGGAAGTAGCAGTAGTGATGGTAGTAGTAGTAGTGATGGTAGTAGTAGTATTGATGGAAGTAGTAGAAGTGATGGTAGTAGTAGTAGAGATGGTAGTAGTAGTGATGGTAGCAGTAGTAGAGATGGTAGTAGTAGTGATGGTAGTAGTAGTAGAGATGGTAGTAGTAGTGATGGAAGTAGTAGAAGTGATGGTAGTAGTAGTAGTGATGGAAGTAGTAGTGATGAAAGTAGCAGTAGTGATGGTAGTAGTAGTAGAGATGGAAGTAGTAGTGATGGAAGTAGCAGTAGTGATGGTAGTAGTAGTGATGAAAGTAGTAGTGATGGTAGTAGGAGTAGTGATGGTAGTAGTAGTATTGATGGAAGTAGTAGAAGTGATGGTAGTAGTAGTAAAGATAGTAGTAGTAGTGATGGTAGTAGTAGTAGAGATGGTAGTAGTAGTGATGGTAGTAGTAGTAGAGATGGTAGTAGTAGTGATGGAAGTAGTAGTAGTGATGGTAGTAGTAGTAGAGATGGTAGTAGTAGTGATGGTAGTAGTAGAGATGGTAGTAGTAGTGATGGAAGTAGTAGTAGTGATGGAAGTAGTAGTGATGGAAGTAGCAGTAGTGATGGTAGTAGTAGAGATGGTAGTAGTAGTGATGGAAGTAGTAGTAGTGATGGAAGTAGTAGAGATGGAAGTAGCAGTAGTGATGGTAGTAGTAGAGATGGTAGTAGTAGTGATGGAAGTAGTAGTAGTGATGGTAGCGGTAGTAGTGATGGAAGTAGTAGTAGTGATGGAAGTAGTAGTAGTGATGGAAGTAGCAGTAGTGATGGAAGTAGTAGTAGTGATGGAAGTAGTAGTAGTGATGGAAGTAGTAGTGATGGAAGTAGCAGTAGTGATGGTAGTAGTAGTAGAGATGGTAGTAGTAGTGATGGTAGTAGTAGTAGTGATGGTAGTAGTAGTAGTGATGGTAGTAGTAGTATTGATGGAAGTAGTAGAAGTGATGGTAGTAGTAGTAGAGATGGTAGTAGTAGTGATGGTAGTAGTAGTAGTAGAGATGGTAGTAGTAGTGATGGAAGTAGTAGTAGTGATGGTAGTAGTAGTAGTGATGGAAGTAGCAGTTGTGATGGTAGTAGTAGTGATGAAGTAGTAGTGATGGTACTAGTAGTAGTGATGGTAGTAGTAGAAATAGAAGTAGTAGTGATGGAAGTAGTAGTAGTGATGGAAGTAGTAGTGATGGAAGTAGTAGTAGTGATGGTAGTAGTAGTAGTGATGGAAGTAGCAGTAGTGATGGTAGTAGTAGTAGTGATGGAAGTAGTAGTAGTGATGGAAGTAGTAGTGATGAAAGTAGCAGTAGTGATGGTAGTAGTAGAGATGGTAGTAGTAGTGATGGAAGTAGTAGTAGTGATGGAAGTAGTAGTGATGGAAGTAGCAGTAGTGAAGGTAGTAGTAGTAGAGATGGTAGTAGAAGTGATGATAGTAGTAGTAGTGTTGGTAGTAGTAGTAGTGATGGTAGTAGTAGTATTGATGGAAGTAGTAGAAGTGATGGTAGTAGTAGTAGAGATGGTAGTAGTAGTGATGGTAGTAGTAGTAGAGATGGTAGTAGTAGTGATGGAAGTAGTAGTAGTGATGGTAGTAGTAGTAGTGATGGAAGTAGCAGTAGTGATGGTAGTAGTAGTGATGAAGTAGTAGTGATGGTACTAGTAGTAGTGATGGTAGTAGTAGAAATAGAAGTAGTAGTGATGGTAGTAGTAGAAGTGATGGTAGTAGTAGTGATGGCAGTAGTAGTGATGGTAGTAGTAGTGATGGTAGTAGTAGTAGTAGTGATGGTAGTAGTAGTAGTAATGGTAGTAGTAGTAGTGATGGAAGTAGCAGTAGTGATGGTAGTAGTAGTGATGAAGTAGTAGTGATGGTACTAGTAGTAGTGATGGTAGTAGTAGAAATAGAAGTAGTAGTGATGGTAGTAGTAGAAGTGATGGTAGTAGTAGTGATGGCAGTAGTAGTGATGGTAGTAGTATTGATGGAAGTAGTAGAAGTGATGGTAGTAGTAGTAGAGATGGTAGTAGTAGTGATGGTAGTAGTAGTAGAGATGGTAGTAGTAGTGATGGTAGTAGTAGTAGAGATGGTAGTAGTAGTGATGGAAGTAGCAGTAGTGATGGAAGTAGTAGTAGTGATGGTAGTAGTAGTAGTGATGGAAGTAGCAGTGATGAAAGTAGCAGTAGTGATGGTAGTAGTAGTAGAGATGGAAGTAGTAGTGATGGAAGTAGCAGTAGTGATGGTAGTAGTAGTAGTGATGGTAGTAGTAGTATTGATGGAAGTAGTAGAAGTGATGGTAGTAGTAGTAGAGATGGTAGTAGTAATGATGGGAGTAGTAGTAGAGATGGTAGTAGTAGTGATGGTAGTAGTAGTAGAGATGGTAGTAGTAGTGATGGAAGTAGCAGTAGTGATGGTAGCAGTAGTAGTGATGGTAGTAGTAGTAGTGATGGTAGTAGTAGTATTGATGGAAGTAGTAGAAGTGATGGTAGTAGTAGTAGAGTTGGTAGTAGTAGTGATGGTAGTAGTAGTAGAGATGGTAGTAGTAGTGATGGTAGTAGTAGTAGAGATGGAAGTAGTAGTGATGGAAGTAGCAGTAGTGATGGTAGTAGTAGTAGTGATGGTAGTAGTAGTATTGATGGAAGTAGTAGAAGTGATGGTAGTAGTAGTAGAGATGGTAGTAGTAGTGATGGTAGCAGTAGTAGAGATGGTAGTAGTAGTGATGGTAGTAGTAGTAGAGATGGTAGTAGTAGTGATGGAAGTAGTAGAAGTGATGGTAGTAGTAGTAGTGATGGAAGTAGTAGTGATGAAAGTAGCAGTAGTGATGGTAGTAGTAGTAGAGATGGAAGTAGTAGTGATGGAAGTAGCAGTAGTGATGGTAGTAGTAGTGATGAAAGTAGTAGTGATGGTAGTAGGAGTAGTGATGGTAGTAGTAGTATTGATGGAAGTAGTAGAAGTGATGGTAGTAGTAGTAAAGATAGTAGTAGTAGTGATGGTAGTAGTAGTAGAGATGGTAGTAGTAGTGATGGTAGTAGTAGTAGAGATGGTAGTAGTAGTGATGGAAGTAGTAGTAGTGATGGTAGTAGTAGTAGAGATGGTAGTAGTAGTGATGGTAGTAGTAGAGATGGTAGTAGTAGTGATGGAAGTAGTAATAGTGATGGAAGTAGTAGTGATGGAAGTAGCAGTAGTGATGGTAGTAGTAGAGATGGTAGTAGTAGTGATGGAAGTAGTAGTAGTGATGGAAGTAGTAGAGATGGAAGTAGCAGTAGTGATGGTAGTAGTAGAGATGGTAGTAGTAGTGATGGAAGTAGTAGTAGTGATGGTAGCGGTAGTAGTGATGGAAGTAGTAGTAGTGATGGAAGTAGTAGTAGTGATGGAAGTAGCAGTAGTGATGGAAGTAGTAGTAGTGATGGAAGTAGTAGTAGTGATGGAAGTAGTAGTGATGGAATTAGCAGTAGTGATGGTAGTAGTAGTAGAGATGGTAGTAGTAGTGATGGTAGTAGTAGTAGTGATGGTAGTAGTAGTAGTGATGGTAGTAGTAGTATTGATGGAAGTAGTAGAAGTGATGGTAGTAGTAGTAGAGATGGTAGTAGTAGTGATGGTAGTAGTAGTAGTAGAGATGGTAGTAGTAGTGATGGAAGTAGTAGTAGTGATGGTAGTAGTAGTAGTGATGGAAGTAGCAGTTGTGATGGTAGTAGTAGTGATGAAGTAGTAGTGATGGTACTAGTAGTAGTGATGGTAGTAGTAGAAATAGAAGTAGTAGTGATGGAAGTAGTAGTAGTGATGGAAGTAGTAGTGATGGAAGTAGTAGTAGTGATGGTAGTAGTAGTAGTGATGGAAGTAGCAGTAGTGATGGTAGTAGTAGTAGTGATGGAAGTAGTAGTAGTGATGGAAGTAGTAGTGATGAAAGTAGCAGTAGTGATGGTAGTAGTAGAGATGGTAGTAGTAGTGATGGAAGTAGTAGTAGTGATGGAAGTAGTAGTGATGGAAGTAGCAGTAGTGAAGGTAGTAGTAGTAGAGATGGTAGTAGAAGTGATGATAGTAGTAGTAGTGTTGGTAGTAGTAGTAGTGATGGTAGTAGTAGTATTGATGGAAGTAGTAGAAGTGATGGTAGTAGTAGTAGAGATGGTAGTAGTAGTGATGGTAGTAGTAGTAGAGATGGTAGTAGTAGTGATGGAAGTAGTAGTAGTGATGGTAGTAGTAGTAGTGATGGAAGTAGCAGTAGTGATGGTAGTAGTAGTGATGAAGTAGTAGTGATGGTACTAGTAGTAGTGATGGTAGTAGTAGAAATAGAAGTAGTAGTGATGGTAGTAGTAGAAGTGATGGTAGTAGTAGTGATGGCAGTAGTAGTGATGGTAGTAGTAGTGATGGTAGTAGTAGTAGTAGTGATGGTAGTAGTAGTAGTAATGGTAGTAGTAGTAGTGATGGAAGTAGCAGTAGTGATGGTAGTAGTAGTGATGAAGTAGTAGTGATGGTACTAGTAGTAGTGATGGTAGTAGTAGAAATAGAAGTAGTAGTGATGGTAGTAGTAGAAGTGATGGTAGTAGTAGTGATGGCAGTAGTAGTGATGGTAGTAGTAGTGATGGTAGTAGTAGTAGTGATGGTAGTAGTAGTAGTGATGGTAGTAGTAGTGATGGAAGTAGTAGTGATGGTAGTAGTAGTAGATATGGTAGTAGTAGTAGTAGTGATGGTAGTAGTAGTAGAGATGGTAGTAGTAGTGATGGAAGTAGTAGTAGTGATGGTAGTAGTAGTAGTGATGGAAGTAGTAGTAGTGATGGAAGTAGTAGTGATGGTAGTAGTAGTGATGGCAGTATTAGTAGATATGGTAGTTGTAGTCGTGATGGTAGTAGTAGTAGTGATGGAAGAAGTAGTAGTGATGGTAGTAGTACTTTTAGTAGTGATGGTAGTAGTAGTGATGGTAGTAGTAGTAGTGATGGTAGTAGTAGTAGTGATGGAAGTAGTACTTTTAGTAGTGATGGTAGTAGTAGTGATGGTAGTAGTAGTAGTGATGGAAGTAGTAGTGATGGTAGTAGTAGTAGTGATGGAAGTAGCAGTAGTGATGGTAGTAGTAGTGATGGAAGTAGTAGTAGTGATGGAAGTAGTAGTGATGGTAGTAGTAGTTGTGATGGTAGTATTAGTTGTAGTAGTGCTGGTAGTAGTAGTAGTAATAGCTATGGTAGTAGTAGTAGTAGTGATGGTAGTAGTAGTAGTAGTAATGATGATGGTCGTAGTAGTTGTGATGGCAGTAGTATTAGTGATGGTAGTAGTAGTGATGGTAGTAGTAGTAGTAAAAGTAGTAATGATGATGGTCGTAGTAGTTGTGATGGTAGTAGTAGTAGTGATAGTAGTAGTAGTAGTAGTTGTAGTGATGGTCGTAGTAGTAGTAGTGATGACAGTAGTAGTAGTAGTAGTGATGGTCGTAGTAGTAGTAGTGATGGTAGTAGTAGTAGTGATGGTCGTAGTAGTAGTAGAAGTGATGGTCGTAGTAGTAGTAATGATGAAGGTCCTAGTAGTAGTGTTGGTAGTAGTAGTGGTAGTAGTAGTAGTAATAGCAGTAGTAGTGATGGTCGTAGTAGTTGTGATGGAAGTAGTAGTAGTAGTAGTAATAGTGATGGTCGTAGTAGTAGAAGTGATGGTCGTAGTAGTAGTAATGATGAAGGTCGTAGTAGTTGTGATGGTAGTAGTAGTAATGATGGTAGTAGTAGTAGTAGTAATAGTAGTAGTAGTGATGGTCGTAGTAGTTGTGATGGTAGTAGTAACGGTGATGGAAGTAGTACTTTTAGTAGTGATGGTAGTAGTAGTGATGGCAGTAGTAGTGATGGTAGTAGTAGTAGTGATGACAGTAGTAGTTGTTATGGTAGTAGTAGTAGTAGTGGTAGTAGTAGTAGTAGTAGTGATGGTAGTAGTAGTAGTAGTGATGGTAGTAGTAGTAGTAGTAGTGATGGTCCTAGTAGTAGTGATGGCAGTAGTAGTTGTGATGGTAGTAGTAATAGTAGTGATGGTAGTAGTAGCAGTAGTAGTGATGGTAGTAGTAATAGTAGTGATGGTAGTAGTAGTAGTAGTAGTAGTAGTAGTAGGGATGGTAGTAATAGTAGTTGTGACGGTAGTAGTAGTGATCTCATTGGTAGTAGTTGTGATGGTAGTAGTAGTAGTAGTGGTAGTAATGGTCGTATTAGTGATGGTAGTAGTAGTAGTAGTGATGGTAGTAGTAGTAGTAGTAGTAGTAGTAGTAGTAGTGATGGTCGTAGTAGTAGTAATAGTGATGGTCGTAGTAGTAGTAGTGATGGTAGTAGTAGTAGTAATGATGATGGTCGTAGTAGTTGTGATGGCAGTAGTAGTAGTGATGGTAGTAGTAGTAGTGATGGTAGTAGTAGTAGTAATAGTAGTAATGATGATGGTCGTAGTAGTTGTGATGGTAGTAGTAGTAGTAGTGATAGTAGTAGTAGTGGTTGTAGTCATGGTCGTAGTCGTAGTAGTGATGGTAGTAGTAGTAGTAGTAGTGATGGTCGTAGTAGTAGTAGTGATGGTAGTAGTAGTAGTGATGGTCGTAGTAGTAGTAATAGTGATGGTTGTAGTAGTAGTAGTAATGATGATGGTCGTAGTAGTTGTGATGGTAGTGTTAGTAGTGTTGGTAGTAGCAGTGGTAGTAGTAGTAGTAGTAGTAATAGTAGTAGTAGTGATGGTCGTAGTAGTTGTGATGGAAGTAGTAGTAGTAGTAGTAGTAGTAGTAGTAGTAATAGTGATGGTCGTAGTAGTAGAAGTGATGGTCGTAGTAGTAGTAATGATGAAGGTCGTAGTAGTTGTGATGGTAGTAGTAGTAGTGATGGTAGTAGTAGTAGTAGTAATAGTAGTAGTAGTGATGGTCGGAGTAGTTGTGATGGTAGTAGTAACGCTGATGGAAGTAGTACTTTTAGTAATGATGGTAGTAGTAGTGATGGCAGTAGTAGTGATGGTAGTAGTAGTAGTAACGCTAGTAGTAGTAGTGATGGCAGTAGTAGTTATTATGGTAGTAGTAGTAGTGGTGGTAGAAATAGTAGTAGTAGTGATGGTAGTAGTAGTAGTAGTGATGGTAGTAGTAGTAGTAGTAGTAGTGATGGTCCTAGTAGTAGTGATGGCAGTAGTAGTTGTGATGGTAGTAGTAATAGTAGTGATGGTAGTAGTAGTAGTAGTAGTAGTAGTGATGGTAGTAGTAATAGTAGTGATGGTAGTAGTAGTTGTAGTAGTAGTAGTAGTAGTAGTAGTAGTAGTAGTAGTAGTAGTAGTAGTAGTAGGGATGGTAGTAATAGTAGTTGTGATGGTAGTAGTAGTGATCTCAGTAGTAGTAGTTGTGATGGTAGTAGTAGTAATAATAATAATAATAATGGTCAATTTATATAGCGCATTATCCATGCTAAATGCATGCTCTAAGCGCTGAAGGATAGCAATAGGAAAGTCAGTCTTGAGTATTAAACAGGTAGGTCTTAAGTCCGGACTTAAAGGACTCAAAAGATGGTGATTGTCGGAGATCAAGTGGCACACTGTTCCACTCTGTTGGTGCTATATGAGCAAAGAAACGCCTCCCAAAAGACACAGTTCTCACACTTGGTACTTCCAAGAGGAGCTTGTTTTCTGATCGAAGTGATCTGGTTGGCTTGTATGGAGTAATGAGATCTATCAAGTATTGGGGAGCATCTCCAGACAAGCACCGGTAGACTTGACACAGGATCTTGTATCTGATCCTCTCGCGAATGGGAAGCCAGTGTAGGTTACGCAGGATTGGGGTAATGTGGTCGAACTTCTTACACCCAGAGACAATCCTAGCGGCAGTGTTTTGGATGTGCTGCAACTTGTTGGTAAGTTTCTTCGGTGCACTGGCTAGCAGGCTGTTGCAGTAGTCCATCCTCGATATCACAAGGGAGAGGAGGAGGATGACAAGGGATTCTTTTGTGAGGTATCGTCGGATGTTTGCAATATTTCGCAGCTGGAAGAAGCAAGCTCTGGCGATGCTGTTGACGTGCTTTGCCATAGACAGTTCAGGATCCATCACTACACCAAGATTTTTCACTGATGACGAAATGCTTATAGTAGAGCTACCAATCTTTAGGGAGACAAGTCCAGACTGGGAACATCTTGCTGCTGGGCCTACTAACATACACTCAGTCTTCTCATCATTGAGTTTGAGTCTGTTGATGTTCATCTAGCTCTTTATGTCAGTGCAGCAGGTAGTAACTTCTGAGGCAGCGGTCTGTGCTGCTAACACATCGGGTTGAAGTATCTTCATCAGCTGACTGTCATCTGCATAAAGATGTCGTGGCAACTTGTGCTGGTCGATAACTTGGCCCAGTTCCTTGGTATAGAGGGTGAATAGCATGGGCCCCAAGACAGAACCTTGCGGCACGCCGCAAGTGAGATGAATAGGATCTGAGAACTGACCATCAATGAACACTCGTTGAGTTCTCTGTGACAGGTAGGTTGTGAACCAGTCCAGGACACAGCCTTTGACACCAAAGTCATCTCGGAGCCGATGTAGCAGTCTCTCGTGGTCAATGGTGTCAAAGGCTGCACTGAGATCCAGAAGAACCAACAGAGCAATGTTCCCAGAATCCACAGCACATCTAAGGTCATTGACAACTTTGAGCAGGGCTGTTTCTGTGCTGTGTCGAAGACGATAGGCAGACTGTAGGGGATCAAAAAGTGCATTTGCTTTCAAATGGTTGGACAGGCGTTCTGCAACTGCCCTTTCAATGAGTTTTGACAAGAACGACAGATTTGAAACGGGTCGATAACTTTTCATATTCTCAACATCCAAATTGGGCTTTTTGAGGAGAGGCTTAACGATGGCATTCCTGAGTGAAAGTGGCATGATACCTTGCTGTAAGCATTGGTTCACTATAGATGTCAGTGTTGGCAGGAGAATGTCAATATAATTTATGACAACTTTGGTAGGTATTGGGTCCAGAACACAGCAAGTGGGTTTAGACCTCCTTAGAAGTTTCAAAAGTTGACAGTCAGTAAATGGTGTAAAGTCATCCAAGGGGGCAGCACAACATGACTCTCCAGGTGCACAGGGTGTTTCAGTTTGGGAGGAACTTGTATCATTCAATACATTCCTGATATTCTGAACCTTCTCATGAAAGTAGGTTGCGAACCTTTGAGCTATTTCTGTCGTGCTTCCCATGTCAGGCAGACTTTTATCCAAAGATTTCCCCATTAAACTGAACATCAGCTTGAACAAGGCATTGGAGTCAAATTTGCTGTCAATGATTTTAGAGTTAATGAAATTCTGCTTAGCTTGTTTGATAACACTGGTGACCATATTTCTGGCTGAGCAGTACAGTTGACGGTGAACTTCAAGACACGACTTTCTCTCAGCTTTGGCCTCCTTGACTTCAGGGCTGAATAGCCAGGCAGCTTCAGGTCTATGAGTGAGTTTCTTGACTTTCTCTGGGGCGTGTTTATCCAGGAGCTCTAGCAGCACGTCGTTGTACATTCTGACGTAAGCTTCACAGTCAGTTGGAGGATCAGTCAACAAGGTCGAATTGAGCAAATCTGACCGAAAAGCCTCAGTGTCCATATTTTTAATGTTTCTGCATCTGACATACGTAACAGGATGCGTGGGTTTTGGGATGTCAATGTTGAACGTTATCAAATGGTGGTCGGATATCTGATAGTCCGTAACTCTAGCATGAGTTATGGTCTGATTAGTTTCCTTTTTGATAACCCAATCCAGAATGTGGCCTGAATTATGAGTAGGAGAGTCAATGATCTGATGACAGTTGTGAGCTTCTAAAAGACTGAGCATCTTGGAGGTATCGCTTTTGGTTGTGGCATCAAAATGAATGTTGAAGTCTCCAATGATAACAGGATGAATTCTGCTTACACAGATTTGATTTAAAAAGTTTGAAAACTCCTCCAGAAACGAACTAAATGAATATTGGTTCTTTTTAGATGGGGGTGGTCGATAAATTGCTGCAATGTCAGTTGAATAACTTCCATGAACAATCTGGATTTGCATGCACTCAAATGATGTGAATTCTTCAGCTGGGCGAACTTTCACCTGTAGATTGTCTCTGTAGATGATGGCTAAACCACCTCCACGCGTTTCTCTTGGCTGATGTTTCATCTTGTAGCCAGGGGGAGTTAGACTTGCAACCTTGGATTCATCACCTTGAGGTTTTAACCAAGTTTCAGTTAAAACCATGATGTCGACATCGCAATCAATAATAGTGTCGATGATGGTTTCACATTTGTTGCAAGCTGATTGTACATTCCAGAGACTGAGTTTCAGGGTGGGTGGTAGTCGGCGGGGTGGTTTGTAAATGGGATTGTCCAGATTCACCGAAGAAACAATTTCATTGGTTGTTTGGGTTTGTAGCCTACTGTCAGTCAGAACACAGACAGGGCTCTGCTTACGCCTGCCAGCTCGTCGACCTCTGATTGTCTTACGTCGGTGACCATTGTGTAAGATTGACTCCAAGCAAGTTACAGCACGTTTCAGTTCACATGAAAGTTCACCTTGTGAACAAGAGTGACCAACTTCAATCAGCTTCTGTCTTGTATAATAGAGGCCAAGTCCATCCATGCCCGGGCTTATCCAATCAAGATCCAAACAAAAGACAGGTACACTGGTGAGCTTGTTCTCACTATGAAAAGTTAGCAATGATAGCAAAAATGTCACTATCAAAGTCAATCTTTCCGGTGAATATAGAAATGATATTTCCATATCAATTTGATCTATGAACTGTCAGAAATGTCTTTGCAAAGTATGACACATCTAGGATGTGTAAATCCTGAGAAAAACACATAAAATGTGAGAGCAAATGAGAGCCCTGCCGCCTGTCAAGCGCTTGCTCAGAGTATTAGTAGTAGTAGTAGTAGTAGTAGTAGTAGTAGTAGTTGTGATGGTCGTAGTAGTTGTGATGGTCATAGTAGTAGTGATGGTAGTAGTAGTAATAGTCGTAGTAGTAGTAGTAATAGTAGTTGTGATGGTCGTAGTAGTAGTAGTGATGGCAGTAGTAGTTGTGATGGTTGTAGTAGTAGTGATGGTAGAAGTAGAAGTAGTAGTAGTGATGGTAGTAGTAGTAGTAGTAGTGATGGTAGTAGTAGTAGCAGAAGTAGTAGTAGTGATGACAGTAGTAGTTGTGATGGTCGTAGTAGTAGTGATGGTAGTAGTAGTAGTAGTAGTGATGGTAGTAGTAGTAGTAGTAGTGATGGTAGTAGTAATAGTAGTGATGGTATTAGTAGTAGTAGTAGTAGGGATGGTAGTAATAGTAGTAGTAGTAGTAGTCGTATTAGCAGTGATGGTAGTAGTAATAGTAGTGATGGTCGTAGTAGTAGTAGTAGTAGTAGTGATTGTAGTAGTAATAGTAGTAGTAGTAGTAGTAGTCGTAGTAGTAGTAGTAATAGTAGTTGTGATGGTCGTAGGAGTAGTGATGGCAGTAGTAGTTGTGATGGTTGTAGTAGTAGTGATGGTAGTAGTAGTAGTGGTGATGGTAGTAGTAGTAGTGATTGTAGTAGTAGTAGTAGTAGTAGTAGTAGACGTAGTAGTAGTAGTAGTAGTTGTGATGGTCGTAGTAGTAGTGATGGCAGGAGTAGTAGTAGTAGTAGTATTAGTAGTATTAGTAGTAGTAGTAGTAGTAGTAGTAGTGATGGTAGTATTTAATTTACCTGATATATGCTCTCGGATACAAATGTATGTGAAAGTTTCTTTGCGCGGCAGTGAAAATGCACTACTTACTTCAATCGAGGTTTTACCGATGTTGAGAGTTGAACTAGACCTGAAATTTGACATATTTCATCCTGTTTTATATTTAACTATTTGAGTAGTTTTGTAATTTGTATGTTTAGTATATGTATACATAT
The DNA here is from genome assembly GCA_936450465.1 of Gibbula magus. Lineage (NCBI taxonomy): Eukaryota > Metazoa > Mollusca > Gastropoda > Trochida > Trochidae > Gibbula > Gibbula magus. The sequence goes on along the minus strand of OW388289.1, from coordinate 326,883 downwards.
CTCTCATTTCGTTTCAATGGTGGCTGCACCACTCGGGGAAACATAGACTTGACACTGTTAATCGACACTGAAAATACATTGAAGACACCAAAAATCGTTTGATAACCTCTCTTCGGACCAGATAGCGACACTCAAACTTGACTGATGGCTGGATCGACCGATATATGCTGATATTTCATTGTAGATTATGATATACCAAGCAACTTTAGGATTATTATGCCTAACACCTCTTATATAAAACTCATTCCTGTAAGTACAGTTGCAGGAACGATTTGTCTGAGTCAAAGTTCGCAGGTTTCACCGCATGATATACAGTTAACTTAGTACACGTCAGTCCACCAATATGGCAGTAAGATTCGCTGTTGGTTCAGTGCTAAATTCACTATTCCTATATAGCTACTAATCAGGTTCAGTGCTAAATTCACTACTCATATATAGCTACTAATCAGATTCAGTGCTAGAATCACTACTCCTATATAGCTACTAATCAGGTTCAGTGCTAGATTCACTACTCCTATATAGCTACTAATCAGGTTCAGTGCTAGATTCACTACTCCTATATAGCTACTAATCAGGTTCAGTGCTATATTCACTACTCCTATATAGCTACTAAGCAGGTTCAGTGCTAGAATCACTACTCCTATATAGCTACTAATCAGGTTCAGTGCTAGATTCACTACTCCTATATAGCTACTAATCAGGTTCAGTGCTAGATTCACTACTCCTATATAGCTACTAATCAGGTTCAGTGCTATATTCACTACTCCTATATAGCTACTAACCAGGTTCAGTGCTATATTCACTACTCCTATTAGGCTACTAAGCAGGTTCAGTGCTAGGATCACTACTCCTGTATAGCTACTAACCAGGTTCAGTGCTAGATTCACTACTCCTATATATCTACTAACCAGATTCAGTGCTAGAATCACTACTCCTGTATAGCTACTAATCAGGTTAAGTGCTAGATTCACTACTCCTATATAGCTACTAATCAGGTTCAGTGCTATATTCACTACTCCTATATAGCTACTAACCAGGTTCAGTGCTAGAATCACTACTCCTGTATAGCTACTAAGCAGGTTCAGTGCTAGGATCACTACTCCTATATAGCTACTAATCAGGTTCAGTGCTTGAATCACTACTCCTGTATAGCTACTAACCAGGTTCAGTGCTAGAATCACTACTCCTATATAGCTACTAATCAGGTTCAGTGCTATATTCACTACTCCTATATAGCTACTAACCAGGTTCAGTGCTAGAATCACTACTCCTGTATAGCTACTAACCAGGTTCAGTGCTTGAATCACTACTCCTGTATAGCTACTAACCAGGTTCAGTGCTTGAATCACTACTCCTGTATAGCTACTAACCAGGTTCAGTGCTAGAATCACTACTCCTATATAGCTACTAATCAGGTTCAGTGCTATATTCACTACTCCTATATAGCTACTAACCAGGTTCAGTGCTAGAATCACTACTCCTGTATAGCTACTAACCAGATTCAGTGCTAGATTCACTACTCCTGTATAGCTACTAATCAGGTTCAGTGCTTGAATCACTACTCCTGTATAGCTACTAATCAGGTTCAGTGCTAAATTCACTACTCCTATATAGCTACTAAGCAGGTTCAGTGCTAGATTCACTACTCCTGTATAGCTACTAATCAGGTTCAATGCTATATTCACTACTCCTATATAGCTACTAATCAGGTTCAATGCTAGATTCACTACTCCTGTATAGCTACTAACCAGGTTCAGTGCTTGAATCACTACTCCTGTATAGCTACTAACCAGGTTCAGTGCTAGATTCACTACTCCTGTATAGCTACTAATCAGGTTCAGTGCTTGAATCACTACTCCTGTATAGCTACTAATCAGGTTCAGTGCTAAATTCACTACTCCTATATAGCTACTAAGCAGGTTCAGTGCTAGATTCACTACTCCTGTATAGCTACCTACCAGGTTCAGTGCTAGATTCACTACTCCTGTAAAGCTACTAATCAGGTTCAGTGCTAGATTCACTACTCCTGTATAGCTACTAATCAGGTTCAGTGCTAGATTCACTACTCCTTTATAGCTACTAATCAGATTCAGTGCTATATTCACTACTCCTATATAGCTACTAAGCAGGTTCAGTGCTAGATTCACTACTCCTATATATCTACTGATCAGGTTCAGTGTTAGATTCACTACTGCTGTATAGCTACTAATCAGGTTCAGTGCTAGAATCACTACTCCTATATAGCAACTAATCAGGTTCAGTGCTAAATTCACTACTCCTATATAGCTACTAATCAGGTTCAGTGCTAGATTCACTACTCCTGTATAGCTTCTAACCAGGTTTAATGCTAGATTCACTACTCTTATATAGCTATAAATGAGATTCAGTGCTAGAATCACTACTCCTATATAGCTACTAATCAGGTTCAGTGCTAGATTCACTACTCCTATATAGCTACTAATCAGGTTCATTGATAGATTCACTACTCCTGTATAGCTACTAATCAGGTTCAGTGCTAGTTTCACTACTCATATATAGCTACTAACCAGGTTCAGTGCTAGATTCACTACTCCTATATAGCAACTGATCAGGTTCAGTGCTAGGATCACTACTCCTATATAGTTACTAATCAGGTTCAGTGCTAGATTCACTACTCCTGTATAGCTTCTAACCAGGTTTAATGCTAGATTCACTACTCTTATATAGCTATAAATGAGATTCAGTGCTAGAATCACTACTCCTATATAGCTACTAATCAGGTTCAGTGCTAGATTCACTACTCTTATATAGCTACTAATCAGGTTCATTGATAGATTCACTACTCCTGTATAGATACTAATCAGGTTCAGTGCTAGTTTCACTACTCATATATAGCTACTAACCAGGTTCAGTGCTAGATTCACTACTCCTATATAGCTACTAATCAGTTTCAGTGCTAGATTCACTAATCCTATATAGCTACTAACCAGGTTCAGTGCTAGATTCACTACTCCTATATAGCTACTAATCAGTTTCAGTGCTAGATTCACTACTCCTATATAGCTACTAATCAGGTTCAGTGCTAGATTCACTACTCCTATATAGGTACTGATCAGTTTCAGTGCTAGATTCACTACTCCTATATAGCTACTAACCAGATTCAGTGCTAGAATCACTACTCCTGTATAGCAACTAATCAGGTTCAATGCTAAATTCACTACTCCTATATAGCTTCTAATCAGGTTCAATGCTAGATTCACTACTCCTGTATAGCTACTAACCAGGTTCAGTGCTAGATTCACTACTCCTGTATAGCTACTAACCAGGTTCAGTGCTAGATTCACTACTCCTGTATAGCTACTAATCAGTTTCAGTGCTAGATTCACTACTCCTATACAGCAACTAATCAGGTTCAGTGCTAGATTCACTACTCCTATATAGGTACTGATCAGGTTCAGTGCTAGATTCACTACTCCTGTATAGCTACTAATCAGGTTCAGTGCTAGATTCACTACTCCTGTATAGCTACTAATCAGGTTAAGTGCTAGATTCACTACTCCTATATAGCAACTAATCAGGTTCAGTGCTAGATTCACTACTCCTGTATAGCTACTAATCATGTTCAGTGCTAGATTCACTACTCCTATACAGCAACTAATCAGGTTCAGTGCTAGATTCACTACTCCTATATAGGTACTGATCAGGTTCAGTGCTAGATTCACTACTCCTGTATAGCTACTAATCAGGTTCAGTGCTAGATTCACTACTCCTGTATAGCTACTAATCAGGTTAAGTGCTAGATTCACTACTCCTATATAGCAACTAATCAGGTTCAGTGCTAGATTCACTACTCCTGTATAGCTACTAATCAGGTTCAATGCTAGAATCACTACTCCTATATAGCTACTGATCAGGTTCAGTGCTAGATTCACTACTCCTGTTTAGCTACTGATCAGGTTCAGTGCTAGATTCACTACTCCTATATAGCTACTAATCAGGTTCAGTGCTATATTCACTACTCCTATACAGCTACTAATCAGGTTCAGTGCTAGATTCACTACTCCTATATAGCTACTAACCAGGTTCAATGCTAGATTCACTACTCCTATATAGCTACTAACCAGGTTCAGTGCTTGAATCACGACTCCTATATAGCTACTAAACAGATTCAGTGCTAGAATCACTACTCATATATAGCTTCTAATCAAGTTTAATGCTAAATTCACTACTCCTATATAGCTTCTAATCAGGTTCAGTGCTAGAATAACTACTCCTATATATCTACTAATCAGATTCAGTTCTATATTCACTACTCCTATATAGCTACTAACCAGGTTCAATGCTAGATTCACTACTCCTTTTTAGCTACTAATCAGGTTCAGTGCTAGAATAACTACTCCTATTTAGCTACTTATCAGGTTCAGTGCTAGAATAACTTCTCCTATTTAGCTACTAATTAGGTTCAGTGCTAGATTCACTACTCCTATATAGCTACTAATCAGGTTCAATGCTAGAATCACTACTCCTTTTTAGCTACTAATCAGGTTCAGTGCTAGAATCACTACTTCTGTATAGCTACTAATCAGGTTCAGTGCTAGATTCACCACTCCTATATAGCTACTAATCAGGTTCAGTGCTAGAATCACTACTCCTATATAGCAACTAATCAGGTTCAGTGCTAAATTCACTACTCCTATATAGCTACTAATCAGGTTCAGTGCTAGATTCACTACTCCTGTATAGCTACTAACCAGGTTCAATGCTATATTCACTCCTCATGTATAGCTACTAACCAGGTTCAGTGCTATATTCACTACTCCTATACAGCTACTAATCAGGTTCTATGCTAGATTCACTACTCCTGTATAGCTACTAATCAGGTTCTATGCTAGATTCACTACTCCTATATAGCTACTAACCAGGTTCAGTGCTAGATTCACTACTCCTATATAGCTACTAATCAGGTTCAATGCTAGAATCACTACTCCTTTTTAGCTACTAATCAGGTTCAGTGCTAGAATAACTACTCCTATTTAGCTACTAATCAGGTTCAGTGCTAGAATAACTTCTCCTATTTAGCTACTAATTAGGTTCAGTGCTAGATTCACTACTCCTATATAGCTACTAATCAGATTCAATGCTAGAATCACTACTCCTTTTTAGCTACTAATCAGGTTCAGTGCTAGAATCACTACTCCTATATAGCTACTAATCAGGTTCAGTGCTAGAATCACTACTCCTATATAGCAACTAATCAGGTTCAGTGCTAAATTCACTACTCCTATATAGCTACTAATCAGGTTCAGTGCTAGATTCACTACTCCTGTATAGCTACTAACCAGGTTCAATGCTATATTCACTACTCATTTATAGCTACTAACCAGGTTCAGTGCTTGAATCACTACGCCTGTATAGCTACTAATCAGGTTCTATGCTAGATTCACTACTCCTATATAGCTACTGATCAGGTTCAGTGCTAGATTCACTACTCCTGTATAGCTACTAATCAGGTTCAGTGCTAGATCCACTACTCCTGTATAGCTACTTATCAGGTTCAGTGCTTGAATCACTACTCCTGTATAGCTACTAATCAGGTTCAGTGCTAGATTCACTACTCCTGTATAGCTACTGATCAGGTTCAGTGCTAGATTCACTACTCCTGTATAGCTACTGATCAGGTTCAGTGCTAGATTCACTTCTCCTATACAGCTACTAATCAGGTTCAGTGCTAGATTCACTACTCCTATATAGCTACTAATCAGGTTCAGTGCTAGATTCACTTCTCCTATACAGCTACTAATCAGGTTCAGTGCTAGATTCACTACTCCTGTATAGCTACTAACCAGGTTCAGTGCTAGATTCACTACTCCTGTATAGCTACTAACCAGGTTCAGTGCTAGATTCACTACTCCTGTATAGCTACTAATCTGATTCAGTGCTATATTCACTACTCCTGTATAGCTACTAATCAGGTTCTATGCTAGATTCACTACTCCTATATAGCTACTGATCAGGTTCAGTGCTAGATTCACTACTCCTGTATAGCTACTAATCAGGTTCTAAGCTAGATTCACTACTCCTATATAGCTACTGATCAGGTTCAGTGCTAGATTCACTACTCCTGTATAGCTACTAATCAGATTCAGTGCTATATTCACTACTCCTATATAGCTACTAATCAGGTTCAATGCTAGAATCACTACTCCTTTTTAGCTACTAATAAGGTTCAGTGCTAGATTCATTACTCCTATACAGCTACTAACCAGGTTCAATGCTAGATTCACTACTCCTGTATAGCTACTAATCAGGTTCAGTGCTAGATTCACTACTCCTATATAGCTACTAACCAGGTTCAGTGCTAGATTCACTACTCCTGTATAGCTCCTAATCAGGTTCAGTGCTAGATTCACTACTCCTATATAGCTACTGATCAGGTTCAGTGCTAGATTCACTACTCCTATATAGCTACTAATCAGATTCAGTGCTATATTCACTACTCCTATATAGCTACTAATCAGGTTCAGTGCTATATTCACTACTCCTATATACCTACTAATCAGATTCAGTGCTAGATTCACTACTCCTATATAGCTACTAATCAGGTTCAGTGCTATATTCACTACTCCTATTTAGCTACTAATCAGGTTCAGTGCTTGAATCACTACTCCTGTATAGCTACTAAACAGATTCAGTGCTAGAATAACTACTCCTATTTAGCTACTAATCAGGTTCAATGCTAGATTCACTACTCCTGTATAGCTACTAATCAGGTTCAGTGCTAGATTCACTACTCCTGTATAGCTACTAACCAGGTTCAGGGCTATAATCACTACTCCTATATAGCTACTAATCAGGTTCAGTGCTAGATTCACTACTCCTATATAGCTACTGATCAGGTTCAGTGCTAGATTCACTACTCCTATATAGCTACTAATCAGATTCAGTGCTATATTCACTACTCCTATACAGCTACTAATCAGGTTCAGTGCTAGATTCACTACTCCTATATAGCTTCTAACCAGGTTCAATGCTAGATTCACTACTCCTGTATAGCTACTAATCAGGTTCAGTGCTAGATTCACTACTCCTATATAGCTACTAACCAGGTTCAGTGCTAGATTCACTACTCCTGTAAAGCTACTAATCAGGTTCAGTGCTAGATTCACTACTCCTATATAGCTACTGATCAGGTTCAGTGCTAGATTCACTACTCCTATATAGCTACTAATCAGATTCAGTGCTATATTCACTACTCCTATATAGCTACTAATCAGGTTCAGTGCTAGATTCACTACTCCTATATAGCTACTGATCAGGTTCAGTGCTAGATTCACTACTCCTGTATAGCTACTAACCAGGTTCAGTGCTAGAATCACTATTCCTGTATAGCTACTAATCATGTTCAGTGCTAGATTCACTACTACTATACAGCTACTAATCAGGTTCAGTGCTAGATTCACTACTCCTATATAGCTACTAATCAGGTTCAGTGCTAGATTCACTACTCCTATATAGCTACTGATCAGGTTCAGTGCTAGATTCACTACTCCTATATAGCTACTAACCAGGTTCAGTGCTAGATTCACTACTCCTGTAAAGCTACTAATCAGGTTCAGTGCTAGATTCACTACTCCTATATAGCAACTGATCAGGTTCAGTGCTAGATTCACTGCTCCTATATAGCTACTAATCAGATTTAGTGCTATATTCACTACTCCTATATAGCTACTAATCAGGTTCAGTGCTAGATTCACTACTCCTATATAGCTACTAACCAGGTTCAGTGCTAGAATCACCATTCCTGTATAGCTACTAATCAGGTTCAGTGCTAGATTCACTACTACTATACAGCTACTAATCAGGTTCAGTGCTAGATTCACTACTCCTATATAGCTACTAATCAGGTTCAGTGCTAGATTCACTACTCCTATATAGCTACTGATCAGGTTCAGTGCTAGATTCACTACTCCTATATAGCTACTAATCAGGTTCAATGCTAGAATCACTACTCCTTTTTAGCTACTAATCAGATTCAATGCTAGAATCACTACTCCTTTTTAGCTACTAATCAGGTTCAGTGCTAGATTCACTACTCCTATACAGCTACTAACCAGGTTCAATGCTAGATTCACTACTCCTGTATAGCTACTAATCAGGTTCAGTGCTAGATTCACTACTCCTATATAGCTACTAACCGGGTTCAGTGCTAGATTCACTACTCCTGTATAGCTACTAATCAGGTTCAGTGCTAGATTCACTACTCCTATATAGCTACTGATCAGGTTCAGTGCTAGATTCACTACTCCTATATAGTTACTAATCAGATTCAGTGCTATATCCACTAATTCTATATAGCTACTAATCAGGTTCAGTGCTATATTCACTACTCCTATATAGCTACTAATCAGGTTCAGTGCTAGATTCACTACTCCTGTATAGCTACTAATCAGGTTCAGTGCTGGATTCACTACTCCTGTGTAGCTACTAACCAGGTTCAGTGATAGAATCACTACTCCTGTATAGCTACTAATCAGGTTCAGTGCTAGATTCACTACTCCTATATAGCTACTGATCAGGTTCAGTGCTAGATTCACTACTCCTATATAGGTACTGATCAGGTTCAGTGCTAGATTCACTACTCCTATATAGCTACTAACCAGGTTCAGTGCTAGATTCACTACTCCTGTATAGCTACTAATCAGGTTCAGTGCTAGAATCACTACTCCTGTATAGCTACTAATCAGGTTAAGTGCTAGATTCACTACTCCTATACAGCTACTAATCAGGTTCAGTGCTAGATTCACTACTCCTGTATAGCTACTAATCAGGTTCAGTGCTATATGCACTACTCCTATATAACTTCTAATCAGATTCAGTGCTAGATTCACTACTCCTGTATAGCTACTAATCAGGTTCAGTGCTATATTCACTACTCCTATATAACTTCTAATCAGGTTCAATGCTAGATTCACTACTCCTATACAGCTACTAATCAGATTCAGTGCTATATTCACTACTCCTGTATAGCTACTAATCAGGTTCAATGCTATATTCACTACTCCTATATAACTTCTAATCAGGTTCAATGCTAGATTCACTACTCCTGTATAGCTACTAACCAGGTTCAGTGCTAGGATCACTACTCCTGTATAGCTACTAACCAGGTTCAGTGCTAGATTCACTACTCCTATACAGCTACTAATCAGGTTCAGTGCTAGATTCACTACTCCTATATAGCTACTGATCAGGTTCAGTGCTAGATTCACTACTCCTATATAGCTACTAATCAGATTCAGTGCTATATTCACTACTCCTATACAGCTACTAATCAGTTTCAGTGCTAGATTCACTACTCCTATACAGCTACTAACCAGGTTCAATGCTAGATTCACTACTCCTGTATAGCTACTAATCAGGTTCAGTGCTAGATTCACTACTCCTATATAGCTACTAACCAGGTTCAGTGCTAGATTCACTACTCCTGTATAGCTACTAATCAGTTTCAGTGCTAGATTCACTACTCCTGTATATCTACTACCCAGGTTCAATGCTAGATTCACTACTCCTGTATAGCTACTAACCAGGTTCAGTGCTAGAATCACTACTCCTATATAGCTACTAATCAGGTTCAGTGCTATATTCACTACTCCTGTATAGCTACTAATCAGGTTCAGTGCTATATTCACTACTCCTGTATAGCTACTAATCAGGTTCAGTGCTAGATTCACTACTCCTGTATAGCTACTAACCAGGTTCAGTGCTAGATTCACTACTCCTATATAGCTACTAATCAGGTTCAGTGCTATATTCACTACTCCTGTATAGCTACTAATCAGGTTCAGTGCTAGATTCACTACTCCTATATATCTACTGATCAGGTTCAGTGCTAGATTCACTACTCCTATATAGCTACTGATCAGGTTCAGTGCTAGATTCACTACTCCTATATAGCTACTAATCAGGTTCAGTGCTATATTCACTACTCCTGTATAGCTACTAATCAGGTTCAGTGCTAGATTCACTACTCCTGTATAGCTACTAACCAGGTTCAATGCTAGATTCACTACTCCTATATAGCAACTAATCAGGTTCAGTGCTAGATTCACTACTCCTATATAGCTACTAATCAGGTTCAGTGCTAGATTCACTACTCCTGTGTAGCTACTAATCAGGTTCAGTGCTAGATTCACTACTCCTATATAGCTACTAATCAGGTTCAGTGCTAGATTCACTACTCCTATATAACTACTAATCAGATTCAGTTCTATATTCACTACTCCTATATAGCTACTAATCAGGTTCAATGCTATATTCACTACTCCTATATAGCTTCTAATCAGGTTCAATGCTAGATTCACTACTCCTGTATAGCTACTAACCAGGTTCAGTGCTAGGATCACTACTCCTGTATAGCTACTAATCAGGTTCAGTGCTAGATTCACTACTCCTGTATAGCTACTAATCAGTTTCAGTGCTAGATTCACTACTCCTATATATCTACTGATCAGGTTCAGTGCTAGATTCACTACTCCTATATAGCTACTAATCAGATTCAGTGCTATATTCACTACTCCTATATAGCTACTAATCAGGTTCAGTGCTAGATTCACTACTCCTATATAGGTACTGATCAGGTTCAGTGCTAGATTCACTACTCCTGTATAGCTACTAACCAGGTTCAGTGCTAGAATCACTACTCCTGTATAGCTACTAATCAGGTTAAGTGCTAGATTCACTACTCCTATACAGCAACTAATCAGGTTCAGTGCTAGATTCACTACTCCTGTATAGCTACTAATCAGGTTCAGTGCTAGATTCACTACTCCTATATAGGTACTGATCAGGTTCAGTGCTAGATTCACTACTCCTGTATAGCTACTAACCAGGTTCAGTGCTAGAATCACTACTCCTGTATAGCTACTAATCAGGTTCAGTGCTAGATTCACTACTCCTATATAGCTACTAATCAGGTTAAGTGCTAGATTCACTACTCCTGTATAGCTACTAATCAGGTTCAGTGCTAGATTCACTACTCCTATATAGCTACTAATCAGGTTCAGTGCTATATTCACTACTCCTGTATAGCTACTAATCAGGTTCAGTGCTAGATTCACTACTCCTATATATCTACTGATCAGGTTCAGTGCTAGATTCACTACTCCTATATAGCTACTGATCAGGTTCAGTGCTAGATTCACTACTCCTATATAGCTACTAATCAGGTTCAGTGCTATATTCACTACTCCTGTATAGCTACTAATCAGGTTCAGTGCTAGATTCACTACTCCTGTATAGCTACTAACCAGGTTCAATGCTAGATTCACTACTCCTATATAGCAACTAATCAGGTTCAGTGCTAGATTCACTACTCCTATATAGCTACTAATCAGGTTCAGTGCTAGATTCACTACTCCTGTGTAGCTACTAATCAGGTTCAGTGCTAGATTCACTACTCCTATATAGCTACTAATCAGGTTCAGTGCTAGATTCACTACTCCTATATAACTACTAATCAGATTCAGTTCTATATTCACTACTCCTATATAGCTACTAATCAGGTTCAATGCTATATTCACTACTCCTATATAGCTTCTAATCAGGTTCAATGCTAGATTCACTACTCCTGTATAGCTACTAACCCGGTTCAGTGCTAGGATCACTACTCCTGTATAGCTACTAATCAGGTTCAGTGCTAGATTCACTACTCCTATACAGCTACTAATCAGGTTCAGTGCTAGATTCACTACTCCTGTATAGCTACTAATCAGGTTCAGTGCTAGATTCACTACTCCTATATAGCTACTGATCAGGTTCAGTGCTAGATTCACTACTCCTATATAGCTACTAATCAGATTCAGTGCTATATTCACTACTCCTGTATAGCTACTAATCAGGTTCAGTGCTAGATTCACTACTCCTATATAACTACTGATCAGGTTCAGTGCTATATTCACTACTCCTATATAGCTACTAATCAGGTTCAGTGCTAGATTCACTACTCCTATACAGCTACTAACCAGGTTCAGTGATAGAATCACTACTCCTGTATAGCTACTAATCAGGTTCAGTGCTAGATTCACTACTCCTGTATAGCTACTAACCAGGTTCAGTGCTAGATTCACTACTCCTATACAGCTACTAACCAGGTTCAGTGCTAGAATCACTACTCCTGTATAGCTACTCATCAGGTTCAGTGCTAGATTCACTACTCCTATATAGCTTCTAATCAGGTTCAGTGCTTGAATCACTACTCCTGTATAGCTACTAATCAGGTTCAATGCTAGATTCACTACTCCTGTATAGCTACTAACCAGGTTCAGTGCTAGGATCACTACTCCTGTATAGCTACTAATCAGGTTCAGTGCTAGATTCACTACTCCTATACAGCTACTAACCAGGTTCAGTGCTAGAATCACTACTCCTGTATAGCTACTAATCAGGTTAAGTGCTAGATTCACTACTCCTTTATAGCTACTAATCAGGTTCAATGCTATATTCACTACTCCTATATAGCTACTAATCAGGTTCAGTGCTAGATTCACTACTCCTGTATATCTACTAACCAGGTTCAGTGCTAGATTCACTACTCCTATACAGCTACTAACCAGGTTCAGTGCTAGAATCACTACTCCTGTATAGCTACTAATCAGGTTCAGTGCTAGATTCACTACTCCTATACAGCTACTAACCAGGTTCAGTGCTAGATTCACTACTCCTATACAGCTACTAACCAGGTTCAGTGCTAGAATCACTACTCCTGTATAGCTACTCATCAGGTTCAGTGCTAGATTCACTACTCCTATACAGCTACTAACCAGGTTCAGTGCTAGATTCACTACTCCTGTATAGCTACTAATCAGGTTCAGTGCTAGATTCACTACTCCTGTATAGCTACTAATCAGGTTAAGTGCTAGATTCACTACTCCTATACAGCTACTAACCAGGTTCAGTGCTAGATTCACTACTCCTATACAGCTACTAACCAGGTTCAGTGCTAGAATCACTACTCCTGTATAGCTACTAATCAGGTTCAGTGCTAGATTCACTACTCCTTTATAGCTACTAATCAGGTTCAATGCTATATTCACTACTCCTATATAGCTACTAATCAGGTTCAGTGCTAGATTCACTACTCCTGTATATCTACTAACCAGGTTCAATGCTATATTCACTACTCCTATACAGCTACTAACCAGGTTCAGTGCTAGATTCACTACTCCTTTATAGCTACTAATCAGGTTCAATGCTATATTCACTACTCCTATACAGCTACTAATCAGGTTCAATGCTAGATTCACTACTCCTGTATAGCTACTAACCAGGTTCAGTGCTAGGATCACTACTCCTGTATAGCTACTAATCAGGTTCAGTGCTAGATTCACTACTCCTATACAGCTACTAATCAGGTTCAGTGCTAGATTCACTACTCCTGTATAGCTACTAATCAGGTTCAGTGCTAGATTCACTACTCCTATATAGCTACTGATCAGGTTCAGTGCTAGATTCACTACTCCTATATAGCTACTAATCAGATTCAGTGCTATATTCACTACTCCTGTATAGCTACTAATCAGGTTCAGTGCTAGATTCACTACTCCTTTATAGCTACTAATCAGGTTCAATGCTATATTCACTACTCCTATATAGCTACTAATCAGGTTCAGTGCTAGATTCACTACTCCTGTATATCTACTAACCAGGTTCAGTGCTAGATTCACTACTCCTATACAGCTACTAACCAGGTTCAGTGCTAGAATCACTACTCCTGTATAGCTACTAATCAGGTTCAGTGCTAGATTCACTACTCCTATACAGCTACTAACCAGGTTCAGTGCTAGATTCACTACTCCTATACAGCTACTAATCAGGTTCAGTGCTAGATTCACTACTCCTGTATAGCTACTAATCAGGTTCAATGCTAGATTCACTACTCCTATACAGCTACTAATCAGGTTCAGTGCTAGATTCACTACTCCTGTATAGCTACTAATCAGGTTCAGTGCTAGATTCACTACTCCTGTATAGCTACTAACCAGGTTCAGTGCTAGAATCACTACTCCTGTATAGCTACTAATCAGGTTCAGTGCTAGATTCATTACTCCTTTATAGCTACTAATCAGGTTCAATGCTATATTCACTACTCCTATATAGCTACTAATCAGGTTCAGTGCTAGATTCACTACTCCTGTATATCTACTAACCAGGTTCAGTGCTAGATTCACTACTCCTATACAGCTACTAACCAGGTTCAGTGCTAGAATCACTACTCCTGTATAGCTTCTAATCAGGTTCAGTGCTAGATTCACTACTCCTATACAGCTACTAACCAGGTTCAGTGCTAGATTCACTACTCCTGTATAGCTACTAATCAGGTTCAGTGCTAGATTCACTACTCCTATACAGCTACTAACCAGGTTCAGTGCTAGAATCACTACTCCTGTATAGCTACTAATCAGGTTCAGTGCTAGATTCACTACTCCTATATAGCTACTAATCAGGTTAAGTGCTAGATTCACTACTCCTGTATAGCTACTAATCAGGTTAAGTGCTAGATTCACTACTCCTATATAGCTACTGATCAGGTTCAGTGCTAGATTCACTACTCCTGTGTAGCTACTAATCTGGTTCAATGCTATATTCACTACTCCTATATAGCTACTAATCAGGTTCAGTGCTATATTCACTACTCCTGTGTACCTACTAATCAGGTTCAGTGCTAGATTCACTTCTCCTATATAGCTACTAATCAGGTTCAATGCTAGATTCACTACTCCTGTATAGCTACTCATCAGGTTCAGTGCTAGAATCACTACTCCTATACAGCTACTAATCAGGTTCAGTGCTAGAATCACTACTCCTGTATAGCTACTAATCAGGTTCAGTGCTAGATTCACTACTCCTGTATAGCTACTAACCAGGTTCAGTGCTAGAATCACTACTCCTGTATAGCTACTAATCAGGTTCAGTGCTAGATTCACTACTCCTATATATCTACTGATCAGGTTCAGTGCTAGATTCACTACTCCTGTATAGCTACTAATCAGGTTCAGTGCTAGATTCACTACTCCTGTATAGCTACTAATCAGGTTCAGTGCTAGAATCACTACTCCTGTATAGCTACTAATCAGGTTCAGTGCTAGATTCACTACTCCTGTATAGCTACTAATCAAATGCACAGGATACGATGCTATTGTCCTGTCCCTTCTGTCAGTCCTTTACATTCGCATCTATTGACATATTGGGATTGGGAAAATGCACTCTACGACTGATATCAATGTTTACACTGCATTTGACTTTAATCGTCCATGCATACACCTGATGCAACATGATAGTAAATACATATAAATACATATATATATAAATCGATATAAAGTTTTCACAAATCAATCACGTGTCGTGCATCACGGTTCTTAATAAAGAAACAATGGCTTGTGTTACAGGAGCCATGCCAGGCAGTGTTGTCAATTATCGGGAATTTAAAGGTACATCCATTCTGTTAATAAAATTGTATTTGTCTTTAATACGTTCCAAAGCACCATATGCGTTTTTTACAGTACAAATACAATCAGTTAGCTTTGTATTTTCATCCCAAATCGCCAAATATATCATAATTACTAGTTTCCAATAAAATCGAGTAACATCATTATGCATGTGTAGAAGTCCAATTTACATGCACAGTATACTTATATGGCCTATTAAACATTATCCACCCAAATTTGTCATTTTGTTGTAAATAAGATTCTAAAATATCGTTTGACTCATTGGCGAGGGTCAATCGCGATGCACTGTCCGGTAAAGTAATACATATTATAACGTTTGGAATACGGACCTCTAACAACACAATAGATGTACCTTTAATATAACCCTTCTTAATACAGCTCCTCCACACGTGGTAATCGTCATACTTGATGTCAGTTCAACACGTGGTAATCGTCATGCTTGATGTCAGTTCAACATGTGATAATCGTCATGCTTGGTGTCTGTTATACACGTGGTAATTGTCATGCTTGGTGTCAGTTCAACACGTGGTAATCGTCATATTGATGTCAGTTCAACATGTGATAATCGTCATACTTGATGTCAGTTAAACATGTGATAATCGTCATGGTTGATGTCAGTTATACACGTGGTAATCGCCATGCTTGGTGTCAGTTCAACACATGGTAATCGCCATGCTTGATGTCAGTTAAACACGTGGTAATCGTCATACTTGATGTCAGTTAAACACGTGGTAATCGCCATGCTTGGTGTCAGTTCAACATGTGGTAATCGCCATGCTTGGTGTCAGTTCAACATGTGGTAATCGTCATGCTTGATGTCAGTTCAACACGTGGTAATCGCCATGCTTGATGTCAGTTAAACATGTGATAATCGTCATGCTTGATGTCAGTTATACACGTGGTAATCGCCATGCTTGGTGTCAGTTCAACACATGGTAATCGCCATGCTTGATGTCAGTTAAACACGTGGTAATCGTCATACTTGATGTCAGTTAAACACGTGGTAATCGCCATGCTTGGTGTCAGTTCAACATGTGGTAATCGCCATACTTGGTGTCAGTTCAACACGTGGTAATCGTCATGCTTGATGTCAGTTCAACACGTGGTAATCGTCATACTTGATGTCAGTTCAACACATGGTAATCGCCATGCTTGGTGTCAGTTCAACATGTGGTAATCGCCATGCTTGGTGTCAGTTCAACACGTGGTAATCGTCATGCTTGATGTCAGTTAAACATGTGATAATCGTCATGCTTGATGTCAGTTATACACGTGGTAATCGTCATGCTTGATGTCAGTTCAACACGTGGTAATCGCCATGCTTGATGTCAGTTCAACACGTGGTAACCGTCATGCTTGATGTCAGTTATACACGTGGTAATCGTCATACTTGATGTCAGTTCAACACGTGGTAATCGCCATGCTTGGTGTCAGTTCAACACGTGGTAATCGTCATGCTTGATGTCAGTTCAACACGTGGTAATCGTCATACTTGATGTCAGTTCAACACGTGGTAATCGCCATGCTTGGTGTCAGTTCAACACGTGGTAATCGCCATGCTTGATGTCAGTTAAACACGTGGTAATCGTCATACTTGATGTCAGTTAAACACGTGGTAATCGCCATGCTTGGTGTCAGTTCAACATGTGATAATCGTCATGCTTGATGTCAGTTCAACATGTGATAATCGTCATGCTTGGTGTCTGTTATACACGTGGTAATTGTCATGCTTGGTGTCAGTTCAACACGTGGTAATCGTCATATTGATGTCAGTTCAACATGTGATAATCGTCATACTTGATGTCAGTTAAACATGTGATAATCGTCATGGTTGATGTCAGTTATACACGTGGTAATCGCCATGCTTGGTGTCAGTTCAACACATGGTAATCGCCATGCTTGATGTCAGTTAAACACGTGGTAATCGTCATACTTGATGTCAGTTAAACACGTGGTAATCGCCATGCTTGGTGTCAGTTCAACATGTGGTAATCGCCATGCTTGGTGTCAGTTCAACATGTGGTAATCGTCATGCTTGATGTCAGTTCAACACGTGGTAATCGCCATGCTTGATGTCAGTTAAACATGTGATAATCGTCATGCTTGATGTCAGTTATACACGTGGTAATCGCCATGCTTGGTGTCAGTTCAACACATGGTAATCGCCATGCTTGATGTCAGTTAAACACGTGGTAATCGTCATACTTGATGTCAGTTAAACACGTGGTAATCGCCATGCTTGGTGTCAGTTCAACATGTGGTAATCGCCATACTTGGTGTCAGTTCAACACGTGGTAATCGTCATGCTTGATGTCAGTTCAACACGTGGTAATCGTCATACTTGATGTCAGTTCAACACGTGGTAATCGCCATGCTTGGTGTCAGTTCAACATGTGGTAATCGCCATGCTTGGTGTCAGTTCAACACGTGGTAATCGTCATGCTTGATGTCAGTTAAACATGTGATAATCGTCATGCTTGATGTCAGTTATACACGTGGTAATCGTCATGCTTGATGTCAGTTCAACACGTGGTAATCGCCATGCTTGATGTCAGTTCAACACGTGGTAACCGTCATGCTTGATGTCAGTTATACACGTGGTAATCGTCATACTTGATGTCAGTTCAACACGTGGTAATCGCCATGCTTGGTGTCAGTTCAACACGTGGTAATCGTCATGCTTGATGTCAGTTCAACACGTGGTAATCGTCATACTTGATGTCAGTTCAACACGTGGTAATCGCCATGCTTGGTGTCAGTTCAACACGTGGTAATCGCCATGCTTGATGTCAGTTAAACACGTGGTAATCGTCATACTTGATGTCAGTTAAACACGTGGTAATCGCCATGCTTGGTGTCAGTTCAACATGTGATAATCGTCATACTTGATGTCAGTTCAACATGTGATAATCGCCATGCTTGATGTCAGATAAACACGTGGTAATCGCCATGCTTGATGTCAGTTAAACACGTGGTAATCGTCATACTTGATGTCAGTTCAACACGTGGTAATCGCCACGCTTGATGTCAGTTCAACATGTGATAATCGCCATGCTTGATGTCAGTTAAACACGTGGTAATCGCCATGCTTGATGTCAGTTAAACACATGGTAATCGCCATGCTTGATGTCAGTTAAACACGTGGTAATCGCCATGCTTGATGTCAGTTAAACACGTGGTAATCGCCATGCTTGATGTCAGTTAAAAACATGGTAATCGCCATGCTTGATGTCAGTTAAACACGTGGTAATCGCCATGCTTGATGTCAGTTAAACACGTGGTAATCGCCATGCTTGATGTCAGTTCAACATGTGATAATCGTCATGCTTGATGTCAGTTCAACACGTGGTAATCGTCATACTTGGTGTCTGTTATACACGTGGTAATCGCCATGCTTGATGTCAGTTAAACACGTGGTAATCGCCATGCTTGATGTCAGTTAAACACGTGGTAATCGCCATGCTTGATGTCAGTTAAACACGTGGTAATCGCCATGCTTGATGTCAGTTCAACATGTGATAATCGTCATGCTTGATATCAGTTCAACATGTGATAATCGCCATGCTTGATGTCAGTTAAACACGTGGTAATCGCCATACTTGATGTCAGTTAAACACGTGGTAATCGTCATACTTGATGTCAGTTCAACACGTGGTAATCGCCACGCTTGATGTCAGTTAAACACGTGGTAATCGCCATGCTTGATGTCAGTTCAACACGTGGTAATCGCCATGCTTGATGTCTGTTATACACGTGGTAATTGTCATGCTTGGTGTCAGTTCAACACGTGGTAATCGTCATGCTTGATGTCAGTTCAACATGTGATAATCGCCATGCTTGATGTCAGTTAAACACGTGGTAATCGCCATGCTTGATGTCAGGTAAACACGTGGTAATCGCCATGCTTGATGTCAGTTCAACATGTGATAATCGCCATGCTTGATGTCAGTTAAACACGTGGTAATCGCCATGCTTGATGTCAGTTAAACACGTGGTAATCGCCATGCTTGATGTCAGTTAAACACGTGGTAATCGCCAAGCTTGATGTCAGTTCAACATGTGATAATCGTCATGCTTGATGTCAGTTAAACACGTGGTAATCGCCATGCTTGATGTCAGTTAAACACGTGGTAATCGCCATGCTTGATGTCAGTTAAACACGTGGTAATCGCCATGCTTGATGTCAGTTAAACACGTGGTAATCGCCATGCTTGATGTCAGTTCAACATGTGATAATCGTCATGCTTGATGTCAGTTCAACACGTGGTAATCGTCATACTTGGTGTCTGTTATACACGTGGTAATCGCCATGCTTGATGTCAGTTAAACACGTGGTAATCGCCATGCTTGATGTCAGTTAAACACGTGGTAATCGCCATGCTTGATGTCAGTTAAACACGTTGTAATCGCCATGCTTGATGTCAGTTCAACATGTGATAATCGTCATGCTTGATGTCAGTTCAACATGTGATAATCGCCATGCTTGATGTCAGTTAAACACGTGGTAATCGCCATGCTTGATGTCAGTTAAACACGTGTGATCGTCATACTTGATGTCAGTTCAACACGTGGTAATCGCCACGCTTGATGTCAGTTAAACACGTGGTAATCGCCATGCTTGATGTCAGTTCAACACGTGGTAATCGCCATGCTTGATGTCTGTTATACACGTGGTAATTGTCATGCTTGGTGTCAGTTCAACACGTGGTAATCGTCATGCTTGATGTCAGTTCAACATGTGATAATCGCCATGCTTGATGTCAGTTAAACACGTGGTAATCGCCATGCTTGATGTCAGTTAAACACGTGGTAATCGCCATGCTTGATGTCAGTTCAACATGTTATAATCGTCATGCTTGATGTCAGTTCAACATGTGATAATCGCCATGCTTGATGTCAGTTAAACACGTGGTAATCGCCATGCTTGATGTCAGTTAAACACGTGGTAATCGTCATACTTGATGTCAGTTCAACACGTGGTAATCGCCATGCTTGATGTCAGTTAAACACGTGGTAATCGCCATGCTTGATGTCAGTTAAACACGTGGTAATCGCCATGCTTGATGTCAGTTAAACACGTGGTAATCGTCATGCTTGATGTCAGTTAAACACGTGGTAATCGCCACGCTTGATGTCAGTTCAACATGTGATAATCGCCATGCTTGATGTCAGTTAAACACGTGGTAATCGCCATGCTTGATGTCAGTTAAACACGTGGTAATCGTCATGCTTGATGTCAGTTAAACACGTGGTAATCGCCACGCTTGATGTCAGTTCAACATGTGATAATCGTCATGCTTGATGTCAGTTAAACACGTGGTAATCGCCATGCTTGATGTCAGTTAAACACGTGGTAATCGCCATGCTTGATGTCAGTTAAACACGTGGTAATCGCCATGCTTGATGTCAGTTCAACATGTGATAATCGTCATGCTTGATGTCAGTTCAACATGTGATAATCGCCATGCTTGATGTCAGTTAAACACGTGGTAATCGCCATGCTTGATGTCAGTTAAACACGTGGTAATCGTCATGCTTGATGTCAGTTAAACACGTGGTAATCGCCACGCTTGATGTCAGTTCAACATGTGATAATCGCCATGCTTGATGTCAGTTAAACATGTGGTAATCGCCATGCTTGATGTCAGTTAAACACGTGGTAATCGTCATGCTTGATGTCAGTTAAACACGTGGTAATCGCCATGCTTGATGTCAGTTCAACATGTGATCATCGTCATGCTTGATGTCAGTTAAACACGTGGTAATCGCCATGCTTGATGTCAGTTAAACACGTGGTAATCGCCATGCTTGATGTCAGTTAAACACGTGGTAATCGCCATGCTTGATGTCAGTTAAACACGTGGTAATCGCCATGCTTGATGTCAGTTCAACATGTGATAATCGTCATGCTTGATGTCAGTTCAACACGTGGTAATCGTCATACTTGGTGTCTGTTATACACGTGGTAATCGCCATGCTTGATGTCAGTTAAACACGTGGTAATCGCCATGCTTGATGTCAGTTAAACACGTGGTAATCGCCATGCTTGATGTCAGTTAAACACGTGGTAATCGCCATGCTTGATGTCAGTTCAACATGTGATAATCGTCATGCTTGATGTCAGTTCAACATGTGATTATCGCCATGCTTGATTTCAGTTAAACACGTGGTAATCGCCATGCTTGATGTCAGTTAAACACGTGGTAATCGTCATACTTGATGTCAGTTCAACACGTGGTAATCGCCACGCTTGATGTCAGTTAAACACGTGGTAATCGCCATGCTTGATGTCAGTTCAACACGTGGTAATCGCCATGCTTGATGTCTGTTATACACGTGGTAATTGTCATGCTTGGTGTCAGTTCAACACGTGGTAATCGTCATGCTTGATGTCAGTTCAACATGTGATAATCGCCATGCTTGATGTCAGTTAAACACGTGGTAATCGCCATGCTTGATGTCAGTTAAACACGTGGTAATCGCCATGCTTGATGTCAGTTCAACATGTGATAATTGTCATGCTTGATGTCAGTTCAACATGTGATAATCGCCATGCTTGATGTCAGTTAAACACGTGGTAATCGCCATGCTTGATGTCAGTTAAACACGTGGTAATCGTCATACTTGATGTCAGTTCAACACGTGGTAATCGCCATGCTTGATGTCAGTTAAACACGTGGTAATCGCCATGCTTGATGTCAGTTAAACACGTGGTAATCGCCATGCTTGATGTCAGTTAAACACGTGGTAATCGTCATGCTTGATGTCAGTTAAACACGTGGTAATCGCCACGCTTGATGTCAGTTCAACATGTGATAATCGCCATGCTTGATGTCAGTTAAACACGTGGTAATCGCCATGCTTGATGTCAGTTAAACACGTGGTAATCGTCATGCTTGATGTCAGTTAAACACGTGGTAATCGCCACGCTTGATGTCAGTTCAACATGTGATAATCGTCATGCTTGATGTCAGTTAAACACGTGGTAATCGCCATGCTTGATGTCAGTTAAACACGTGGTAATCGCCATGCTTGATGTCAGTTAAACACGTGGTAATCGCCATGCTTGATGTAAGTTCAACATGTGATAATCGTCATGCTTGATGTCAGTTCAACATGTGATAATCGCCATGCTTGATGTCAGTTAAACACGTGGTAATCGCCATGCTTGATGTCAGTTAAACACGTGGTAATCGTCATGCTTGATGTCAGTTAAACACGTGGTAATCGCCACGCTTGATGTCAGTTCAACATGTGATAATCGCCATGCTTGATGTCAGTTAAACACGTGGTAATCGCCATGCTTGATGTCAGTTAAACACGTGGTAATCGTCATGCTTGATGTCAGTTAAACACGTGGTAATCGCCATGCTTGATGTCAGTTCAACATGTGATAATCGTCATGCTTGATGTCAGTTAAACACGTGGTAATCGCCATGCTTGATGTCAGTTAAACACGTGGTAATCGCCATGCTTGATGTCAGTTAAACACGTGGTAATCGCCATGCTTGATGTCAGTTAAACACGTGGTAATCGTCATGCTTGATGTCAGTTAAACACGTGGTAATCGCCACGCTTGATGTCAGTTCAACATGTGATAATCGCCATACTTGATGTCAGTTAAACACGTGGTAATCGCCACGCTTGATGTCAGTTAAACATGTGATAATCGCCATGCTTGATGTCAGTTATACACGTGGTAATCGCCATGCTTGGTGTCTGTTATACACGTGGTAATCGCCATGCTTGATGTCAGTTAAACACGTGGTAATCGCCATGCTTGATGTCAGTTAAACACGTGGTAATCGCCATGCTTGATGTCAGTTAAACACGTGGTAATCGCCATGCTTGATGTCAGTTCAACATGTGATAATCGTCATGCTTGATGTCAGTTCAACATGTGATAATCGCCATGCTTGATGTCAGTTAAACACGTGGTAATCGCCATGCTTGATGTCAGTTAAACACGTGGTAATCGTCATACTTGATGTCAGTTCAACATGTGATAATCGCCATGCTTGATGTCAGTTAAACACGTGGTAATCGCCATGCTTGATGTCAGTTAAACACGTGGTAATCGTCATACTTGATGTCAGTTCAACACGTGGTAATCGCCATGCTTGATGTCAGTTAAACACGTGGTAATCGCTATGCTTGATGTCAGTTAAACACGTGGTAATCGCCATGCTTGATGTCAGTTAAACACGTGGTAATCGTCATGCTTGATGTCAGTTAAACACGTGGTAATCGCCACGCTTGATGTCAGTTCAACATGTGATAATCGCCATGCTTGATGTCAGTTCAACACGTGGTAATCGTCATGCTTGATGTCAGTTCAACATGTGATAATAGTCATGCTTGATGTCAGTTATACACGTGGTAATCGCCATGCTTGATGTCAGTTAAACACGTGGTAATCGCCATGCTTGATGTCAGTTAAACACGTGGTAATCGCCACGCTTGATGTCAGTTAAACATGTGATAATCGCCATGCTTGATGTCAGTTATACACGTGGTAATCGCCATGCTTGATGTCAGTTAAACACATGGTAATCGCCATGCTTGATGTCAGTTAAACACGTGATAATCGCCTTGCTTGATGTCAGTTCAACATGTGATAATCGTCATACTTGATGTCAGTTAAACACGTGGTAATCGCCATGCTTGATGTCAGTTAAACACGTGGTAATCGTCATACTTGATGTCAGTTCAACACGTGGTAATCGCCATGCTTGATGTCAGTTAAACACGTGGTAATCGCCATGCTTGATGTTAGTTAAACACGTGGTAATCGCCACGCTTGATGTCAGTTCAACACGTGGTAATCGTCATACTTGATGTCAGTTATTCACGTGGTAATCGCCATGCTTGATGTCAGTTAAACACGTGGTAATTGTCATGCTTGGTGTCAGTTCAACACGTGGTAATCGTCATACTTGATGTCAGTTCAACATGTGATAATCGCTATGCTTGATGTCAGTTAAACACGTGGTAATTGTCATGCTTGATGTCTGTTATACACGTGGTAATTGTCATGCTTGGTGTCAGTTCAACACGTGGTAATCGTCATACTTGATGTCAGTTCAACATGTGATAATCGCCATGCTTGGTGTCAGTTCAACATGTGATAATCGTCATGCTTGATGTCAGTTCAACATGTTATAATCGTCATGCTTGGTGTCAGTTCAACATGTGATAATCGTCATGCTTGGTGTCAGTTCAACACGTGGTAATCGTCATACTTGATGTCAGTTCAACATGTGATAATCGCCATGCTTGGTGTCAGTTCAACATGTGATAATCGTCATGCTTGATGTCAGTTCAACATGTTATAATCGTCATGCTTGGTGTCAGTTCAACATGTGATAATCGTCATGCTTGGTGTCAGTTCAACATGTGATAATCGCCATGCTTGGTGTCAGTTCAACACGTGGTAATCGTCATGCTTGATGTCAGTTATACACGTGGTAATTGTCATGCTTGATGTCTGTTATACACGTGGTAATTGTCATGCTTGGTGTCAGTTCAACACGTGGTAATCGTCATGCTTGATGTCAGTTCAACATGTGATAATCGCCATGCTTGATGTCAGTTCAACATGTGATAATCGCCATGCTTGGTGTCAGTTCAACACGTGGTAATCGTCATGCTTGATGTCAGTTATACACGTGGTAATTGTCATGCTTGATGTCTGTTATACACGTGGTAATTGTCATGCTTGGTGTCAGTTCAACATGTGATAATCGCCATGCTTGATGTCAGTTCAACATGTGATAATCGCCATGCTTGATGTCAGTTCAACACGTGGTAATCGTCATGCTTGGTGTCAGTTCAACACGTGGTAATCGTCATGCTTGGTGTCTGTTATACACGTGGTAATTGTCATGCTTGGTGTCAGTTCAATTCAACACGTTCAACAGTTACGCCAGTTCACCAAGTGCAGATGAAATATACAGATACAATATAAAAAAGTACATTAAGATACACAGAAATTAATTCATAAAAAATATACAGAATTAATTTATGTAACATATACTCAATGTAATGAAGATAAGATAAACAGAATTTAATTAAGAAAATTGTCATGTATTTCGTATTGGCCGAGTTAGGGTATCACGCTTCCTTGTAGATATATACTACGTACCTGGGGCAACTACAAGGAACCTCAGATCTGCAACTGGACCAATACTATATATTACTTAATTAGTCAAATTAGTATTGCAACACAAATCACTACACTACACATGCTGATGTAGATATATTCACCACACTAATTGAAGGGCAGCACCCCGAGGATGACTGTAAAGGATATTACATGTGTGCTTTATAACGCAATTTTCTCGTCAGCAGGTTGACAATAATGGCAATTATTCATGAAAACTGACTTATTGGAATAATGTAACTGATACAGATACAAATGTAGTTGGCATTTATTTAACCCTTGACATAGTCGACAAAGGGCCTCAACTTATTTCACGTTTAAAGTCCCGTTAAATTCAATTACTAAAAATATAAACCATTTTATTAAAAAAGGTAATACCTACTTACTAACGATACAGAATTTCAACGTTATTTACGTGAATCAATTTGATAAATATACTCGGTGACAGGTTTTTGTGTTAAAATACGACACAATAAACTTGAAATATAATCTCACTCAACCATTTCCAAAAACTATCACAAACGATGTGAAAATGGTGAAGCACGCAGATGGTGTTCTCTTTAACTGTAATCCAAGGATCTCTAGATGTTTTATTCTGGACACGAGTACTCTATCAGCAAACACGGACACTGGTTTGCATTGATTTCCACATTAATCTGGCCTTTACATCTCTCTTACGGATATAAAGCTGTAATCTGTTTCGACTCGGCCAGGTGATGTCTTGCGAAAATAAACCTTATTACATCCAAATATTGTTTAGATTGAAGAGGAAATAACTCAAATTAAATTTATAGTATGTTTGGGCTCTAGTTTTATTGTCGCTCTAGTTTGTAATGATTCGTAAAATGAAGCTTGACTTTGTTAACGAGCGGCCGTTGCCACTGATTGGCTATAGGATATGTACATATTGTATTAACACTGTATTATCTGGTAATGTTCAAGCCAAATAATGAACATCGCATTCTAACCAATATGTCGAAAGGGACCGTGTTATCAGACTGCTTTACAATTTCCAAGTTTCCATCATTAAGTTTCTAA
Organism: Gibbula magus; assembly: GCA_936450465.1. NCBI lineage: Eukaryota > Metazoa > Mollusca > Gastropoda > Trochida > Trochidae > Gibbula > Gibbula magus. Next base: position 300,204 of record OW388289.1, on the reverse strand, counting down.
TTGTTGTGATAGCCAGTTTTTGACACACAATGTTGAAACATTGAAACAATCTGACCTTGCACACGTACTTCGTCATTGTGAGGCGCATCTTTCTTTAAATGAACATTGAAGTTAACTAAGGAAGCAATAATCTAGATTATAGGTAGAATAAGAAACCTGTATATCATATATAAATGATATATTCCTCTGAATAATACCTGTCTATATTGAAGTGAATAAAAAAACAGAGATTGAGATCTTTATTACTTAGTCAAATACATTGTTGTATCTATTTATTGTCTATTACATTGTTATATGCCAATAAAAGAATGAAAAAACACAATATCAGTTTTTAGTACTTTTTTCCGAGAACTTTTTTTCCTAGGTAAATTTAGGACTTTTTACCGATACTTTTTTTCCGAGGACTTTTTTTTCCGAACACCTTAATCTAATGGTTCAGACCCGGCGCTTATTAGAGACCCGGCGATTATTGGAGGCCCGACGAAAAAATCATATTAGTACGGTAGGGTAGAGCGGGGTCAATTGTAACACTGGGCAATTGTAACAAGAGCGATCACTCTTTAAGTTTACGTTCAAACATAGGCTAAGACATATGTAATTATTTCCCTTGATCTCCCGGTTATAAATAAATTGGTGTTGTTCAACAGATTTCACATAGAGCATCTAAAAGACAAAAATAAAATCGATTTTTGCAGTTGAAAGTAAATATTTCGGAAAACATAAGAAATTGTTTTGATCCGAAATGTGTTGTTAGATATAAGATTGATAATTTATATGATATCTTGGGGTGTAATGTAGTATCTTGAAGCAGAAATTGTAGAAAAACCGTAGGTGGCTAACTCGTGACATGACGTGTCATTGATACTGACGTTGGGGGCAGTTGTAACACCGTGTTACAATTGCCCCATGCAACGTTGATTGATATTATACGTGGCTCTTTTGTTTATAAATAATCATTTCTTGCGTTCAAATGAATCTTATCTTACAGAATACCCCCAACCGGAATGCCTAAACAACTTTAGTTAATTAAAACAGTGTAAGATTTGACAAAAAAGAAAGTTCAAAGATAACATTTCTTACAAATGAAATCTTTAATCAAATGACAATCATCTATTGAAAGGCAATACATCGATTACTTAAACAATTAAGTAAAATATATCGATACACTAAAATGGAGAAAGTTTATCCGTGCTGGGAATAATCTCAATCCCGCAATTCATATTCATATTTTCAGTTTACTTAGTATAAATTTTCTAAGGAAATGAGTTACAACAGAGCAATTCAAATTGACTCTCTATTGGTAACCTGATCATTATAAAACTTATGCATATGGTAACTTATATTCGACAGCATTGCACAAAATTAGCTTTAAAAAAAGTATAAAGCAAAGGTAGCGATCTTCATTGAGTTTCAATTGTAGCTGGTATGTTTTAAGTGAGCGGGTTATTGTTCAACACATTTTGGAGCTATTAGAGGACAGGTATGCGTTTATATTTTCGCAATATAAAAATACGCTAAATTCCTTTATATGAGCAAAGACTGCAAGAGAATTCAGCCAATATATGTTTAATAATTTATCTATTCCAACAGCCTAGCTTTAAATTTAGTTTTGAAACTATTTTCATTTTCATTTTAACCATATGTGTTACAAATGACCCATCTATCTGTTACAATTGCCCCGTGATCGAGGTCGATTGTAACACTAGCAGTGCTTGCATTTAATTAGTCATAATTTTATAACTCCTGCTTGTTGAACCCCACGTGACACTTATATTTCAAGCCAATACGTCAACGTACCATTTATTACCAGTTTACTTTACGATCTAATCACAAGTAACCAATTATAACCAGTTTACTTTACGATCTAATCACAAGTAACCAATTATAACCAGTTAAGTAAAAAGTGTTACAATTGACCCCGCTCTACCCTAGTTAGATCAGCTCTTAATGTTAAACGGTTGGTGTTAACGAACTATTTGAAACATTAAACAAAAATATGATGTCCTAACATGATATGGCGTCCTGTAGCAGATGAAGCAGTGTATTGTGAGACAATATTGGTTTACAACAGCTTTACGAACAGAAACAATCATAACCAGTTTATAAGCATGAAAGAGGGATCTATCTATTACTTAGAAGCGTTTTATAAGCCATGTTGATTTTTGTATGAAAGGCATGAAAATAGTTTCTTGAAAACATGTTTTATGTTATGGTGATGAAAAAGACATTTATAGACACACTTTTCTTATAAAATTTGTACTGGCATATGTCGTTTTATTGATTATTATATCACCAAGCTTGATAATTAGGAGATAAACATACTGTGTTTGAAAAACAGGGGCATATAAAGGAATTATTATAGCTGTAAATTTGTCTTAAAGTCGAACACGTAACGCGAGACTAAAAAACAACCAATCTAATAAATTAAGATCAACAGTTTATTGTGTAAGGTTTTACGACTGTATTACTATAATATAGGACGGTCGATCTAACTCTATTCAGATTGTAAGCATTTGGAGAATTATCGCATTCGGTATCATTGCTTGGTTACAAACGTATTATTGAGCAGAGGGCGAAATGAGATGGTGCCGTATTTGATTTTACACAGTAGTCAATCAGATGCGACTATTTCGCTAAGATATGTGTCCAACACTCAACTGACTGATGTTAATGTCAAGCGCTGCCAGTAACTGAAGACGCATTCACGTGCATGACGTCACACCAAACCAACGCCACGTGCAGCACGGGATTGAAAGCGTTGTGTCAGTCCCAAGTGATGTGAAATGTACAATCAGTTGGTATAACATGGACAGTGTCTTTAGACAGAGGTAGGTTGTCTAATATATTGTTTATTGTTATAAATGAGTGTCTTTTGTGATCAAAATATATAATCAGTCGATTTGTATTGCATCTGTGTCACACTCGTTATGACAGTATGTCACACTATAACATGTTTCTACGAATCCTCCTAGTCGACGAGCATATATTCTGCCTACGAATCCTCCTAGAGAATGGTAGGACTTTGTGTGGTTGTCTACGAATCCTCCTAGAGACGGGTAGGACTTTGTTTGGTTGTCTACGAATCCTCCTAGAGACGGGTAGGACTTTATGTGGTTGTCTATGAATCCTCCCAGAGACGGGTAGGACTTTGTTTGGTTGTCTACGAATCCTCCTAGAGACGGGTGGGACTTCGTGTGGTTGTCTACGAATTCTCCCACAGAATGGTAGGACTTTGTGTGGTTGTCTGTGAATTCTCTTAGAGACGAGTAGGACTTTGTGTGTTTGTCTACGAATCCTCATAGAGAATAGTAGGACTTTATGTGGTTGACTACGAATCTTTTTAGAGAATTGTAGGACTTTGTGTGGTTGTCTACGAATCCTCCTAGAGACGGGTAGGACTTTATCTGGTTGTCTACGAATCCTCCTAGAGACGGGTAGGACTTTGTGTGGTTGTCTACGAATCCTCTTAGAGACGAGTAGGACTTTATTTGGTTGTCTACGAATCCTCATAGAAACGAGTATGACTTTATGTGATTGCCTAAGAATCTTTTTAGAGAATGGTAGGACTTTGTGTGGTTGCGTACGAATCCTCTTAGAGACGAGTAGGACTTTGTGTGGTTGTCTACGAATCCTCCTAGAGACGAGTAGGACTTTGTGTGGTTGTCTACGAATCCTCTTAGAGAATGGTTGGACTTTCTGTGGTTGTCTACGAATCCTCTTAGAGACGAGTAGGACTTTATGTGGTTGTCTACGAATCCTCCCAGAGACGGGTAGGACTTTATGTGGTTACCGACGAATCTTTTTAGAGAATGGTAGGACTTTATGTGGTTGTCTACGAATCCTCATAGAGACGAGTAGGACTTTATTTGGTTACCTACGAATCTTTTTAGAGAATGGTAGGACTTTGTGTGGTTGTCTACGAATCCTCCTAGAGACGGGTAGGACTTTGTGTGGTTGTCTACGAATCCTCATAGAGACGAGTAGGACTTTATTTGGTTACCTACGAATCTTTTTAGAGAATGGTAGGACTTTGTGTGGTTGTCTACGAATCCTCCTAGAGACGGGTAGGACTTTGTGTGGTTGTCTACGAATCCTCATAGAGACGAGTAGGACTTTATGTGGTTACCTACGAATCTTTTTAGAGAATGGTAGGACTTTGTGTGGTTGTCTACGAATCCTCCTAGAGACGGGTAGGACTTTGTGTGGTTGTCTACGAATCCTTTTAGAGAATGGTAGGACTTTGTGTGGTTGTCTACGAATCCTCATAGAAACGAGTATGACTTTATGTGATTGTCTACGAATCCTTTTAGAGAATGGTAGGACTTTGTGTGGTTGTCTACGAATCCTCCTAGAGACGGGTAGGACTTTATGTGGTTGTCCACGAATCCTTTTAGAGAATGGTAGGACTTTGTGAGGTTGTCTACGAATCCTCCTAGAGACGGGTAGGACTTTGTGTGGTTGTCTACGAATCCTCCTAGAGACGGGTAGGACTTTATGTGGTTACCTACGAATCTTTTTAGAGAATGGTAGGACTTTATGTGGTTGTCTACGAATCCTCCCAGAGACGGGTAGGACTTTATGTGGTTACCTACGAATCTTTTTAGAGAATGGTAGGACTTTGTGTGGTTGTCTACGAATCCTCCCAGAGACGGGTAGGACTTTATGTGGTTACCTACGAATCTTTTTAGAGAATGGTAGGACTTTGTGTGGTTACCTACGAATCCTCCTAGAGAATGGTAGGACTTTATGTGTTTGTCTACGAATCCTCCTAGAGAATGGTAGGACTTTGTGTGGTTGTCTACGAATCCTCCTAGAGAATGGTAGGACTTTGTGTGGTTGTCTACGAATCCTCCTAGAGAATGGTAGGACTTTGTGTGGTTGTCTACGAATCCTCTTAGAGAATGGTAGGACTTTGTGTGGTTGTCTACGAATCCTCCTAGAGAATGGTAGGACTTTATGTGGTTGTCTACGAATCCTCCTAGAGAATGGTAGGACTTTGTGTGGTTGTCTACGAATCCTCCTAGAGAATGGTAGGACTTTATGTGGTTGTCTACGAATCCTCCTAGAGAATGGTAGGACTTTGTGTGGTTGTCTACGAATCCTCCCAGAGAATGGTAGGACTTTGTGTGGTTGTCTGTGAATCCTCTTAGAGACGAGTAGGACTTTGTGTGTTTGTCTACGAATCCTCATAGAGAATAGGAGGACTTTATGTGGTTGCCTACGAATCTTTTCAGAGAATTGTAGGACTTTGTGTGGTTGTCTACGAATCCTCTTAGAGACGAGTAGGACTTTGTTTGGTTGTCTACGAATCCTTCTAGAGACGGGTAGGACTTTATCTGGTTGTCTACGAATCCTCCTAGAGACGGGTAGGACTTTGTGTGGTTGTCTACGAATCCTCTTAGAGAATGGTAGGAGTTTGTGTGGTTGATTACGAATCCTCTTAGAGACGAGTAGGACTTTGTGTGGTTGTCTACGAATCCTCATAGAAACGAGTATGACTCTATGTGATTGCCTAAGAATCTTTTTAGAGAATGGTAGGACTTTGTGTGGTTGCGTACGAATCCTCTTAAAGACGAGTAGGACTTTGTGTGGTTGTCTACGAATCCTCTTAGAGAATGGTTGGACTTTCTGTGGTTGTCTACGAATCCTCCTAGAGACGAGTAGGACTTTGTGTGGTTGTCTACGAATCCTCTTAGAGAATGGTTGGACTTTCTGTGGTTGTCTACGAATCCTCCTAGAGACGAGTAGGACTTTGTGTGGTTGCCTACGAATCCTCTTAGAGACGAGTAGGACTTTATGTGGTTGTCTACGAATCCTCCCAGAGACGGGTAGGACTTTATGTGGTTACCGACGAATCTTTTGAGAGAATGGTAGGACTTTATGTGGTTGTCTACGAATCCTCCTAGAGACGGGTAGGACTTTGTGTGGTTGTCTACGAATCCTCATAGAGACGAGTAGGACTTTATTTGGTTACCTACGAATCTTTTCAGAGAATGGTAGGACTTTGTGTGGTTGTCTACGAATCCTCCTAGAGACGGGTAGGACTTTGTGTGGTTGTCTACGAATCCTCATAGAAACGAGTAGGACTTTATGTGGTTACCTACGAATCTTTTTAGAGAATGGTAGGACTTTGTGTGGTTGTCTACGAATCCTCCTAGAGACGGGTAGGACTTTGTGTGGTTGTCTACGAATCCTTTTAGAGAATGGTAGGACTTTGTGTGGTTGTCTACGAATCCTCATAGAAACGAGAATGACTTTATGTGATTGTCTACGAATCCTTTTAGAGAATGGTAGGACTTTGTGTGGTTGTCTACGAATCCTCCTAGAGACGGGTAGGACTTTGTGTGGTTGTCCACGAATCCTTTTAGAGAATGGTAGGACTTTGTGAGGTTGTCTACGAATCCTCCTAGAGACGGGTAGGACTTTGTGTGGTTGTCTACGAATCCTCATAGAGACGAGTAGGACTTTATTTGGTTACCTACGAATGTTTTTAGAGAATGGTAGGACTTTGTGTGGTTGTCTACGAATCCTCCTAGAGACGGGTAGGACTTTGTGTGGTTGTCTACGAATCCTCTTAGAGACGAGTAGGACTTTATTTGGTTACCTACGAATCTTTTTAGAGAATGGTAGGACTTTATGTGGTTGTCTACGAAACCTCCTAGAGACGGGTAGGACTTTGTGTGGTTGTCTACGAATCCTCATAGAGAAGAGTAGGACTTTATGTGGTTGCCTACGAATCCTCTTAGAGACGAGTAGGACTTTATGTGGTTGTCTACGAATCCTCCCAGAAACGGGTAGGACTTTATGTGGTTACCTACGAATCTTTTTAGAGAATGGTAGGACTTTATGTGGTTGTCTACGAATCCTCCTAGAGAATGGTAGGACTTTATGTGGTTGTCTACGAATCCTCATAGAGACGAGTTGGACTTTATGTGGTTGTCTACGAATCCTCATAGAGACGAGTAGGACTTTGTGTGGTTGTCTACGAATCCTCATAGAGAAGAGTAGGACTTTGTGTGGTTGTCTACGAATCCTCATAGAGAAGAGTAGGACTTTATGTGGTTGTCTACGAATCCTCCTAGAGAATGGTAGGACAATGTTTGGTTGTCTACGAATCCTCATAGAGAAGAGTAGGACTTTATGTGGTTACCTACGAATCTTTTTAGAGAATGGTAGGACTTTATGTGGTTGTCTACGAATCCTCCAAGAGAATGGTAGGACTTTGTGTGGTTGTCTACGAATCCTCCTAGAGAATGGTAGGACTTTATGTGGTTGTCTACGAATCCTCCTAGAGAATGGTAGGACTTTGTGTGGTTGTCTACGAATCCTCATAGAAACGAGTATGACTTTATGTGGTTGTCTACGAATCCTTTTAGAGAATGGTAGGACTTTGTGTGGTTGTCTACGAATCCTTTTAGAGAATGGTAGGACTTTGTGTGGTTGTCTACGAATCCTCCTAGAGACGGGTAGGACTTTATGTGGTTGTCCACGAATCCTTTTAGAGAATGGTAGGACTTTGTGAGGTTGTCTACGAATCCTCCTAGAGACGGGTAGGACTTTGTGTGGTTGTCTACGAATCCTTTTAGAGAATGGTAGGACTTTGTGTGGTTGTCTACGAATCCTCATAGAAACGAGTATGACTTTATGTGGTTGTCTACGAATCCTTTTAGAGAATGGTAGGACTTTGTGTGGTTGTCTACGAATCCTTTTAGAGAATGGTAGGACTTTGTGTGGTTGTCACGAATCCTCCTAGAGACGGGTAGGACTTTATGTGGTTGTCCACGAATCCTTTTAGAGAATGGTAGGACTTTGTGAGGTTGTCTACGAATCCTCCTAGAGACGGGTAGGACTTTGTGTGGTTGTCTACGAATCCTCATAGAGACGAGTAGGACTTTATTTGGTTACCTACGAATCTTTTTAGAGAATGGTAGGACTTTGTGTGGTTGTCTACGAATCCTCCTAGAGACGGGTAGGACTTTGTGTGGTTGTCTACGAATCCTCATAGAGACGAGTAGGACTTTATTTGGTTACCTACGGATCTTTTTAGAGAATGGTAGGACTTTGTGTGGTTGTCTACGAATCCTCCTAGAGACGGGTAGGACTTTGTGTGGTTGTCTACGAATCCTCATAGAGACGAGTAGGACTTTATTTGGCTACCTACGAATCTTTTTAGAGAAAGGTAGGACTTTATGTGGTTGTCTACGAATCCTCCTAGAGACGGGTAGGACTTTGTGTGGTTGTCTACGAATCCTCATAGAGAAGAGTAGGACTTTATGTGGTTGTCTACGAATCCTCTTAGAGAATGGTAGGAGTTTATGTGGTTGTCTACGAATCCTCCTAGAGACGAGTAGGACTTTGTGTGGTTGTCTACGAATCCTTTTAGAGAATGGTTGGACTTTGTGTGGTTGTCTACGAATCCTCCTAGAGACGAGTAGGACTTTGTGTGGTTGCCTACGAATCCTCTTAGAGACGAGTAGGACTTTATGTGGTTGTCTACGAATCCTCCCAGAGACGGGTAGGACTTAATGTGGTTACCGACGAATCTTTTTAGAGAATGGTAGGACTTTATGTGGTTGTCTACGAATCCTCCTAGAGACGGGTAGGACTTTGTTTGGTTGTCTACGAATCCTCATAGAGACGAGTAGGACTTTATTTGGTTACCTACGAATCTTTTTAGAGAATGGTAGGACTTTGTGTGGTTGTCTACGAATCCTCATAGAGAAGAGTAGGACTTTATGTGGTTGTCTACGAATCCTCCTAGAGAATGGTAGGACTTTGTTTGGTTGTCTACGAATCCTCATAGAGAAGAGTAGGACTTTATGTGGTTACCTACGAATCTTTTTAGAGAATGGTAGGACTTTATGTGGTTGTCTACGAATCCTCTTAGAGACGAGTAGGACTTTATGTGGTTGTCTACGATTCCTCTTAGAGACGAGTAGGACTTTGTGTGGTTGTCTACGAATCCTCCTAGAAACGAGAAGGACTTTGTGTGGTTGTCTACGAATCCTCCTAGAGAATGGGTAGGACTTTGTGTGGTTGTCTACGAATCTTCCTAGAGAATGGTAGGACTTAATGTGGTTGTCTACGAATCCTCATAGAGACGAGTAGGACTTAATTTGGTTACCTACGAATCTTTTTAGAGAATGGTAGGACTTTGTGTGGTTGTCTACGAATCCTCCTAGAGACGGGTAGGACTGTGTGTGGTTGTCTACGAATCCTCATAGAGACGAGTAGGACTTTATTTGGTTACCTACGAATCTTTTTAGAGAATGGTAGGACTTTATGTGGTTGTCTACGAATCCTCTTAGAGACGAGTAGGACTTTATGTGGTTGTCTACGATTCCTCTTAGAGACGAGTAGGACTTTGTGTGGTTGTCTACGAATCCTCCTAGAAACGAGAAGGACTTTGTGTGGTTGTCTACGAATCCTCCTAGAGAATGGGTAGGACTTTGTGTGGTTGTCTACGAATCTTCCTAGAGAATGGTAGGACTTAATGTGGTTGTCTACGAATCCTCATAGAGACGAGTAGGACTTTATTTGGTTACCTACGAATCTTTTTAGAGAATGGTAGGACTTTGTGTGGTTGTCTACGAATCCTCCTAGAGACGGGTAGGACTTTGTGTGGTTGTCTACGAATCCTCATAGAGACGAGTAGGACTTTATTTGGTTACCTACGAATCTTTTTAGAGAAAGGTAGGACTTATGTGGTTGTCTACGAATCCTCCTAGAGACGGGTAGGACTTTGTGTGGTTGTCTACGAATCCTCATAGAGAAGAGAAGGACTTTATGTGGTTGTCTACGAATCCTCTTAGAGAATGGTAGGAGTTTATGTGGTTGTCTACGAATCCTCCTAGAGACGAGTAGGACTTTGTGTGGTTGTGTACGAATCCTCTTAGAGAATGGTTGGACTTTCTGTGGTTGTCTACGAATCCTCCTAGAGACGAGTAGGACTCTGTGTGGTTGCCTACGAATCCTCTTAGAGACGAGTAGGACTTTATGTGGTTGTCTACGAATCCTCCCAGAGACGGGTAGGACTTAATGTGGTTACCGACGAATCTTTTTAGAGAATGGTAGAACTTTATGTGGTTGTCTACGAATCCTCCTAGAGACGGGTAGGACTTTGTTTGGTTGTCTGCGAATCCTCATAGAGACGAGTAGGACTTTATTTGGTTACCTACGAATCTTTTTAGAGAATGGTAGGACTTTGTGTGGTTGTCTACGAATCCTCATAGAGAAGAGTAGGACTTTATGTGGTTGTCTACGAATCCTCCTAGAGAATGGTAGGACTTTGTTTGGTTGTCTACGAATCCTCATAGAGAAGAGTAGGACTTTATGTGGTTACCTACGAATCTTTTTAGAGAATGGTAGGACTTTATGTGGTTGTCTACAAATCCTCTTAGAGACGAGTAGGACTTTATGTGGTTGTCTACGATTCCTCTTAGAGACGAGTAGGACTTTGTGTGGTTGTCTACGAATCCTCCTAGAAACGAGAAGGACTTTGTGTGGTTGTCTACGAATCCTCCTAGAGAATGGGTAGGACTTTGTGTGGTTGTCTACGAATCTTCCTAGAGAATGGTAGGACTTTATGTGGTTGTCTACGAATCCTCCTAGAGAATGGTAGGACTTTGTGTGGTTGTCTACGAATCCTCCTTGAGACGGTTAGGACTTTGTGTGGTTGTCTACGAATCCTCTTAGAGAATCGTTGGACTTTCTGTGGTTGTCTACGAATCCTCCTAGAGACGAGTAGGACTTTGTGTGGTTGCCTACGAATCCTCTTAGAGACGAGTAGGACTTTATGTGGTTGTCTACGAATCCTCCCAGAGACGGGTAGGACTTTATGTGGTTACCTACGAATCTTTTTAGAGAATGGTAGGACTTTATGTGGTTGTCTACGAATCCTCCTAGAGAATGGTAGGACTTTATGTGTTTGTCTACGAATCCTCCAAGAGAATGGTAGGACTTTGTGTGGTTGTCTACGAATCCTCCTAGAGAATGGTAGGACTTTGTGTGGTTGTCTACGAATCCTCCTAGAGAATGGTAGGACTTTATGTGGTTGTCTACGAATCCTCCTAGAGAATGGTAGGACTTTGTGTGGTTGTCTACGAATCCTCTTAGAGAATGGTTGGACTTTGTGTGGTTGCCTACGAATCCTCTTAGAGACGAGTAGGACTTTATGTGGTTGTCTACGAATCCTCCCAGAGACGGGTAGGACTTAATGTGGTTACCGACGAATCTTTTTAGAGAATGGTAGGACTTTATGTGGTTGTCTACGAATCCTCCTATAGACGGGTAGGACTTTGTGTGGTTGTCTACGAATCCTCATAGAGACGAGTAGGACTTTATTTGGTTACCTACGAATCTTTTGAGAGAATGGTATGACTTTGTGTGGTTGTCTACGAATCCTCATAGAGACGAGTAGGACTTTATGTGGTTACCTACGAATCTTTTTAGAGAATGGTAGGACTTTGTGTGGTTGTCTACGAATCCTCCTAGAGACGGGTAGGACTTTGTGTGGTTGTCTACGAATCCTTTTAGAGAATGGTAGGACTTTGTGTGGTTGTCTACGAATCCTCATAGAAACGAGTATGACTTTATGTGATTGTCTACGAATCCTTTTAGAGAATGGTAGGACTTTGTGTGGTTGTCTACGAATCCTCATAGAAACGAGTATGACTTTATGTGATTGTCTACGAATCCTTTTAGAGAATGGTAGGACTTTGTGTGGTTGTCTACGAATCCTCCTAGAGAATGGTAGGACTTTATGTGGTTGTCTACGAATCCTCCTAGAGAATGGTAGGACTTTGTGTGGTTGTCTACGAATCCTCCCAGAGAATGGTAGGACTTTGTGTGGTTGTCTGTGAATCCTCTTAGAGACGAGTAGGACTTTGTGTGTTTGTCTACGAATCCTCATAGAGAATAGTAGGACTTTATGTGGTTGCCTACGAATCTTTTTAGAGAATTGTAGGACTTTGTGTGGTTGTCTATGAATCCTCTTAGAGACGAGTAGGACTTTGTTTGGTTGTCTACGAATCCTTCTAGAGACGGGTAGGACTTTATGTGGTTACCTACGAATCTTTTTAGAGAATTGTAGGACTTTGTGTGGTTGTCTATGAATCCTCTTAGAGACGAGTAGGACTTTGTGTGGTTGTCTACGAATCCTCTTAGAGACGAGTAGGACTTTGTGTGGTTGTCTACGAATCCTCTTAGAGAATGGTAGGAGTTTATGTGGTTGTCTACGAATCCTCCTAGAGACGGGTAGGACTTTGTGTGGTTGTCTACGAATCCTCTTAGAGAATGGTAGGAGTTTGTGTGGTTGTCTACGAATCCTCTTAGAGAATGGTAGGAGTTTGTGTGGTTGTCTACGAATCCTCATAGAAACGAGTATGACTTTATGTGATTGCCTAAGAATCTTTTTAGAGAATGGTAGGACTTTGTGTGGCTGCGTACGAATCCTCTTAGAGACGAGTAGGACTTTGTGTGGTTGTCTACGAATCCTCTTAGAGAATGGTAGGAGTTTATGTGGTTGTCTACGAATCCTCCTAGAGACGAGTAGGACTTTGTGTGGTTGTCTACGAATCCTCTTAGAGAATGGTTGGACTTTGTGTGGTTGTCTACGAATCCTCCTAGAGACGAGTAGGACTTTGTGTGGTTGCCTACGAATCCTCTTAGAGACGAGTAGGACTTTATGTGGTTGTCTACGAATCCTCCCAGAGACGGGTAGGACTTAATGTGGTTACCGACGAATCTTTTTAGAGAATGGTAGGACTTTATGTGGTTGTCTACGAATCCTCCTATAGACGGGTAGGACTTTGTGTGGTTGTCTACGAATCCTCATAGAGACGAGTAGGACTTTATTTGGTTACCTACGAATCTTTTTAGAGAATGGTATGACTTTGTGTGGTTGTCTACGAATCCTCATAGAGACGAGTAGGACTTTATGTGGTTACCTACGAATCTTTTTAGAGAATGGTAGGACTTTGTGTGGTTGTCTACGAATCCTCCTAGAGACGGGTAGGACTTTGTGTGGTTGTCTACGAATCCTTTTAGAGAATGGTAGGACTTTGTGTGGTTGTCTACGAATCCTCATAGAAACGAGTATGACTTTATGTGATTGTCTACGAATCCTTTTAGAGAATGGTATGACTTTGTGTGGTTGTCTACGAATTCTCCTAGAGACGGGTAGGACTTTATGTGGTTGTCCACGAATCCTTTTAGAGAATGGTAGGACTTTGTGAGGTTGTCTACGAATCCTCCTAGAGACGGGTAGGACTTTGTGTGGTTGTCTACGAATCCTCCTAGAGACGAGTAGGACTTTGTGTGGTTGTCTACGAATCCTTTTAGAGAATGGTAGGACTTTGTGTGGTTGTCTACGAATCCTCATAGAGACGAGTAGGACTTTATTTGGTTACCTACGAATCTTTTTAGAGAATGGTAGGACTTTATGTGGTTGTCTACGAATCCTCCTAGAGACGGGTAGGACTTTGTGTGGTTGTCTACGAATCCTCATAGAGACGAGTAGGACTTTATTTGGTTACCTACGAATCTTTTTAGAGAATGGTAGGACTTTGTGTGGTTGTCTACGAATCCTCCTAGAGACGGGTAGGACTTTGTGTGGTTGTCTACGAATCCTCCTAGAGAATGGTAGGACTTTGTGTGGTTGTCTACGAATCCTCATAGAGACGAGTAGGACTTTATTTGGTTACCTACGAATCTTTTTAGAGAATGGTAGGACTTTGTGTGGTTGTCTACGAATCCTCCTAGAGACGGGTAGGACTTTGTGTGGTTGTCTACGAATCCTTTTAGAGAATGGTAGGACTTTGTGTGGTTGTCTACGAATCCTCCTAGAGACGGGTAGGACTTTATGTGGTTGTCCACGAATCCTTTTAGAGAATGGTAGGACTTTGTGAGGTTGTCTACGAATCCTCCTAGAGAATGGTAGGACTTTGTGTGGTTGCCTACGAATCCTCTTAGAGAATGGTAGGACTTTGTGTGGTTGTCTACGAATCCCCTTAGAGAATGGTAGGACTTTGTGTGGTTGTCTACGAATCCTCCTAGAGAATGGTAGGACTTTGTGTGGTTGTCTACGAATCCTCATAGAGACGAGTAGGACTTTATTTGGTTACCTACGAATCTTTTAAGAGAATGGTAGGACTTTGTGTGGTTGTCTACGAATCCTCCTAGAGACGGGTAGGACTTTGTGTGGTTGTCTACGAATCCTTTTAGAGAATGGTAGGACTTTGTGTGGTTGTCTACGAATCCTCATAGAAACGAGTATGACTTTATGTGATTGTCTACGAATCCTTTTAGAGAATGGTAGGACTTTGTGTGGTTGTCTACGAATCCTCCTAGAGACGGGTAGGACTTTATGTGGTTGTCCACGAATCCTTTTAGAGAATGGTAGGACTTTGTGAGGTTGTCTACGAATCCTCCTAGAGAATGGTAGGACTTTGTGTGGTTGCCTACGAATCCTCTTAGAGAATGGTAGGACTTTGTGTGGTTGCCTACGAATCCCCTTAGAGAATGGTAGGACTTTGTGTGGTTGCCTACGAATCCTCCTAGAGACGGGTAGGACTTTGTGTGGTTGTCAACGAATCTCCCTAGAGCAGGGAAGGTCTTGTGTGGTTGTCTGACGGTGATGCATGACTTTTACCCATTGTCTATGGCTTAGGTAGTTGTTGTAACAAATTATTCGCGGAGATGCATTTTCGATGGTTTAAACTAGGTAAATTTGAAACGTAATGGTTAAAATTTGATAGTGGTTAACAAACATAACGGATCACAAGAAGGAACATGGAAACACCCAATCTCGTTACCGCCACAGTCTAGTTAGACTCAAGCTCAACGCCTGTATTGTATAGTTTACTACACCTGCACCACACAGTCTAGTCAGCCTCAAGCTCAAAGCCTCTATTGTGTAGTTTACTACACCTGCACCACACAGTCTAGTCAGCCTCAAGCTCAAAGCCTGTATTGTATAGTTTACTACACCTGCACCACACAGTCTAGTCAGACTCAAGCTCAAAGCCTGTATTGTATAGTTTACTACACCTGCACCACACAGTCTAGTCAGCCTCAAGCTCAACGCCTGTATTGTATAGTTTACTACACCTGCACCACACAGTCTAGTCAGACTCAAGCTCAACGCCTGTATTGTATAGTTTACTACACCTGCACCACACAGTCTAGTCAGACTCAAGCTCAAAGCCTCTATTGTATAGTTTACTACACCTGCACCACACAGTCTAGTCAGCCTCAAGCTCAAAGCCTCTATTGTGTAGTTTACTACACCTGCACCACACAGTCTAGTCAGCCTCAAGCTCAAAGCCTCTATTGTATAGTTTACTTCACCTGCACCACACAGTCTAGTCAGCCTCAAGCTCAAAGCCTGTATTGTATAGTTTACTACACCTGCACCACACAGTCTAGTCAGACTCAAGCTCAAAGCCTCTATTGTGTAGTTTACTACACCTGCACCACACAGTCTAGTCAGCCTCAAGCTCAAAGCCTGTATTGTATAGTTTACTACACCTGCACCACACAGTCTAGTCAGACTCAAGCTCAAAGCCTGTATTGTATAGTTTACTACACCTGCACCACACAGTCTAGTCAGCCTCAAGCTCAAAGCCTGTATTGTGTAGTTTACTACACCTGCACCACACAGTCTAGTCAGCCTCAAGCTCAAAGCCTCTATTGTGTAGTTTACTACACCTGCACCACACAGTCTAGTCAGCCTCAAGCTCAAAGCCTGTATTGTATAGTTTACTACACCTGCACCACACAGTCTAGTCAGACTCAAGCTCAAAGCCTCTATTGTATAGTTTACTACACCTGCACCACACAGTCTAGTCAGCCTCAAGCTCAAAGCCTGTATTGTATAGTTTACTACACCTGCACCACACAGTCTAGTCAGACTCAAGCTCAAAGCCTCTATTGTGTAGTTTACTACACCTGCACCACACAGTCTAGTCAGCCTCAAGCTCAAAGCCTGTATTGTATAGTTTACTACACCTGCACCACACAGTCTAGTCAGACTCAAGCTCAAAGCCTGTATTGTGTAGTTTACTACACCTGCACCACACAGTCTAGTCAGCCTCAAGCTCAAAGCCTCTATTGTGTAGTTTACTACACCTGCACCACACAGTCTAGTCAGCCTCAAGCTCAAAGCCTGTATTGTATAGTTTACTACACCTGCACCACACAGTCTAGTCAGACTCAAGCTCAAAGCCTGTATTGTATAGTTTACTACACCTGCACCACACAGTCTAGTCAGCCTCAAGCTCAAAGCCTGTATTGTATAGTTTACTACACTTGCACCACACAGTCTAGTCAGCCTCAAGCTCAAAGCCTCTATTGTGTAGTTTACTACACCTGCACCACACAGTCTAGTCAGCCTCAAGCTCAAAGCCTGTATTGTATAGTTTACTACACCTGCACCACACAGTCTAGTCAGCCTCAAGCTCAAAGCCTGTATTGTATAGTTTACTACACCTGCACCACACAGTCTAGTCAGACTCAAGCTCAACGCCTCTATTGTATAGTTTACTACACCTGCACCACACAGTCTAGTCAGCCTCAAGCTCAAAGCCTCTATTGTATAGTTTACTACACCTGCACCACACAGACTAGTCAGACTCAAGCTCAAAGCCTCTATTGTATAGTTTACTACACCTGCACCACACAGTCTAGTCAGCCTCAAGCTCAACGCCTGTATTGTATAGTTTACTACACCTGCACCACACAGTCTAGTCAGCCTCAAGCTCAAAGCCTGTATTGTATAGTTTACTACACCTGCACCACACAGTCTAGTCAGCCTCAAGCTCAAAGCCTGTATTGTATAGTTTACTACACCTGCACCACACAGTCTAGTCAGACTCAAGCTCAAAGCCTCTATTGTGTAGTTTACTACACCTGCACCACACAGTCTAGTCAGCCTCAAGCTCAAAGCCTGTATTGTGTAGTTTACTACACCTGCACCACACAGTCTAGTCAGCCTCAAGCTCAAAGCCTCTATTGTGTAGTTTACTACACCTGCACCACACAGTCTAGTCAGACTCAAGCTCAAAGCCTGTATTGTGTAGTTTACTACACCTGCACCACACAGTCTAGTCAGCCTCAAGCTCAAAGCCTGTATTGTATAGTTTACTACACCTGCACCACACAGTCTAGTCAGCCTCAAGCTCAAAGCCTCTATTGTGTAGTTTACTACACCTGCACCACACAGTCTAGTCAGACTCAAGCTCAAAGCCTGTATTGTGTAGTTTACTACACCTGCACCACACAGTCTAGTCAGCCTCAAGCTCAAAGCCTGTATTGTATAGTTTACTACACCTGCACCACACAGTCTAGTCAGCCTCAAGCTCAAAGCCTCTATTGTGTAGTTTACTACACCTGCACCACACAGTCTAGTCAGCCTCAAGCTCAAAGCCTCTATTGTATAGTTTACTACACCTGCACCACACAGTCTAGTCAGCCTCAAGCTCAACGCCTGTATTGTATAGTTTACTACACCTGCACCACACAGTCTAGTCAGCCTCAAGCTCAAAGCCTGTATTGTATAGTTTACTACACCTGCACCACACAGTCTAGTCAGCCTCAAGCTCAAAGCCTCTATTGTGTAGTTTACTACACCTGCACCACACAGTCTAGTCAGCCTCAAGCTCAAAGCCTGTATTGTATAGTTTACTACACCTGCACCACACAGTCTAGTCAGCCTCAAGCTCAAAGCCTCTATTGTGTAGTTTACTACACCTGCACCACACAGTCTAGTCAGACTCAAGCTCAAAGCCTGTATTGTATAGTTTACTACACCTGCACCACACAGTCTAGTCAGCCTCAAGCTCAAAGCCTGTATTGTATAGTTTACTACACCTGCACCACACAGTCTAGTCAGACTCAAGCTTAAAGCCTCTATTGTGTAGTTTACTACACCTGCACCACACAGTCTAGTCAGCCTCAAGCTCAACGCCTGTATTGTATAGTTTACTACACCTGCACCACACAGTCTAGTCAGCCTCAAGCTCAAAGCCTATATTGTATAGTTTACTACACCTGCACCACACAGTCTAGTCAGCCTCAAGCTCAAAGCCTCTATTGTGTAGTTTACTACACCTGCACCACACAGTCTAGTCAGACTCAAGCTCAAAGCCTCTATTGTGTAGTTTACTACACCTGCACCACACAGTCTAGTCAGCCTCAAGCTCAAAGCCTGTATTGTATAGTTTACTACACCTGCACCACACAGTCTAGTCAGCCTCAAGCTCAAAGCCTGTATTGTATAGTTTACTACACCTGCACCACACAGTCTAGTCAGACTCAAGCTCAACGCCTGTATTGTATAGTTTACTACACCTGCACCACACAGTCTAGTCAGCCTCAAGCTCAAAGCCTCTATTGTGTAGTTTACTACACCTGCACCACACAGTCTAGTCAGCCTCAAGCTCAAAGCCTGTATTGTATAGTTTACTACACCTGCACCACACAGTCTAGTCAGCCTCAAGCTCAAAGCCTGTATTGTATAGTTTACTACACCTGCACCACACAGTCTAGTCAGCCTCAAGCTCAAAGCCTCTATTGTGTAGTTTACTACACCTGCACCACACAGTCTAGTCAGCCTCAAGCTCAAAGCCTCTATTGTATAGTTTACTACACCTGCACCACACAGTCTAGTCAGCCTCAAGCTCAACGCCCGATTGTATAGTTTACTACACCTGCACCACACAGTCTAGTCAGCCTCAAGCTCAAAGCCTGTATTGTATAGTTTACTACACCTGCACCACACAGTCTAGTCAGCCTCAAGCTCAAAGCCTCTATTGTGTAGTTTACTACACCTGCACCACACAGTCTAGTCAGCCTCAAGCTCAACGCCTGTATTGTATAGTTTACTACACCTGCACCACACAGTCTAGTCAGCCTCAAGCTCAAAGCCTCTATTGTGTAGTTTACTACACCTGCACCACACAGTCTAGTCAGCCTCAAGCTCAAAGCCTCTATTGTATAGTTTACTACACCTGCACCACACAGTCTAGTCAGCCTCAAGCTCAAAGCCTGTATTGTATAGTTTACTACACCTGCACCACACAGTCTAGTCAGCCTCAAGCTCAACGCCTCTATTGTGTAGTTTACTACACCTGCACCACACAGTCTAGTCAGCCTCAAGCTCAAAGCCTCTATTGTGTAGTTTACTACACCTGCACCACACAGTCTAGTCAGCCTCAAGCTCAAAGCCTCTATTGTATAGTTTACTACACCTGCACCACACAGTCTAGTCAGCCTCAAGCTCAAAGCCTGTATTGTATAGTTTACTACACCTGCACCACACAGTCTAGTCAGCCTCAAGCTCAAAGCCTCTATTGTGTAGTTTACTACACCTGCACCACACAGTCTAGTCAGCCTCAAGCTCAAAGCCTCTATTGTATAGTTTACTACACCTGCACCACACAGTCTAGTCAGCCTCAAGCTCAAAGCCTGTATTGTATAGTTTACTACACCTGCACCACACAGTCTAGTCAGACTCAAGCTCAACGCCTGTATTGTATAGTTTACTACACCTGCACCACACAGTCTAGTCAGCCTCAAGCTCAAAGCCTGTATTGTATAGTTTACTACACCTGCACAAAACAGTCTAGTCAGCCTCAAGCTCAACGCCTCTATTGTATAGTTTACTACACCTGCACCACACAGTCTAGTCAGACTCAAGCTCAAAGCCTCTATTGTATAGTTTACTACACCTGCACCACACAGTCTAGTCAGCCTCAAGCTCAAAGCCTGTATTGTATAGTTTACTACACCTGCACCACACAGTCTAGTCAGCCTCAAGCTCAAAGCCTCTATTGTGTAGTTTACTACACCTGCACCACACAGTCTAGTCAGACTCAAGCTCAAAGCCTCTATTGTATAGTTTACTACACCTGCACCACACAGTCTAGTCAGACTCAAGCTCAACGCCTGTATTGTATAGTTTACTACACCTGCACCACACAGTCTAGTCAGCCTCAAGCTCAAAGCCTGTATTGTATAGTTTACTATACCTGCACCACACAGTCTAGTCAGCCTCAAGCTCAAAGCCTCTATTGTATAGTTTACTACACCTGCACCACACAGTCTAGTCAGACTCAAGCTCAACGCCTGTATTGTATAGTTTACTACACCTGCACCACACAGTCTAGTCAGCCTCAAGCTCAAAGCCTCTATTGTGTAGTTTACTACACCTGCACCACACAGTCTAGTCAGACTCAAGCTCAAAGCCTCTATTGTATAGTTTACTACACCTGCACCACACAGTCTAGTCAGACTCAAGCTCAACGCCTGTATTGTATAGTTTACTACACCTGCACCACACAGTCTAGTCAGCCTCAAGCTCAACGCCTCTATTGTGTAGTTTACTACACCTGCACCACACAGTCTAGTCAGCCTCAAGCTCAAAGCCTCTATTGTATAGTTTACTACACCTGCACCACACAGTCTAGTCAGCCTCAAGCTCAAAGCCTCTATTGTATAGTTTACTACACCTGCACCACACAGTCTAGTCAGACTCAAGCTCAACGCCTGTATTGTATAGTTTACTACACCTGCACCACACAGTCTAGTCAGACTCAAGCTCAACGCCTCTATTGTGTAGTTTACTACACCTGCACCACACAGTCTAGTCAGCCTCAAGCTCAAAGCCTCTATTGTATAGTTTACTACACCTGCACCACACAGTCTAGTCAGCCTCAAGCTCAAAGCCTCTATTGTATAGTTTACTACACCTGCACCACACAGTCTAGTCAGCCTCAAGCTCAAAGCCTCTATTGTATAGTTTACTACACCTGCACCACACAGTCTAGTCAGCCTCAAGCTCAAAGCCTCTATTGTATAGTTTACTACACCTGCACCACACAGTCTAGTCAGCCTCAAGCTCAAAGCCTCTATTGTGTAGTTTACTACACCTGCACCACACAGTCTAGTCAGCCTCAAGCTCAAAGCCTGTATTGTATAGTTTACTACACCTGCACCACACAGTCTAGTCAGCCTCAAGCTCAAAGCCTGTATTGTATAGTTTACTACACCTGCACCACACAGTCTAGTCAGCCTCAAGCTCAAAGCCTCTATTGTGTAGTTTACTACACCTGCACCACACAGTCTAGTCAGCCTCAAGCTCAAAGCCTCTATTGTATAGTTTACTACACCTGCACCACGCCGTGCTCCCTGCACATTTAAATATGGGGTTGATTACAATTTGAGTTGAGTCCAAATGAAACGTTTGGTCAAACGATGTATGACGAAGTCCCGTTTGGCTTCACCGAGAAGTGCTACCGTCCTGAAACAGCAAGCTTATACTCAACGGTTTAGTCGATATGAACTTCTATATTTTCGGATACTTCTTTTCATTTTAGATAAAATAACCTATTGCTGAATAATAAATCAAACAAATATGTTTTCAGTGCAAGCCCTGTCTTGTGGTTTGTTTCATTGACCCTAACCCAAATCCATTGACGGTATTTTATCGACGACAATGTAAGATCAGCCTGTCTAGCTGTGAAGTTACACTGTCAAGACAACTGAGTCGTAACTTCACAGTCGGTGCTACAGATAGCCTTCACTTCACAGTGATTATATTCTGACAACTGTCAGTTTGTCTCACCCCTGGGACCTTGTGATCACCTGATGTAATCAATAACAAACAAAGTGTGAAATTATATTGTGACCTACAGGGTATAAACCTTTATTTCAGAGAGTTTATAATAATGTACATTTTGGATACGAGACCTTCCACACAAACATTTCGATTGGTAACTTATATACTGTTTTCTTTCAACAACGCACTATGTATATTTTAACTTCCTTAAAATCACAATTGTCATAATTAAGCGCTACAATCAAAACTACATATATTATTAACGCCGCGAAAATTTGGTGTTTATATGATATAAGCGATAAATTGATATCCTTTACCTATTCAGATTGCTCAGAATTTTGTAAATTTAATGTTTTGAAGAAATTTAAATTTGATAATAATTGCGTACTTATATTGCGCCTTTCCAAAAACCTAAGGTATGCTCAAAGTGCTACAATTATTACCAAGAAGGAAGGAATAGTACTTTCAGAGCTACTACTAAGCGCTTCGAATTCATAAGTTCTTCCCGTATGCAGCTACCCATTTGTACAGCTGGGTTGACTGAGTGCAATGTGGATTAAGTGCATTGCCCGAGGACACAACACAGTTTTCGACCCAAGTCACAAATCTTTGGTGTCACCTCCGGGATTCGAACCGGGTCGTCGGCGTGAGAGGCCAGCGTGCTATCCACTACACCACCGTGCCCCAATTAGAAGTATAGGCGTAATTCCCGATGGTGACATGAAGCTGATTAAATGTATATATATATATATATAATTGATTTGCCAATATAGCGGGGCATAAATATTGAGCAAGCGTTGAACTGTGTCACATTGTTGAGATATGAAGGATACAGGTTGTTGGATACATGTGCTATATCAATGTATGAAATTATTTCGACTGTAGTTTTCCTATGATAACATGCATCTGGTAAATTATATAACAATAAACAATGTAATTCGGTATACATACATGTGTAAAAAGCCAATGATACATTGATATATTTTGCTATTCCGAATTATAAATAATGAACAATTTAAACTTTTTGATGTGGTCTCCTGACCGAATTTTAAAAGCGGACGTCGGCTTGGCATGTCCATCTTGCTTTTTTCACAGATGCACTTTCCCTTCAACTGTTATTCTTATATTTAACATGTAATGACGATATAACATTATTTATGACAACACCTTGATGTCGATATTACTGAAGTGTTGTACTTCCCGAATAACGAGCGAAACAGCGACGTCGTCAATTATATCCACTTGTATATATACTTGCCCAATAACGAGTCTGGTTGAATAATGGGCAGCTCGGGGAGAACTAGAAACACCTGGTGGATGTGTACAGTGACAATAACGAGTCTCTGGTTGAATAATGGGCAGCTCGGGGAGAACTAGAAACACCTGGTGGATGTGTACAATGACAATAACGAGTCTCTGGTTGAATAATGGGCAGCTCGGGGAGAATTAGAAACACCTGGTGGATGTGTACAGTGACAATAACGAGTCTCTGGTTGAATAATGGGCAGCTCGGGGAGAATTAGAAACACCTGGTGGATGTGTACAGTGACAATAACGAGTCTCTGGTTGAATAATGGGCAGCTCGGGGAGAACTAGAAACACCTGGTGGATGTGTACAATGACAATAACAAGTCTCTGGTTGAATAATGGGCAGCTCGGGGAGAATTAGAAACACCTGGTGGATGTGTACAGTGACAATAACGAGTCTCTGGTTGAATAATGGGCAGCTCGGGGAGAATTAGAAACACCTGGTGGATGTGTACAGTGACAATAACGAGTCTCTGGTTGAATAATGGGCAGCTACGGGAGAACTAGAAACACCTGGTGGATGTGTACAATGACAATAACAAGTCTCTGGTTGAATAATGGGCAGCTCGGGGAGAATTAGAAACACCTGGTGGATGTGTACAGTGACAATAACGAGTCTCTGGTTGAATAATGGGCAGCTCGGGGAAAATTAGAAACACCTGGTGGATGTGTACAGTGACAATAACGAGTCTCTGGTTGAATAATGGGCAGCTAGGGGAGAACTAGAAACACCTGGTGGATGTGTACAATGACAATAACAAGTCTCTGGTTGAATAATGGGCAGCTAGGGGAGAACTAGAAACACCTGGTGGATGTGTACAATGACAATAACGAGTCTCTGGTTTAATAATGGGCAGCTCGGGGAGAATTAGAAACACCTGGTGGATGTGTACAGTGACAATAACGAGTCTCTGGTTGAATAATGGGCAGCTCGGGGAAAATTAGAAACACCTGGTGGATGTGTACAGTGACAATAACGAGTCTCTGGTTGAATAATGGGCAGCTCGGAGAGAACTAGAAACACCTGGTGGATGTGTACAATGACAATAACGAGTCTCTGGTTAAATAATGGGCAGCTCGGGGAGAACTAGAAACACCTGGTGGATGTGTACAATGACAATAACGAGTCTCTGGTTGAATAATGGGCAGCTCGGGGAGAACTAGAAACACCTGGTGGATGTGTACAGTGACAATAACGAGTCTCTGGTTGAATAATGGGCAGCTCGGGGAGAACTAGAAACACCTGGTGGATGTGTACAATGACAATAACAAGTCTCTGGTTGAATAATGGGCAGCTCGGGGAGAATTAGAAACACCTGGTGGATGTGTACAGTGACAATAACGAGTCTCTGGTTGAATAATGGGCAGCTCGGAGAGAACTAGAAGCACCTGGTGGATGTGTACAGTGACAATAACGAGTCTCTGGTTGAATAATGGGCAGCTCGGGGAGAACTAGAAACACCTGGTGGATGTGTACAATGACAATAACAAGTCTCTGGTTGAATAATGGGCAGCTCGGGGAGAACTAGAAACACCTGGTGGATGTGTACAGTGACAATAACGAGTCTCTGGTTGAATAATGGGCAGCTCGGGGAGAATTAGAAACACCTGGTGGATGTGTACAGTGACAATAACGAGTCTCTGGTTGAATAATGGGCAGCTCGGGGAGAATTAGAAACACCTGGTGGATGTGTACAGTGACAATAACGAGTCTCTGGTTGAATAATGGGCAGCTCGGGGAGAACTAGAAACACCTGGTGGATGTGTACAATGACAATAACAAGTCTCTGGTTGAATAATGGGCAGCTAGGGGAGAACTAGAAACACCTGGTGGATGTGTACAATGACAATAACAAGTCTCTGGTTGAATAATGGGCAGCTCGGGGAGAATTAGAAACACCTGGTGGATGTGTACAATGACAATAACGAGTCTCTGGTTTAATAATGGGCAGCTCGGGGAGAATTAGAAACACCTGGTGGATGTGTACAGTGACAATAACGAGTCTCTGGTTGAATAATGGGCAGCTCGGGGAGAATTAGAAACACCTGGTGGATGTGTACAGTGACAATAACGAGTCTCTGGTTGAATAATGGGCAGCTCGGGGAGAATTAGAAACACCTGGTGGATGTGTACAGTGACAATAACGAGTCTCTGGTTGAATAATGGGCAGCTCGGGGAGAACTAGAAACACCTGGTGGATGTGTACAATGACAATAACAAGTCTCTGGTTGAATAATGGGCAGCTAGGGGAGAACTAGAAACACCTGGTGGATGTGTACAATGACAATAACAAGTCTCTGGTTGAATAATGGGCAGCTCGGGGAGAATTAGAAACACCTGGTGGATGTGTACAATGACAATAACGAGTCTCTGGTTGAATAATGGGCAGCTCGGGGAGAATTAGAAACACCTGGTGGATGTGTACAGTGACAATAACGAGTCTCTGGTTTAATAATGGGCAGCTCGGGGAGAATTAGAAACACCTGGTGGATGTGTACAGTGACAATAACGAGTCTCTGGTTGAATAATGGGCAGCTCGGGGAAAATTAGAAACACCTGGTGGATGTGTACAGTGACAATAACGAGTCTCTGGTTGAATAATGGGCAGCTAGGGGAGAACTAGAAACACCTGGTGGATGTGTACAATGACAATAACAAGTCTCTGGTTGAATAATGGGCAGCTAGGGGAGAACTAGAAACACCTGGTGGATGTGTACAGTGACAATAACGAGTCTCTGGTTTAATAATGGGCAGCTCGGGGAGAATTAGAAACACCTGGTGGATGTGTACAGTGACAATAACGAGTCTCTGGTTGAATAATGGGCAGCTCGGGGAGAACTAGAAACACCTGGTGGATGTGTACAATGACAATAACGAGTCTCTGGTTGAATAATGGGCAGCTCGGGGAGAACTAGAAACACCTGGTGGATGTGTACAGTGACAATAACGAGTCTCTGGTTGAATAATGGGCAGCTCGGGGAAAATTAGAAACACCTGGTGGATGTGTACAGTGACAATAACGA
This sequence comes from Gibbula magus, assembly GCA_936450465.1. NCBI lineage: Eukaryota > Metazoa > Mollusca > Gastropoda > Trochida > Trochidae > Gibbula > Gibbula magus. The sequence goes on along the minus strand of OW388289.1, from coordinate 274,256 downwards.
GTCTCTGGTTGAATAATGGGCAGCTAGGGGAGAACTAGAAACACCTGGTGGATGTGTACAGTGACAATAACGAGTCTCTGGTTGAATAATGGGCAGCTCGGGGAGAACTAGAAACACCTGGTGGATGTGTACAGTGACAATAACGAGTCTCTGGTTTAATAATGGGCAGCTCGGGGAGAATTAGAAACACCTGGTGGATGTGTACAGTGACAATAACGAGTCTCTGGTTGAATAATGGGCAGCTCGGGGAGAACTAGAAACACCTGGTGGATGTGTACAATGACAATAACAAGTCTCTGGTTGAATAATGGGCAGCTCGGGGAGAATTAGAAACACCTGATGGATGTGTACAGTGACAATAACGAGTCTCTGGTTGAATAATGGGCAGCTCGGGGAAAATTAGAAACACCTGGTGGATGTGTACAGTGACAATAACGAGTCTCTGGTTGAATAATGGGCAGCTCGGGGAGAACTAGAAACACCTGGTGGATGTGTACAATGACAATAACGAGTCTCTGGTTGAATAATGGGCAGCTCGGGGAGAACTAGAAACACCTGGTGGATGTGTACAGTGACAATAACGAGTCTCTGGTTGAATAATGGGCAGCTCGGGGAGAACTAGAAACACCTGGTGGATGTGTACAGTGACAATAACGAGTCTCTGGTTGAATAATGGGCAGCTCGGGGAGAACTAGAAACACCTGTTGGATGTGTACAATGACAATAACGAGTCTCTGGTTGAATAATGGGCAGCTCGGGGAGAACTAGAAACACCTGGTGGATGTGTACAGTGACAATAACGAGTCTCTGGTTGAATAATGGGCAGCTCGGGGAGAATTAGAAAAACCTGGTGGATGTGAACAGTTACAATAACGAGTCTCTGGTTGAATAATGGGCAGCTCGGGGAGAACTAGAAACACCTGGTGGATGTGTACAATGACAATAACGAGTCTCTGGTTGAATAATGGGCAGCTCGGGGAGAACTAGAAACACCTGGTGGATGTGTACAGTGACAATAACGAGTCTCTGGTTGAATAATGGGCAGCTCGGGGAAAATTAGAAACACCTGGTGGATGTGTACAGTGACAATAACGAGTCTCTGGTTGAATAATGGGCAGCTAGGGGAGAACTAGAAACACCTGGTGGATGTGTACAGTGACAATAACGAGTCTCTGGTTGAATAATGGGCAGCTCGGGGAGAACTAGAAACACCTGGTGGATGTGTACAGTGACAATAACGAGTCTCTGGTTTAATAATGGGCAGCTCGGGGAGAATTAGAAACACCTGGTGGATGTGTACAGTGACAATAACGAGTCTCTGGTTTAATAATGGGCAGCTCGGGGAGAACTAGAAACACCTGGTGGATGTGTACAGTGACAATAACGAGTCTCTGGTTGAATAATGGGCAGCTCGGGGAGAACTAGAAACACCTGGTGGATGTGTACAATGACAATAACGAGTCTCTGGTTGAATAATGGGCAGCTCGGGGAGAATTAGAAACACCTGGTGGATGTGTACAGTGACAATAACGAGTCTCTGGTTGAATAATGGGCAGCTCGGGGAGAACTAGAAACACCTGGTGGATGTGTACAATGACAATAACGAGTCTCTGGTTGAATAATGGGCAGCTCGGGGAGAACTAGAAACACCTGGTGGATGTGTACAATGACAATAACAAGTCTCTGGTTGAATAATGGGCAGCTCGGGGAGAATTAGAAACACCTGATGGATGTGTACAGTGACAATAACGAGTCTCTGGTTGAATAATGGGCAGCTCGGGGAAAATTAGAAACACCTGGTGGATGTGTACAGTGACAATAACGAGTCTCTGGTTGAATAATGGGCAGCTCGGGGAGAACTAGAAACACCTGGTGGATGTGTACAATGACAATAACGAGTCTCTGGTTGAATAATGGGCAGCTCGGGGAGAACTAGAAACACCTGGTGGATGTGTACAGTGACAATAACGAGTCTCTGGTTGAATAATGGGCAGCTCGGGGAGAACTAGAAACACCTGGTGGATGTGTACAGTGACAATAACGAGTCTCTGGTTGAATAATGGGCAGCTCGGGGAGAACTAGAAACACCTGTTGGATGTGTACAATGACAATAACGAGTCTCTGGTTGAATAATGGGCAGCTCGGGGAGAACTAGAAACACCTGGTGGATGTGTACAATGACAATAACGAGTCTCTGGTTGAATAATGGGCAGCTCGGGGAGAACTAGAAACACCTGGTGGATGTGAACTATGACAATAACGAGTCTCTGGTTGAATAATGGGCAGCTCGGGGAGAACTAGAAACACCTGGTGGATGTGTACAATGACAATAACGAGTCTCTGGTTGAATAATGGGCAGCTCGGAAGAACTAGAAACACCTGGTGGATGTGTACAATAACAATAACGAGTCTCTGGTTGAATAATTGGCAGCTCGGGGAGAATTAGAAAAACCTGGTGGATGTGAACAGTTACAATAACGAGTCTCTGGTTGAATAATGGGCAGCTCGGGGAGAACTAGAAACACCTGGTGGATGTGTACAATAACAATAACGAGTCTCTGGTTGAATAATGGGCAGCTCGGGGAGAACTAGAAACACCTGGTGGATGTGTACAATGACAATAACGAGTCTCTGGTTGAATAATGGGCAGCTCGGGGAGAATTAGAAACACCTGGTGGATGTGTACAATGACAATAACGAGTCTCTGGTTGAATAATGGGCAGCTCGGGGAGAACTAGAAACACCTGGTGGATGTGTACAATGACAATAACAAGTCTCTGGTTGAATAATGGGCAGCTAGGGGAGAACTAGAAACACCTGGTGGATGTGTACAATGACAATAACGAGTCTCTGGTTGAATAATGGGCAGCTCGGGGAGAATTAGAAACACCTGGTGGATGTGTACAATGACAATAACGAGTCTCTGGTTGAATAATGGGCAGCTCGGGGAGAACTAGAAACACCTGGTGGATGTGTACAATGACAATAACAAGTCTCTGGTTGAATAATGGGCAGCTAGGGGAGAACTAGAAACACCTGGTGGATGTGAACAGTTACAATAACGAGTCTCTGGTTGAATAATGGGCAGCTCGGGGAGAATTAGAAACACCTGGTGGATGTGTACAATGACAATAACGAGTCTCTGGTTGAATAATGGGCAGCTCGGGGAGAACTAGAAACACCTGGTGTATGTGTACAGTGACAATAACGAGTCTCTGGTTGAATAATGGGCAGCTCGGGGAGAACTAGAAACACCTGGTGGATGTGTACAATGACAATAACGAGTCTCTGGTTGAATAATGGGCAGCTCGGGGAGAATTAGAAAAACCTGGTGGATGTGAACAGTTACAATAACGAGTCTCTGGTTGAATAATGGGCAGCTCGGGGAGAACTAGAAACACCTGGTGGATGTGTACAATGACAATAACGAGTCTCTGGTTGAATAATGGGCAGCTCGGGGAGAATTAGAAACACCTGGTGGATGTGAACAGTTACAATAACGAGTCTCTGGTTGAATAATGGGCAGCTCGGAAGAACTAGAAACACCTGGTGGATGTGTACAATAACAATAACGAGTCTCTGGTTGAATAATTGGCAGCTCGGGGAGAATTAGAAAAACCTGGTGGATGTGAACAGTTACAATAACGAGTCTCTGGTTGAATAATGGGCAGCTCGGGGAGAACTAGAAACACCTGGTGGATGTGTACAATAACAATAACGAGTCTCTGGTTGAATAATGGGCAGCTCGGAAGAACTAGAAACACCTGGTGGATGTGTACAATGACAATAACGAGTCTCTGGTTGAATAATGGGCAGCTCGGGGAGAATTAGAAAAACCTGGTGGATGTGTACAGTGACAATAACGAGTCTCTGGTTGAATAATGGGCAGCTCGGGGAGAACTAGAAACACCTGGTGGATGTGTACAGTGACAATAACGAGTCTCTGGTTGAATAATGGGCAGCTCGGGGAGAACTAGAAACACCTGGTGGATGTGTACAATGACAATAACGAGTCTCTGGTTGAATAATGGGCAGCTCGGGGAGAACTAGAAACACCTGGTGGATGTGTACAGTGACAATAACGAGTCTCTGGTTGAATAATGGGCAGCTCGGGGAGAACTAGAAACACCTGGTGGATGTGTACAATGACAATAACGAGTCTCTGGTTGAATAATGGGCAGCTCGGGGAGAACTAGAAACACCTGGTGGATGTGTACAATGACAATAACGAGTCTCTGGTTGAATAATGGGCAGCTCGGGGAGAACTAGAAACACCTGGTGGATGTGTACAATGACAATAACGAGTCTCTGGTTGAATAATGGGCAGCTCGGGGAGAACTAGAAACACCTGGTGGATGTGTACAATGACAATAACGAGTCTCTGGTTGAATAATGGGCAGCTCGGGGAGAACTAGAAACACCTGGTGGATGTGTACAATGACAATAACGAGTCTCTGGTTGAATAATGGGCAGCTCGGGGAGAACTAGAAACACCTGGTGGATGTGTACAATAACATTAACGAGTCTCTGGTTGAATAATGGGCAGCTCGGAAGAACTAGAAACACCTGGTGGATGTGTACAATGACAATAACGAGTCTCTGGTTGAATAATGGGCAGCTCGGGGAGAACTAGAAACACCTGGTGGATGTGTACAATAACAATAACGAGTCTCTGGTTGAATAATGGGCAGCTCGGAAGAACTAGAAACACCTGGTGGATGTGTACAATAACAATAACGAGTCTCTGGTTGAATAATGGGCAGCTCGGGGAGAACTAGAAACACCTGGTGGATGTGTACAATAACAATAACGAGTCTCTGGTTGAATAATGGGCAGCTCGGAAGAACTAGAAACACCTGGTGGATGTGTACAATGACAATAACGAGTCTCTGGTTGAATAATGGGCAGCTCGGGGAGAATTAGAAAAACCTGGTGGATGTGTACAGTGACAATAACGAGTCTCTGGTTGAATAATGGGCAGCTCGGGGAGAATTAGAAACACCTGGTGGATGTGTACAGTGACAATAACGAGTCTCTGGTTGAATAATGGGCAGCTCGGGGAGAACTAGAAACACCTGGTGGATGTGTACAATGACAATAACGAGTCTCTGGTTGAATAATGGGCAGCTCGGGGAGAACTAGAAACACCTGGTGGATGTGTACAGTGACAATAACGAGTCTCTGGTTGAATAATGGGCAGCTCGGGGAGAACTAGAAACACCTGGTGGATGTGTACAATGACAATAACGAGTCTCTGGTTGAATAATGGGCAGCTCGGAAGAACTAGAAACACCTGGTGGATGTGTACAGTGACAATAACGAGTCTCTGGTTGAATAATGGGCAGCTCGGGGAGAACTAGAAACACCTGGTGGATGTGTACAATGACAATAACGAGTCTCTGGTTGAATAATGGGCAGCTCGGGGAGAACTAGAAACACCTGGTGGATGTGTACAATGACAATAACGAGTCTCTGGTTGAATAATGGGCAGCTCGGGGAGAACTAGAAACACCTGGTGGATGTGTACAATGACAATAACGAGTCTCTGGTTGAATAATGGGCAGCTCGGGGAGAATTAGAAACACCTGGTGGATGTGTACAGTGACAATAACGAGTCTCTGGTTGAATAATGGGCAGCTCGGGGAGAACTAGAAACACCCGGTGGATGTGTAGAATGACACAATGGTTTGTACCATCTCGCTTCTGTATAATGTACACCAACGTGTTAATCAGTTATCCATTACTGATGACCCACTTAAGGTCTGTACCATCTCGCTTCTGTATACTGTACACCCACGTGTTAATCAGGTATCCATTACTGATGACCCACTCAAGGTTTGTACCATCTCGCTTCTGTATACTGTACACCCACGTGTTAATCAGTTATCCATTACTGATGACCTTCTTAAGGTCTGTACAATCTCGCCTCTGTATACTGTACACTCACGTGTTAATCAGGTATTCATTACTGATGACCCACTCAAGGTCTGTACCATCTCGCCTCTGTATACTGTACACCCACGTGTTAATCAGGTATCCATTACTGATGACCCACTCAAGGTTTGTACCATCTCGCCTCTGTATACTGTATACCCACGTGTTAATCAGGTATCCATTACTGATGACCCTATCAAGGTCTGTCTCATCTCGCCTCTGTATACTGTACACCACGTGTTAATCAGGTATCCATTACTGATGACCCACTCAAGTTCTGTACCATCTCGCCTCTGTATACTGTACACCCACGTGTTAATCAGGTATCCATTACTGATGACCCACTCAAGGTTTGTACCATCTCGCCTCTGTATACTGTACACCCACGTGTTAATCAGGTTTCCATTACTGATGACCCACTCAAGGTCTGTCCCATCTCGCCTCTGTATACTGTACACCCACGTGTTAATCAGGTATCCATTACTGATGACCCACTTAAGGTCTGTACCATCTCGCCTCTGTATACTGTACACTCACGTGTTAATCAGGTATTCATTACTGATGACCCACTCAAGGTCTGTACCATCTCGCCTCTGTATACTGTATACCCACGTGTTAATCAGGTATCCATTACTGATGACCCACTCAAGGTTTGTACCATCTCGCCTCTGTATATTGTACACCCACGTGTTAATCAGGTATCCATTACTGATGACCCACTCAAGGTCTGTCCCATCTCGCCTCTGTATACTGTACACCCACGTGTTAATCAGGTATCCATTACTGATGACCCACACACGGTCTGTACCATCTCGCCTCTGTATACTGTATACCCACGTGTTAATCAGGTATCCATTACTGATGACCCACTCAAGGTCTGTCTCATCTCGCCTCTGTATACTGTACACCCACGTGTTAATCAGTTCTCCATTACTGATGACCCACTCAAGGTCTGTACCATCTCGCCTCTGTATACTGTATACCCACGTGTTAATCAGGTATCCATTACTGATGATCCACTCAAGTTCTGTACCATCTCGCCTCTGTATACTGTACACCCACGTGTTAATCAGTTATCCATTACTGATGACCCACACAAGGTCTGTACCATCTCGCCTCTGTATACTGTATACCCACGTGTTAATCAGGTATCCATTACTGATGACCCACACAAGGTTTGTACCATCTCGCTTCTGTATACTGTACACCCACGTGTTAATCAGGTATCCATTACTGATGACCCACTCAAGGTCTGTACCTTCTCGCCTCTGTATACTGTATACTCACGTGTTAATCAGTTATCCATTACTGATGACCCACTCCAGGTCTGTACCATCTCGCCTCTGTATACTGTACACCCATGTGTTAATCAGGTATCCATTACTGATGACCCACTCAAGGTCTGTACCATCTCGCCTCTGTATACTATACACCCACGTGTTAATCAGTTCTCCATTACTGATGACCCACTCAAGGTTTGTACCATCTCGCCTCTGTATACTGTACACCCACGTGTTAATCAGTTATCCATTACTGATGACCCACACAAGGTTTGTACCATCTCGCCTCTGTATACTGTACACCCACGTGTTAATCAGGTATCCATTACTGATGACCCACTCAAGGTCCGTACCATCTAGCCTCTGTATACTGTACACCCACGTGTTAATCAGTTATCCATTACTGATGACCAACTTAAGGTCTGTACCATCTCGCCTCTGTATACTGTACACCCACGTGTTAATCAGTTATCCATTACTGATGACCCACTCAAGGTTTGTACCATCTCGCCTCTGTATACTGTATACCCACGTGTTAATCAGGTATCCATTACTGATGACCCACTCAAGGTCTGTCTCATCTCGCCTCTGTATACTGTACACCACGTGTTAATCATGTATCCATTACTGATGACCCACTCAAGGTCTGTACCATCTCGCCTCTGTATACTGTACACCCACGTGTTAATCATGTATCCATTACTGATGACCCACTCAAGATTTGTACCATCTCGCCTCTGTATACGATGTGTGTTTTGATTCTATTGTTTGGGTGAAATTTGATAAGTCTATAAGTGTGTACAACATTGATATATTCTGTGCTTTCACCTACTTGCCACCCCAAAATTCATCTTTCTTTAGATATTACGATTGTGATTTATTCTATGAACTTGAGCTTCAGATTGCCTCTTACATGTCAAAAGGGAAAGTGTTTATTCTTGGAGATTTGAATAGCAGAACTCAGACTAAAAATGACTTTATATCTAACGATGTGTTACCAACTAAAGTTGCAGATTATCTAGTTTCAATTTGTGTCTACAACAGTGACCATCAGATTTCATCGCGTGTTAATCCTGACTGTGGTCAGAATGAATATGGAAATAGGTTGCTTCGATTGTGTAAATCTACTGGACTCAGAATTTTGAATGGGCGACATAAACAGGGTATGGACAGTGACTTTACGTTTAACGGCGTACAAGGCCTCAGTGTTATTGACTACCTACTCTGTACTGCCGATATGTTTAACCTGTTTGAAAAATTCATCATATGCAACTTCAATCAGTATTCGGATCATGCTCCAATCCACGTGGAAATGAACTGTCATCTTTGTTGTGATATTGACAATGTCAAGGCCAAAGGTCAGAGCCAGGGTCAGGGTCAGGGTCAGGGTCACGCTGACCCACGTGCACACTTTCGATGGAATGCTGAATACCTTTCTGTGAGCAAAGAAGCACTTATCGTCAATCTTGATAGACTTAATGCCTGTTTTGACGTTAGCGAAATCACGTCGCAGCATAATGTAGATGATGGTGTTGACAGTTTTACCACGCTAATGTCTGAGGTCATGTCGCCCTTTTTTAGAGTTGTCAATAACATTGGATCACGTGACAAATCAATTTCAAGTCATGTCAACAAGGGGATTCCCCAAGTACGTGCTCGTGTTGAAGATAAACCCTGGTTTGATGATAGCCTAAAATCATGTTATCTGGACTATGTTACAACACTCCGAGACTTTAATAGGAATAAAAATTTGGAAAATCATAAAATACTTCATATCAAGAAGCAACTATATAAGAAGAAAGAAAGAAAGTGTAAAAGACAGTACTTGCAATCAGAGGGTAACAGATTAACTAAATTAAAGAAAAACAACCCGAAACAGTTCTTCACGAAGTTTTCTAAACGACGAAAGACAATAAATAATGTAAATCTCTCAGATTTTTTTGACCATTTCCGGTCTGTTGCTACACAAGATGATAATTCTTCCGGTGAATGTTCATTTCCAGACATTGATGATGCGATTTTTGAAGAACTTGACAGTGAAATAACTCTAGCCGAAATACAGAAAGCAATTAAGTTATTGAAACGAGATAAAGCACATGGACCTGATTATATGCTAAATGAATATTTCATTGAATATGATACTTACATTTCACCTTTATTGCATAAGATATTTAATTGCATAATGTCAACTGGCTTTTTTCCCAAATCGTGGTCTTCAGCAGTAATTGTTCCTGTGTTTAAAAAAGGAGATAACATGGACCCCAACAATTATCGGGGAATTAGTTTAGTCAGTTGCTTTAGCAAACTTTTCACTACTATAATAAACCAAAGGCTGTTAACATGGTCTGAGGATAACAGTGTCATTACAGATGCTCAGTTTGGCTTCCAACCTAATGTTAGTACGGTTGATGCTATGTTTTCATTACATACTTTGATTGATAAAAGTTTACGTAATGGCAAACGTCTGTATTGCGCTTTCATAGATTTCCAAAAGGCTTTCGACTCTGTCAATAGGTATAAGCTCTGGTATAAATTATCAGCATTAGGTATTAGAGGAAAACTCTTGGGAGTTATCCGCTCCATGTATTCAAATGTTAGATCATGTGTTTCAATTAACGGTTTCAATAGTCAATATTTTAAGAATTCTGTCGGTTTAATGCAAGGGGAGGTTTTGTCCCCCATTTTATTTTCTTTGTATATTAATGATTTTGAAATGACTTTTCTGAAAGACAACTGCATATCCTATGAATGTATGTCACTTAATCTTTTCCTGCTAATGTATGCAGATGATTTGGTCTTATTTTCGGAAAGTATTGATGGACTTCAACAACAACTTAATACATTGTCTGTTTACTCAGAGAAGTGGAGTCTAAATGTTAATATTGATAAAACTAAGATTGTTGTATTTAGAAAAGGTGGTAAAATTAGAAATACAGAACATTGGTTTTATAATGGTAAAATGATTGAAGAATGAATGAATGAATGAATGAATGTCTTTATTTCCTCCAAAATCAATCGAAGATTACAAAGATAAAACATCAATTAATTATATACATGCACAGAGAATATTTACATAGAATATTTAAGACATTGCAATACAAATTAAGCAATCAAAAATAGGTCATCACAGCATCCTTCATTTCAAATACATAATTGGAAAATGCACGTATGATAAATTGCAGTGCACCGTCATTAAGTCCCGGGATGTCTAGTTTGGCACCACAAAACAGTGCAAGAGCATCATCATCATGTAACATTTCAATATTTACAAAGGTATCTACGTCAAGTTGGTCAAGTAATGCCATATAGAAAGTGTTTCGTTTATGCATAAAAAATTCGCAATGTAAAGTGATATGGGAATCATGGTCAAAACAGTGCTTTGAACAAAATGTACATTCCTTTGAGAATTTTGCTTTTGAGCCTAATTGAACAATAAGTTGTAGTTGGGCTTTATATTCCGGATATACATCTATTAAACGATAAAGTTTATGAACACACAGTGTTTGGTGGATAACAGCATATCTGGACATATCTTCTCTCATGGAGAGTCTCAATTTCCACTGATACTCTTCATTAGAGAAGATAGATTTAACAACTATCCTGCGCCACACTTCCTTTGATGGAAAGGTGCCAGTTTGTACAAAATGTTGTATATATTCAAACAGATCATATTTTCGTGCTGTACATAATAGCGTGTTGCAGATACTGCGTGAGTTTGTACATACATTATAGTTGATTGTTAAAAATGCACAAAACAAGGTTTTCGTTGATGAATAACAACGATTATTACACAGTCTTCCAAGGAATAATAATCTACATTTATCAATATATCCGACCATTGTCCAGAGACCAAGATTGGCACAAGCTGAATCTGTGGACATACGTCTGTTAAATCCTTGAATACAACAGGCAAAAAAACGTTGGGTATTTTCCACTAAATATAGGTCTTTACCAAACAATGTTGGCAATGTTTCACAGCCATAGAAGCTGGTAGGTAGAATCATTCGCTTCCATATATTAACACATGTAATTGGATGCAAATCATTGTTGTTAAAACCCAGAGGACGTAGGGAATTTATAGTTTGCCTTGCCTTTTGACAGCTAGCAGTTACTCTATCTTTACAAGATAGATTTGATGATAGTAGAATACCGCCATATTTTACTGATGAACTTATAGGTAAAACTGTGTTACAAAATGAGAATGAGAGCTCGGGATAGGTTTGCCTCCCTTTTCGAAAAACCAAAACAGTGCTTTTTGATGCATTATATGTTAACCGCCATCGGGAAGCATATTCTGAAACAATGTTTAGTGAGTTTTGAAGGCCAGATGGGGTGGTACTTAGAAGTGTGGTATCATCTGCTAACAGGACTGAAGGTACATCGATTCCATATATACATAAACCACTGTTGGCATATCTTAATTCAGTTAGCAAATCATTGATAAAGACTAAGAAAAACCATGAAGACAGGACTCTACCCTGTCCTACCCCTTGTTCTACTTCAAACGTATCGGAGCTATTTCCATTGTACATAACAAAGGAAGAACTACAAGTGTAACTATGGTATAGAAGATTCCACATTTTACCCCTTATACCTAATTTGTAAAGTTTTATGAATAAACCGTTTTGCCAAATTCGATCAAAGGCTTTCTCATTATCGAGAAAAGCTGTAAAAACTTGTGAGCCACGTTCAACATAGTATGTAACGCAATCATTTAGCATAAAAGCTGACATAACTGCACCATGTTCTTTTCTGAATCCAAATTGCAGAGGGTCTGGAAAACCGGGGTTGATACTGTTAATATAACATTCAAGACGTGATAACAATAGCTTTTCAAGCAACTTCCCTATACAGGAAGTGAGAGTGATACCTCTGTAGTTTTTTGGATCACATTTTGGACCTTTTCCTTTGTAAAGTGGAACAATCATCCCCAATCTAAAGACATTGGGAGAGTACACAGCCTTCATAATTGCATTATATAAAATGCAGAGCTTAACAGCCAGCGCGTCGCTTCCGTGAATTAGATGTTCATTGTTTATCTGATCCGGTCCCGGTGATTTATTACGATTTAGTTTGACGATATGTTGTTTTATCTCTTCAGGTTGGATATCAGCATAAAGAATAACGTCAGCCGCATCGGAAACTTCGGATTGTGAAATTATGTCTTTCAGTTTGCTTTCCACAGAAGTTTTAAATTCATCATCAAAGCTTTCCGAGCAGTGTGGTAGAGCGAGGTTAGCATAGTATTCACCCCACAGGTCACAGATAGCCTTTGGCGAATCCGCGTGTGTATTGTTGAATACTAATTTATCAACAGTTGACCGCGGGCGTCTTAGCTTACGGACTGATTTAAAGAAAGTATTAATATCAGTTTCAGATGTAACTTCAAGTTCACGAGATAATTCTTTATGTTGTTGGCGTTTTGCCTGCCGATGTAAGCGACGGAAATCGCGCTTATCACGTTTGTAGTCCCTATACGCAGAAGAATTATCGCCCCTTGGTTTGCCGTCTGCTAACCAAATTCGCCGCGAACCTCGCATTTTATAATGAACATCATTTAGGCCGTTTCGCTTCCAATAAGGCTTAAGATAGGGTCTGAATGTTCCACATGGTATATATTTAGAACTAGCAGTTATAAGAGCATTGCTAATCTGTTCATTATATAGCTCTATATCTGCAGATTGTATTTCATCAAAAGGAACACAAGAATCACATATTCCAGAGAGAAGTCTCTCTGTCTCTTCAGTGTAAGCTCTTAGTTCAGTGTTATCAGCTTTTCGCCATTTTGGAATACATATTTTTGATGGTGGGGTAGCAGCATTAGGCTGTACTTTAATATTAATGTAACATGGTAGGTGGTCAGAAACTGAGTAATTACATTGGTCAAGCACATAACACTGAAGTAAGTCGCTTACCGCATGCGAGGGTATAAGGATATAGTCAATTAGAGACTTGTATTGACTATCCTTACTTCTCCATGTATAGGCTGGACCATACGTGCGAGAAGTGTGTAAGACATGTACAAGATTTCTATGGTTAATAACCTTTTCTAGTGCCTTTTCACGTGAGGATAAAACGGCTTTACACAAATCAGAGTTTAGATCTCCCACTATATATGTGTCACCTTCTTGACAAAGCATATCATAAACATCCATTAACTCATCTAATGCATTTAGGTATGTTGAATGCAATACATTGGTGGATGGAAGTCTGCAACAGATTACATATATATCTGAATACCCATTAGACATAAGTTTAGCACTTACAAAGTATTCAGATCTGTGTGAAGGGTAGGCTTTCCACCGTGATTGGGAATGACATAACAGGGCTACGCCAAATTAGAAATACAGAACATTGGTTTTATAATGGTAAAATGATTGAAGTAGTAAATCAGTTTTGTTACTTGGGTATACTATTTAATAATAATAATAAGTTTTCCTGTGCTGAAAAACAGTTGTCTGATCAAGCCAGGAAGGCAATGTTTGCTCTTAATAATAATATCAAGTGTTGTTCTTTTAATGCTGAAACAATATTGTCTCTGTTTGATTGTTATATTGGCAGTATCCTTTCTTATGGAGCTGAAATATGGGGTAATAATAAGGGTGTTAATGTTGAACGGGTGCATTTAGATTTTTGTAAACGGTTACTAGGAGTTAAAAAATGTACAAATGATGCAATGATTTATTCTGAATTAGGCCGTTATCCATTAAGTTGTAAAAGACAGTTTGGTATTGTCAAATATTGGTGTAAATTACTTAGGACAGAAAATTGTATTTTGTGTGGTTGTTATGATTATTTATTTGATGAAGCTGAAAACCGGAATGTACATAATTGGGCTTATAATGTTAAACATATACTTTTTTCTTTAGGTTTCAATGACATTTGGTATAAACAGGAGTTACCATCCCATTTCTTGCCTGTAATTAAACAAAGACTTATAGATAACGCTATTCAGTTCATTAATGGCCAATTACAAAGCTCTTCGAAATGTGTAATCTATAAAAACGTTATTACAAGCCATGTATTACAATATTATTTACAGAAACCTATCCCAGCACTGTATAAAAGATATTTATCGAAGTTTAGACTGTGCTCTCATTCGTTGTCAATTGAAACGGGTAGATATCAAAATGTTAATGTATATGATAGGAAATGTGTTTTATGTAAAAGTGAAATTGAAGATGAATTTCATTTTATTTTGAAATGTCCAATGTATACTGATCTTCGGGGAAAATTTATAAAGCCATATTATTGTAATAACCCATCTGTTTTTAAACTTGTCCAGTTATTAAGTATTAATAATGTAAAACAGTTATGTAATCTTGGGAAATATCTTTACAAAGCATGTACATTAAGAAATCAGTTGCTAATCAATTGTAAGTGAGTATGTTTTCTGAAAATGTTCACCTGCATCAACTCATAATGTATCTTTGTAACCGCCGATTAGCTGTAATGCTAAAGGTTAATAAAGAATTGAATTGAATTGTATACTGTATACCCACGTGTTAATCAGGTATCCATTACTGATGACCCACTCAAGGTCTGTACCATCTCGCCTCTGTATACTGTATACCCACGTGTTAATCAGGTATCCATTACTGATGACCCACTCAAGGTCTGTACCATCTCGCCTCTGTATACTATACACCCACGTGTTAATCAGTTCTCCATTACTGATGACCCACTCAAGGTTTGTACCATCTCGCCTCTGTATACTGTACACCCACGTGTTAATCAGTTATCCATTACTGATGACCCACACAAGGTTTGTACCATCTCGCCTCTGTATACTGTATACCCACGTGTTAATCAGGTATCCATTACTGATGACCCACTCAAGGTCTGTCTCATCTCGCCTCTGTATACTGTACACCACGTGTTAATCAGGTATCCATTACTGATGACCCACTCAAGTTCTGTACCATCTCGCCTCTGTATACTGTACACCCACGTGTTAATCAGGTATCCATTACTGATGACCCACTCAAGGTTTGTACCATCTCGCCTCTGTATACTGTACACCCACGTGTTAATCAGGTTTCCATTACTGATGACCCACTCAAGGTCTGTCCCATCTCGCCTCTGTATACTGTACACCCACGTGTTAATCAGGTATCCATTACTGATGACCCACACACGGTCTGTACCATCTCGCCTCTGTATACTGTATACCCACGTGTTAATCAGGTATCCATTACTGATGACCCACTCAAGGTCTGTCTCATCTCGCCTCTGTATACTGTACACCCACGTGTTAATCAGTTCTCCATTACTGATGACCCACTCAAGGTCTGTACCATCTCGCCTCTGTATACTGTATACCCACGTGTTAATCAGGTATCCATTACTGATGATCCACTCAAGTTCTGTACCATCTCGCCTCTGTATACTGTACACCCACGTGTTAATCAGTTATCCATTACTGATGACCCACACAAGGTCTGTACCATCTCGCCTCTGTATACTGTATACCCACGTGTTAATCAGGTATCCATTACTGATGACCCACACAAGGTTTGTACCATCTCGCTTCTGTATACTGTACACCCACGTGTTAATCAGGTATCCATTACTGATGACCCACTCAAGGTCTGTACCTTCTCGCCTCTGTATACTGTATACTCACGTGTTAATCAGTTATCCATTACTGATGACCCACTCCAGGTCTGTACCATCTCGCCTCTGTATACTGTACACCCACGTGTTAATCAGGTATCCATTACTGATGACCCACTCAAGGTCTGTACCATCTCGCCTCTGTATACTATACACCCACGTGTTAATCAGTTCTCCATTACTGATGACCCACTCAAGGTTTGTACCATCTCGCCTCTGTATACTGTACACCCACGTGTTAATCAGTTATCCATTACTGATGACCCACACAAGGTTTGTACCATCTCGCCTCTGTATACTGTACACCCACGTGTTAATCAGGTATCCATTACTGATGACCCACTCAAGGTCCGTACCATCTAGCCTCTGTATACTGTACACCCACGTGTTAATCAGTTATCCATTACTGATGACCAACTTAAGGTCTGTACCATCTCGCCTCTGTATACTGTACACCCACGTGTTAATCAGGTATCCATTACTGATGACCCACTCAAGGTTTGTACCATCTCGCCTCTGTATACTGTATACCCACGTGTTAATCAGGTATCCATTACTGATGACCCACTCAAGGTCTGTCTCATCTCGCCTCTGTATACTGTACACCACGTGTTAATCATGTATCCATTACTGATGACCCACTCAAGGTCTGTACCATCTCGCCTCTGTATACTGTACACCCACGTGTTAATCAGGTATCCATTACTGATGACCCACTCAAGATTTGTACCATCTCGCCTCTGTATACTGTATACCCACGTGTTAATCAGGTATCCATTACTGATGACCCACTCAAGGTCTGTACCATCTCGCCTCTGTATACCCACGTGTTAATCAGGTATCCATTACTGATGACCCACTTAAGGTCTGTACCATCTCGCCTCTGTATACTATACACCAACGTGTTAATCAGTTCTCCATTACTGATGACCCACTCAAGGTTTGTACCATCTCGCCTCTGTATACTGTACACCCACGTGTTAATCAGTTATCCATTACTGATGACCCACACAAGGTTTGTACCATCTCGCCTCTGTATACTGTATACCCACGTGTTAATCAGGTATCCATTACTGATGACCCACTCAAGGTCTGTACCATCTCGCCTCTGTATACCCACGTGTTAATCAGGTATCCATTACTGATGACCCACTCAAGGTCTGTACCATCTCGCCTCTGTATACTATACACCAACGTGTTAATCAGTTCTCCATTACTGATGACCCACTCAAGGTTTGTACCATCTCGCCTCTGTATACTGTACACCCACGTGTTAATCAGTTATCCATTACTGATGACCCACACAAGGTTTGTACCATCTCGCCTCTGTATACTGTACACCCACGTGTTAATCAGGTATCCATTACTGATGACCCACTCAAGGTCCGTACCATCTCGCCTCTGTATACTGTACACCCACGTGTTAATCAGTTATCCATTACTGATGACCAACTTAAGGTCTGTACCATCTCGCCTCTGTATACTGTACACCCACGTGTTAATCAGTTATCCATTACTGATGACCCACTCAAGGTTTGTACCATCTCGCCTCTGTATACTGTATACCCACGTGTTAATCAGGTATCCATTACTGATGACCCACTCAAGGTCTGTCTCATCTCGCCTCTGTATACTGTACACCACGTGTTAATCATGTATCCATTACTGATGACCCACTCAAGGTCTGTACCATCTCGCCTCTGTATACTGTACACCCACGTGTTAATCAGGTATCCATTACTGATGACCCACTCAAGATTTGTACCATCTCGCCTCTGTATACTGTATACCCACGTGTTAATCAGGTATCCATTACTGATGACCCACTCAAGGTCTGTACCATCTCGCCTCTGTATACTGTATACCCACGTGTTAATCAGGTATCCATTACTGATGACCCACTCAAGGTCTGTACCATCTCGCTTCTTTATACTGTACACCCACGTGTTAATCAGTTATCCATTACTGATGACCCACTCAAGATTTGTACCATCTCGCCTCTGTATACTGTATACCCACGTGTTAATCAGGTATCCATTACTGATGACCCACTCAAGGTCTGTACCATCTCGCCTCTGTATACTGTATACCCACGTGTTAATCAGGTATCCATTACTGATGACCCACTCAAGGTCTGTACCATCTCGCTTCTTTATACTGTACACCCACGTGTTAATCAGGTATCCATTACTGATGACCCACTCAAGGTCTGTACCATCTAGCCTCTGTATACTGTATACCCACGTGTTAATCAGGTATCCATTACTGATGACCCACTCAAGGTCTGTACCATCTCGCTTCTTTATACTGTACACCCACGTGTTAATCAGGTATCCATTACTGATGACCCACTCAAGGTCTGTCTCATCTCGCCTCTGTATACTGTACACCCACGTGTTAATCAGTTCTCCATTACTGATGACCCACTCAAGGTCTGTACCATCTCGCCTCTGTATACTGTATACCCACGTGTTGATCAGGTATCCATTACTGATGATCCACTCAAGTTCTGTACCATCTCGCCTCTGTATACTGTACACCCACGTGTTAATCAGTTATCCATTACTGATGACCCACACAAGGTCTGTACCATCTCGCCTCTGTATACTGTATACCCACGTGTTAATCAGGTATCCATTACTGATGACCCACACAAGGTTTGTACCATCTCGCTTCTGTATACTGTACACCCACGTGTTAATCAGGTATCCATTACTGATGACCCACTCAAGATCTGTACCTTCTCGCCTCTGTATACTGTATACTCACGTGTTAATCAGTTATCCATTACTGATGACCCACTCCAGGTCTGTACCATCTCGCCTCTGTATACTGTACACCCACGTGTTAATCAGGTATCCATTACTGATGACCCACTCAAGGTCTGTACCATCTCGCCTCTGTATACTATACACCCACGTGTTAATCAGTTCTCCATTACTGATGACCCACTCAAGGTTTGTACCATCTCGCCTCTGTATACTGTACACCCACGTGTTAATCAGTTATCCATTACTGATGACCCACACAAGGTTTGTACCATCTCGCCTCTGTACACTGTACACCCACGTGTTAATCAGGTATCCATTACTGATGACCCACTCAAGGTCTGTACCATCTCGCCTCTGTATACTGTACACCCACGTGTTAATCAGGTATCCATTACTGATGACCCACTCAAGGTCCGTACCATCTAGCCTCTGTATACTGTACACCCACGTGTTAATCAGTTATCCATTACTGATGACCAACTTAAGGTCTGTCCCATCTCGCCTCTGTATACTGTACACCGACGTGTTAATCAGTTATCCATTACTGATGACCCACTCAAGGTTTGTACCATCTCGCCTCTGTATACTGTATACCCACGTGTTAATCAGGTATCCATTACTGATGACCCACTCAAGGTCTGTCTCATCTCGCCTCTGTATACTGTACACCACGTGTTAATCATGTATCCATTACTGATGACCCACTCAAGGTCTGTACCATCTCGCCTCTGTATACTGTACACCCACGTGTTAATCAGGTATCCATTACTGATGACCCACTCAAGATTTGTACCATCTCGCCTCTGTATACTGTATACCCACGTGTTAATCAGGTATCCATTACTGATGACCCACTCAAGGTCTGTACCATCTCGCCTCTGTATACTGTATACCCACGTGTTAATCAGGTATCCATTACTGATGACCCACTCAAGGTCTGTACCATCTCGCCTCTGTATACTATACACCAACGTGTTAATCAGTTCTCCATTACTGATGACCCACTCAAGGTTTGTACCATCTCGCCTCTGTATACTGTACACCCACGTGTTAATCAGTTATCCATTACTGATGACCCACACAAGGTTTGTACCATCTCGCCTCTGTATACTGTACACCCACGTGTTAATCAGTTATCCTTTACTGATGACCCGCACAAGGTTTGTACCATCACGCCTCTGTATAATGTACACCCACGTGTTAATCAGTTATCCATTACTGATGACCCACTCAAGGTCTGTACATTCTCGCCTCTGTATACTGTACACCCACGTGTTAATCATGTATCCATTACTGATGACCTACTCAAGGTTTGTAGCATCTAGCCTCTGTATACTGTACACCCACGTGTTAATCAGGTATCCATTACTGATGACCCACTCAAGGTCTGTACCATCTCGCCTCTGTATACTGTATACCCACGTGTTAATCAGGTATCCATTACTGATGACCCACTCAAGGTCTGTACCATCTCGCTTCTTTATACTGTACACCCACGTGTTAATCAGTTATCCATTACTGATGATCCACACAAGGTTTGTACCATCTCGCCTCTGTATACTGTACACCCACGTGTTAATCAGTTATCCTTTACTGATGACCCGCACAAGGTTTGTACCATCACGCCTCTGTATAATGTACACCCACGTGTTAATCAGTTATCCATTACTGATGACCCACTCAAGGTCTGTACCTTCTCGCCTCTGTATACTGTACACCCACGTGTTAATCAGGTATCCATTACTGATGACCTACTCAAGGTTTGTAGCATCTAGCCTCTGTATACTGTATACCCACGTGTTAATCAGGTATCCATTACTGATGACCTACTCAAGGTTTGTACCATCTCGGTTCTGTATACTTTATACCCACGTGTTAATGAGGTATCCATTACTGATGACCCACTCAAGGTCTGTACCATCTCGCCTCTGTATACCCACGTATTAATCAGGTATCAATTACTGATGACCTTCTCAAGGTCTGTACCATCTCCCTTTTGTATACTGTACACCCACGTGTTAATCAGTTATCCATTACTGACGATCCACACAACGTTTGAACCATCTCGCCTCTGTATACTGTACATCCACGTGTTAATTAATTATCCATTACTGATGACCCACTCAAGGTCTGTACCATCTCGCCTCTGTATACTGTACACCCACGTGCTAATCAGTTATCCATTACTGATGATCCACACAAGGTTTGTACCATCTCGCCTCTGTATACTGTACACCCACGTGTTAATAAGTTATCCATTACTGATGACCCACTCAAGGTCTGTTCCATCTCGCCTCTGTTTACTGTACACCCACGTTTTAATCAGTTATCCTTTACTGATGACCCGCAAAAGGTTTGTACCATCTCGCCTCTGTATACTGTATACCCACGTGTTAATCAGGTATCCATTACTGATGACCCACTCAAGGTCTGTCTCATCTCGCCTCTGTATACTGTACACCACGTGTTAATCATGTATCCATTACTGATGACCCACTCAAGGTCTGTACCATCTCGCCTCTGTATACTGTACACCCACGTGTTAATCAGGTATCCATTACTGATGACCCACTCAAGATTTGTACCATCTCGCCTCTGTATACTGTATACCCACGTGTTAATCAGGTATCCATTACTGATGACCCACTCAAGGTCTGTACCATCTCGCCTCTGTATACTGTATACCCACGTGTTAATCAGGTATCCATTACTGATGACCCACTCAAGGTCTGTACCATCTCGCCTCTGTATACTATACACCAACGTGTTAATCAGTTCTCCATTACTGATGACCCACTCAAGGTTTGTACCATCTCGCCTCTGTATACTGTACACCCACGTGTTAATCAGTTATCCATTACTGATGACCCACACAAGGTTTGTACCATCTCGCCTCTGTATACTGTACACCCACGTGTTAATCAGTTATCCTTTACTGATGACCCGCACAAGGTTTGTACCATCACGCCTCTGTATAATGTACACCCACGTGTTAATCAGTTATCCATTACTGATGACCCACTCAAGGTCTGTACATTCTCGCCTCTGTATACTGTACACCCACGTGTTAATCATGTATCCATTACTGATGACCTACTCAAGGTTTGTAGCATCTAGCCTCTGTATACTGTACACCCACGTGTTAATCAGGTATCCATTACTGATGACCCACTCAAGGTCTGTACCATCTCGCCTCTGTATACTGTATACCCACGTGTTAATCAGGTATCCATTACTGATGACCCACTCAAGGTCTGTACCATCTCGCTTCTTTATACTGTACACCCACGTGTTAATCAGTTATCCATTACTGATGATCCACACAAGGTTTGTACCATCTCGCCTCTGTATACTGTACACCCACGTGTTAATCAGTTATCCTTTACTGATGACCCGCACAAGGTTTGTACCATCACGCCTCTGTATAATGTACACCCACGTGTTAATCAGTTATCCATTACTGATGACCCACTCAAGGTCTGTACCTTCTCGCCTCTGTATACTGTACACCCACGTGTTAATCAGGTATCCATTACTGATGACCTACTCAAGGTTTGTAGCATCTAGCCTCTGTATACTGTATACCCACGTGTTAATCAGGTATCCATTACTGATGACCTACTCAAGGTTTGTACCATCTCGGTTCTGTATACTTTATACCCACGTGTTAATGAGGTATCCATTACTGATGACCCACTCAAGGTCTGTACCATCTCGCCTCTGTATACCCACGTATTAATCAGGTATCAATTACTGATGACCTTCTCAAGGTCTGTACCATCTCCCTTTTGTATACTGTACACCCACGTGTTAATCAGTTATCCATTACTGACGATCCACACAACGTTTGAACCATCTCGCCTCTGTATACTGTACATCCACGTGTTAATTAATTATCCATTACTGATGACCCACTCAAGGTCTGTACCATCTCGCCTCTGTATACTGTACACCCACGTGCTAATCAGTTATCCATTACTGATGATCCACACAAGGTTTGTACCATCTCGCCTCTGTATACTGTACACCCACGTGTTAATAAGTTATCCATTACTGATGACCCACTCAAGGTCTGTTCCATCTCGCCTCTGTTTACTGTACACCCACGTTTTAATCAGTTATCCTTTACTGATGACCCGCAAAAGGTTTGTACCATCTCGCCTCTGTATACTGTACACCCACGTGGTAATCAGTTATCCATTACTGATGACCCACTCAAGGTCTGTACAATCTCGCCTCTGTATACTGTACACCCACGTGTTAATCAGGTGTCCATTACTGATGACCCACTCAAGGTCTGTACCATCTCGCCTCTGTATACTGTATACCCACGTGTTAATCAGGTATCCATTACTGATGACCCACTCAAGGTCTGTACCATCTCGCTTCTTTATACTGTACACCCACGTGTTAATCAGTTATCCTTTACTGATGATCCACACAAGGTTTGTACCATCTCGCCTCTGTATACTGTACACCCACGTGTTAATCAGTTATCCTTTACTGATGACCCGCACAAGGTTTGTACCATCACGCCTCTGTATACTGTACACCCACGTGTTAATCAGTTATCCTTTACTGATGACCCGCACAAGGTTTGTACCATCACGCCTCTGTATAATGTACACCCACGTGTTAATCAGTTATCCATTACTGATGACCCACTCAAGGTCTGTACATTCTCGCCTCTGTATACTGTACACCCACGTGTTAATCAGGTATCCATTACTGATGACCTACTCAAGGTTTGTAGCATCTAGCCTCTGTATACTGTACACCCACGTGTTAATCAGGTATCCATTACTGATGACCCACTCAAGGTCTGTACCATCTCGCCTCTGTATACTGTATACCCACGTGTTAATCAGGTATCCATTACTGATGACCCACACAAGGTCTGTACCATCTCGCTTCTTTATACTGTACACCCACGTGTTAATCAGTTATCCATTACTGATGATCCACACAAGGTTTGTACCATCTCGCCTCTGTATACTGTACATCCACGTGTTAATCAGTTATCCTTTACTGATGACCCGCACAAGGTTTGTACCATCACGCCTCTGTATAATGTACACCCACGTGTTAATCAGTTATCCATTACTGATGACCCACTCAAGGTCTGTACCTTCTCGCCTCTGTATACTGTACACCCACGTGTTAATCAGGTATCCATTACTGATGACCTACTCAAGGTTTGTAGCATCTAGCCTCTGTATACTGTATACCCACGTGTTAATCAGGTATCCATTACTGATGACCTACTCAAGGTTTGTACCATCTCGGTTCTGTATACTTTATACCCACGTGTTAATGAGGTATCCATTACTGATGACCCACTCAAGGTCTGTACCATCTCGCCTCTGTATACCAACGTATTAATCAGGTATCCATTACTGATGACCTTCTCAAGGTCTGTACCATCTCCCTTTTGTATACTGTACACCCACGTGTTAATCAGTTATCCATTACTGATGATCCACACAAGGTTTGAACCATCTCGCCTCTGTATACTGTACATCCACGTGTTAATCAGTTATCCATTACTGATGACCCACTCAAGGTCTGTACCATCTCGCCTCTGTATACTGTTCACCCACGTGTTAATCAGTTATCCATTACTGATGATCCACACAAGGTTTGTACCATCTCGCCTCTGTATACTGTACACCCACGTGTTAATAAGTTATCTATTACTGATGACCCACTCAAGGTCTGTTCCATCTCGCCTCTGTTTACTGTACACCCACGTTTTAATCAGTTATCCTTTACTGATGACCCGCAAAAGGTTTGTACCATCTCGCCTCTCTATACTGTACACCCACGTGGTAATCAGTTATCCATTACTGATGACCCACTTAAGGTCTGTACAATCTCGCCTCTGTATACTGTACACCCACGTGTTAATCAGGTATCCATTACTGATGACCCACTCAAGGTCTGTACCATCTCGCCTCTGTATACTGTATACCCACGTGTTAATCAGGTATCCATTACTGATGACCCACTCAAGGTCTGTACCATCTCGCTTCTTTATACTGTACACCCACGTGTTAATCAGTTATCCTTTACTGATGATCCACACAAGGTTTGTACCATCTCGCCTCTGTATACTGTACACCCACGTGTTAATCAGTTATCCTTTACTGATGACCCGCACAAGGTTTGTACCATCACGCCTCTGTATAATGTACACCCACGTATTAATCAGTTATCCATTACTGATGACCCACTCAAGGTCTGTACCTTCTCGCCTCTGTATACTGTACACCCACGTGTTAATCAGGTATCCATTACTGATGACCTACTCAAGGTTTGTAGCATCTAGCCTCTGTATACTGTATACCCACGTGTTAATCAGGTATCCATTACTGATGACCTACTCAAGGTTTGTACCATCTCGGTTCTGTATACTTTATACCCACGTGTTAATGAGGTATCCATTACTGATGACCTACTCAAGGTCTGTACCATCTCGCCTCTGTATACCCACGTATTAATCAGGTATCCATTACTGATGACCTACTCAAGGTCTGTACAATCTCCCTTTAGTATACTGTACACCCACGTGTTAATCAGTTATCCATTACTGATGACCCACTCAAGGCCTGTACCATCTCGCCTCTGTATACTGTACACCCACGTGTTAATCAGTTATCCATTACTGATGACCCGCATAAGGTTTGTACCATCTCGCTTCTTTACTGTACACCCACGTGTTAATCAGATATCCATTACTGATGACCCACTCAAGGTCTGTACCATCTCGCCTCTGTATACTGTACACCCAAGTGTTAATCAGTTATCCATTACTGATGACCCACACAAGGTCTGTACCATCTCGCCTCTGTATACTGTATACCCACGTGTTAATCAGTTATCCTTTACTGATGACCCACTCAAGGTTTGTACCATCTCGCCTCTGTATACTGTACACCCACGTGTTAATCAGTTATCCATTACTGATGAACCACTCAAGGTCTGTACCATCTCGCCTCTGTATACTGTACACCCACGTGTTAATCAGTTATCCTTTACTGACGACCCGCACAAGGTTTGTACCATCACGCCTCTGTATAATGTACACCCACGTGTTAATCAGTTATCCATTACTGATGACCCACTCAAGGTCTCTACCTTCTCGCCTCTGTATACTGTACACCCACGTGTTAATCAGGTATCCATTACTGATGACCTACTCAAGGTTTGTACCATCTCGGTTCTGTATACTTTATACCCACGTGTTAATGAGGTATCCATTACTGATGACCCACTCAAGGTCTGTACCATCTCGCCTCTGTATACCCACGTATTAATCAGGTATCCATTACTGATGACCTACTCAAGGTCTGTACCATCTCGCTTTTGTATACTGTACACCCACGTGTTAATCAGTTATCCATTACTGATGATCCACACAAGGTTTGAACCATCTCGCCTCTGTATACTGTACATCCACGTGTTAATCAGTTATCCATTACTGATGATCCACTCAAGGTCTGTACCATCTCGCCTCTGTATACTGTATACTCACGTGTTAATCAGTTATCCATTACTGATGACCCACTCAAGGTTTGTACCATCTCGCCTCTGTATACTGTATACCCACGTGTTAATCAGGTATCCATTATTGATGATCCACTCAAGGTCTGTACCATATCGCCTCTGTATACTGTACACCCACGTGTTAATCAGTTATCCATTACTGATGATCCACTCAAGGTCTGTACCATCTCGCCTCTGTATACTGTATACTCACGTGTTAATCAGGTATCCATTACTGATGATCCACTCAAGGTCTGTACCATATCGCCTCTGTATACTGTATACCCACGTGTTAATCAGTTATCCATTACTGATGATCCACTCACGGTCTGTACCATCTCGCCTCTGTATACTGTATACTCACGTGTTAATCAGGTATCCATTACTGATGATCCACTCAAGGTTTGTACCATCTCGCCTCTGTATACTGTACACTCACGTGTTAATCAGTTCTCCATTACTGATGACCCACTCAAGGTCTGTACCATATCGCCTCTGTATACTGTATACTCACGTGTTAATCAGGTATCCATTACTGATGATCCACTCAAGGTCTGTACCATCTCGCCTCTGTATACTGTACACTCACGTGTGAATCAGTTCTCCATTACTGATGATCCACTCAAGGTTTGTACCATCTCGCCTCTGTATACTGTACACCCACGTGTTAATCAGGTATCCATTACTGATGATCCACTCAAGGTTTGTACCATCTCGCCTCTGTATACTGTATACCCACGTGTTAATCATGTATCCATTACTGATGACCCACTCAAGGTCTGTACCATCTCGCCTCTGTATACTGTACACCCACGTGTTAATCAGGTATCCATTACTGATGATCCACTCAAGGTTTGTACCATCTCGCCTCTGTATACTGTACACTCACGTGTGAATCAGTTCTCCATTACTGATGACCCACTCAAGGTCTGTACCATCTCGCCTCTGTATACTGTACACCCACGTGTTAATCAGTTATCCATTACTGATGACCCACTCAAGGTCTGTACCATCTCGCCTCTGTATACTGTATACCCACGTGTTAATCAGTTATCCATTACTGATGACCAACTTAAGGTCTGTACCTTCTCGCCTCTGTATACTGTACACTCACGTGTGAATCAGTTCTCCATTACTGATGATCCACTCAAGGTTTGTACCATCTCGCCTCTGTATACTGTACACCCACGTGTTAATCAGGTATCCATTACTGATGATCCACTCAAGGTTTGTACCATCTCGCCTCTGTATACTGTACACTCACGTGTGAATCAGTTCTCCATTACTGATGACCCACTCAAGGTCTGTACCATCTCGCCTCTGTATACTGTACACCCACGTATTAATCAGTTCTCCATTACTGATGACCCACTCAAGGTCTGTACCATCTCGCCTCTGTATACTGTACACTCACGTGTGAATCAGTTCTCCATTACTGATGATCCACTCAAGGTTT
Source organism: Gibbula magus (assembly GCA_936450465.1). Lineage (NCBI taxonomy): Eukaryota > Metazoa > Mollusca > Gastropoda > Trochida > Trochidae > Gibbula > Gibbula magus. The sequence goes on along the minus strand of OW388289.1, from coordinate 246,654 downwards.
GTACCATCTCGCCTCTGTATACTGTACACCCACGTGTTAATCAGGTATCCATTACTGATGATCCACTCAAGGTTTGTACCATCTCGCCTCTGTATACTGTACACTCACGTGTGAATCAGTTCTCCATTACTGATGACCCACTCAAGGTCTGTACCATCTCGCCTCTGTATACTGTACACCCACGTGTTAATCAATTATCCATTACTGATGACCCACTCAAGGTCTGTACCATATCGCCTCTGTATACTGTATACTCACGTGTTAATCAGGTATCCATTACTGATGATCCACTCAAGGTCTGTACCATCTCTCCTCTGTATACTTTACACCCACGTATTAATCAATTATCCATTACTGATGACCCACTCAAGGTCTGTCTCATCTCGCCTCTGTATACTGTACACCCACGTGTTAATCAGGTATCCATTACTGATGACCCACTCAAGGTTTGTACCATGTCGCCTCTGTATACTGTACACTCACGTGTGAATCAGTTCTCCATTACTGATGACCCACTCAAGGTCTGTACCATCTCGCTTCTGTTCACTGTATACCACCGTGTTAATCAGGTTTCCATTTCTGATGACCAGTGCCGCATCTGGTGTAAAACATTGATGACTACAGTGAAGTCATTCCAAAGCGATTGATTTGTGCATCGCGTACAATAACTTGGATTTTCAAACCAATTCATTCAGATACATATTTCATGAACATGTCGTATTGCTTTTAGAAACATTAATCAACGAAAAGGGAAATCAACAGTGTGTATAATTTCGAACTGCCAGTCATGTATAAGCAATTGGGTATCCTTAATCTACTTGGTCTACTTGGTCTACAATATACAGATGGAAATCGAAACGTTTTGAATAAATCTGCGTGTTTGTGCCCTGGGTGTTTAAACTATTCATTAACTGACTGTCAATCTTGTCACATTACCCTTTGAAAGTGCTGACTGCCTAAAGTATGTTGTTCGACAACTGGGCTAATACCGGAAAGAAACTTGGCTAATACTGGGAAAAGTGGGCGAAAACCGGAAATATTTGGCCAATACTGACAAAACGGGCTAAAACCGGAAATATTGGGCCAATACTGGATATACCAGGGTAAAAGACCAAAGTTATCACTTCATAACCTTCAACAGCTGTGTCAGTACATCAACCTAATTAATGATTTAGATTTCGATGGAAATAATGTCATAATGCTTTGTTCTCTGGCTTATAAACGGTTTGAAATTAACAAGTTAATAACAAAGAACTTACAGATCCGAGATTTGTTGAATTAACCGAAGACGAAGTCTAGGGCCAATACAACAAGTAATTGTCACAAACGTGGCCATGTCCCCCGCCGCAATTAAGAAATGAGCTAAAAGGATGGACACACAGTTTGTACCGAGTAATGACCATTACATGTTTGATTCAATTGTTATTATATCAGGCTAAGAACATTTTAAAAAGTGATTAAAGTCTCGTAGTGACCTTGAAAATGAGGTCAAGGTCATACAAATCGACTGGTGTCTGCGTATTCCACTAATGAAGACTGGTATCAAATTTGAAGACTCTAGAAACGGGTCGGACGGACGTTTTATTTCACCAACACGTGGTAATGTGATTAGGATATTTTATTTCACCAACACACGGTAATGTGATCAGGATATTTTATTTCACTGACACACAGTAATGTGATCAAGATATTGTGTTTCACCAACATACGATAATGTGATCAATACATGTTATTTCACCAACAAACGATAATGTAATCAGGATATTTTATTTCACCAACACACGATAATGTGATCAGGATATTTTATTTCACCAACACACAGTCATGTGATCAAGATATTTTGTTTCACCAACATACGATAATGTGATCAATACATTTTATTTCACCAACACCGGTTATGTGAGCGAGATATTTTGTTTCACCAACACACGATAATGTGATCAATACATTTTATTTCACCAACACGGTAATATGATCAGGATATTTTATTTCACCAACACACGATAATGTGATCAGGATATTTTATTTCACCTACATACGGTAATGTGATCAATATAATTATACCCCCGCTACGACGTAGTCGGGGGTATATAGCGGTCAGCACGTCCGTGCGTCCGTCCATGCGTCCGTCCGGAATGTTTTTTTCCGCCCTTAACTCGGACACTAGTTGGTTAAATTTTACGAAACTTGATATGTACAATCACCATGATGTGTACATGTGCCTTCTGCATGTTTCATATCCTCATTTACATAATTTATACACATTTTCTCCCGTTTTTCAACTTCGTCATTCACACCTTTTGTTCCGCTCATAACTCAAACACTATTTGTTCAATTGTTTCGAAACTTGGTACATATAATCACTATGATGTGTACATATGCCTTTTGCATAGTTCATACCCTTATTTGCATAATTTATGCAAACTTTCTTTGTTCCTTTTTACTTTGCCATTCACATTTTTTGTGCCGCTCATAACTTAGACACTAATTGTTCAAATGTTACAAAACTTAAAACATATGATCACTATGATGTGTACATCTGCCTTTTGCATATGTCATACCCTCATTTGCATAATTTATGCAAATTGTCTCGATTTTTCAACTGTTACACTTGTAAGAGTGCTGTAGAAGTATCTATGAAGACATACTTACTATGAAAACACACATACTCTGCTTTCATAGTACTGCTGTGGTTTGTTTGTACAGAAGACTAAACATTGATGTCTATCTGCTATTTTGAAACTTTTCTTCTTTGACCAATGTTAAAAGCGGGGGTATATGAGTGAGCTGTGCTCATTAATTCTCTTGTTATTTTTATTTCACCTACGTTCGATAATATGATCAATGTATTTTATTTCACCAACACACGATAATGTGATCAAGATATTTTATTTCACCAACACACGGTAATGTGATCAGTACATTTTATTTCACCAACACACGGTAATGTGATCAACATAATTATTTTTATTTCACCTACATGCGATACAATGATCAAGATATGTTATTTCACCAACACACGAAAAGTTGATCAGGATTTTTTATTTCACCAACACACGGTAATGTGATCAATATATTTTATTTCACCTACTTACGATAATGTGATCAAAATATTTGATTTCACCTACACACGATACTATGATCAACATATTTTATTTCACCTACATACGATTATTGATTAACATATTGTACATGTATTGTATTTCACCTGCACAATATGATGTTATCAAGACATTTTATTAAACTATATTGAAATGACGTCCGTTCCTCATTCCGTCTGTGCGTCCGGGTTTCGTTTCCGGACCAGAACTAAAAAACCGAAAGGCATACATGTGGCACAAGGAGACTTGGTGTATGAAGCAGACATCATGTGTAGATGCATTTTCAGGGTTTTCAACCTCCTTGAGATTTTATTTTAAGCCGTTTCCATGGAAACATAACTTAAAATTTCGTTTCCGTACTCAAACTAAAACATCATGAGGCATAGCTAAATGAAATTTGGTATGTGGAATAGTCATCATGTGTAGATGTGCCTTTTTGGGGTTTTGAACTATTTTGAATTTTATCATTAGCGGGTTCCATGGAAACATATCTTTTACCGGACCATAACCAAAAACAGTTGTAAGGCCTAGCTCAGTGAGACCTGCCGTGTGCAGCAATCATCATGTGCCTTTTGGGTTTTTCATCTTCTTTGGAATTTCATATTTACTCATTTCCATGAAAAAACATCTTCATCTTGATTCGGAGAAGAACTCAAAATGCTTTTCACAATTTTGGTTCCAGAATAGAACTTGAATATTGTTAGACAGAGATAAATATATTGCGGGAAATACATTTTTCTTCTGTAGCATGAATTTATTACTAATTAGTGATTTAGGATTTATTATAGCATAAAGCTCCATAATCATTGCTCAATATATATTTTAAACTCTTGCAACTTGGCGGGGGATTTAGTAGACTCTGTCTGCTTGTTTTATTTCACTGACTATATACACAGCCACATATACACACAACAATATTGATATCTGCTGGCACATATATACACAGCAATGTTGATATCTGCTGGCACACATATACACACAGCAATGTTGATATATGCTGGCACATATATACACACAGCAATGTTGATATCTGCTGGCACACATATACACAGCAATGTTGATATCTGCTGGCACATATATACACAGCCACATATATACAAAGCAATGTTGATAGCTGCTGGCACACATATACACAGCCACATATACACACAGCAATATTGATAGCTGCTGGCACATATATACACCGCCACATATATACAAAGCAATGTTGATATCTGCTGGCACATATATACACAGCCACATATACACACAGCAATATTGATATCTGCTGGCACATATATACACAGCCACATATACACACAGCAATATTGATATCTGCTGGCACATATATACACAGCAATGTTGATATCTGCTGGCACACATATACACACAGCAATGTTGATATATGCTGGCACATATATACACAGCAATGTTGATATCTGCTGGCACATATATACACACAGCAATATTGATATCTGCTGGCACATATATACACAGCAATGTTGATATCTGCTGGCACATATATACACAGCAATGTTGATGTCTGATTGAAGTTGCTGCAATAGCTGCTGGCACATATATACACACAGCAATGTTGATGTCTGATTGTAAGCTGCTGGCACATATATACACACAGCAATGTTGATATCTGCTGGCACACATATACACACAGCAATGTTGATATCTGCTGGCACACATATACACAGCAATGTTGATATCTGCTGGCACATATATACACAGCCACATATATACACAGCCACATATACACAGCAATGTTGATATCTGCTGGCACATATATACACAGCCACATATATACACAGCAATGTTGATAGCTGCTGGCACATATATACACAGCCACATATACACACAGCAATATTGATATCTGCTGGCACATATATACACAGCAATGTTGATATCTGCTGGCACATATACACACAGCAATATTGATATCTGCTGGCACATATATACACAGCAATATTGATATCTGCTGGCACATATACACACAGCAATATTGATATCCGTGGCACATATACACACAGCAATATTGATATCTGCTGGCACATATACACACAGCAATGTTGATAGCTGCTGGCACATATATACACACACAGCAATGTTGATATCTGCTGGCACATATATACACACAGCAATGTTGATGTCTGATTGAAGTTGCTGCAATAGCTGCTGGCACATATATACACACAGCAATGTTGATGTCTGATTGTAAGCTGCTGGCACATATACACACAGCAATATTGATATCTGCTGGCACATATACACACAGCAATGTTGATATCTGCTGGCACACATATACACACAGCAATGTTGATATCTGCTGGCACATATATACACAGCCACATATATACACAGCCACATATATACAAAGCAATGTTGATAGCTGCTGGCACATATATACACAGCCACATATACACACAGCAATATTGATATCTGCTGGCACATATATACACAGCAATATTGATATCTGCTGGCACATATATACACAGCAATGTTGATATCTGCTGGCACATATATACACAGCAATGTTGATATCTGATTGTAAGCTGCCGGTACATATATACACACAGCAATGTTGATATCTGATTGTATATGCATTGCGAAATTACATATTTGAATATACTAAATTAGGACAATTACTTATGGATAAACAAGATCTTTATTCAGAGACAATGACTTTTTGATGCAGATTCTTGTATTTTTTGTACAAATATGAAACATCGAGCTCTCGGAATAAAGATGTTGTTTATCCATAAATATTATTCTTACTTTGACTTTCAACTTCTAAAATGCCACTAAAGAAATAATTGTATTAATATCGACGTTATTTAGCATATAAGTCTATATATAAGCACAGAAGTATGATTCAATATCTCGGTACTAAGATACCGTTACCGATTTCATTTATTCAAACAATATGATAAATATCGTAATATGATAAATATATCTTGGGTATATGAAAACACATGACAAATAATGGCGTATAGCTGTTCTATCATTGGTCTCATACACTGTCTTCCTCTATGACGTATAGTTGTTCTATCATTGGTCTCATACACTCTCTTCCTCTATGACGTATAGTTGTTCTATCATTGGTCTCATACACTGTCTTCATCTATGACGTATAACTGTTCTATCATTGGTCTCATGAACTGTCTTCATCTATGACGTATAGTTGTTCTATCATTGGTCTCATACACTGTCTTCATCTATGACGTATAACTGTTCTATCATTGGTCTCACGAACTGTCTTCCTCTATGACGTATAGTTGTTCTATAATCGGTCTCATACACTGTCTTCCTCTGTGACGTATAGTTGTTCTTTCATTGGTCTCATGAACTGTCTTCCTCTATGACGTGTAGTTGTTCTATCATTGGTCTCATACACTGTCTTCCTCTATGACGTATAGTTGTTCTACCATTGGTCTCATACACTGTCTTCCTCTATGACGTATAGTTGTTCTATCATTGGTCTCACGAACTGTCTTCCTCTATGACGTATAGTTGTTCTATCATTGGTCTCATACTCTGTCTTCATCTATGACGTATAGTTGTTCTATCATTGGTCTCACGAACTGTCGTCCTCTATGACGTATAGTTGTTCTATCATTGGTCTCATACACTGTCTTCATCTATGACGTATAACTGTTCTATCATTGGTCTCATGAACTGTCTTCATCTATGACGTATAGTTGTTCTATCATTGGTCTCATACACTGTCTTCATCTATGACGTATAGTTGTTCTGTCATTGGTCTCATACACTGTCTTCATCTATGACGTATAGTTGTTCTATCATTGGTCTCACGAACTGTCTTCCTCTATGACGTATAGTTGTTCTATCATTGGTCTCATGAACTGTCTTCCTCTATGACGTATAGCTGTTCTATCATTGGTCTCATACACTGTCTTCATCTATGACGTATAGTTGTTCTATCATTGGTCTCATACACTGTCTTCATCTATGACGTATAGTTGTTCTATCATTGGTCTCACGAACTGTCTTCCTCTATGACGTATTGTTGTTCTATCATTGGTCTCATACACTGTCTTCCTCTATGACGTATAGTTGTTCTATCATTGGTCTCATGAACTGTCTTCCTCTATGACGTATAATTGTTCTATCATTGGTCTCACGAACTGTCTTCCTCTATGACGTGTAGTTGTTCTATCATTGGTCTCATGAACTGTCTTCCTCTATGACGTATAGCTGTTCTATCATTGGTCTCATACACTGTCTTCATCTATGACGTATAGTTGTTCTGTCATTGGTCTCATACACTGTCTTCATCTATGACGTATAGTTGTTCTATCATTGGTCTCACGAACTGTCTTCCTCTATGACGTATAGTTGTTCTATCATTGGTCTCATGAACTGTCTTCCTCTATGACGTATAGTTGTTATATCATTGGTCTCATACACTGTCTTCATCTATGACGTATAGCTGTTCTATCATTGGTCTCACGAACTGTCTTCCTCTATGACGTATAGTTGTTCTATCATTGGTCTCATACACTGTCTTCATCTATGACGTAAAGTTGTTCTATCATTGGTCTCATACACTGTCTTCCTCTATGACGTATAGTTGTTCTATCATTGGTCTCATACACTGTCTTCATCTATGACGTATAGTTGTTCTATCATTGGTCTCATACACTGTCTTCATCTATGACGTATAGCTGTTCTATCATTGGTCTCATACACTGTCTTCATCTATGACGTATAGTTGTTCTATCATTGGTCTCACGAACTGTCGTCCTCTATGACGTATAGTTGTTCTATCATTGGTCTCATACACTGTCTTCATCTATGACGTATAACTGTTCTATCATTGGTCTCATGAACTGTCTTCATCTATGACGTATAGTTGTTCTATCATTGGTCTCATACACTGTCTTCATCTATGAGGTATAACTGTTCTATCATTGGTCTCACGAACTGTCTTCCTCTATGACGTGTAGTAGTTCTATCATTGGTCTCATACACTGTCTTCCTCTATGACGTATAGTTGTTCTATAATCGGTCTCATACACTGTCTTCCTCTATGACGTATAGTTGTTCTTTCATTGGTCTCATGAACTGTCTTCCTCTATGACGTGTAGTTGTTCTATCATTGGTCTCATACACTGTCTTCCTCTATGACGTATAGTTGTTCTACCATTGGTCTCATACACTGTCTTCCTCTATGACGTATAGTTGTTCTATCATTGGTCTCACGAACTGTCTTCCTCTATGACGTATAGTTGTTCTATCATTGGTCTCATACACTGTCTTCATCTATGACGTATAGTTGTTCTATCATTGGTCTCATACACTGTCTTCATCTATGACGTATAGTTGTTCTGTCATTGGTCTCATACACTGTCTTCATCTATGACGTATAGTTGTTCTATCATTGGTCTCACGAACTGTCTTCCTCTATGACGTATAGTTGTTCTATCATTGGTCTCATGAACTGTCTTCCTCTATGACGTATAGTTGTTCTATCATTGGTCTCATACACTGTCTTCATCTATGACGTATAGCTGTTCTATCATTGGTCTCACGAACTGTCTTCATCTATGACGTATAGTTGTTCTATCATTGGTCTCACGAACTGTCTTCCTCTATGACGTATAGTTGTTCTATCATTGGTCTCATACACTGTCTTCATCTATGACATATAGTTGTTCTATCATTGGTCTCATACACTGTCTTCCTCTATGACGTATAGTTGTTCTATCATTGGTCTCATACACTGTCTTCATCTATGACGTATAGTTGTTCTATCATTGGTCTCATACACTGTCTTCATCTATGACGTATAGTTGTTCTATCATTGGTCTCACGAACTGTCTTCCTCTATGACGTATAGTTGTTCTATAATCGGTCTCATACACTGTCTTCCTCTATGACGTATAATTGTTCTTTCATTGGTCTCATGAACTGTCTTCCTCTATGCCGTATAGTTGTTCTATCATTGGTCTCACGAACTGTCTTCCTCTATGACGTATAGTTGTTCTATCATTGGTCTCATACACTGTCTTCATCTATGACGTATAGTTGTTCTATCATTGGTCTCATACACTGTCTTCATCTATGACGTATAGTTGTTCTATCATTGGTCTCACGAACTGTCTTCCTCTATGACGTATAGTTGTTCTATCATTGGTCTCATGAACTGTCTTCCTCTATGACGTATAGTTGTTATATCATTGGTCTCATACACTGTCTTCATCTATGACGTATAGCTGTTCTATCATTGGTCTCACGAACTGTCTTCATCTATGACGTATAGTTGTTCTATCATTGGTCTCACGAACTGTCTTCCTCTATGACGTATAGTTGTTCTATCATTGGTCTCATACACTGTCTTCATCTATGACGTAAAGTTGTTCTATCATTGGTCTCATACACTGTCTTCCTCTATGACGTATAGTTGTTCTATCATTGGTCTCATACACTGTCTTCATCTATGACGTATAGTTGTTCTATCATTGGTCTCATACACTGTCTTCATCTATGACGTATAGTTGTTCTATCATTGGTCTCATACACTGTCTTCATCTATGACGTATAGTTGTTCTATCATTGGTCTCACGAACTGTCGTCCTCTATGACGTATAGTTGTTCTATCATTGGTCTCATACACTGTCTTCATCTATGACGTATAACTGTTCTATCATTGGTCTCATGAACTGTCTTCATCTATGACGTATAGTTGTTCTATCATTGGTCTCATACACTGTCTTCATCTATGACGTATAACTGTTCTATCATTGGTCTCACGAACTGTCTTCCTCTATGACGTGTAGTAGTTCTATCATTGGTCTCATACACTGTCTTCCTCTATGACGTATAGTTGTTCTATAATCGGTCTCATACACTGTCTTCCTCTATGACGTATAGTTGTTCTTTCATTGGTCTCATGAACTGTCTTCCTCTATGACGTGTAGTTGTTCTATCATTGGTCTCATACACTGTCTTCCTCTATGACGTATAGTTGTTCTACCATTGGTCTCATACACTGTCTTCCTCTATGACGTATAGTTGTTCTATCATTGGTCTCACGAACTGTCTTCCTCTATGACGTATAGTTGTTCTATCATTGGTCTCATACAATGTCTTCATCTATGACGTATAGTTGTTCTATCATTGGTCTCATACACTGTCTTCATCTATGACGTATAGTTGTTCTATCATTGGTCTCACGAACTGTCTTCCTCTATGACGTATAGTTGTTCTATCATTGGTCTCATACACTGTCTTCATCTATGACGTGTAGTTGTTCTATCATTGGTCTCACGAACTGTCTTCCTCTATGACGTATAGCTGTTCTATCATTGGTCTCATACACTGTCTTCATCTATGACGTATAGTTGTTCTGTCATTGGTCTCATACACTGTCTTCATCTATGACGTATAGTTGTTCTATCATTGGTCTCACGAACTGTCTTCCTCTATGACGTATAGTTGTTCTATCATTGGTCTCATGAACTGTCTTCCTCTATGACGTATAGTTGTTCTATCATTGGTCTCATACACTGTCTTCATCTATGACGTATAGCTGTTCTATCATTGGTCTCACGAACTGTCTTCATCTATGACGTATAGTTGTTCTATCATTGGTCTCACGAACTGTCTTCCTCTATGACGTATAGTTGTTCTATCATTGGTCTCATACACTGTCTTCATCTATGACGTATAGTTGTTCTATCATTGGTCTCATACACTGTCTTCCTCTATGACGTATAGTTGTTCTATCATTGGTCTCATACACTGTCTTCATCTATGACGTATAGTTGTTCTATCATTGGTCTCATACACTGTCTTCCTCTATGACGTATAGTTGTTCTATCATTGGTCTCATACACTGTCTTCATCTATGACGTATAGTTGTTCTATCATTGGTCTCATACACTGTCTTCATCTATGACGTATAGTTGTTCTATCATTGGTCTCACGAACTGTCTTCATCTATGACGTATAGTTGTTCTATCATTGGTCTCACGAACTGTCTTCCTCTATGACGTATAGTTGTTCTATCATTGGTCTCATGAACTGTCTTCCTCTATGACGTATAGTTGTTCTATCATTGGTCTCATACACTGTCTTCATCGATGACGTATAGCTGTTCTATCATTGGTCTCACGAACTGTCTTCATCTATGACGTATAGTTGTTCTATCATTGGTCTCACGAACTGTCTTCCTCTATGACGTATAGTTGTTCTATCATTGGTCTCATACACTGTCTTCATCTATGACGTATAGTTGTTCTATCATTGGTCTCATACACTGTCTTCCTCTATGACGTATAGTTGTTCTATCATTGGTCTCATACACTGTCTTCATCTATGACGTATAGTTGTTCTATCATTGGTCTCATACACTGTCTTCCTCTATGACGTATAGTTGTTCTATCATTGGTCTCATACACTGTCTTCATCTATGACGTATAGTTGTTCTATCATTGGTCTCATACACTGTCTTCATCTATGACGTATAGCTGTTCTATCATTGGTCTCACGAACTGTCTTCATCTATGACGTATAGTTGTTCTATCATTGGTCTCACGAACTGTCTTCCTCTATGACGTATAGTTGTTCTATCATTGGTCTCATACACTGTCTTCATCTATGACGTATAGTTGTTCTATCATTGGTCTCATACACTGTCTTCCTCTATGACGTATAGTTGTTCTATCATTGGTCTCATACACTGTCTTCATCTATGACGTATAGTTGTTCTATCATTGGTCTCATACACTGTCTTCATCTATGACGTATAGTTGTTCTATCATTGGTCTCACGAACTGTCTTCCTCTATTACGTATAGTTGTTCTATAATCGGTCTCATACACTGTCTTCCTCTATGACGTATAGTTGTTCTATCATTGGTCTCACGAACTGTCTTCCTCTATGACGTATAGTTGTTCTATCATTGGTCTCATACACTGTCTTCATCTATGACGTATAGTTGTTCTATCATTGGTCTCATACACTGTCTTCATCTATGACGTATAGTTGTTCTACCATTGGTCTCACGAACTGTCTTCCTCTATGACGTATAGTTGTTCTATCATTGGTCTCATACACTGTCTTCATCTATGACGTGTAGTTGTTCTATCATTGGTCTCACGAACTGTCTTCCTCTATGACGTATAGCTGTTCTATCATTGGTCTCATACACTGTCTTCATCTATGACGTATAGTTGTTCTGTCATTGGTCTCATACACTGTCTTCATCTATGACGTATAGTTGTTCTATCATTGGTCTCACGAACTGTCTTCCTCTATGACGTATAGTTGTTCTATCATTGGTCTCATGAACTGTCTTCCTCTATGACGTATAGTTGTTCTATCATTGGTCTCATACACTGTCTTCATCTATGACGTATAGCTGTTCTATCATTGGTCTCACGAACTGTCTTCATCTATGACGTATAGTTGTTCTATCATTGGTCTCACGAACTGTCTTCCTCTATGACGTATAGTTGTTCTATCATTGGTCTCATACACTGTCTTCATCTATGACGTATAGTTGTTCTATCATTGGTCTCATACACTGTCTTCCTCTATGACGTATAGTTGTTCTATCATTGGTCTCATACACTGTCTTCATCTATGACGTATAGTTGTTCTATCATTGGTCTCATACACTGTCTTCCTCTATGACGTATAGTTGTTCTATCATTGGTCTCATACACTGTCTTCATCTATGACGTATAGTTGTTCTATCATTGGTCTCATACACTGTCTTCATCTATGACGTATAGTTGTTCTATCATTGGTCTCACGAACTGTCTTCATCTATGACGTATAGTTGTTCTATCATTGGTCTCACGAACTGTCTTCCTCTATGACGTATAGTTGTTCTATCATTGGTCTCATGAACTGTCTTCCTCTATGACGTATAGTTGTTCTATCATTGGTCTCATACACTGTCTTCATCTATAACGTATAGCTGTTCTATCATTGGTCTCACGAACTGTCTTCATCTATGACGTATAGTTGTTCTATCATTGGTCTCACGAACTGTCTTCCTCTATGACGTATAGTTGTTCTATCATTGGTCTCATACACTGTCTTCATCTATGACGTATAGTTGTTCTATCATTGGTCTCATACACTGTCTTCATCTATGACGTATAGTTGTTCTATCATTGGTCTCATACACTGTCTTCATCTATGACGTATAGTTGTTCTATCATTGGTCTCATACACTGTCTTCCTCTATGACGTATAGTTGTTCTATCATTGGTCTCATACACTGTCTTCATCTATGACGTATAGTTGTTCTATCATTGGTCTCATACACTGTCTTCATCTATGACGTATAGCTGTTCTATCATTGGTCTCACGAACTGTCTTCATCTATGACGTATAGTTGTTCTATCATTGGTCTCACGAACTGTCTTCCTCTATGACGTATAGTTGTTCTATCATTGGTCTCATACACTGTCTTCATCTATGACGTATAGTTGTTCTATCATTGGTCTCATACACTGTCTTCCTCTATGACGTATAGTTGTTCTATCATTGGTCTCATACACTGTCTTCATCTATGACGTATAGTTGTTCTATCATTGGTCTCATACACTGTCTTCCTCTATGACGTATAGTTGTTCTATCATTGGTCTCATACACTGTCTTCATCTATGACGTATAGTTGTTCTATCATTGGTCTCATACACTGTCTTCATCTATGACGTATAGTTGTTCTATCATTGGTCTCATACACTGTCTTCATCTATGACGTATAGTTGTTCTATCATTGGTCTCACGAACTGTCTTCCTCTATTACGTATAGTTGTTCTATAATCGGTCTCATACACTGTCTTCCTCTATGACGTATAGTTGTTCTTTCATTGGTCTCATGAACTGTCTTCCTCTATGCCGTATAGTTGTTCTATCATTGGTCTCACGAACTGTCTTCCTCTTTGACGTATAGTTGTTCTATCATTGGTCTCATACACTGTCTACATCTATGACGTATAGTTGTTCTATCATTGGTCTCATACACTGTCTTCATCTATGACGTATAGTTGTTCTGTCATTGGTCTCATACACTGTCTTCATCTATGACGTATAGTTGTTCTATCATTGGTCTCACGAACTGTCTTCCTCTATGACGTATAGTTGTTCTATCATTGGTCTCATGAACTGTCTTCCTCTATGACGTATAGTTGTTCTATCATTGGTCTCATACACTGTCTTCATCTATGACGTATAGCTGTTCTATCATTGGTCTCACGAACTGTCTTCATCTATGACGTATAGTTGTTCTATCATTGGTCTCACGAACTGTCTTCCTCTATGACGTATAGTTGTTCTATCATTGGTCTCATACACTGTCTTCATCTATGACGTATAGTTGTTCTATCATTGGTCTCATACACTGTCTTCCTCTATGACGTATAGTTGTTCTATCATTGGTCTCATACACTCTCTTCATCTATGACGTATAGTTGTTCTATCATTGGTCTCATACACTGTCTTCATCTATGACGTATAGTTGTTCTATCATTGGTCTCATACACTGTCTTCATCTATGACGTATAGTTGTTCTATCATTGGTCTCACGAACTGTCTTCCTCTATGACGTATTGTTGTTCTATCATTGGTCTCATACACTGTCTTCCTCTATGACGTATAGTTGTTCTATCATTGGTCTCATGAACTGTCTTCCTCTATGACGTATAATTGTTCTATCATTGGTCTCACGAACTGTCTTCCTCTATGACGTATAGTTGTTCTATCATTGGTCTCATGAACTGTCTTCCTCTATGACGAATAGCTGTTCTATCATTGGTCTCATACACTGTCTTCATCTATGACGTATAGTTGTTCTGTCATTGGTCTCATACACTGTCTTCATCTATGACGTATAGTTGTTCTATCATTGGTCTCACGAACTGTCTTCCTCTATGACGTATAGTTGTTCTATCATTGGTCTCATGAACTGTCTTCCTCTATGACGTATAGTTGTTCTATCATTGGTCTCATACACTGTCTTCATCTATGACGTATAGCTGTTCTATCATTGGTCTCATACACTGTCTTCATCTATGACGTATAGTTGTTCTGTCATTGGTCTCATACACTGTCTTCATCTATGACGTATAGTTGTTCTATCATTGGTCTCATACACTGTCTTCATCTATGACGTATAGTTGTTCTATCATTGGTCTCATACACTGTCTTCATCTATGACGTATAGTTGTTCTATCATTGGTCTCATACACTGTCTTCATCTATGACGTATAGTTGTTCTATCATTGGTCTCATACACTGTCTTCCTCTATGACGTATAGTTGTTCTATCATTGGTCTCATGAACTGTCTTCCTCTATGACTTATAATTGTTCTATCATTGGTCTCACGAACTGTCTTCCTCTATGACGTGTAGTTGTTCTATCATTGGTCTCATGAACTGTCTTCCTCTATGACGTATAGCTGTTCTATCATTGGTCTCATACACTGTCTTCCTCTATGACGTATAGTTGTTCTGTCATTGGTCTCATACACTGTCTTCAGCTATGACGTATAGTTGTTCTATCATTGGTCTCATACACTGTCTTCCTCTATGACGTATAGTTGTTCTATCATTGGTCTCATGAACTGTCTTCCTCTATGACGTATAATTGTTCTATCATTGGTCTCACGAACTGTCTTCCTCTATGACGTATTGTTGTTCTATCATTGGTCTCATACACTGTCTTCCTCTATGACGTATAGTTGTTCTATCATTGGTCTCATGAACTGTCTTCCTCTATGACGTATAATTGTTCTATCATTGGTCTCACGAACTGTCTTCCTCTATGACGTGTAGTTGTTCTATCATTGGTCTCATGAACTGTCTTCCTCTATGACGTATAGCTGTTCTATCATTGGTCTCATACACTGTCTTCCTCTATGACGTATAGTTGTTCTGTCATTGGTCTCATACACTGTCTTCAGCTATGACGTATAGTTGTTCTATCATTGGTCTCACGAACTGTCTTCCTCTATGACGTATAGTTGTTCTATCATTGGTCTCATACACTGTCTTCCTCTATGACGTATAGTTGTTATATCATTGGTCTCATACACTGTCTTCATCTATGACGTATAGCTGTTCTATCATTGGTCTCACGAACTGTCTTCATCTATGACGTATAGTTGTTCTATCATTGGTCTCACGAACTGTCTTCCTCTATGACGTATAGTTGTTCTATCATTGGTCTCATACACTGTCTTCATCTATGACGTAAAGTTGTTCTATCATTGGTCTCATTCACTGTCTTCCTCTATGACGTATAGTTGTTCTATCATTGGTCTCATACACTGTCTTCATCTATGACGTATAGTTGTTCTATCATTGGTCTCATACACTGTCTTCATCTATGACGTATAGTTGTTCTATCATTGGTCTCATACACTGTCTTCATCTATGACGTATAGTTGTTCTATCATTGGTCTCACGAACTGTCTTCCTCTATGACGTATAGTTGTTCTATCATTGGTCTCATACACTGTCTTCATCTATGACGTATAACTGTTCTATCATTGGTCTCATGAACTGTCTTCATCTATGACGTATAGTTGTTCTATCATTGGTCTCATACACTGTCTTCATCTATGACGTATAACTGTTCTATCATTGGTCTCACGAACTGTCTTCCTCTAT
This sequence comes from Gibbula magus, assembly GCA_936450465.1. NCBI lineage: Eukaryota > Metazoa > Mollusca > Gastropoda > Trochida > Trochidae > Gibbula > Gibbula magus. The sequence goes on along the minus strand of OW388289.1, from coordinate 229,912 downwards.
GACGTATAGTAGTTCTATCATTGGTCTCATGAACTGTCTTCATCTATGACGTATAGTTGTTCTATCATTGGTCTCATACACTGTCTTCATCTATGACGTATAACTGTTCTATCATTGGTCTCACGAACTGTTTTCCTCTATGACGTGTAGTAGTTCTATCATTGGTCTCATACACTGTCTTCCTCTATGACGTATAGTTGTTCTATAATCGGTCTCATACACTGTCTTCCTCTATGACGTATAGTTGTTCTTTCATTGGTCTCATGAACTGTCTTCCTCTATGACGTGTAGTTGTTCTATCATTGGTCTCATACACTGTCTTCCTCTATGACGTATAGTTGTTCTTCCATTGGTCTCATACACTGTCTTCCTCTATGACGTATAGTTGTTCTATCATTGGTCTCACGAACTGTCTTCCTCTATGACGTATAGTTGTTCTATCATTGGTCTCATACACTGTCTTCATCTATGACGTATAATTGTTCTATCATTGGTCTCATACACTGTCTTCATCTATGACGTATAGTTGTTCTGTCATTGGTCTCATACACTGTCTTCATCTATGACGTATAGTTGTTCTATCATTGGTCTCACGAACTGTCTTCCTCTATGACGTATAGTTGTTCTATCATTGGTCTCATGAACTGTCTTCCTCTATGACGTATAGTTGTTCTATCATTGGTCTCATACACTGTCTTCATCTATGACGTATAGCTGTTCTATCATTGGTCTCACGAACTGTCTTCATCTATGACGTATAGTTGTTCTATCATTGGTCTCACGAACTGTCTTCCTCTATGACGTATAGTTGTTCTATCATTGGTCTCATGAACTGTCTTCCTCTATGACGTATAGTTGTTCTATCATTGGTCTCATACACTGTCTTCATCTATGACGTATAGCTGTTCTATCATTGGTCTCACGAACTGTCTTCATCTATGACGTATAGTTGTTCTATCATTGGTCTCACGAACTGTCTTCCTCTATGACGTATTGTTGTTCTATCATTGGTCTCATGAACTGTCTTCCTCTATGACGTATAGCTGTTCTATCATTGGTCTCATACACTGTCTTCATCTATGACGTATAGTTGTTCTGTCATTGGTCTCATACACTGTCTTCATCTATGACGTATAGTTGTTCTATCATTGGTCTCACGAACTGTCTTCCTCTATGACGTATAGTTGTTCTATCATTGGTCTCATGAACTGTCTTCCTCTATGACGTATAGTTGTTCTTTCATTGGTCTCATACACTGTCTTCATCTATGACGTATAGTTGTTCTATCATTGGTCTCATACACTGTCTTCATCTATGACGTATAGTTGTTCTATCATTGGTCTCACGAACTGTCTTCATCTATGACGTATAGCTGTTCTATCATTGGTCTCACGAACTGTCTTCATCTATGACGTATAGTTGTTCTATCATTGGTCTCACGAACTGTCTTCCTCTTTGACGTATAGTTGTTCTATCATTGGTCTCATACACTGTCTTCCTCTATGACGTATAGCTGTTCTATCATTGGTCTCACGAACTGTCTTCATCTATGACGTATAGTTGTTCTATCATTGGTCTCACGAACTGTCTTCCTCTATGACGTATAGTTGTTCTATCATTGGTCTCATACACTGTCTTCATCTATGAGGTAAAGTTGTTCTATCATTGGTCTCATACACTGTCTTCCTCTATGACGTATAGTTGTTCTATCATTGGTCTCATACACTGTCTTCATCTATGACGTATAGTTGTTCTATCATTGGTCTCACGAACTGTCTTCCTCTATGACGTATTGTTGTTCTATCATTGGTCTCATACACTGTCTTCCTCTATGACGTATAGTTGTTCTATCATTGGTCTCATGAACTGTCTTCCTCTATGACGTATAATTGTTCTATCATTGGTCTCACGAACTGTCTTCCTCTATGACGTGTAGTTGTTCTATCATTGGTCTCATGAACTGTCTTCCTCTATGACGTATAGTTGTTCTTTCATTGGTCTCATGAACTGTCTTCCTCTATGCCGTATAGTTGTTCTATCATTGGTCTCACGAACTGTCTTCATCTATGACGTATAGTTGTTCTATCATTGGTCTCATACACTGTCTTCATCTATGACGTATAGTTGTTCTATCATTGGTCTCACGAACTGTCTTCCTCTATGACGTATAGTTGTTCTATCATTGGTCTCATACACTGTCTTCCTCTATGACGTATAGTTGTTCTTTCATTGGTCTCATGAACTGTCTTCCTCTATGACGTATAATTGTTCTATCATTGGTCTCACGAACTGTCTTCCTCTATGACGTGTAGTTGTTCTATCATTGGTCTCATGAACTGTCTTCCTCTATGACGTGTAGTTGTTCTATCATTGGTCTCATGAACTGTCTTCTTCTATGACGTATAATTGTTCTATCATTGGTCTCACGAACTGTCTTCCTCTATGACGTATAGTTGTTCTATCATTGGTCTCATACACTGTCTTCATCTATGACGTATAGTTGTTCTATAATCGGTCTCATACACTGTCTTCCTCTATGACGTATAGTTGTTCTATCATTGGTCTCATGAACTGTCTTCATCTATGACGTATAATTGTTCTATCATTGGTCTTATTAACTGTCTTCATCCATGACGTATAGTGACATGTACATTTGCAGTTGTTCTATCATTTGTCTCATGAACTGTCTTCATCCATGACGTATAATGACATGTACATTTGCAGTTGTTCTATCATTGGTCTCATGAACTTTCTCCATCTATCACGTATAGAGACATGAGAGTGAAACAACACTAAATATATGTACAATATACATGCATGGAAATTATTGGGAAACGTGATTTGTGCCTTCAATGTAATGCGAGCCCGACAGAGCTATATCGAGACGTTTTATTGTATAGCTATTTGCAGTGACCACTCCTCGAGTCGAGATAGTTGTTTTCAGCGGCCCATGTCTGCTGAAATGTCGTTGACGTCGCAGGTTTATATTTGACATTAGCTCACATTGCATCGAAGACAGAAGAACTATCTACCGACTTCAGAGCCTAACTCGGTAACTAGAGCTACGCATACTGTCGCAGGTGACGTCGGTATTGCAGTTGACGACATTCCCTTAAACAGAGTATGTGTATCAAAGTTCTTCGTCATCATGTTTAGCATAAATTGGTGTCAGGAATTTCATGAATGATATAAAACTCAACACTGCTACAGCTGAAACAATGATAGTTCTCTGAATATTCTAAATATGGATATGAATGCGCGATGTCTGTTTAAGGATATACATAAACTGAAGTTTATTTTAATACTAGAGAACAAGCGATAAGCATCTACTTTATTCTAAATAGACTTTTATGGAACATGTTTGTTTAAGGCTATAATCTAATGATATTTTAAACGTGAAAGGAAAATAGTAAAATAAAAGTATATATTTCTAAAAATGGAATGTTATTGAATATGTCTCTTTAAGGCTATACTCTAATGAAGTTTAAAAAATGAAAGCCGGGTAATAAACTATAACAATAAATAATAAAGGATGTAATAAGAAATTGCACTTTAATTAATGTTGCATATTGTTGATAAGGACGTGTCTTTCACATCACACCACACAGAGTAATATAGGTAAATAGGCGTGCCAGTCTGCAACAGGTTTCTATTGAAGTATGGAATCTGCCAGCTGGGCTGATCTCGGTTAGTAACAACAGGTGTAAGTGTTCAGATCGTGTTCACTCGACTCGTTATCTTGGAGGAATGCATCGTTCATTGTAGAGGACGTCACGAAGGCATAACACCTTTCACAGTCGGGGTCAGTGGAATCTTTGTGATTCAGAATCTTTCTTTGGTTATAACCATAGTATACTAATTTTGGTAAATTTCGCTGCATATATCGTTATAATTTATCTAAACTATGTTTTCACATAGAGGCACTTAAAATGTCATTATCGATCTGAAATTGGAACAGTTTGGATTATTGATAATTGAGGATAATCTTTAATTGGTTAAATCAAAATTGGATATGTTTTTAGTTCGGACTCCTAACAATTCAGACCTTGTCGAGTTATTTCGTGGACGGTGGTACTGTCTTTAATCGATGTAACTGAATGAGATGAATTAATGACATAATACGGAATTCATTATTAAAATACACGATCAGATAATAATAATAATAATAAGTCCTCTTGTAAGGCGCCAAATATCCAATCAGCAAGTGATTGCTCAAGGCGCAACATGAAAACAAAGCAAAGATATCATCAATGTTATGTGAAATGAATTTTCTGAAATGTTATTGTGGTAATACTAATGGTATCACTGTTAATAAGTTAACAATATTTGGTATGTCTGCATATGTCCACTTTCAGTATTGACAATGATGTAATAAGTTGCATTATTGAATTAAATATCAACATTTAGTTCACATCTTGTTGCATGAAAGAATTGAATTGAATATTCATCATGCCTTTCGTTAAACGTCGTCATGTTTTAAGGGGATGCATGTTTCAGAGAGACACGCGAGGAAACAACCCGTCATTGCTGTTTACCTTGATGTGCAGGCATTGGCCGCTTGGCGAGCTGCAGTCTATTTACTGCATCGATCCATTCCCTACAACTTCTGTCGGCCTACCAATGAAGCCATAGCGTACTACGTCCACGCTTCATCAATATGTTCTCTGCCCGTCTCCCATTGAAGTGAGACTCTACTACGTCTACTAATCGTGAATGTGATCGAACTCCATATTCCAGGGAAGCAGGACTATCTTATTTCTCATCAATGTGTTTTAATTTCATCTTCATTTGAAGCCATACTATTCTATGTCAACATTGTATGAATTATGTTCTAACTCTCCTGTTACACGAGACAACCTTCTGGATACAAGTTGTATCTCACAGATAAATCCTGGATACCAGTTCTGTTTCACAGATAAATCCTGGATATCAGTTCTGTTTCACAGATAACGTCTGGATACAAGTTGTATTTTACAGAAACATTCCTGGATACAAGTTTCAGTTCACAGATTAATTCCTGGATACAAGTTTCAGTTCACAAATAAATTCCTGGATACAAATTATAGATCACAGATAACTCTTGGATACGAGTTTTAGTTCAAAGATAGGATATTGGATACACAAACTAGTTCACAGACATGCTCCTGGATACCCGTACTCGTTCACAGACACGCTCCTGGATACACGTACTAGTTCACAGACACGCTCCTGGATACACGTACTAGTTCACAGACACGCTCCTGGATACACGTAGTAGATCACAGACACGCTCCTGGATACACGTACTAGTTCCAGACACGCTCCTGGATACACGTACTAGTTCAAAGACACGCTCCTGGATACACGTACTAGTTCACAGACACGCTCCTGGATACACGTACTATTTCACAGACACGCTCCTGGATACACGTACTATTTCACAGACACGCTCCTGGATACACGTACTAGTTCACAGACACGCTCCTGGATACACGTACTAGATCTGGATGGATAACATATCGACATAAGGCTTTGCCAAGCTCATAATACAAATCTGTCATCCTGAAAGTCACCATGTGCTCAGTGTGCCAACATTTGGATACCAACCTATCTGAGGATCAACTCAATTAGGTGCGATCGTTTCGTCTCGATGTCGTCCCCAGTTCGAGCCCCGTGCTGCTGTGATGATAACCTCAATGACAAGTTCTTCAGGTAAGTTGATGTATTTATAGATCTTGAGATTGTGTAATGCCAACTGTGTTATGGCAAGAGTATAACCTTCCGTTTCTGGAAATAGACCCATAACCTCCTATTCCTTTATTGACATCAAATAACACTTGTCATATCACCTGTCGCTTCCTCGCCGAACCAAGTGGCAATTGAGGAGCGATAGAGGAGCGATAGAGGAGCGTTGCACTTGATCTGTCAAGATCTATCTGAAATTGGAACAGTTTGGCTTATTTATTATCTTTAATTGGTTAAATCGAAATTGATTTTTAGTACATTAATTAAGTAGGTTTATGTCATCATAATGTTCTCCCAATTTCTAAAATATAGTGTCCTACGGACCTCGGTTCTATTGGAGAATAACTCGGACATTAACATTTGTGAAATTAATTGAAAATGACCAGACTGCATTTCACACATCATGCGACAAGATGTACATACAATAAGCACGACGACAAGTTGTACGTACAATAAGCACGACGACAAGTTGTACATACAATAAGCACGACGACAATTTGTACGTACAATAAGCACGACGACAAGTTTTACGTACAATAAGCACGACGACAAGTTGTACGTACAATAAGCACGATGACAAGTTGTACGTACAATAAGCACGACGACAAGTTGTACGTACAATAAGCACGACGACAAGATGTACGTACAATAAGCACGACGACAAGTTGTACATACAATAAGCACGACGACAAGTTGTACATACAATAAGCACGACGACAAGTTGTACATACAATAAGCACGACGACAAGTTGTACATACAATGAGCACGACAACAAGTTGTACATACAATAAGCACGACGACAAGTTATACGTACAATAAGCAGGACGACAAGTTGTACGTACAATAAGCACGACGACAAGTTGTACGTACAATAAGCACGACGACAAGTTGTACATACAATGAGCACGACGACAAGTTGTACATACAATAAGCACGACAACAAGTTGTACATACAATAAGCACGACGACAAGTTTTACATACAATAAGCACGACGACAAGTTGTACATACAATAAGCACGACGACAAGTTGTACATACAATAAGCACGACAACAAGTTGTACATACAATAAGCACGACAACAAGTTGTACATACAATAAGCACGACAACAAGTTGTACGTACAATAAGCACGAAGACAAGTTGTACATACAATAAGCACGACGACAAGTTGTACGTACAATAAGCACGACGACAATTTGTACATACAATAAGCACGACGACAAGTTGTACGTACAATAAGCACGACGACAAATTGTATATACAATAAGCACGACGACAAGTTGTACATACAATAAGCACGACAACAAGTTGTACATACAATAAGCACGACGACAAGTTGTACGTACAATAAGCAATACGACAATTTGTGCATACAATTAGCACGACGACAAGTTGTACATACATTAAGCAAGACGACAAGTTGTACGTACAATAAGCACGACGACAAGTTGTACGTACAATAAGCACGACGACAAGTTGTACATACAATAAGCACGACGACAAGTTGTACATACAATAAGCACGACGACAAGTAGTACATACCATAAGCACGACGACAAGTTGTACATACAATAAGCACGACAAGTTGTACATACAATAAGCACGACGACAAGTTGTACATACAATAAGCACGACGACAAGTTGTACATACAATAAGCACGACAACAAGTTGTACATACAATAAGCACGACAAGTTGTACATACAATAAGCACGACCACAAGTTGTACATACAATAAGCACGATGACAAGTTGTACATACAATAAGCACGATGACAAGTTGTACATACAATAAGCACGACGACAAGTTGTACATACAATAAGCACGACGACAAGTTGTACATACAATAAGCACGACGACAAGTTGTACATACAATGAGCACGACGACAAGTTGTACGTACAATAAGCACGACGACAAGTTGTACGTACAATAAGCACGACGACAAGTTGTACATACAATAAGCACGACGACAAGTTGTACATACAATAAGCACGATGAAAAGTTGTACGTACAATAAGCACGACGACAAGTTGTACATACAATAAGCACGACGACAAGTTGTACATACAATAAGCACGATGACAAGTTGTACATACAATAAGCACGATGACAAGTTGTACATACAATGAGCACGACGACAAGTTGTACATACAATAAGCACGACGACAAGTTGTACATACAATAAGCACGACCACAAGTTGTACGTACAATAAGCACGACCACAAGTTGTACATACAATAAGCACGACAAGTTGTACATACAATAAGCACGATGACAAGTTGTACATACAATAAGCACGACCACAAGTTGTACATACAATAAGCACGACAAGTTGTACATACAATAAGCACGACGACAAGTTGTACGTACAATAAGCACGACCACAAGTTGTACATACAATGAGCACGACGACAAGTTGTACATACAATAAGCACGACGACAAGTTGTACATACAATAAGCACGACAAGTTGTACATACAATAATCACGACGACAAGTTGTACATACAATAAGCACGACGACAAGTTGTACATACAATAAGCACGACGACAAGTTGTACATACAATAAGCACGACCACAAGTTGTACATACAATAAGCACGATGACAAGTTGTACATACAATAAGCACGACGACAAGTTGTACATACAATGAGCACGACGACAAGTTGTACATACAATAAGCACGACGACAAGTTGTACATACTATAAGCACGACGACAAGTTGTACATACAATAAGCACGATGACAAGTTGTACATACAATAAGCACGACGACAAGTTGTACATACAATGAGCACGACGACAAGTTGTACATACAATAAGCACGACGACAAGTTGTACATACAATAAGCACGACGACAAGTTGTACGTACAATGAGCACGACGACAAGTTGTACGTACAATAAGCACGATGACAAGTTGTACATACAATAAGCACGACGACAAGTTGTACATACAATAAGCACGACGACAAGTTGTACATACAATAAGCACGACGACAAGTTGTACATACAATAAGCACGACGACAAGTTGTACATACAATAAGCACGACGACAAGTTGTACATACAATAAGCACGACGACAAGTTTTACATACAATAAGCACGACGACAAGTTGTACGTACAATGAGCACGACGACAAGTTGTACGTACAATAAGCACGACGACAAGATGTACATACAATAAGCACGACGACAAGTTGTACATACAATGAGCACGACGACAAGTTGTACATACAATAAGCACGACGACAAGTTGTACGTACAATAAGCACGACGACAAGTTGTACGTACAATAAGCACGACGACAAGATGTACATACAATAAGCACGACGACAAGTTGTACATACAATGAGCACGACGACAAGTTGTACGTACAATAAGCACGACGACAAGATGTACATACAATAAGCACGACGACAAGTTGTACATACAATGAGCACGACGACAAGTTGTACATACAATAAGCACGACGACAAGTTGTACGTACAATAAGCACGACGACAAGTAGTACATACAATAAGCACGATGACAAGTTGTACATACAATAAGCACGACGACAAGTTGTACATACAATAAACACGACGACAAGTTGTACATACAATGAGCACGACGACAATTTGTACGTACAATAAGCACGACGACAAGTTGTACGTACAATAAGCACGACGACAAGTTGTACATACAATAAGCACGACGACAAGTTGTACATACAATAAGCACGACGACAAGTTGTACATACAATGAGCACGACGACAAGTTGTACATACAATAAGCACGACGACAAGTTGTACGTACAATAAGCACGACCACAAGTAGTACATACAATAAGCACGACGACAAGTTGTACATACAATAAGCACGACGACAAGTTGTACATACAATAAGCACGACGACAAGTTGTACATACAATAAGCACGACGACAAGTTGTACATACAATAAGCACGACGACAAGTTGTACATACAATAAGCACGACGACAAGTTGTACATACAATAAGCACGACGACAAGTTGTACATACAATAAGCACGATGACAAGTTGTACATACAATAAGCACGATGACAAGTTGTACGTACAATAAGCACGACGACAAGTTGTACATACAATAAGCACGACGACAAGTTGTACATACAATAAGCACGATGACAAGTTGTACATACAATAAGCACGATGACAAGTTGTACATACAATGAGCACGACGACAAGTTGTACATACAATAAGCACGACGACAAGTTGTACATACAATAAGCACGACCACAAGTTGTACATACAATAAGCACGATGACAAGTTGTACATACAATAAGCACGATGACAAGTTGTACGTACAATAAGCACGACGACAAGTTGTACATACAATAAGCACGACGACAAGTTGTACATACAATAAGCACGACGACAAGTTGTACATACAATAAGCACGACGACAAGTTGTACATACAATAAGCACGATGACAAGTTGTACATACAATAAGCACGATGACAAGTTGTACGTACAATAAGCACGACGACAAGTTGTACATACAATGAGCACGACGACAAGTTGTACATACAATAAGCACGACCACAAGTTCAAGTTATCTTCATTATACAGTTTTAAAGTAGTCCGTGTTACGTAGATAACGGATTTAATCGTGTAGTGGTTCAGTCGATGGTCAATGAGAAATTGCGCCATGTTGGAGCCTACGTTGTAGTGATATGGCATCCACACTCGATGGCTAAACACAAGCTAGAGTACAGCAGGTTCAATCAACCAGTAGAGTGTTATATCATATTATTACTCAACCGTGGTGAGGTCACTCATTAGAAAACAATGAGTTGGTTACTCACATGTGTGAAACCACCGCATGCTGCCGTAACGTCATAATCGGCGCGTGACGTCACAGTCTTTTTTGGTTGACGTCACAATGTAAGCCGCGCGACTACAATAGCGGATGACCTATTTGCAAGTGAGCGTCACTAACAACGATTTTTTTTTGCTTCAATCAACCAGTAGAGTATTATATCATAATAACATAGTGTGTGATATATGTGATTAAATTTTTTTTTACAATAGTGCAATATTACAGCACGGTAATATGTGTAATATTGTTTATCAATGCGTCATTATATATGAAATATATTTGTAAGACAGTCGTCAGCCAGAATACTATAATTCAATAATAGAAAGTGTCTTTTGTGAACTCCAAACACTCCGAATAGTTTAACACCAACATGTGTGTGTAATATGTGCACTCACCCAAAGGCAGTATATTTCACAATAGCACATGTGTGTAATAAGTGCACTCATCAAAAGGCAGTATAACTCATAATAACACATGTGTGTAATATTCGCACTCATCCAAAGGCAGTTTATTTCACAATAGCACATGTGTGAAATAAGTGCACTCATCAAAAGGCAGTATAACTCATAATAACACATGTGTGTAATATTCGCACTCATCCAAAGGCAGTTTATTTCATAATAGCACATGTGTGTAATATGTGCTCCTATCCAAAGGCAGTATATTTCATAAAGCACATGTGTGTAATAAGTGTACTCACCCTAAGGCAGTATATTTCATAATAGCACATGTGTGTAATAAGTGCACTCATCCAAAGGCAGTATATTTCATAAAGCACATGTGTGTAATAAGTGCACTCATCCAAAGGCAGTATATTTCATAAAGCACATGTGTGTAATAAGTGTACTCACCCAAAGGCAGTATATTTAATAATAGCACATGTGTGTAATAAGTGCACTCATCCAAAGGCAGTATATTTCATAGTATCACATGTGTGTAATAAGTGCACTCATCCAAAGGTAGTATATTTCATAAAGCACATGTGTGTAATAAGTGCACTCATCCAAAGGCAGTATATTTCATAATAGCACATGTGTGAAATAAGTGCACTCACCCTAAGGCAGTATAATTCAAAAAGCACATGTGTGTAATAAGTGCACTCATCCAAAGGAAGTATATTTCATAAAGCACATGTGTGTAATAAGTGCACTCATCCAAATGCAGTATATTTCATAATAGCACATGTGTGTAATAAGTGTACTCACCCAAAGGCAGTATATTTCATAAAGCACATGTGTGTAACAAGTAAACTCACCCTAAGGCAGTATATTTCATAATAACACATGTGTGTAATAAGTGCACTCATCCAAAGGCAGTATATTTCATCAAGCACATGTGTGTAATAAGTGTACTCATCCAAAGGCAGTATATTTAATAATAGCACATGTGTGTAATAAGTGCACTCATCCAAAGGCAGTATATTTCATAATAGCACATGTGTGTAATAAGTGCACTCATCCAAAGGCAGTATATTTCATAAAGCACATGTGTGTAATAAGTGCACTCATCCAAAGGCAGTATATTTCATAAAGCACATGTGTGTAATAAGTGTACTCACCCAAAGGCAGTATATTTAATAATAGCACATGTGTGTAATAAGTGCACTCATCCAAAGGCAGTATATTTCATAGTATCACATGTGTGTAATAAGTGCACTCATCCAAAGGCAGTATATTTCATAATAGCACATGTGTGAAATAAGTGCACTCACCCTAAGGCAGTATAATTCAAAAAGCACATGTGTGTAATAAGTGCACTCATCCAAAGGAAGTATATTTCATAAAGCACGTGTGTAATAAGTGCACTCATCCAAATGCAGTATATTTCATAATAGCACATGTGTGTAATAAGTGTACTCACCCAAAGGCAGTATATTTCATAAAGCACATGTGTGTAACAAGTAAACTCACCCTAAGGCAGTATATTTCATAATAGCACATGTGTGTAATAAGTGCACTCATCCAAAGGCAGTATATTTCATAAAGCACATGTGTGTAATAAGTGTACTCATCCAAAGGCAGTTTATTTAATAATAGCACATGTGTGTAATAAGTGCACTCATCCAAAGGCAGTATATTTCATAATATCACATGTGTGTAATAAGTGCACTCATCCAAAGGTAGTATATTTCATAAAGCACATGTGTGTAATAAGTGCACTCATCCAAAGGCAGTATATTTCATAAAGCACATGTGTGTAATAAGTGCACTCATCCAAAGGCAGTATAACTCATAATAGCACATGTCAACAGGTCAACTGTAGTGCATATGTATCAATAAACAATAATCTGAAACCATAGACCAGGCTCTTGCCATTGCTGTAGAACCAACATAATACGAATTTTATGAAAGCGTCTCGTCCTTCAAAGAGATTTTAAATTAGTAAGTTCTAGATCGATTAGATGATTTATTTATTGTCTGCTAGTCGTTATGTTTCCTTTAAAAACACTCTGTTGATGTCTCGATGTCAGCTGTAATGGCTGAATGAACAAAGACAGTTGTCAAATAAGCTCATGTCATGTTTTAAATACTGTCTCTTTGACAAAACACTGAAATGCTTCTGTTCGGCGACATCAAAGTTGTAACGAAAATATGGAAATAGATGGATTAAAAACAACAATTCATGTCAGTTTGTTCCGCCCGTGAAGAGAAAACCTTCACGTTAGAGCCAGAGAAGTCGTGGATCTTACTCAAGGGTGAAGATCTCATTTCATGCCTGGCTCTCTGAAGTCCTTAAGATTACACGACCTGAGGATAACACTTTTATTTCAATGTGTCTGACATAATCAGAATCGAGGGAAATATGTTCAATACTCTATGAAAGGCCAACAATCTGATATCGCGTTGGTAAACTGACACTTTCGAAATTGTTGAAGATATATTTGTAAACGTGGCAGTGGAATGATTCATTGCTTGTTTACTTGTGTCAGTTGACAGCTCTGAAAAACTGAACTCGATTATTAAAAGGTGAAAATATGATAGCATTAAATTAAGTTTATTTGTGTCACCTTAGACAACTTGAAGATTGTAAACAGAATTATGAGTAAACTGTGGCATTTAGGTAACTTCTATCTGTATAACTAATTATAAACAATGGGATTTGTTATGTCGGCTGATCCACCTGGGTGAATGTGAAGAGAAATATGTGTAAAACTTAGCATTGGGAAAACCTCTGACACATTTGGACGACAGAAATATGTGTAAAACGTAGCATTGGGATTATTAAGGTCAACTGACACAAAACTTTACTGGGGGCGATTGCAAAGAAAAGTAAACCGTAACATCGAGGTTACATATGTCAGCTGACTGTACTTGTAACTTCGCAACTTTGTACAAGTAGCATTGACTTACTGCATGTTTACTTGTATGTTCACTTGTATGTTCACTTGTATGTTTATTTGTATGTTTACTTGTATGTTTACTTGTATGTTTACTTGTATGTTTACTTGTATGTTTACTTGTATGTTTACTTGTATGTTTACTTGTATGTTTACTTGTATGTTTATTGAACGTGACTACTACAGCATCATAAACAGGTGTAAGATTAGCATCTTCCTAAGTTGTGCTTTTTACATTTTTATCTTAGCACATTATTACATACATATATATATATATATATATATATATATATATATATATAAGCAAATTACAAAAACCAAACTGGTTTTGTGTATTTTAGCCTTGTTAGGGAATGGCATGGAAGCAGCTCCCAATCAACCAGCAAGCCCAAGCGCACAAGTAACAAAAGTGGCCCCAAACCGACACAAGCTATCACTTAAAAATTGCCTCTCGGCATGAAACAATGTTGTTGTGATAAACAATGACTTTGTAGAAAAACCTGACTTTATTTTCTACATTTATATATATATATATATATATATATATATATATATATATATATATATATATATATATATATATATATATAATATATATATATATATATATATATATATATATATATATATATATATATATATATATATATATATATATATATATATGTATATATATATATATAAACATGTAAAAATGTCATGAAAACTCATGATCAGTCCTGACACCCGATGGCATATTAAGATTGTTCACATGATTCAGTGCATGTGAACTGGTACCCCACCCTCACCACGCCTGTGAATAATAACTGTAAATACTGTGAAGCTATACAATAGGATTAGCGCGAAAACAAGGATAAACAATTTATGTCTGGTAAGGGAAGCTATTGCGAAACTGCAAGCAAATACTGCGTGTGTGTATAAAGATTTGCTGCCAGCTTAGTGAACACTGTAACATGAGCCTATTGCGAAATGGGGGATGTTATATTTAGTTATGTCATGTACCGTTAGTCGTCTTTCAAACTGTCACATTTTCATTGTCTTCCACAGTTAAATTACAATATATACACTTGGCATTTACTTAAGCAACATTCTTGTTTCAAAACTAAAATGTGAAGCCGTGAAAATGCCAGGATATATTGAGTGAATGAATTACTCAATGCATAATAATGGTTTATGATTTATGGGTTATTGTTAATGGTATAGGAACCTATACCTATAAACATTGCTCTCGGTTATAGAAAGACGTTGATCATCCATGAACTCCTGTCCTTATATCCAGTGACTGATATTTGTTAAACCAAAAATATTCATATGAATTAATATGAGATGATGAATAAATTAATATGATGGCATGAACGACTATTGTCCTTTTGCTCAAGCTACTGGATCAAGTATAGGTTTCACAATGTAGTTGTACTGGATCAAGTATAGGTTTCACAATGTAGTTGCCAAGTTGTTGATAGCACATCAAAGCATAGTTTACCGTATACAGTAAGGAACAAGTCAGATGTTGGAATTTCAACTTTTATTTCAACAGTTTTGACAAAAAAGACACCAGGCATAGGATAAAGGTTTGATTCTTTTGATTTAGATATGTTGATTAAAATAGAAAGAGGTTTGGTCCCGAATGTTTGCTTATAAAGTTTTGTCATGTGACATATTAGGCACCATTGAAAGGGTTAAGTTAAGGACTTTCCGGGGTTCTCAGACTATTGAATTATACTTGAAAATGACAGTCATTCCCACAGAATAAACATCTAGGACAACTATCGCATTAACGTGATGATCTAAGGAAATGTTTACAAATATATAATTCGCCCGATCGAGGAAAAGAGTATCATTGAAGTTATACTATAGCGGAGCTATCATTGAAGTCGCGTTATACTATAGCGGAGCTATCATTGAAGTCGCGTTAAACTATAGCGGAGCTAGTGCAAGTTTATTACGCTGTTGGCAGGTGAAAATATTACGGTAATGAGTAATTCCTTTTCCTTAATGTTCATACAGGTGCTTGAATATGGCAGTGCCAAAGTAACCGTATATTATTCATTTATAACATAACTTCAGAAGGGAGGAACTTTACAATCGCCGTTATACAATCAAACCAAGGAATGACAGTCAAGGAAAAGTTTAAACTGCAGCAAGGCTGAGCTTGTGACTCGACTAACGCGGCCGGATTTCGCCTTGACGTGGGTAGTTGATGGTGTAACTGTAGCGAAACGTTGCATCCGCTGTTTCTCCTTACTGTTCTCCGCTTGCCGACCTCGCTCATCTACTATTTAGTCAATGCAAATCCTCTCCTGTCGTTTTTACTTTGTAGACCTTACTTACTATCCCCGGAGACCTGCACTGCACGTCATTCAGGTGGTTGTGAAGCTTAATCCTAATTGCCAGGTCTCTGGCCAGCGACTGTGACTTCAAGCACTCCAGCTTGAGCATCCCCGGGGAGAGAGTTGTAGCCTTAAACGCATCCCCGGGGAGAGAGTTGTAGCTTTAAACGCGTTTAAGTACTTACTTAAGCTCCGTGCTCTTGCCATTGAATTACGTTTAACTTGCTGATATATTTTAATTATTGACCAATTTGATTTCTATTAGTAAGGGGATGACGTTTCTGCCGATGTGGAGAACATGTCATCGTTTTGAAAAAGTATTTCAATTGCAAATTCGTTTGTACGATGAGGAATAATGTCGGAGGATAATAATGTATGTATGTATGTGTTGGATCTGTATACGTATTTAGGATGATTGTCATATAATTACAATAGTTACATGTAATACTCATTTTGAATATGTATTCAGCGGCGGGATAAGCTTTTTATGTGAAAAGATCCATGGAAAATAAAATGATATTTCATGAATATTATTATAATTATACAATTTTGAAACTATTGTATCTACTTCGATTGCAGGAATATTAACTCTGAATATTTCATGACTACAAAAGAGAAGGCAAATAATGAGATAACTATCTTATAACGAGAGTACACGGTCGAATTTGACGATTAATACTTTAGTGTATTTGTTTTCTGATATCTCTGATTTCTATTTAATGATTGCTGTTAAAGAACCATGACAATTATTGTAAGTTTTGAAGAGGGATAAGGAAGAACACGTCCTTGAACCCAGGCGTTTGGAGTTCGAATACCAAACCAAATTCGGAAACGTTACCTGGTAAGATTATATTTAAAGCGCATTTAGTGTTGTGAGAAATTCTGCCTTGTTAATCACTGAACTATCAACTCGATGCGCTTGTTCAACCCGACGTTACTAGGTTTAAGGCATCATCACAATTTCATTTATGGACTCTCTTCATCATTGGTTATCTAGTTCCAGTCGAGGCTCACAGCTTTCACCGCAGTGAATAGTCACAATGGTGTTGCGGACTTTCTTCTCTGCAATAATACTAGCAGGCGTGATATAAGTGAAATACACCTGAAAGCGATATTAAATCTCACAAAACCTCACCTCTCTTCACCATGCACACAACTGCCGTAAGTTGATATATGACAGCGATTTCCCATAACCCGAAATTTCCCCTTCACTGTATTACTTGGAAAATGTTGTATCTAACGTCAATTGACATGTTTGGTATCTGCTTAGCAATTAAAGCTTCCCAGAGGTTGGATAATGTTAACAAATATGAAAACACCATTATGACGGATTTAAATGATGTATATTTGTTCCTAAATACCCTTTACCTTACTTAAAAACATGTTGAAATCAATATTTTCTTAAAAAATCGATATTCTCAGATTTTGATCTTGCAAAGTAGAAATGCATCTCTGCGGGGTGTTGATTTTCAATCACTTAATATCCCAGAGTGGTTCTCTCCGATAATGTGGTCCTAGGAAGCTCGTCAATTCTTATCTGCCCAAGTGTCCGTTATGTGTGTGCCAGGAGACCACTGCCCACGTGTCCATTGTGTGTGTGCCAGTAGACCGCTGCCCACGTGTCCATTGTGTGTGTGCCAGGAGACCGCTGCCAACGTGTCCGTTGTGTGTGTGCCAGGAGACCACTGCCAACGTGTCCGTTGTGTGTGTGCCAGGAGACCGCTGCCTACGTGTCCATTGTGTGTGTGCCAGGAGACCGCTGCCCACGTGTCCGTTGTGTGTGTGCCAGGAGACCGCTGCCCACGTGTCCATTGTGTGTGTGCCAGGAGACCGCTGCCCACGTGTCCATTGTGTGTGTGCCAGGAGACCGCTGCCCACGTGTCCATTGTGTGTGTGCCAGGATACCGCTGCCCACGTGTCCATTGTGTGTGTGCCAGGAGACCGCTGCCCACGTGTCCGTTGTGTGTGTGCCAGGAGACCGCTGCCCACGTGTCCATTGTGTGTGTGCAAGGAGACCACTGCCCACGTGTCCATTGTGTGTGTGCCAGGAGACCACTGCCCACGTGTCCATTGTGTGTGTGCCAGGTGACCACTGCCCACGTGTCCATTGTGTGTGTGCCAGGAGACCACTGCCCACGTGTCCATTGTGTGTGTGCCAGGAGACCACTGGTTAGCTTTCCTATCACATTTAGTGACCATTTCTTTGAAGTAGGGAGTTGATGAACGCTGTACGGAGTCTATCATTACATCGGATAAGAGGATTCGAAATTTCACAATGGTTGAAAGCAAAATAAGCCTTTAATGACAGTGGTATATTACTTTAGATCACGGGCTTTTAGCTACATTGCATGTGAGTTTTTTTTGTGGGATAGGTACTCACTGATTTAACAGATCTAGACTTAGTTCCAAGGGGGCGGGATAGCGCAGTGGTTAGCGTGTTCGGCTTCGGATCAAGAGGTCCGGGGTTCGAATCCCGCCAGGGGCACGGCAACTTTGTCTGCAGTAGAGAACTGTTCTACATGCAGTAAAGTTTGGGTGCAATGCTGAATTTCAGCGTAGTACCACCCATGGTTCGCTAGTTCCAGCCGTTGCTCGCAGGTTTCACCGCAATGCATAGCCACATGGCGTTGCGGGCTTTCTCCCTGCCGTAATACTAGCAGCCGCGATATAAGTGAAATACTCTTAAAAGCGGCGTTAAACACCAACTCACCTCACCTTAGTTCCAAATTATAATTTTGATTATACATTATCATATAAAATACGCATGGCTAGTACTATTTTCATAGATAAATATTCATTTCTCATTACGATATCCATTGAATAGAGAGTTAAGAGATGAGATGACCTCAATCACAAAGATATCCATGTAGACACAATGTTGAACTGTCACGCACCAATTGTAAACAGAAACAAAGATATCCATGTAGACACAATGTTGAACTGTCACGCACCAATTGTAAACAGAAACAAAGATATCCATGTAGACACAATGTTGAACTGTCACGCACCAATTGTAAACAGAAACAAAGATATCCATGTAGACACAATGTTGAACTGTCACGCACCAATTGTAAACAGAAAATTATCAAAAGACATCAGTTCTCTCTGCAGCTCTTGTTGAAAGTTACAGAGCTAAACTTGCAACATAGGTTTCTGAAATTATCAATTTATGATTTGAAAACATTAACAAATGATTTGTAATAATTTCAGTAAGATCTATTATATTAGTTACCTTCTCTGTTGCCTTTTTCTAACCAACGTTAAAATGGTATATGCTCATCATTTATGCCTAAGCATTCTCATGATTGCACAATAGTGATCGCTATTCTTATCTCGAATCCCCGCAAGTATGAATTGTTTTAGAGGTATTCTAGAAGTTGTAGTATAGGGACGAGTGTACATGTGGTTGTTTGGGAGGTATTCTAGAAGTTGTAGTATAGGGACGAGTGGACATGTGGTTGTTTGGGAGGTATTCTAGAAGTTGTAGTATAGGGACGAGTGTACATGTGGTTGTTTGGGAGGTATTCTAGAAGTTGTAGTATTGAGAAGACAAAGCTTTTTATGGATGGTAAACTTAAACTGATACACCAGGAGCGCACTGCTATGTTGTGACCGTATGGCTAGTCCTTCAATAGGATTGTAATGAGAGTATTTCTGAGTAGGGTGATACACCAGTAGCGCACTGCTAGAATCAGATGTGTTTTTTTCCATCCGTGATGTTTCCCTACTGTCGTCATAGTTGGTAACATGAGACCGGTATTCTATTCCTTTCTACGTTGATTCTTATGTTCCGCTGTGTTCAAGGGTCACAGGAGACTTATTGAATTTTACCTGAAAAAGAAGCCTGTGTCATGTGATATTGTATCATTTGCTAGCCATGGAGACGCTGAGTCATGTGACACATCACTTGTGTTGTTGATCGTTGGTTCTCAATAGTCACCTGTCCGTTTGTTTTATTTCAAGGTTGTATTATACAATTAATAACAATAGTACAGTTGGATTGAATGTCCTCGAGGGTAATATATGTCGAACAACAATAAAAAGATACATCATATTTATAGAAACTGGTAACTCCAATAATATCGATAAAAGTGCTAATCCTGTTCAGCTGGGCTTGAATCGCGAACATATAGTTTCAAACAAATATGGTCAATACATTCTATCCACTTCTCGTACGGTAACAAGCCATGGTTCGCTAGTTGCAGCCGACGCTTGAAGGTTTCAATGCAGGACTACTTAACCCCTAGCCGCAGTGATATTGGACTGTGGTTAGACACGTATACTGTTGTCTAGAGGAGAATATGATTGAACACGTATACTGTTGTCTAGAGGAGAATATGGTTGAACACGTATACTGTTGTCTAGAGGAGAATATGGTTGGACACGTATACTGTTGTCTGGAGGAGAATTTGGTTGAACAGGTATACTGTTGTCTAGAGGAGAATATGGTTGGACACGTATACTGTTGTCTAGAGGAGAATATGGTTGAACACGTATACTGTTGTCTAGAGGAGAATATGGTTGAACACGTATACTGTTGTCTAGAGGAGAATATGGTTGGACACGTATACTGTTGTCTGGAGGAGAATATGGTTGAACACGTATACTGTTGTCTGGAGGAGAATATGGTTGAACACGTATACTGTTGTCTAGAGGAGAATATGGTTGAACACGTATACTGTTGTCTAGAGGAGAATATGGTTGAACACGTATACTGTTGTCTAGAGGAGAATATGGTTGGACACGTATACTGTTGTCTGGAGGAGAATATGGTTGAACACGTATACTGTTGTCTGGAGGAGAATATGGTTGAACACGTATACTGTTGTCTAGAGGAGAATATGGTTGAACACGTATACTGTTGTCTAGAGGAGAATATGGTTGAACACGTATACTGTTGTCTAGAGGAGAATATGGTTGAACACGTATACTGTTGTCTAGAGGAGAATATGGTTGAACACGTATACTGTTGTCTAGAGGAGAATATGGTTGGACACGTATACTGTTGTCTAGATGAGAATATGGTTGGACACGTATACTGTTGTCTAGAGGAGAATATGGTTGGACACGTATACTGTTGTCTAGAGGAGAATATGGTTGAACACGTATACTGTTGTCTGGAGGAGAATATGGTTGTACACGTATACTGTTGTCTAGAGGAGAATATGGTTGGACACGTATATATATATATATATATGTTGTATAGCATGACTTGCGGACATTTTGTGTCACGACGCTGACACTTACTTATTAATCGTTCGTATACTGTGTGCAAGACCATCAATGGTTAGATTCGTCCTTTCATCGTCCTTGCGAACTTGACTTGACAATTAGTTATTCATGGAATGTACCATTGTTGATGAGACGATCATCACCAACGGTTATATTCGTCACTTCTACTCTGTACATAGTCATAAATAATACTAACTGTTTATAAAGTGACTATTTCTTTCAGGTTTCTTCCTTTATGTTGGCACTTTTCTCTGCAATTCTACGCTGGCGTTTACTTATTCATTACCTTAACGTTTGCAGTGTATTAGATGCTGGCGTTTCAACTCCGTGTTAAATTAATGAGGACCATTATTCATCGCCTGTACGCGTGTAGTGTATGACTCCAAGACGCTCAGCGCCTGTACGCGTGTAGTGTATTACTCCAAGACGCTCAGCGCCAATGGTTGGCTTCACTCCCCTGCATAGTTGATTGGGGTAGTTAACTGATAACTAAGTGGATATCTGATCCCTACTGGAATGGTTTATGATGATTGACGATACGCCAGTCGTCACACGGGATTGTTCACAAGGATGTTTGTTCTCAGAGTCCGTGTAGAGTTCACTCTTATTGCAGATGATTGCGCTCTCGGTACACAAATACAGAAATTCGGAAGTAAATTTTCTCAAACACAGCATCAATCAAACTTGTTTTGTTGACCTGAATGGTGTTGTATATATATTCATTCTGTACAATGTGTTCACACAGCGGCCTCAAATTAAATGCGTAATTTTCGCCATTCAACTTCATGCAAAATCCACTGCAAAGATACCAAAAGATAAAAAAAAAAACCTCATTGAATACAAAGTAACACATTATACATTCTTAATACTAGAGCGGCAAGAGGCTTCAGAAACATCTCAGTATGTAATATGACTACACGTTAGGCTGTTGTAGACAACTGTGTAAAGAAAGGGTTAACAAGAGAAATATCCTACCATAAATATACCTAAACTCGGTGAAAATAGGTCACACTTAGTGACAAAATCTATTTCGTCTTCAATTACATTCCTACTGCAAAATTGACAAATCCCATTTCTTAAGGTGTTTTAGGGTGGGTATACCTGCCGATTTTTATCAACAGTGGCAATGTGGCACACCGCAACATACTCGGTACACTACGTTGAGATCTTGTTAACACAGTAGTAACATGGAATTTTCGGAATCAAAAGTTTCTTGAATAATCTATAAGTACGTAATTTATTACCATTCTGTTGACCTCTGTCAATATAAACAAATCGTTGCACCAGCATTGGTTGTCAATATATTACCATTCTGTTGACCTCTGTCATTATACAAATTGTTGTACCAGCATTGGTTGTAAACTCTAAAAGTCAATTCTAGAGAAAATACAAAATCGCAAATTATATATAATTAAGTTCCAGGACTTTGGTTCCGAATGTCTTTGTTATTGTCGAGTTCATAATTAGTCAACCATTTACACATTCCACTGCTCTAACTGTTTATACGGTGTAGGATTTCATTTCACGAATGTTTCTGTCGAGACGGATGACAACGTTGTATCTAGGGTAAAGTCTTCCAAACAGTAGCGAGCTTATTATCCCACAGTATTACATACCGGTGGGATATAGTCGTCGCCCTGTCCGTCCGTAATCATTTAATTTCCGGAGCAGAACTTGGAAACCGTTCATGATATCTTTCGGAAACTTTCCATGTCTATAACCCATCAACTGAAGTGGTGCCTTTTGATATTTTTAGATTTCTGAAATTTTTTCCGTTTCCATAGAAACCTGTTGAAGTTAGACTTTGTTCAGAGATAGGTTTGTTTCCGGAACACAGCTCCAAAACTCTTCATATCATCCTGAAACTTTGCATGTGCATTACCCACTAACTGAAGTGGTGCCTTTAGATATTTTCAAATTCCTGAAATAGGTCTGCTTTCGGAGCAGAACTCTAAATCCCTTATCATACCTAAAACTCAGCATGTCTATTACCCACTAAATGAAGTAGTAGATATACAATTAACTGTCAAAGATGCGTTTTACAAATAATGTGGGACCGGTGGGATATGTCATCTTCTGATGACTCTTGTTCATAGATGTCAACAATAACGTAAGTAGCTTAACATTTCCGAGTTACTGACATGGCGGAAGGATTACTTAGGATAAATACGTTGTCTCTAGGGTATTAACCCACAGCGGGTGTAATGCGGTCTAACGTACACATTTTGAAGCAGTATTAACTCACAGCTCAGGTAATGCGGTCTAACGTACACATTTTGAAGCAGTATTAACTCACAGCTCAGGTAATGCGGTCTAAGGTACACATTTTGAAGCAGTATTAACCCACAGCTCGGGTTATGCGGTCTAAGGTACACATTTTGAAGCAGTATTAACCCACAGCTCAGGTAATGCGGTCTAAGGTACACATTTTGAAGCAGTATTAACTCACAGCTCGGGTAGTGCGGTCTGACGTACCCATTTTGAAGAAGTATTAACCAACAGCTCGGGTTATGCGGTCTGACGTACCAATTGTTGAAAAAGTATTAACCCACAGCTCGGGTAGTGCGGTCAGCCTTCAAGAACAACAATATGACGCCAATCTTCAAGAACAACAATATGAGGCCAGCCTTCAAAAACAACAATATGAGATCAGCCTTCAAGAACAACAATATGAGGCCAGTCTTCAAAAACAACAATATAAGGTCAGTCTTCAAGAAGAATAAGAGGTCAGCCTTCAAAAACAACAATATGAGGCCAGCCTTTAAGAACAACAATATGAGACCAGCCTTCAAGAACAACAATATGAGACCAGCCTTCAAAAACAACAATATGAGATCAGCCTTCAAGAACAACAATAAGAGACCAGCCTTCAAGAAGAATAAGAGGTCAGCCTTTAAGAACCACAATATGAGGCCAGTCTTCAAGAACAACAATATGAGGCCAGGCTTCAAGAAGAATAAGAGGTCAGCCTTCAAGAACAACAATATGAGACCAGCCTTAAAAAACAACAATATGAGATCAGCCTTCAAGAACAACAATATGAGGGCAGCCTTCAAGAAGAATAAGAGGCCAGCCTTCAAGAACAACACTATGAGATCAGTCTTCAAAAACAACAATATGAGGCCAGCCTTCAAGAACAACAACATGAGGCCAGCCTTCAAGAACAACAATGTGAGGCTAGCCTTCAAGAACAACAATATGACGCCAATCTTCAAGAACAACAATATGAGGCGAGCCTTCAAGAACAACAATATGAGGGCAGCCTTCAAGAAGAATAAGAGACCAGCCTTCAAGAACAACAATATGAGGCCAGCCTTTAAGTACAACAATATGAGGCCAGCCTTCAAGAACAACAATGTGAGGCTAGCCTTCAAGAACAACAATATGACGCCAATCTTCAAGAACAACAATATGAGGCGAGCCTTCAAGAACAACAATATGGGGCCAGCCTTTAAGAACAACAATGAGGCCAGCCTTCAAAAACAACAATTTGAGGCCATCCTTCAAGAACAACAATATGAGGCCAGCCTTCAAGAACAACAATATGGGGCCATCCTTCAAGAACAACGATATGAGGCCAGCCTTCAAGAACAACAATATGAAGCCAGCCTTCAAGAACATCGACACGTTACGAGAGCAGTGTAACGCTATATGCTTCATGCCAGACAGACGTTTTGCCAACACTCTCAATTCATCTACATTATTTTATGTCCAAAAGTACTCCCTCAAAAGTGAAATGAACGTGTAAAACAAACAAAATATCTTAGATAGAGGTTTAATGATGAACGTTTAGATATGTCTGGCAAAATTGTATATAACTAACAACTAACTTTTGACTAATAGCTACTCTTACATACTCCATGGACAACGCACTTAACACGTCGTCCTTGCTTAATCGGCACTTCTCCAATTCATCTTGAAGAAGCAGCACAAAGAGAGAACCTATGATGGTCGTCCTATATATACCCTCACCCCTTGTGTGCCTGAAATCAGGTAGAAAAGCTCACGTTCATCGGATCGCACGCACTTACACTAAATGTCGCAAGATTAAAGACTGATTTATCAAATCATAAAGCTAATGCAAGACTGACAGTGTTCTTGTTGTCCTACTCAGTAAAGCCCCGGTCCCAACCCACCGTGCGTTTTTTTGTCCGTACGTTTTTTGGGGAGGCCACGTTTCTGAAAAACGTGGGGAGAAAGTGAGAAACACAGGGAGGTTGCAAAATCAACGCACGTCGCATGCAAGGTGTAAGTACGTTTCCCGCACGAAATGCCTTGCCGTGATCTGCTACGTGCATCGTATGTTGCGCACGTGGTAAGTGCGTTGTAAGTGCATACAACGTACTTACACCTTGCGTGTGACCTACGATTGTCACGTTATCGTACGGGTGCCGTACTTACATGTGCTGCACACGCACGATGTCCTTACTTACACGCACGGTGAAAATGCGTGCAAGTGCAATGAACTTAAGTTTTTCAACCCGTTTTCAGGCACCCAGGGGGTAGGGGTATAGGGTGACCTTCAGAGGTTCTCTCTCAGTGCTGCTGCCTCAAGATGCCGATATTCAACTCAGAGACTCCCGCTTCTGATGCTGCAAGAGCAGCTTAAAATGGGATCGCATAATAACTGCAGAAAAAAGTGCGCATTTGAACTGGGGAAGTGCCGAGTATGCACGGACGACGCACTGACAACGCACTTGCAACGTCCTGAGCACGCACGTGCTAAGTGTGTCGTCCGTGGAGTATGTGTCCATGTGAAAAACTTAAAACACGCACAGAGTCCTTGCGTTGTGCGCACAG
This sequence comes from Gibbula magus, assembly GCA_936450465.1. Classification (NCBI taxonomy): domain Eukaryota; kingdom Metazoa; phylum Mollusca; class Gastropoda; order Trochida; family Trochidae; genus Gibbula; species Gibbula magus. Next base: position 203,646 of record OW388289.1, on the reverse strand, counting down.
TGTCCGTAGAGTGCAAGCACGGAAGTCGTACTTGTGAAAAATACGCAGTCGTACGCAGCTCGCACGCAGCGAAAGTTCTGCATGCACTAAAAGCGCTACGGCGTGTCTGCGTGCTCCCAAATCCACGCAGGTGTTATGACGCCCCACCTGGCAGTTGTATCAGTACTCATACACAGATGTGTTATGACGCCCCACCTGGCAGTTGTATCAGTACTCATACACAGGTGTTATGACGCCCCCACCTGGCAGTTGTATCAGTACTCATACACAGGTGTTATGACGCCCCACCTGGCAGTTGTATCAGTACTCATACACAGGTGTTATGACGCCCCACCTGGTAGTTGTATCAGTACTCATACACAGGTGTTATGACGCCCCCACCTGGCAGTTGTATCAGTACTCATACACAGGTGTTATGACGCCCCCACCTGGCAGTTGTATCAGTAATCATGTAAACCTGCTCGCGTTGAAGCTTCATCAACGTCAGTGTATGGTTGGACAAAACGTCAGGGTATGGTTGGACAAAACAACGTCAGGGTATGGTTGGACAAAACAACGTCAGGGTATGGTTGGACAAAACAACGTCAGGGTATGGTTGGACAAAACACGTTATTTTGAAACGGCTTTGAGTTGTTCAATTGGTAACAGGCCTTGAGAGCTTAACACTCACTTTTAAGTTTAATTGTCGACATGTATGTCGATCCCGGCGTTTGCCACAACCATAAACTATTATCAATATGTTTCAGTATAATGTCCATTGACCAGTCAAAATACTCAATACTTAAGCCACGGTCCCAACCCACCGTGCGTTTTTTTGTCCGTACGTTTTTTGGGGAGGCCACGTTTTTTAAAAAAGGTGTAAGTACGTTTCCCGCACGAAATGCCTGGTCGTGATCTGCTACGTGCATCGTACGTTGCGCACGTGGTAAGTACGTGCAAGTGCAATGAACTTAACTTTTTCAACCCGATTTCAGGTACCAAGGGAGTAAGGGTATAGGGTGACCTTCAGAGGTTCTCTCTTAGTGCTGCTGCCTCAAGATGCCCCCCATTCAACTCAGAAACTCCCGCTTCAACTACCAGGTGGGGGCGTCATAACACCTGTGTATGAGTACTGATACAACTGCCAGGTGGGGGCGTCATAACACCTGTGTAAATTTCACTCTGACAGTTATTGACATGTTCGCACTTGAGTTGACACAAGTAACAAGTAACAAATTATGAAAACATACACCGAATGGACAAATACGCTAACTTTTAACTATAATGGCCTCTATATAGCCGGATGAAAAGCCACCTGTATTCCAAAACCTGTATTCCTTAGTCAATAATTGTTTCAAAATATTACAAAAGTCCATCAGTTTGCATCATAGGCGTAGGAACGGTTCAACGATGGGGTGGGGGGTTTCGTATTTAGTAAGGCAAGGGGAGTGAGGGATTTAACATATCAGCATTGAATATTGCTATTGTTTGGCAAATTATTATAAATCAGGTTTTATCTTTGGTGATTGACAATGCCATTTTAGCTCATCAGGCCTGAAGCCAAATTTGTAAATTTGATTACCTTACTCTCTATAATGAGGGCGTGACAGGGATGCAATTTAAAGTGGTGGACCCCTTTAATGTCAATGATCAATGTCAAATGTTACACCAATTGTCTTAATTATATCAACTTTCAAACAAGCCAAAGTTCATGCATGGAGCACAATAAATAAATCCGGGAAAATTTGGATTGTTTTTGTATATCAGCAACATGCGATATTATTCATGATAATTATTCTGTACCATCGCCATTAAATCAAAGGTACATATTTATACTAATCATTATAAACGAGTAAGTTAGACACTAAATAAATACATTTTTTGTCAGCGTGAGTCAATTTAGACTGACGACCTACATTGATTGAGGAGCAATTGTAATCAGAATCCTTGTTTTAAAAAAATCGCGTTTCGTTTGTAAGATTTCCCTTGTCATAAAAACAATTCTACCAAGGGTTGAAAATTCGATGACAGGAAATGGTCTGAACACATTTCATTAACACCGCTGCATTGGTTTAAATTGAAAACACCACGTTGTGTCTATAAAAAGTCGTTCTGATAGAGCTAAAACAGACATCACAGGAGTTATTTCGTGGATAATGCCCTGGTGTTTTAAAGGAAGATAATCTTAACCTGGGTTTTAGCTAGCTAAAATAGAAGGAATTAACGCCGATGATTTCCCTAACATAACTCTGTCACTCTGCAGATGAGAACACCACAGGCTAGCGCCGAGACCTGTTAAGTGAATCTCCCTGTGTATTTATGGCGTGTAGTTAGCTGGGTTGACCTAATGCCGAGCGTGTATTGCGAGTCAGACATCGGTCTCCCTGCGGCAATGCTGATGAGAGCAGCTTCCATTGCTATATTGAAACCATCGATGATTCCACACATGTCTGTCAAGGGATGTTTTCCTTCATCAATCATTTAAAACGAGTTAATTGAGAACCGAGAGCCGTAAATAACAGATCCCACTCGACGGATAAATTATACTTGTTTACCCCAGTCGCACGGTGTTGTATTTGCTTTATAGAGTACACCCAGTCGCATCTTACACGTGCATAGCATAGATTTGTTCTTATTGATATTTGCTTAATAGAGTACACCCAGTCGCATCTTACACGTGCATAGCATAGATTTGTTCTTATTGATATTTGCTTAATAGAGTACACCCAGTCGCATCTTACACGTGCATAGCATAGATTTGTTCTTATTGATATTTGCTTTATAGAGTACACCCAGTCGCATCTTACACGTGCATAGCATAGATTTGTTCTTATTGATATTTGCTTTATAGAGTACACCCAGTCGCATCTTACACGTGCATAGCATAGATTTGTTCTTATTGATATTTGCTTTATAGAGTACACCCAGTCGCATCTTACACGTGCATAGCATAGATTTGTTCTTATTGATATTTGCTTAATAGAGTACACCCAGTCGCATCTTACACGTGCATAGCATAGATTTGTTCTTATTGATATTTGCTTAATAGAGTACACCCAGTCGCATCTTACACGTGCATAGCATAGATTTGTTCTTATTGATATTTGCTTAATAGAGTACACCCAGTCGCATCTTACACGTGCATAGCATAGATTTGTTCTTATTGATATTTGCTTTATAGAGTGCAGTGACAAGAGTTAGTTGCCTATTCATCACGATAACCATCCTTGGACGCTCACCATCTTACACGTGAATAGCATAGATTTGTTCTTATTGATATCCTGGGGTCATCGATACTTATCTAAGAAAGGATGTCTTGTATGTTTTCCCCATCTCCATGCTAATTGATGAAGTGTATGGTGTATGGTGTATTATCGCACATGTCCATGTTAATTGATGGAGTGTGCGGTGTATTGTGTAATATCGCACATCTCCATGTTAAGTGATGGAGTGTACGGTGTATGGTGTAATATCGCACATCTCCATGTTAATTGATGGAGTGTACGGTGTATGGTGTATTATCGCACATCTCCATGTTAATTGATGAAGTGTACGGTGTATGGTGTAATATCGCACATCTCCATGTTAATTGATGAAGTTTACGGTGTATGGTGTAATATCGCACACATGTCAATTGATGGAGTGTACGGTGTATGGTGTATTATCGCACATCTCCATGTTAATTGATGGAGTGTACGGTGTATGGTGTAATATCGCACATCCCATCACGTCACACACATCGTCGATAAAACTGTTAATACATTTGGTAGATCTCTATTAGAATTATGTGCTCTTTTAAATATTCATATCGTGAATTTGGAGAAGCGGAGCGGATAAAAAGATTGGGGACATTACGTTCATTGGTCCAATGGGGGCTAGCGTAATTGATTACATAATTACCTCATCATGTTTGTTTTCAGCTTGTTTAGACTTCAACATTCAGTCACGTACAGAGTCTATGATTTAAGATTTAATAAGAAAATATAGTCGCAAGCGACTTTAAACGGATTCAACACATATATGATTCATTTCCTATTAGGTACATTATATCAGCAGTCATTCCTGAAAGCTACACGATTATGTGTAAATGTGTTAAGCTACAGCTACAGTTTCCAGTACAAAATAAAGTCGCAATTGATCAAGACAAAATGCTTATAACTCATTGGTTATGTTTATTATCAAACTAATAATGCTTTCCCCATATAGAGTAATCCTTTCCCATTCTAACAAGGTATCAAACAACGTGCTATGATTTTGCATTGTTGAACTATGCACTAACAAAGATACACTACAAACGTCGCGATTGTCAATTCAGAAAGAAGGCAGAAACTGTCCAACTTAAAATACCCGTCATTGGTTATTAACACCACTACTAAACTTATTTCATTTTTCTTAATTTCCACTTAGGTTGATGTAGTCATAATTTAGATTGCATACATGGTTAATGTGTAATGTTCTTTTGAATATTCAGGAACATCAAAAAAATGCTTATTTTCGGACCCCTATACCACTTTTCCGATGTTTGAAGCTCAACTATTAACATTTTGATTAAAGGGGTTTATGCTTGAAATTGTCTATTCGCAGGTGTGAATAAAATTTCAATAGCGTAATTGGTTATGTAGTCATGATCCTTTGAACTTTGCTGAAAATGGCGATTTTTAAAAAATGACAATGTTCTGTGACTTGTCACACATACAGTATGACAGATACGCGATTGAAATGTATTGTTCTTCATGAGAGACATGTCTACTTCACAATGAGCCTTAAAACATTAGTGTATCTTCAGTGGTTTACGAAGGAAAATTCTCCAAAGTAGGTACCCCTCGAAAGGTTTCAAAATCACAAAATTTAACTTTTTGGGGATTATGTTCAAATTGTGCCTAATCTATCCACTTTTACATGATCATGATATGTTATGAAATTGTTAAACAAGCTATTAAAAAGAGATTGAATTACGTAACTTTGACATAAATCAATTTGTTACAGAGTTATGCCTCTTTGAACATGCAGCCAAAAAACGCACTTTTTGAAAGGTCCAAATACAAGGGCACTTTACCCGAATTCTAAGCCAAAATTCAAAATTCTGTCTCGATAACGTTTTTTCACGTTTATCCAGCTTTCAAATGAGCTATAACACATAAATGTATGTGTTGCCGGGATTTAGAAGAAGATTTTTGAAGACGCGTACCCTCAAACCGAATCGATGGGGAATGTTGTTGCTCACATTTTGATGAAAGTTTTATGAAAATATCTTGGTAAGTTTTCGAGCTATTGAGGTTTGAAGATTCAACTTCCAGGGGAGATAACTCACGAAAGAAGTCGAAAATAAAAAATCGGGCTACGTTACGACCTAAGTTAGGTCAGAGAAATCGGTCTGGCCGTTAGTTCAGAACACGTGTCACAAAATCGGTGGAATAATAAAAAAACACGCCAATAACAAAAAGGATTCAGCCTTATGGCTGAATCCTTAATAATGATAAGCAGAACGGTCTGAGGAGTTCAGATAGTTTTTTTCAGATAGTGTGCAAGAATTACTCGATAAATGTCTAGATTCAGTATTCAGTGATATTAATCGGAGGGGACAATATGTGGCAGATGCGATGTGTCTTGCTGCAGCAAATATGAAACGAAAATTGTCGTTTAGAAATGCGGGAAAGGATAGTCCATTGTGATGCTGAATGTAGAAGATTGAAAGCTGAGCGTTGTCACAAATTAAACCAGTTCAGAATACATAAAGATAAGCAACAATTAGATGATGACCATGTAATAAGAAATTTATATAACGAAATGAATACTATAGGCAGAAACAAGTTAAGCTAGAAAATAATATCAATTCCAAAAAGTTTTTGTCCATCCTTCGAGAGCTGCAGGGCAAGCAATTCAAAAAGCATAATATAAGCACTAAAGAATGGTTTGAACATTTCAAACATTTGTTTTCGTCTATCGGAAAGGAAACAGATAGCATAGTATATTATCAACAAGATCCTAACATTCTTGGCTGATACACTAGATAAAATAGACTAATCGGGATATAGCACAGTAGATACTATTTATATATTACATTCGATAGTTCAGAAGTGTCTTGGTACAAAAGGTAATAACCTATATGCCCTGTTTTTTTACTTCCAAAAGGCCTTTGACTCGATACAGAGAGTAAAACTTTGGAAGGTGATGTAGACACATGCCATAAGCCCTAAGATGAATACATTGCTCAGGAATATGTATGATAATGTCAAAGTTTGCGTCACAAATAACCATGCTATTACAGATTCTTTTACCTGCAATTCTTAGACAGGGATGTATTCCAAAATATAACCAGTGGAAATATAAAAAAGTAAATCAACAAGAACACAGAAGAAGCTTTTGATGAAAGTTTCATGAAAAAGAAAATGATGAAGTCAACACATGACAACACCGAAGTAGCTGTTACATGAGAAATTATAGACCAAAATAAAAAAAAATTCCAAAAATTAAAAAATTCACCAAATCGTGTTTAATTTCGCCCTGCACCTCGCCTAGCGGGGAAGGATGAGATGAATAGTTTTTCTGTAATCGATTGGAAAAAAATGCTCAGAATATGACTAAGTTAAAACATAAACAAATTCGCCGAAATTTATGATAGGTTTGAAGTTTTAGTTTAAATATCCCTAGAGTAATATTGAAAGACTAGTATACAATAAGTTAATGAAGAATTAGGCTTGTGTGTAAATAAAGTTTGACGATTCGTACCTCGTAACGAGTCATCCTTATAAAATAGACAACACACAGACCACGAGTCTACGTGACTCCTGTAACATAGATGAAGGTCATTCAATTCTTTTGAAAATATTTTCAAATTTACTCATTGTAGATTTTCCCTTTAACATACTACGAGAACACACATAGGAGATTAATTCATTAATTTAATCAATATCACTAAACACAACCCAAAACTATCAAATTTGCAAATATAATTTGAAAAAAGGCTATTTCACACATGACATCTTCTCAATGTGTAACGACTTTCTGTCCAACACAACAGACGACTATATAATGCTTCCTGTCCAAATTGACTAAAATCGTGTTACTCTGATAACGGTGTTTAGTTTAGTTTCAGGGGCTTCTCTTGTCAATTTGGTTTATTCCAGCTAAAGAACACTAACTGAATAGACAGAAACATATGTATGTATGTATGTATTACCTTTAAAGAAATGCGTTTTGGATCAAGGAGCTTTGGCAATAAATAACAACATAAAATATACGCATTACAATAGATAGGACAGACGGTTTAAATGTTTAAAACGACTGAGAAGCAAGCTGGACGTTCAACATTAAAATAGATAGGACAGGCGGTTTAAATGTTTAAAGCGACTGAGAAGAAAGCTGAATGTTCAACATTAAACTAGATAGGACAGACCGTTTAAATGTTTAAAACGACTGAGAAGAAAGCTGGACGTTCAACATTAAAATAGATAGGACAGACGGTTTAAATGTTTAAAACGACTGAGAAGAAAGCTGAATGTTCAACATTAAAAAAGATAGGACAGACGGTTTAAATGTTTAAAACGACTAAGAAGAAAGCTGAATGTTCAACATTAAAATAGATAGGACAGACGGTTTAAATGTTTCAAACGACTGAGAAGAAAGCTGGACGTTCAACATTAAAATAGATAGGACAGACGGTTTAAAAGTTTAAATCGACTGAGAAGAAAGCTGGACGTTCAACATTAAAATAGATAGGACAGACGGTTTAAATGTTTAAAACGACTGAGAAGAAAGCTGAATGTTCAACATTAAAATAGATAGAACAGACGGTTTAAATGTTTAAAACGACTGAGAAGAAAGCTGGACGTTCAACATTAAAATAGATAGGACAGACTGTTTAAATGTTTAAAACGACTGAGAAGAAAGCTGAATGTTCAACATTAAAATAGATAGGACAGACGGTTTAAATGTTTAAAACGACTGAGAAGAAAGCTGAATGTTCAACATTAAAATAGATAGGACAGACGGTTTAAATGTTTAAAACGACTGAGAAGAAAGCTGAATGTTCAACATTAAAATAGATAGGACAGACGGTTTAAATGTTTAAAACGACTAAGAAGAAAGCTGGATGTTCAACATTAAAAGTTAAATACGGGCTTGTTTAGTCGTGAAGATTGTCACGTTTTAGCGGCGGCCGGAAGTAGAAACTAATACTCTTGTTTTAATAAACGAGTTGGGTCATTGGTGATTTTGTCAGACGTTAATAGTATTTGCCGCTTAATAAGTGGAGAAAGATCGAAAGTTTTGAGTTTTGAGTTTTGAGTTGTTTTGGACTGAAAGAGACTCGAACCAGCACTGAGAAGACAAAGTGCGTATACTCTAAAAGTAGTTGTGTAAAATAACATCACAAAAGATTGGGAGACGTGAAATGATCGCAGTTTCGCATAAATGGAGGCGTTGTTAACATTTGCTGTACAGGGCATCTGGGTTGTTCCTCTTATTGCTGTACAGGGCATCTGGGTTGTTCCACTTGTTGCTGTACAGGGCATCTGGGTTGTTCCTCTTGTTGCTGTACAGGGCATCTGGGTTGTTATCCCCCGCCACAACGAAGTTGGCGGGGGATATAGAAATGAGCTCCGTCCGTCCGTCTGTCCGTCTGTCCGTCTGTCCGTCTGTGCGTCCGGGCTTTTCCATTCCGGCCTCAAACTTCAAAACTATAAGACATATCTCAACGAAACTTGGTGTGTGGAACAATCATCATGTGTAGATGTGCCTTTTGGGGTTTTCAACTTCTTCGAGTTATTTTTGTTTACCGTTTCCATGGAAATGTAACGTAGAATTTCGTTTCCGGATCAGAACTCGAAAACTATAAGACATATCTCAACGAAACTTGGTGTGTGGAACAATCATCATGTGTAGATGTGCCTTTTGGGGTTTTCAACTTCTTCGAGTTATTTTTTTTTACCGTTTCCATGGAAATGTAACTTAGAATTTCGTTTCCGGATCAGAACTCAAAAACTATAAGACATATCTCAACGAAACTTGGTGTGTGGAACAAACCTCATGTGTAGATGTGCCTTTTGGGGTTTTCAACTTCTTCGAGTTATTTTTGTTTACCGTTTCCATGGAAATGTAACGTAGAATTTCGTTTCCGGATCAGAACTCAAAAACTATAAGACATATCTCAACGAAACTTGGTGTGTGGAACAATCATCATGTGTAGATGTGCCTTTTGGGGTTTTCAACTTCTTCGAGTTATTTTTTTTTACCGTTTCCATGGAAATGTAACTTAGAATTTCGTTTCCGGATCAGAACTCGAAAACTATAAGACATATCTCAACGAAACTTGGTGTGTGGAACAAACCTCATGTGTAGATGTGCCTTTTGGGGTTTTCAACTTCTTTGAGTTATTTTTGTTTACCGTTTCCATGGAAATGTAACGTAGAATTTCGTTTCCGGATCAGAACTCGAAAAATATAAGACATATCTCAACGAAACTTGGTGTGTGGAACAATCATCATGTGTAGATGTGCCTTTTGGGGTTTTCAACTTCTTCGAGTTATTTTTTTTTACCGTTTCCATGGAAATGTAACTTAGAATTTCGTTTCCGGATCAGAACTCGAAAACTATAAGACATATCTCAACGAAACTTGGTGTGTGGAACAATCATCATGTGTAGATGTACCTTTTGGGGTTTTCAACTTCTTCGAGTTATTTTTTTTTTACCGTTTCCATGGAAATGTAACTTAGAATTTCGTTTCCAGATCAGAACTCAAAAACTATAAGACATATCTCAACGAAACTTGGTGTGTGAAACAATCATCATGTGAAGATGTGCCTTTTGGGGTTTTCAACTTCTTAGAGTTATTTTTTTTTACCGTTTCCATGGAAATGTAACTTAGAATTTCATTTCCGGATCAGAACTCGAAAACTATAAGACATAGCTCAACGAAACTTTGTGTGTGGAACAATCATCATGTGTAGATGTGCCTTTTGGGGTTTTCAACTTCTTTACAATTTTTAATTTAATTTGTTGAATTTTTACCATTTCCATGGATACATAACTTAATAATTAATTTCCGGAGCAGAACTAAAAAACTGCCATGGATGTATTTTGAGCTTATGGCATGGCACAGTGTCCGGCGTCCGTCGGTCCATCCATCCGTCCGTCTGTAAACTTTTCGCATTTTGTCTTCTCCAGAACGACTTGGTCTAAGGAGCTGAAATTTTGCTTTGCTCACAACCTAAAAAACCTATTTTCATCTTGATCATCAGCAACCGATAACCATCAGTTGCAATGAACCTTATATTGGGTGGGCTAAGGTTGTTTTGATATGTTACAAACCTTACAGGGAGTGGCATCCCTGCCCTGCTGAGCCAACAAATCATCATCCATCCTGCTACATCAGGCTATAAGGAGAAGGTTCATAGTCACTGTTATTCAACAACTATTCTTCAAAAAAATTTCCCAAAGGCGGGGGATATGGCCGACTCTGTCTGCTTGTTCCTCTTGTTGCTGTACAGGGCATCTGGGTTGTTCCACTTGTTGCTGTACAGGGCATCTGGGTTGTTCCTCTTGTTGCTGTACAGGGCATCTGGGTTGTTCCACTTGTTGCTGTACAGGGTATCTGTGTTGTTCCACTTGAATGAAAGTTCCGGGGTATTTGTATTCTGTGACTTTCTCAATGGGGGTCGTCATTAATGATTAAAGATGTAAATGTTGGGGATTAAATTCTGAAATCGATACACAGTTCCTTGGTTTTCTTCACGTTTAGAAATAAAGTGTAACGAAGTAAAGTTGTTTACATTATCTCTACTATGGCTGCATAAGCGAACTTCACATTTACACGGTTACTTCAGTACTTGTCCAGTCATTAGTGCATAAAATAAACATAACTGCTGTTGCTAAACGACTTTAAGTCGAACCCGATAATCAACTGTACAATGCTTCCTGTCCAATTTAGCTAATACTCGTGTTTCTCTAATAACGGTGTTTGGTTTCGGTGGCTTCTCATGTCAATTTGGTTTATTCTTGCTTAAGAACAAGACCTGAATGTACTATACGTTGTTTCCATAAAATTACTAAATTGTAAAATTATTATGTTTCAGACCAACACGACTGAAGAAGTTCGAAGAAAGCACGAATAGAAGACGGTTAATAGGTATGAGTCAATATGTGATGATCAAATGAAATCATATACTTCCCTAAAAGAAAATATAAACTATGACCCTGTTCATGTACAACCTTTCAAGACAAATTGTAGGTTGAAAACGGTTAATTATCCTGGATTCATTCACGTTTGATTGGAATATCAGTATTTGAAATAAGCTTGAAAAGGTCACTTCATCAATATAAATGGAGAAATAATGGACAATAACGCTAGCTGGAAGCAGAACGTCCTTGATTACAGGATGTCAGGCAAGGATAATTTCATACACTGCAATAATATATTCACGGGATATGGATTATTTCAGACATGTATGCCGTTATGTTTTCTGAAACTTAATTAAATGGTCCCTTTACGAGTTTAACCTCTGGGCCTAAATGTGCTTCAGCGAGTCCATTTCACATATATTTCATATTACCCAGGAACAGTTCCCTATAGAACCATCTACATGCTCAGCTTGCCTTGGTGCCTTCCTAGCAACGGCGATCTTTTAGTATAAGGTCTATGAAGAAAATATACTGTTTAATGTAATTTTGATAATAAAAGCCCAATTGTTTTACCTTGTTCTGTTATATTAAGCCTTCGCTGTAAACCCTTCACTCTTATACTTTATTCATAAGATATATTTACTTATCTTTACCCATACTTACGAAATATATTGTATAATTCTAGTATTACATAGATTTGTTTACGTATTAATAAGTGGCCAATAAATTTTCCAGACGCTGAGGCCCGTGCTATTTAAAGTACAGGGCGTGTGTTGTTAAAGGGGAAGTAGCAAGTCTTTTACAAATTTTATTGTTTTCAAATTTCACATTTATAATGATAGTTTATGTCATTTATGTTTACTTTAGAGGGTAAAACATCTTATTACACAAACCAATTATCCGTAGTGGTAATAAAGAGGTTGCGTATAAAGTAAAAATTGCATGGCGGCCATTTTATTGTGAACACAATTTATTTTTTCGAATGACAATTCATGGTTTTACGGAACCATGTACACTCATTTTTTTACTTGATTTTTCACAAGAGAAAGTGTGGTTTACTATTAGTGCCATTATTTTTCAAATACATTTCATCAACTTATTTCAGCTAAAAAACGTGCTACTACCCCTTTAAAATAACCTAGACTATTGCTTTCAAGACGTTCGACTATAAACACAATTAATACATTGTATTGGGGGTTCGGCAACAAGCACTAGAAGCAATGGTAAGAGGGGTGACAGATGCAAGTCACGTGACATTTGCCCCTCATGCTTAAATGTGTGTCTTACCACACTGACACACTCACTCTTACAGAAATAGTTTGATTACTCTATCGAGCATTTATTTCTGTTTTAAAAAAGGAGAACAAAATGGCGAAAGTGTCTATGGATATCGGAAGTCAAATTCTTTGTTTCGAACTGAACATCTTAAATTAGAGCACATTACAGCATCATGAAAACGGCCGTCAACACGATTTCAAGAAGTTTATTTTTCGCTGATTTATCATTAACACCATTAGCCTTGCGGTTGAGCGAACTACCGTCCTTATGCAGTCAAACATATCCTAACGTTCTGTGGGTCGCAATGATAGAGAACGTCAGTCTCGTTAAAGTTGGTGAATTCAAAACTATTTGCCATCATATCATACGTAAACAACGAGTTTAGAGTGTTCACTCCCCACTATACTGAACAGTAAAAGAAGCGCCAATTTGAATGATTATTAAACCCCCGCGGGGGTTTATAGCGGTCATTCCGTCCGTCCGGTCAGTTTTACAGTTGTTAACCATGTTCTTCCCCCGCGCACAAACAATTTTCAGTTCTCTGAGATTTAAATATTTTGTTGTTTCCATGGAAACATCACTTTTAGAATTATTTTTATTTTGTTCAATCCGGACAAGTTTTCTCGGAAACTATTGAACCTAGGTGAATGAAATTTTTGTTATGAGTATTCATGACCATACTCTTTATCGAATTCGAAAACCAGTTATGAAATATCATTTTTTTACGGAGTGATGGCCCTTGAATCCGAAATTGAACTTCGTACCAAAAGAGCTGTGATGCTCCAATTGGGACAAGTTTTCACGGCAACTGTTACATTTAGGTGACTAAAATTTAACATGTAGGTAGTCCAGAGATGATACTCTTCATAGAGCTCAAAGTCCAGTTCTTAAATATTATTTTTGACGGAGTTATTGCCTTCGAATCTGTAATTAAACTTGGTACAAATTACCACTGTGATGCCGTAATGGGAACAATCAAGTTACCTGAAAAATATTATTTCTGGGTGAATAAATTTTTTATAATAACAAAGCCAATCCCCCAAAATATTTTGGACAATATTATGATGCTTGGATCGGTTTTTTAAACATATTACCCTTGACATCTATAATGCTCAATGGACGGATAGCGGATAGCGGATGACGGGGGTATGTGAGCCATGCTCACTTTTTATACCCCCGACCTTAAAAGTAATATCAATGATTCCGTCCTTCCGTCCTTCCGTCCGTCCGAAGACAATTTTTGTCCAATCGATTACAGAATGTATCTTTTTCAAAATTGGAACATGTCTTCTTCACCACTAGGAGATGTGCAGTTCGAAATTTAGACGGAATTGGCGAATTTTAAATTTTTTTTTTACTTAGTCAAATTCTTAGCATATTTTGTCCGATCGATAACAGAAAAAGTATTCATCTCATCCTTTTCAAAATTGGAACATGTCTTCTTGACCACTAGGAGAGGTGCAGTTCGAAATTTAAACGGAATTGGCGAATATTTTTATTTGTTAACTTAGTCATATTATGTGCATTTTTTGTCCGATCGATTACAGAAAAACTATTCCTCTCATCCTTTTCAAATTTAGCACATGTCCTCTTCACCACTAGGAGAGGTGCATTGCCAAATGTAACACGATTTGGTGAAATTTTGAATTTTTGGCGATTTAAAAAATATTTTTACTTCGTCATATTCGGAACTAGAATGAATGAAGCTACTTCTGTGTTGGGATTTGATGACTTTATCATTTTCTTTTTCATGTAACTTTCATCAAAAGCTACTTCTGAGTTATTGTTCATTTTGGAAAAAGTTCAATTTTCTTTCCTTTCAGCCATAAACCGTTGTATATCACTCACTGTGCCTACAGCGGTGTGCTTCCATGTACCTGTTGTTTTAAGTCACTCGAGTGAATCATTATGATGGATTAATTTCCAAAATAAAGTTGAAATCAGTGGTAATGGCAGTAGTGTATTATGTTACTCATACCTTTTCAAGTTACTATTATTCCTACTTTTACTTAAACCACCTTTTTTACGTGAAGAGACTTGTCCTACACTTTTCACAAACAGTTTAATCATATAATTACATTTCATTTCTTATCAATCCTTAGGTGTGCAGATACCTCTATCTTTAAGTAAAATAAAAATGACAAACTTTAACAGTCGGGGGTATTAGTGATCCACGCTCACTTTTTTGCTTGTTTCTTGTAGTTTCTGTTTGTATATCAGCCCATGGTTTGTCATTAGTAAATGTCAGAAAACATGTGGAACAATTATGTCGTGTAGAGTGTTCACTCCTAACTGCTTCAATCTCTCCCGCAGCTGGAGAAGCACACTGGACCAAGGTGCTGCAGGTGAACGTGGACGTCAACAACACCCGACAACTTCGCTGTAGAGGATGTTCCCGGTCCCCGTCCCCGTCCCCACGTCAAGGCGCCTTCACCCGACACCTGACACCCTCGCCAAGACATCTCACTCCCTCGTCTTGTAACCTTAGTCCCAGTACGAGTCGTCTAGTTGGTCAGAGGAAACGTTCCAAAAGTTTAGGAAGAACTGGCGAGGGATTATTTCACCATCTCACAAATAAGTTCCGCAACTGGATCCACTCGAAGCGTAAGTACGAGATCTCACCGACGGGCTGGTTGCCGAGCGAGGACCGCTACGTGTGGGAGAAGGACCAGGTCTTCAACGAGGACGTCGCCCTCAGATCCTACAGGTCCAGTTTCTATGGTCCATCCGTGCCTATGCGAGATGACAAAACCGTCCACGACGTAAACCATAGCAAGAAAGAGGACAATAAACAGAGGACAGTTGTTCAAATAACATACTCCGGTCCTAAGGTGGGTGCAGAAAGTGATAATGCTGACGTGCAAGTGAGCACTCCTCACTTATTGAAGCCCCCGGATATATCCGGACGCCAGCTGCTCCGAGCCTCTAGGTACAAACACAGGGAGAAGCAGCTCCTCTCGGTGCCAGCGGGCAGACAACTCTTGACAGGGACCATCAGCTGCCCTCCCAAGCGGGCCGACACGGTAGAGGGAGGGTCCCCTGGCTTCAGACGTCGCTGCTTCACTTGGCCGACACAGGGCAAGAGACCCAACGTTGATGGTTCGTTCATATACACGCACTTTTATAAGGGCACGTTTGTCATACATTTTCTATGAAACAGGAATCGATTTCGGTAAAACCTGTGTGAGAATATACATATGGTTATACTCGTTTGATATATCTGTATTAGTGATTTGTTCATTGTACCCTTTACTTAGTAATGTTGCAATAAGCCTTTTTGATGATTTTGATTTGATTGATGTATTACTACAGGGGGTATAAATACCGGAACTCTTGAAGGTGAGGTAAACATATTTTATAATGTTCCCGTTTCCGCGATAATTTAACGCCATACCCTAAAAACCACATTATTTCCAATACGTACCGACTTCTAAGTAAATAATGAAAATTATGTAGTGTCGTTTGTATTAGTGTATATATAAGTGTTTACATTCTGAACTACGAACGGTGCCAATGCGCCGAAAGCGAGTCAGTGAGCCGAAAGCCGAAAGAGGTCAAAGTCTTTGAAGCCGACATACTAGCTTCATGACACCGGCCCAAAGTAAACTTTATCATTTAGACGCTTTACGAAACAAAGATTTTATTATCTGATCTATTTCGTATTATTTCGTTATGTTTTGGTGCGAGCTAAGCTATGCGAGGCCTGTGAGATCTATTTCGTATTATTTCGTTATGTTTTGGTGCGAGCTAAGCGATGCGAGGCCTGTGAGATCTATTTCGTATTATTTCGTTATGTTTTGGTGCGAGCTAAGCGATGCGAGGCCTGTGAGATCTATTTCGTATTATTTCGTTATGTTTTGGTGCGAGCTAAGCGATGCGAGGCTGTGAATACAAGCCCTTCAGACCACTCTTGATGTCCTATGAAACTCACATCGTTATTATTACTTCTAAATCTAAACTTAGTTTCGGTTGATGTGATGGAAGACTCAGAACAAATGTATATCGGTTTATGGACATATCGATGTAAAGAAGAGGTAAATTGATACATGGTCATAGCGATGTGTTAAGAAGAGGTAAATTGATACATGGACATAGCGATGTAAATAAGAGGTAAATTGGTACATGGACAAAGCGATGTAAAGAAGAGGTAAATTGGTACATGGACATAGCGATGTAAAGAAGAGGTAAATTGGCACATGGACAAAGCGATGTAAAGAAGAGGTAAATTGGTACATGGACATAGCGATGTAAAGAAGAGGTAAACTGATACATGGACATAGCGATGTAAAGAAGAGGTAAATTGGCACATGGACAAAGCGATGTAAAGAAGAGGTAAATTGGTACATGGTCATAGCGATGTGTTAAGAAGAGGTAAATTGATACATGGACATAGCGATGTAAAGAAGAGGTAAATTGGCACATGGACAAAGCGATGTAAAGAAGAGGTAAATTGGTACATGGACATAGCGATGTAAAGAAGAGGTAAATTGATACATGGACATAGCGATGTAAAGAAGAGGTAAATTTGCACATGGACAAAGCGATGTAAAGAAGAGGTAAATTGGTACATGGACATAGCATGTAAAGAAGAGGTAAATTGGTACTTGAACATAGCGATGTAAAGAAGAGGTAAATTGGTACATGGACATAGCGATGTAAAGAAGAGGTAAATTGGTACTTGAACATAGCATGTAAAGAAGAGGTAAATTGGTACATGGACATAGCGATGTAAAGAAGAGGTAAATTGGTACATGGTCATAGCGATGTAAAAAAGAGGTAAATTGATACATGGACATAGCGATGTAAAGAAGAGGTAAATTGGCACATGGACAAAGCGATGTAAAGAAGAGGTAAATTGGTACATGGTCATAGCGATGTAAAGAAGAGGTAAATTGGTACTTGAACATAGCGATGTAAAGAAGAGGTAAATTGGTACTTGAACATAGCATGTAAAGAAGAGGTAAATTGGCACATGGACAAAGCGATGTAAAGAAGAGGTAAATTGGCACATGGACAAAGCGATGTAAAGAAGAGGTAAATTGGCACATGGACATAGCGATGTAAAGAAGAGGTAAATTGGTACATGGACAAAGCGATGTAAAGAAGAGGTAAATTGGTACATGGACATAGCATGTAAAGAAGAGGTAAATTGATACATGGACATAGCGATGTAAAGAAGAGGTAAATTGGCACATGGACAAAGCGATGTAAAGAAGAGGTAAATTGGTACATGGTCATAGCGATGTAAAGAAGAGGTAAATTGGTACTTGAACATAGCGATGTAAAGAAGAGGTAAATTGGTACTTGAACATAGCATGTAAAGAAGAGGTAAATTGGCACACGGACAAAGCGATGTAAAGAAGAGGTAAATTGGCACATGGACAAAGCGATGTAAAGAAGAGGTAAATTGGCACATGGACATAGCGATGTAAAGAAGAGGTAAATTGGCACATGGACAAAGCGATGTAAAGAAGAGGTAAATTGGTACATGGACATAGCATGTAAAGAAGAGGTAAATTGATACATGGACATAGCGATGTAAGGAAGAGGTAAATTGGCACATGGACAAAGCGATGTAAAGAAGAGGTAAATTGGTACATGGTCATAGCGATGTAA
The DNA here is from genome assembly GCA_936450465.1 of Gibbula magus. Classification (NCBI taxonomy): domain Eukaryota; kingdom Metazoa; phylum Mollusca; class Gastropoda; order Trochida; family Trochidae; genus Gibbula; species Gibbula magus. The sequence continues at coordinate 185,654 of OW388289.1, read as the reverse complement.
AGAAGAGGTAAATTGGTACTTGAACATAGCGATGTAAAGAAGAGGTAAATTGGTACTTGAACATAGCATGTAAAGAAGAGGTAAATTTGTACATGGACATAGCGATGTAAAGAAGAGGTAAATTGGTACTTGAACATATCGATGTAAAGAAGAGGTAAATTGGTACGAACATGGACATAGCGATGTAAAGAAGAGGTAAATTGGTACTTGAACATAGCATGTAAAGAAGAGGTAAATTGGTACACGGACAAAGCGATGTAAAGAAGAGGTAAATTGGCACATGGTCAAAGCGATGTAAAGAAGAGGTAAATTGGCACATGGACATAGCGATGTTAAGAAGAGGTAAATTGGTACACGGACAAAGCGATGTAAAGAAGAGGTAAATTGGCACATGGACAAAGCGATGTAAAGAAGAGGTAAATTGGCACATGGACATAGCGATGTAAAGAAAAGGTAAATTGGCACATTGACAAAGCGATGTAAAGAAGAGGTAAATTGGTACATGGACATAGCATGTAAAGAAGAGGTAAATTGATACATGGACATAGCGATGTAAAGAAGAGGTAAATTGGCACATGGACAAAGCGAATATAAAGAAGAGGTAAATTTGTACATGGACATAGCATGTAAAGAAGAGGTAAATTGGTACATGGACATAGTGATGTAAAGAAGAGGTAAATTGGTACATGGACATAGCGATGTAAAGAAGAGGTAAATTGGTACATGGACATAGCGATGTAAAGAAGAGGTAAACTGATACATGGACATAGCGATGTAAAGAAGAGGTAAATTGGCACATGGACAAAGCGATGTAAAGAAGAGGTAAATTGGTACATGGTCATAGCGATGTGTTAAGAAGAGGTAAATTGATACATGGACATAGCGATGTAAAGAAGAGGTAAATTGGCACATGGACAAAGCGATGTAAAGAAGAGGTAAATTGGTACATGGACATAGCGATGTAAAGAAGAGGTAAATTGATACATGGACATAGCGATGTAAAGAAGAGGTAAATTTGCACATGGACAAAGCGATGTAAAGAAGAGGTAAATTGGTACATGGACATAGCATGTAAAGAAGAGGTAAATTGGTACTTGAACATAGCGATGTAAAGAAGAGGTAAATTGGTACATGGACATAGCGATGTAAAGAAGAGGTAAATTGGTACTTGAACATAGCATGTAAAGAAGAAGTAAATTGGTACATGGACATAGCGATGTAAAGAAGAGGTAAATTGGTACATGGTCATAGCGATGTAAAAAAGAGGTAAATTGATACATGGACATAGCGATGTAAAGAAGAGGTAAATTGGCACATGGACAAAGCGATGTAAAGAAGAGGTAAATTGGTACATGGTCATAGCGATGTAAAGAAGAGGTAAATTGGTACTTGAACATAGCGATGTAAAGAAGAGGTAAATTGGTACTTGAACATAGCATGTAAAGAAGAGGTAAATTGGCACACGGACAAAGCGATGTAAAGAAGAGGTAAATTGGCACATGGACAAAGCGATGTAAAGAAGAGGTAAATTGGCACATGGACATAGCGATGTAAAGAAGAGGTAAATTGGTACATGGACAAAGCGATGTAAAGAAGAGGTAAATTGGTACATGGACATAGCATGTAAAGAAGAGGTAAATTGATACATGGACATAGCGATGTAAAGAAGAGGTAAATTGGCACATGGACAAAGCGATGTAAAGAAGAGGTAAATTGGTACATGGTCATAGCGATGTAAAGAAGAGGTAAATTGGTACTTGAACATAGCGATGTAAAGAAGAGGTAAATTGGTACTTGAACATAGCATGTAAAGAAGAGGTAAATTGGCACACGGACAAAGCGATGTAAAGAAGAGGTAAATTGGCACATGGACAAAGCGATGTAAAGAAGAGGTAAATTGGTACATGGACATAGCGATGTAAAGAAGAGGTAAATTGGTACATGGACAAAGCGATGTAAAGAAGAGGTAAATTGGTACATGGACATAGCATGTAAAGAAGAGGTAAATTGATACATGGACATAGCGATGTAAGGAAGAGGTAAATTGGCACATGGACAAAGCGATGTAAAGAAGAGGTAAATTGGTACATGGTCATAGCGATGTAAAGAAGAGGTAAATTGGTACTTGAACATAGCGATGTAAAGAAGAGGTAAATTGGTACTTGAACATAGCATGTAAAGAAGAGGTAAATTTGTACATGGACATAGCGATGTAAAGAAGAGGTAAATTGGTACTTGAACATATCGATGTAAAGAAGAGGTAAATTGGTACGAACATGGACATAGCGATGTAAAGAAGAGGTAAATTGGTACTTGAACATAGCATGTAAAGAAGAGGTAAATTGGTACACGGACAAAGCGATGTAAAGAAGAGGTAAATTGGCACATGGTCAAAGCGATGTAAAGAAGAGGTAAATTGGCACATGGACATAGCGATGTTAAGAAGAGGTAAATTGGTACACGGACAAAGCGATGTAAAGAAGAGGTAAATTGGCACATGGACAAAGCGATGTAAAGAAGAGGTAAATTGGCACATGGACATAGCGATGTAAAGAAAAGGTAAATTGGCACATTGACAAAGCGATGTAAAGAAGAGGTAAATTGGTACATGGACATAGCATGTAAAGAAGAGGTAAATTGATACATGGACATAGCGATGTAAAGAAGAGGTAAATTGGCACATGGACAAAGCGAATATAAAGAAGAGGTAAATTTGTACATGGACATAGCATGTAAAGAAGAGGTAAATTGGTACATGGACATAGTGATGTAAAGAAGAGGTAAATTGGTACATGGACATAGCGATGTAAAGAAGAGGTAAATTGGTACATGGACAAAGCGATGTAAAGAAGAGGTAAATTGGTACATGGTCATAGCGATGTAAAGAAGAGGTAAATTGGTACTTGAACATAGCATGTAAAGAAGAGGTTAACTGGTACATGGACATAGCGATGTAAAGAAGAGGTAAATTGGTACATGGACAAAGCGATGTAAAGAAGAGGTAAATTGGTACATGGTCATAGCGATGTGTTAAGAAGAGGTAAATTGATACATGGACATAGCGATGTAAAGAAGAGGTAAATTGGTACTTGAACATAGCATGTAAAGAAGAGGTAAATTGGTACATGGACAAAGCGATGTAAAGAAGAGGTAAATTGGTACGAACATGGACATAGCGATGTAAAGAAGAGGTAAATTGGTACATGGTCATAGCGATGTAAAGAAGAGGTAAATTGGCACATGGACAAAGCGATGTAAAGAAGAGGTAAATTGGTACATGGACAAAGCGATGTAAAGAAGAGGTAAATTGGCACATGGACATAGCGATGTAAAGAAGAGGTAAATTGGTATATGGACAAAGCGATGTGTTAAGAAGAGGTAAATTGGTACATGGACATAGCATGTAAAGAAGAGGTAAATTGGTACATGGACAAAGCGATGTAAAGAAGAGGTAAATTGGTATATGGACAAAGCGATGTAAAGAAGAAGTATATTGGTACATGGACAAAGAGATGTAAAGAAAAGGTTAACTGGTACATTGAAGTTTCGATGTAAAGAAAGGTTAATTGGTACATGGTCATGGTGATGTAAAGAAGAGCTAAATTGATACATGGACATAGCGATGTAAAGAAGAGGTAAATTGGTAGTGATAAATTGGTACATGGTCATTATTCTACCGTGACCTTATACTGTGTAAGACGAACATTCATGTATATAATACAATGTAGCCTTATTTGGGTCAATATCTTCAATGATAATATGGTATGATGATTAAATTGACAATACATTTACAATTCCATTTAATAACCTTTTTTTGGACAGTATCTTCTTTTAGAATATGATACGATGATTGAATTTACAATAAATGTGCAATTCAATGTGGTACATTTGATTGTTTTGTTGGACGCTTGGCAGCTGTGTCGAGTTTTATGGATTGAACTGTCGCTTCAATGCGTTTAAGCATATCAAATCATATTTCAGTGCATGTATGTAAATTTATATCAAATATTCTGACAGGACTTCACGATAAAACTTCCATGTAACTACAAGCCAAAGCTCATAACAAACTCTTTTCTTGCAGACAACTTCACTGATGATTTTGATTTCTCGGTCTTAAGAGACAGTGTCTTTGGAAGGTATGATTAATTTGATCGCTGTCTTTTGAAGGTATGATTAATTTGACCGCTGTCTTTGAAATTAGGCACTGACACTTTATCTCAAAGTTCTGAAATGAAAGACTGGGAAAATTAAAAATGTTTATTTAATAACTACCATGTGCTGTAGACGTTATGGTTCTGGTCGATTTGAGTACTCTTGAAATCAAATTAATCTCAAATCAGTCTGCCGTATTTCCTCGAAGACAACCCCGAGGCCCAGGTTGTATTTACCTCTGCACCCCATCGTACCCCAGGTTGTATATATGGCCCAGGTTGTATTTACCTCTGCACCCCGTGGCACCCCGGGTTGTATATATGGCCCGGGTTGTATTTCCTCTGCACCCCGTGGCACCCCGGGTTGTATATGAGGCTCGGGTTGTATTTACCTCTGCACCCCGTGGCACCCCGGGTTGTATATGAGGCTCGGGTTGTATTTACCTCTGCACCCCATGGTACCCCGGGTTTTGTATATGGCCCAGGTTGTATTTACCTCTGCACCCCGTGGCACCCCGGGTTGTATATATGGCCCGGGTTGTATTTCCTCTGCACCCCGTGGCACCCCGGGTTGTATATGAGGCTCGGGTTGTATTTACCTCATCACCCCATGGTACCCCGGGTTGTATATATGGCCCGGGTTGTATTTACCTCAGCACCCCATGGCATGGTACCCCGGGTTGTATATGAGGCCCAGGTTCTATGTATTTAATCTATATGTAAGTTTTTCACTTATCACTGGAGGAATCTGAAATTCTCGCATATCGAATACCGTACCGGTTGAAGAAGAGTTACAAGCATTACATTCCATGCCTTTCCCCTTTTGCACTAAATAGAAATTCATAACTGAATGAAAATTGCTGATACAAAGTCAACATCGAAATATCCATTTCATAAGTATCGACTAAAATTTAATCCAAAAGGCTAAACTTTAAAAATAAGTTTGTATGTACGATATACATGTACAGGTAGTATCATTTATGCACGGTTAACAAATCGATCATTATTCAGAGTTTGGAAATACTAGTTGAACGTTCCATTTTCCTAAACGTCAATGTAACATGGTATAACAAAGCGAAAGAAAAAAATAAATTTGGATTAGAGTCAATTCAAATTCACAAAGACATTGAACTACAGCAAGGTAGGATATGGAGCGTATCAATCGACTGGCGTTGCATGCGAATTTATTAACTTCGTGGGCAATCATATTGGGTTTTTATTATTTTTCAAATTATCATTTTGTCATGATGACATGACGTCATAAATAATGTTATAACGTCACGGTTCATCTGGGAGTCGTGTTCTAAAGGCGTGAAGACAGCCTATGATGAAAGTAGAGTTTTAGCTTATTTTCCTCAATTTCATTTCGTTTCGGAGTATTACTCACTCCCTGTTTTTGTCATTATTGAACAGTTTTCAAATGCAAATTCATCTAATAACATTTGAATACTAAAAGTTGTTACTTCTACCGTGAATATTGAAATGGCCTTATTCAATTATGTGAAGTGTTTGCTGTCGGTTTGATTGAGAGACTATGTGAAGTGTTTGCTGTCGGTTTGATTGAGAGACTATGTGAAGTGTTTGCTGTCGGTTTGATTGAGAGACTATGTGAAGTGTTTGCTGTCGGTTTAATTAAAAGACTAAGTTGCAGAATTTCAGCATTGTGATAACACATACGTCTACGTCTACTTGTTTTCCGTACATGATTTACGTATGTTTGGAATATACAAGAATGTGAGAATATTGATATGATTGGAACATACAAGAATGTGAGAATATTGATATGTTTGGAATATACAAGAATGTGAGAATATTGATATGTTTGGAACATACAAGAATGTGAGAATATTGATATGTTTGGAATATACAAGAATGTGTGAATATTGATATGTTTGGAACATACAAGAATGTGAGAATATTGATATGTTTGGAATATACAAGAATGTGAGAATATTGATATGTTTCTAATATACAAGAATGTGAAAATATTGAAATGTTTGGAATATACAAGAATTTGAAAATATTGATATGTTTGGAATATACAAGAATGTGAGAATATTGATATGTTTGGAATATACAAGAATGTGAGAATATTGATATGTTTCTAATATACAAGAATGTGAAAATATTGAAATGTTTGGAATATACAAGAATTTGAAAATATTGATATGTTTGGAATATACAAGAATGTGAGAATATTGATATGATTGGAATATACAAGAATGTGAGAATATTAATATGTTTGGAATATACAAGAATGTGAGAATATTGATATGTGTGGAATATACAAGAATGTGAGAATATTGATATGTTTGGAATATACAAGAATGTGAGAATACTGATATGTTTGGAACATACAAGAATATGAGAATATTGATATGTTTCTAATATACAAGAATGTGAGAATATTGATATGTGTGGAATATACAAGAATTTGAAAATATTGATATGTTTGGAACATACAAGAATGTGAGAATATTGATATGTTTGGAATATACAAGAATGTGACTATATTGATATGATTGGAATATACAAGAATGTGAGAATATTGATATGTTTGGAATATACAAGAATGTGAGAATATTGATATGTTTCTAATATACAAGAATGTGAGAATATTGATATGATTGGAACATACAAGAATGTGAGAATATTGATATGATTGGAATATACAAGAATGTGAGAATATTGATATGTTTGGAATATACAAGAATGTGAGAATATTGATATGTTTGGAATATACAAGAATGTGAGAATATTGATATGTTTGGAATATACAAGAATGTGAGAATATTGATATGATTGGAATATACAAGAATATGAGAATATTGATATGTGTGGAACATACAAGAATTTGAAAATATTGATATGTTTGGAACATACAAGAATGTGAGAATATTGATATGTTTGGAACATACAAGAATATGAAAATATTGATATGTTTCTAATATACAAGAATGTGAGAATATTGATATGTGTGGAATATACAAGAATTTGAAAATATTGATATGTTTGGAACATACAAGAATGTGAGAATATTGATATGTTTGGAATATACAAGAATGTGAGAATATTGATATGTTTCTAATATACAAGAATGTGAGAATATTGATATGATTGGAACATACAAGAATGTGAGAATATTGATATGATTGGAATATACAAGAATGTGAGAATATTGATATGTTTGGAATATACAAGAATGTGAGAATATTGATATGTTTGGAATATACAAGAATGTGAGAATATTGATATGTTTGGAATATACAAGAATGTGAGAATATTGATATGTTTCTAATATACAAGAATGTGAGAATATTGATATGTTTGGAATATACAAGAATGTGAGAATATTGATATGTTTCTAATATACAAGAATGTGAAAATATTGAAATGTTTGGAATATACAAGAATTTGAAAATATTGATATGTTTGGAATATACAAGAATGTGAGAATATTGATATGATTGGAATATACAAGAATGTGAGAATATTGATATGTTTCTAATATACAAGAATGTGAGAATATCGATATGTTTGGAATATACAAGAATGTGAGAATATTAATATGTTTGGAATATACAAGAATGTGAGAATATTGATATGTTTCTAATATACAAGAATGTGAGAATATTGATATGTGTGGAATATACAAGAATGTGAGAATATTGATATGTTTGGAATATACAAGAATGTGAGAATACTGATATGTTTGGAACATACAAGAATATGAGAATATTGATATGTTTCTAATATACAAGAATGTGAGAATATTGATATGTGTGGAATATACAAGAATTTGAAAATATTGATATGTTTGGAACATACAAGAATGTGAGAATATTGATATGTTTGGAATATACAAGAATGTGAGAATATTGATATGTTTCTAATATACAAGAATGTGAGAATACTGATATGATTGGAACATACAAGAATGTGAGAATATTGATATGATTGGAATATACAAGAATGTGAGAATATTGATATGTTTGGAATATACAAGAATATGAGAATATTGATATGTTTCTAATATACAAGAATGTGAGAATATTGATATGTGTGGAATATACAAGAATTTGAAAATATTGATATGTTTGGAATATACAAGAATGTGTGAATATTGATATGTTTGGAACATACAAGAATGTGAGAATATTGATATGTTTGGAATATACAAGAATGTGAGAATATTGATATGTTTCTAATATACAAGAATGTGAGAATATTGATATGTTTCTAATATACAAGAATGTGAGAATATTGATATGTGTGGAATATACAAGAATTTGAAAATATTGATATGTTTGGAACATACAAGAATGTGAGAATATTGATATGTTTCTAATATACAAGAATGTGAGAATATTGATATGTTTGGAATATACAAGAATGTGAGAATATTGATATGTTTCTAATATACAAGAATGTGAGAATATTGATATGTTTGGAATATACAAGAATGTGAGAATATTGATATGTTTGGAATATACAAGAATGTGAGAATATTGATATGTTTGGAATATACAAGAATGTGAGAATATTGATATGTGTGGAATATACAAGAATGTGAGAATATTGATATGTTTGGAATATACAAGAATGTGAGAATATTGATATGTTTCTAATATACAAGAATGTGAGAATATTGATATGTTTGGAATATACAAGAATGTGAGAATATTGATATGTTTCTAATATACAAGAATGTGAGAATATTGATATGATTGGAACATACAAGAATGTGAGAATATTGATATGTTTGGAATATACAAGAATGTGAGAATATTGATATGTTTGGAATATACAAGAATGTGAGAATATTGATATGTTTCTAATATACAAGAATGTGAGAATATTGATATGATTGGAACATACAAGAATGTGAGAATATTGATATGTTTGGAATATACAAGAATGTGAGAATATTGATATGTTTGGAATATACAAGAATGTGAGAATATTGATATGTTTCTAATATACAAGAATGTGAGAATATTGATATGTTTGGAATATACAAGAATGTGAGAATATTGATATGTTTCTAATATACAAGAATGTGAGAATATTGATATGTTTGGAATATACAAGAATGTGAGAATATTGATATGTTTGGAATATACAAGAATGTGAGAATATTGATATGTTTGGAATATACAAGAATGTGAGAATATTGATATGTTTCTAATATACAAGAATGTGAGAATATTGATATGTTTGGAATATACAAGAATGTGAGAATTTTGATATGTTTGGAACATACAAGAATGTGAGAATATTGATATGTTTGGAATATACAAGAATGTGAGAATATTGATATGTTTGGAATATACAAGAATGTGAGAATATTGATATGTTTGGAACATACAAGAATGTGAGAATATTGATATGTTTGGAACATACAAGAATGTGAGAATATCGATATGTTTGGAATATACAAGAATGTGAGAATATTGATATGTTTGGAATATACAAGAATGTGAGAATATTGATATGTTTGGAACATACAAGAATGTGAGAATATTGATATGTTTGGAACATACAAGAATGTGAGAATATCGATATGTTTGGAATATACAAGAATGTGAGAATATTGATATGTTTCTAATATACAAGAATGTGAGAATATTGATATGTTTGGAACATACAAGAATGTGAGAATATTGATATGTTTCTAATATACAAGAATGTGAGAATATTGAAATGTTTGGAATATACAAGAATGTGAGAATATTGATATGTTTGGAATATACAAGAATGTGAGAATATTGATATGTTTGGAATATACAAGAATGTGAGAATATTGATATGTTTGGAATATACAAGAATGTGAGAATATTGATATGTTTGTGAGAGAATTTTGACAAAGACCCCTAAGATATTGAAATTCAGAATTGGCATTCCAGAATACAACATAATCTTTTCTAAAAGATTATGGAGCAAGCAAGTCTGCCCTAGAAGCAGAAACATGCACCTTGAGACTTAATAACAATAAAGATCTTATACGTATTTCATGCAAATTTCGTCGTTTAAGCCACAAGTTGAACATTCACCGATATAATGTTGATATACCTAGAAATGTACTCATTCGTGAAACTTGTAATTTAATTGTTATACAGGAGGAATGTCATTTTACTCATATGTAAATTCTTTGTACATGCATCTGTCCATCCGCAAAATACTTTTTAAAAATAATTGTCCTCTTGTCCACGAGGCAATGAATACTGAATAAACTGCTAATACTAGTCTCTAAGGCTTTGTATGTACAACAGTCCTCGATCGGCATATCAAACATTGAGGAATATTTCGGCTTCGAATTTGGAGATTTCAAGCAATGTGTCTTCATTCTTTATCAACATATTAATGATCTAAATACAGCAACTTTCAACCTAAATAGCAGATTAGCGGACTTTAGTGTTACAGCTTTAGATACCAATGTTTATGTGTTTACAGCAGTGTTCTGGACGGGAAGAAATCTATAGAGGACTTCAGCATCCAGTACGAGGACCTCACCGTTATAGACACAGTCCGAGTGGGCCGGACGAGGACAGTGCTTAGGTGCGTATAAGATAGAATAGAGCAAGACGAAGCTAGTACCAAGGTGCGTATCATAGTTAGAATCAAGGGAACAGGACGATGATATTGCTAAGGTGAGTATGGGGGGTCGTTGCACAAAACAATCTTAACACTAAGGTGGGTGCCATCTTTTAACATGGCGCTAAAGCTACCTTAGTGACTTAGGTCACCTGAGTGTTTCGTGCATCGATACAACGATGAATAGAACAGGACAAGGACGGTGCTAAGGTGCGTATACAATCCAAAGTGGACAGGGCGAGGACGGTGCTAAGGTGCGTATACAATCCAAAGCGGACAGGACAAGGACGGTTCTAAGGTACGTATACAATCCAAAGCGGACAGGGCAAGGACGGTTCTAAGGTGCGTATACAATCCAAAGCGGACAGGACAAGAACGGTTCTAAGGTGCGTATACAATCCAAAGCGGACAGGGCGAGGACGGTTCTAAGGTACGTATATAATCCAAAGCGGACAGGGCGAGGACGGTGCTAAGGTGCGTATACAATCCAAAGCAGACAGGACAAGGACGGTTCTAAGGTGCGTATACAAACCAAAGCGGACAGGGCGAGGACGGTTCTAAGGTACGTATACAATCCAAAGCGGACAGGGCGAGGACGGTGCTAAGGTGCGTATAAAATCCATAGCGGACAGGGCAAGGACGGTGCTAAGGTGCGTATACAATCCAAAGCGGACAGGACAAGGACGGTTCTAAGGTACGTATACAATCCAAAGCGGACAGGACAAGGACGGTTCTAAGGTACGTATACAATCCAAAGCGGACAGGGCGAGGACGGTGCTAAGGTGCGTATACAATCCAAAGAGGACAGGGGGAGGACGGTTCTAAGGTGCGTATACAATCCAAAGCGGACAGGGCGAGGACGGTGCTAAGGTACGTATACAATCCAAAGCGGACAGGGAGAGGACGGTTCTAAGGTGCGTATACAATCCAAAGCGGACAGGGCGAGGACGGTGCTAAGGTGCGTATACAATCCAAAGCGGACAGGGCGAGGACGGTGCTAAGGTGCGTATACAATCCAAAGCGGACAGGGCGAGGACGGTGCTAAGGTGCGTATACAATCCAAAGCGGACAGGGCGAGGACGGTTCTAAGGTGCGTATACAATCCAAAGCGGACAGGGCGAGGACGGTTCTAAGGTGCGTATACAATCCAAAGCGGACAGGGCGAGGACGGTTCTAAGGTGCGTATACAATCCAAAGCGGACAGGGCGAGGACGGTTCTCTGGTGCCTATACAATCCAAAGCGGACAGGGCGAGGACGGTGCTAAGGTACGTATACAATCCAAAGCGGACAGGGCGAGGACGGTGCTAAGGTGCGTATACAATCCAAAGCGGACAGGGCGAGGACGGTGCTAAGGTGCGTATACAATCCAAAGCGGACAGGGCGAGGACGGTGCTAAGGTGCGTATACAATCCAAAGTGGACAGGACAAGGACGGTGCTAATGTGCGTATACAATCCAAAGCGGACAGGACAAGGACGGTGCTAAGGTGAGTATACAATCCAAAGCGGACAGGACAAGGACGGTGCTAAGGTGCGTATACAATCCAAAGCGGACAGGGCGAGGACGGTGCTAAGGTGCGTATACAATCCAAAGCGGACAGGGCGAGGACGGTGCTAAGGTGCGTATACAATCCAAAGTGGACAGGGCGAGGACGGTTCTAAGGTGCGTATACAATCCAAAGTGGACAGGACAAGGACGGTGCTAAGGTGCGTATACAATCCAAAGCGGACAGGGCGAGGACGGTTCTAAGGTGCGTATACAATCCAAAGCGGACAGGGCGAGGACGGTGCTAAGGTGCGTATACAATCCAAAGTGGACAGGACAAGGACGGTGCTAAGGTGCGTATACAATCCAAAGTGGACAGGACAAGGACGGTGCTAAGGTGCGTATACAATCCAAAGCGGACAGGACAGGGACAGTGCTAAGGTGCGTATACAATCCAAAGCGGACAGGGAGAGGACGGTGCTAAGGTGCGTATACAATCCAAAGCGGACAGGACAAGGACGGTGCTAAGGTGCGTATACAATCCAAAGCGGACAGGGCGAGGACGGTGCTAAGGTGCGTATACAATCCAAAGCGGACAGGGCGAGGACGGTGCTAAGGTGCGTATACAATCCAAAGCGGACAGGACATGGACAGTGCTAAGGTGCGTATACAATCCAAAGCGGACAGGACAAGGACGGTGCTAAGGTGCGTATACAATCCAAAGCGGACAGGACCAGGACGGTGCTAAGGTGCGTATACAATCCAAAGCGGACAGGACATGGACGGTGCTAAGGTGCGTATACAATCCAAAGCGGACAGGGCGAGGACACTGCTAAGATGAGTAAAACAGAGCAAGACGAAGATGGTACGTTTTATAGACAGGATCAACGGGGTCAGGACCCGGTTGTCCTTAGCGCCTTAAGACTTCTATTCAAGTCAAGTTTGTATATCGGCAGGCTTTACTCCCAACTCTTTTGTTGTGTTCATATGTTGTTTATGTTTGCAGAATTCAAAGTCAAATTTGGTTTGTAATATTAATTTTGTTTTCATCAATTTGAAGGTACCAATAATCACTGAAGTTCCTTGAATTGAAAAAAAATACTACTTTTAACTTTATGTTAACTGTCAAAAGTCATTACACGATTGTTGGGATATGACAGCTACATTGTACGGCCTATTCTTAAGCAAAAGCAAAGCGAACGTTTAATTAATCTATCGAATACACACAGGTTGCTGTCAAACATGAATGATGATACTTTAAAAGCGTTATGCCCCTTGATGAAAATAAAATAAATCAATTTTCAATTTCAATGTTTAATGTACTGTTGCAGGGGTCGTTGGCATGGAAACGTTACTATCCATTTGTTCGGGGACATGAAAGACTCAGATTCAAACGCATTCTGGTCAGACTTGACGATACTGTGTCGAATCAGGCATGAGAATATCAATTTGTTCATGGGTGCTTGCACGAAACCGCCGAATAGAGCGGTTGTAACAAGGTCAGTATTGTTAAAGACGCAGTCACCACTCACGTATTCCGTACTTAGATATTTGTGTATTACGTAGGAACGATCCTCAACTTTGTCATGAGTATGTGTAAAAAATACCTGGATAAATATTGGTCGATACCACAATTGCTGAATGCCACATTGTGTGTTAGTTGGCAACGCTGTTGACGGATAACCATAATGAAAACATCAACTACATATCAATGACCATTGATAAGTATTTACATCCTCAGTTACTCGGGGGTTACGTTATCACTGTGTATCATCGTACACCGGGTGTAGAGAGGTGTACATCGATGATATGTTTGTATAGAGGAGTAAAATAGCTACATTTTCAGCTTTATTTGGAAACAACATCAAGGACGGATAATTATCATAATAAAGTTTGCCTTGAATGTTTTCCTTTTGCGTATAGACAAAGAACAAAATTGCTAGTGGGTTATTATATATACGTATATCATTGTATTTTCGCGTTGCTCAGTCTGGTGGTTATATTTTGCATGACATATGTTCACATATTTTAATCATTTAAAATTTTTTTTTTACATTCTGATTATCTCCGCGAGAAATGTGTTAACTAAACATCACATTAACCTAACACAGTGTCAATTCTATCAATATGCTATTCAAGTTTGTTATTTCAGTCTGTAAAACATGGGTGTGGATTTTCCTCTGTGTACCGTTGGTAGTATTTTTACGAAATAACGTAAATCATCAGTATCATCCGTATCCTTCATTTCCAGGTCTCAATATATTCATTATGTATATCTTAAGAACTGTGACAAGGATGATATGCGTTTTATGACATTATCAACCGTGCCTTTAAAACACACCCTGTAAGAGAAATCGTGATCCGGAGATTGAGTAGAGGCATCCAAACTTTCGTTACATAATAATTTCAGAAACATGTTCTGAACAGAGGAGAACATATTCCATCAATGTAGATCTAGAACCCGTCCGTGATTGCAGAGTACACTCCTCCAAGCCATGATGAAACAAAACAAAGTACACGGTGATCTCTACTCAAATTATGACAATAATGTTATAGTAAGATATTCTATGAACATCGCAGCAAATATTCCAGTAACTGAAGCTCACTTTTGTTGTCGAGAGTACCTTAAAGTCATAACACAGATACATTACTCGAGTTAAACTGGAATGATTCTATTAGTTGTATACAAATCGATACATTTAAGGGGAGCATTTACTCATAGGTCAAACAGAAATGGTCAGAGGTAAAGAAAATAATAAGATAATAATAAAATACAATTGGATAATAAAGGATAGATCTAGCAATTGGTCTTCTATCAAATGTCACATCAAATGAGACAGAAAGAATGCGAGAGAGAGCATATGTATAGAATGGGGGTTGCTGTTACGTATAAAAGAAAAGTATAAGGCATTGCTTGTTCTCATGTCCTTCTTGGACAGGTCAATTGGGTTCTTAATTACGTTAAAAGCTTTAACATGCATTTAAACACAATTAACTCTAGATCATTGATGCCTTCGCGAGTTTCCCCCAAGACAGAACGCACAGAGTGAACGTTTACAACAATCCTAATTATCACATGATGGCGAATTAGATCCAATTAACTTCATTATATAGTGGCGACAATTAAACAATACAAATACTGCTACTGACTCATCTGATGACTGTGACCCAGTGGTTACAGATGTTAAAAAAAAGGATGATGTCACGCAGATTACAGAAATTCCCCCTTATGTGACCGAACAGTTAAAAGATTATTGACAATTACAAAAAAATATATGTTGTTCCGATCTGGAATATCGCACATTTGTTGTTTTAGCTTATGTTCTCTGGTCTTATATTATGTAGTGGACAGATTTTGCAACCATACGAATCATATTCTTTCGTAGTGCAAACCGGGCCATCAATGAGTCATTAGTGTGTTGCTGGTTTTTGAAAAGTGCCAAATCCAAATAAGCCTATTTCGAGGAAACCTCATGATAAGTTCCAAAGTACATTTATATCGAACATAACCTGTAAGTGATGCAAAACAATATGTTTTACGTGAAGAATTGCTTTTGTGTGAAATGTTATGTTGATTACTTATGTAAATCTACAAACAGTACATCAGCCGAAACTACAAACGGTACAGCGAAGCAGTAATTTATGATACAAACGGTACACAAGCTACGAAAGGAAAAAACAACAAAGCGCTCTAGAAAACAACCTGAAACCATTCTCAGGCATGGGTTCTTTTCTGCAGAAGTCAAGTTATGCATACCAGTGAATTTTATTTAAACAAAATGTGCATGTAATACATCTTAATCGCATCAAAATTGTCGATAGGGTCGATGAGCAAATCACGTTTCGGATTATTTATATATGCCGTAGTACATTGAAACAACCTTCAGCATTCACAAAATGTATCATTTTTCTAATGTATTCATTACTGTGTACAAAACTTACATACTGTGTGTTTGGTTTTCTACTCTCTACAATCATATCATCGATGTACACCTCTCTACGTCCGCTGTACGATGATACAGAGTGGTCATATGTATCTTCTCTCCCTGAGTTAGTATTATTATCTTGCTTGTCTCCGAAGTTTACAGCTGTGATCTTTCCCCTGAAGCATATCCGAGTTAGACAGATCCGAAGTTTACAGCTGTGATCTTCCCCATGAAGCATATCCGAGTTAGACAGATCCGAAGTTTACAGCTGTGATCTTCCCCATGAAGCATATCCGAGTTAGAAAGATCCGAAGTTTACAGCTGTGATCTTCCCCATGAAGCATATCCGAGTTAGACAGATCCGAAGTTTACAGCTGTGATCTTCCCCATGAAGCATATCCGAGTTAGACAGATCCGAAGTTTACAGCTGTGATCTTCCCCATGAAGCATATCCGAGTTAGACAGATCCGAAGTTTACAGCTGTGATCTTCCCCATGAAGCATATCCGAGTTAGACAGATCCGAAGTTTACAGCTGTGATCTTTCCCCTGAAGCATATCCGAGTTAGAAAGATCCGAAGTTTACAGCTGTGATCTTCCCCATGAAGCATATCCGAGTTAGACAGATCCGAAGTTTACAGCTGTGATCTTCCCCATGAAGCATATCCGAGTTAGACAGATCCGAAGTTTACAGCTGTGATCTTCCCCATGAAGCATATCCGAGTTAGAAAGATCCGAAGTTTACAGCTGTGATCTTCCCCATGAAGCATATCCGAGTTAGAAAGATCCGAAGTTTACAGCTGTGATCTTCCCCATGAAGCATATCCGAGTTAGACAGATCCGAAGTTTACAGCTGTGATCTTCCCCATGAAGCATATCCGAGTTAGACAGATCCGAAGTTTACAGCTGTGATCTTTCCCCTGAAGCATATCCGAGTTAGACAGATCCGAAGTTTACAGCTGTGATCTTCCCCATGAAGCATATCCGAGTTAGACAGATCCGAAGTTTACAGCTGTGATCTTCCCCATGAAGCATATCCGAGTTAGACAGATCCGAAGTTTACAGCTGTGATCTTCCCCATGAAGCATATCCGAGTTAGACAGATCCGAAGTTTACAGCTGTGATCTTTCCCCTGAAGCATATCCGAGTTAGAAAGATCCGAAGTTTACAGCTGTGATCTTCCCCATGAAGCATATCCGAGTTAGACAGATCCGAAGTTTACAGCTGTGATCTTCCCCATGAAGCATATCCGAGTTAGACAGATCCGAAGTTTACAGCTGTGATCTTCCCCATGAAGCATATCCGAGTTAGAAAGATCCGAAGTTTACAGCTGTGATCTTCCCCATGAAGCATATCCGAGTTAGAAAGATCCGAAGTTTACAGCTGTGATCTTCCCCATGAAGCATATCCGAGTTAGACAGATCCGAAGTTTACAGCTGTGATCTTCCCCATGAAGCATATCCGAGTTAGACAGATCCGAAGTTTACAGCTGTGATCTTTCCCCTGAAGCATATCCGAGTTAGAAAGATCCGAAGTTTACAGCTGTGATCTTCCCCATGAAGCATATCCGAGTTAGACAGATCCGAAGTTTACAGCTGTGATCTTCCCCATGAAGCATATCCGAGTTAGACAGATCCGAAGTTTACAGCTGTGATCTTCCCCATGAAGCATATCCGAGTTAGACAGATCCGAAGTTTACAGCTGTGATCTTTCCCCTGAAGCATATCCGAGTTAGAAAGATCCGAAGTTTACAGCTGTGATCTTCCCCATGAAGCATATCCGAGTTAGACAGATCCGAAGTTTACAGCTGTGATCTTTCCCCTGAAGCATATCCGAGTTAGAAAGATCCGAAGTTTACAGCTGTGATCTTCCCCATGAAGCATATCCGAGTTAGACAGATCCGAAGTTTACAGCTGTGATCTTCCCCATGAAGCATATCCGAGTTAGACAGATCCGAAGTTTACAGCTGTGATCTTCCCCATGAAGCATATCCGAGTTAGAAAGATCCGAAGTTTACAGCTGTGATCTTCCCCATGAAGCATATCCGAGTTAGACAGATCCGAAGTTTACAGCTGTGATCTTCCCCATGAAGCATATCCGAGTTAGACAGATCCGAAGTTTACAGCTGTGATCTTTCCCCTGAAGCATATCCGAGTTAGAAAGATCCGAAGTTTACAGCTGTGATCTTCCCCATGAAGCATATCCGAGTTAGACAGATCCGAAGTTTACAGCTGTGATCTTCCCCATGAAGCATATCCGAGTTAGACAGAACCAAATACAGCTCTCGGTGGTTTGACACTGACATGCCGATACAATTTTCATATTATTTTTAAAACAAAAGACAAGTTCAGAAATTAAACAAATGACGACTTCTTTCTTAGATGGCAATGCCAAACAAGAAGATTCTATGTACAAGGGTTAGCTTTTATTTATGCTCTTGTTTTAAGTTTTGCCACATGGATTTCATTTGGGGATTTGTAATTTCCTATATATTGCCTAATATTACTTGGTTTAAAATGTAATATATAAACTTTCAAAACAATTTAAGGAATAACGTCGTCAATCTTTGTTTTGGATTGAAACTCCTCAGCAGTATATGCTTCATAAATATGCTTTCAATAATTGCCTGTTAGGATGAAACGTTTCCTCCCTAACGGAACTGGTAACTTTAATCCCTGGTCTCAATGAGATGTTTCTTTGTTAGACGTTGCTTGTCTAATGACGACACGGTGTCAATTGCCAGTGTACATGTACTGCTTCAAGGTCTCATTAACCTGAGCAGGTCCAGAAGGTAACACTACAAGTATAGTACTAATACTGACATTCTCTGCCATACTACCCCACCGTTAATGATCTATGGCGATTTTAAATACGCCAACCAGTGTCGACGTCAAGGATGTTGTCTGTGTCCTTATTTCTATATATCTGTCTTATTTGAAAGTTTGTAAATACTTAGATTAGCCTTGATGAAACGTTAACAATGTTTGTCTTCTCATTTTCATATATCTAAGTAATAACCTGTTAATGTAAAGCATCTAACCACTGAAAATGTCATAGCAGAATCATAATTTATTACATATATAACAAACTATCGAACTTGATATGATATAAATGCTTCATGAGTGTTTGTTTTCATTCAGAACATTAACGTGTAGACACTGCCGAAAAGGAAACAAGCTCTCAATTTGTTATGATGTTTAGAACAACTTCTGGTACGAAACAGAGAAGTCGATGAGGTTGTCATGTGATAATCCTCATTTAATTCATCTGTCATTTTAACCTGCACTGTACGTAAAGGTCGACCCACTACATTACTTTAATGTTACTTGCTACTGACATTGAGTACAGACAGAATTTTATGTTTAGAGGAGGTGATTATTTGCACAACTGTTAGCGAACTACTTCAGTTGGAAATAGTTATCAATGACATGAAACCATTTGGCCGAATCGTAAACACAGAGAATGTTTATATATTAATCGCTTTGTTTAGATATTTGTATTTTCATTATCCAAAATTACATATCACATTTCTGGGCTGTGTGCTATTACATGTACCATGTACCATGTACCATGTACCATGTACTATGTATCCATACCAATCCATTCCAATCGTATACAAATAATGTGTTGTGATCAAAATATTCTTATTCTATGCTATAAGTACAAACGCTTGGGAATTTTTTTTAAAAGTGCTGCTCCGTGATGTTCCATGAGTAGTTCTATCTACAACTGTCCTATAAACCTTGTGCACGAAGTCACGTGATCTGACGTCACGGCTTGTTTATCTGCCATATTGTTGATCAAGCGACAGTGGTCTCACTCGGCAACACTGCCGTGTTTGCTGGCGTGTTATGTCACTTAGGATTTTTCTAAACAAAAATCAGTTAAAGCAAATTTCCCGCTAACCAGGAACGTACATGTAGATTAATATTGTCAGTGCGATAAAGAGAGAAGATGGGCTTCTGAGTGAGCGAATGGAGCGTGTAGGGTCAAAACTTACATGTACGTCCGATACAAAAAGGCATATTTATTTTTTCAACCGATTATGATGAAATAAAGTTGTTCATGTATCGGAATAATTATGTTTTCCACACAATTTGTTTTCTGGCTTTTAAACCTCCAACCAAATGTTGACATCTCGGGGAAAAGATAGACGATTTCACCATAGTATTACCTTGAACGAATACATGCGTTGCTTAAATGGCCACATATTCGTTAATCAATGTCCGAAGTTTATTTTATAAAGTTTTAAAAAAAACCTGAATCCCACATCTACCCCGTCAATGTTATTATGCAATTTGTAATAGATGTTTCACACTGCAACAATGTCTCTGAAAATTGCTAAAATCAGTGTGAATATGTGCACATTTGCAGATTCTATGACTTCGGGTACCAAATTTTATTCTTTCACCGTGAATACCCAACAAGTAATTAACATGTTTTATCTTTCCTTACAGTAAAATACTGGTTTCTGATTGGCTAACGGTCGTTACATTGTTATTCATGTACCCCGTCAGTCTCACGGTGTACAAATTTCATGTACCCCGCTGCCATAGTAACAGCTTTTAGATGAGAATAGGTGTCGCATTATGGTGAGATGACGTTATAAAATGACGCACGCGGTGTACAGAGTTTTGAACAGTTCGATCAGCTGTTTACGGGTCTATTACTTTCAGACTTTTTTTCCCAATAGTTACTGCTTTGTTGGGAAACAAATCTTATTTTGCATTGTTTGCACACTCAATTAAATAAAGAATAACTCGTTTTAAGTCATTTAAAAGTTTGTAGTAATACGTTATACGACTCTTAACATTTCAGTCGAAACGGGTGACGCCATTTTGTTAACGTTTAGGGTCAAGGTCATTCAAACGATATCAGCTGATCGGGCTTCGGCAGACAAAACGCAATGAATATAATAATACTAATTTTATTGACATGACGGAAAGATAAATACGTTGTATACTTCTCCCTCGGGTAATACGGTCTCATGTACCATCTTTGTACCAGTGCCACCCTCGCCTGAAGGCTCGGGCGACACTGGTACAAAGATGGTACATGAGACCGTATTACCCTCGTGAGAAGCAAACAAATTATAATATACTCTTACACCAGACTGTTTATAATCCTCTGTTGAAATTGTTTGAGGTCCCAACCATATTTTTTTTCGGAAAAAAGTGTGACGGAGAAATATTTCGAGAAGTTTATGTCAATCTGAACAACAAAATAAGTAGGAAAACGAAATATATAACTTCATATAATATTGAGAGGAACAAGTGTTAAACATCATTGGATGATTATATATTGACAATCAATTATACTCACCTGCCATTCATTGGTATTAATCACGAAATATCCATGGCGACGAATAAAGAGATTGAGCGGAAGAAGGAAACTGTTTGTAACAAAATACTACGTTTTGATTGGATAAGAAGTGTTGATCATTACAAAAGGACGATCTTTGTTTGATACTATTTTTAGACATAAACGGAAGAAGCACATCGCTGTTCATCGCTAAATTTACTATGTTTACAGGCCTTGACAACATTTTTATACGCCTTGACATTGTTTCGGACTGTCAAATATTACATTAAATAAAATGTTATATCTCATCAAAATATGAAAGATATTAACAAAGGAACGAGTGTGTCACTAAAAACTGCTGTGCGCTTGAAGACCGGGGAATCGAATGTAAACTAACGATTGTTGATATGTCAGTTCATGATAATCCCGAATACACAGATATGTGTTGTGGCTATACATTATGTGACATATCAACATTCCTAGTTTCTAAAGCACATAGAGGATGTTACATGAGTGTGTATGTCATACTATTTTTACGACACGAGTGCCTGAATGTTAGTATTTCCCGAGCGAGAGCGAGGGATATACCGATATTCAGGCAAGAGTGTCGTATATATAGTATGACATAGACACGAATATAATATTCTGTTTATTACTGAAGTCGTGAAATTAATGAAAAAAACGCTAGAAATCAACTTTCAACCATAGGCTGGCGACCCGCCGTCGCGCATGTAGAACGCAACGTCATATACGAAACATGACGTCAAAGCATTGTTTATGACGTCACGTCACCATGACAAAGTGATATTTTGCCCTAGGGCATCGTATAAAGAATATGAACCCCGATATGATTGCCCTCGTAGGTAATAATTTATTTAAAGAAATTCGGTCATGAATTACCGAAAATGTAGTCTTTTCATCGAGCCGTGTTGACCACAGGAATCGCCGTGGTGATTGCAGCTTCTAACCACATATTACAAAGTGAAAATATTGTTTAGAAAGAATAATGCTTTTAGTTTCCGAAAAAAAATTCATCAAAATCGGTTGACGAATAACGGAGATATGTCATTTTCAAAATGACCCCTTAGATCTAGGCCCTATATGTATATACGGTAAATCATTGTAGGCTCTGTTGACAACAGTTCGTGTCAGATAAGCCACAGTCACTTCAGGTAAGAGTGTAGATTAGATGCTTATAGGGTGAGGACTGTCACAAGCCGGGGGTAAAGATATTGCCCGAGGCGGGCGGCCGGTTGATCACCAATATGGCGTCGTAAACACTGATGACGTCATGTGCACAAGGTATATAGTACAGTGTCCTCCTTGACAAGTGTGTGATATGACTTTTACGAAACGAGTGTGAATTTTTTTATTTCCCGAGCGAGAGCGAGGGCTATACATACATTTGCACGAGATTCGTAAAAGGCATACATAATGTATGACACACTTTCGAAGTGTAATAATTTCTTTATTACCCATTTTATTCCATTTGATTCGCATAAAAAAATAACCAGGAAACGACTCACTTCTCTCGGCAAGCTACAGTGACTGCACGAACAATCTCGATGAAACAATGGTTGCTAGGCAAACGTGATGTGTGCACATGTGCTCATATCAATAAAATTAACTCTGTTATTATCAACCATATGGGTAATAAAACAGGCTACGTTTTGTTCAGGAGACACGAACAATCAAACTTAAAGTCACAATATTTTGTTGGTATATTTTCTATCGCTGGAGATGGCTATGTGGGTTTCACAAATTCAGCAAGAGTCCAGAGTTACTAATTACAAAATCTCCATTTATTTGAATATCTTAATATAAGGAAACTGCATTGTCGACTGGTGGTAGTATTCATGGACAAAAGGATCTTGTCGACTGATGGTAGTATTCATGGACAGTAAGGATCTTGTCGACTGATGGTAGTATTCATGGACAAAAGGATCTTGTCGACTGATGGTAGTATTCATGGATAGTAAGGATCTTGTCGACTGATGGTAGTATTCATGGACAGTAAGGATCTTGTCGACTGATGGTAGTATTCATGGACAAAATGATCTTGTCGACTGATGGTAGTATTCATGGACAGTAAGGATCTTGTCGACTGATGGTAGTATTCATGGACAAAATGATCTTGTCGACTGATGGTAGTATTCATGGACAGTAAGGATCTTGTCGACTGATGGTAGTATTCATGGACAAAAGGATCTTGTCGACTGATGGTAGTATTCATGGATAGTAAGGATCTTGTCGACTGATGGTAGTATTCATGGACAGTAAGGATCTTGTCGACTGATGGTAGTATTCATGGACAAAAGGATCTTGTCGACTGATGGTAGTATTCATGGACAGTAAGGATCTTGTCGACTGATGGTAGTATTCATGGACAGTAATGATCTTGTCGACTGATGGTAGTATTCATGGACAGTAAGGATCTTGTCGACTGATGGTAGTATTCATGGACAGTAAGGATCATCGCATGCCACTCCGTGTCCTTTCATTCCGTTTATTTGTGATCCTTTGGGAAAACTCAACAACAATTTGTAGCCAGACTAAGATTATAGAGAAGCTACTTACTTACATGTAGACTAATCTGATGTTTTTAGACTTACTTACATGTAGAATAATCTGATGTTTTTAAAAATACATGTAGAATAATATGATGTTTTTAGACTTACTTACATGTAGAATAATCTGATGTTTTTAGACTTACATGTAGAATAATCTGATTTTTTTAGACTTACATGTAGAATAATCTGATGTTTTTAGACTTACATGTAGATGTCTATAGACTTACTTACATGTATATGTTTATAGACTTACTTATATGTAGATGTTTATAGACTTACTTACATGTAGATGTTTATAGACTTACTTACATGTAGATGTTTATAGACTTACTTATATGTAGATGTTTATAGACTTACTTATATGTAGATGTTTATAGACTTACTTACATGTAGATGTTTATAGAGTTACTTACATGTATATGTTTATCTACTTACTTACATGTAGATGTTTATAGACTTACTTACATGTAGATGTTTATAGACTTACTTATATGTAGATGTTTATAGACTTACTTACATGTAGATGTTTATAGACTTACTTACATGTAGATGTTTATAGACTTACTTACATGTAGATGTTTATAGACTTACTAACATGTAGATGTTTATAGACTTACTTACATGTAGATGTTTATAGACTTACTTACATGTAGATGTTTATAGACTTACTTATATGTAGATGTTTATAGACTTACTTACATGTAGATGTTTATAGACTTACTTACATGTAGATGTTTATAGACTTACTTATATGTAGATGTTTATAGACTTACTTACATGTAGATGTTTATAGACTTACTTACATGTAGATGTTTATAGACTTACTTACATGTAGATGTTTATAGACTTACTAACATGTAGATGTTTATAGACTTACTTACATGTAGATGTTTATAGACTTACTTACATGTAGATGTTTATAGACTTGTCTTCGCTGTTCCCACATTGCCCCTCTGTGTTTGTTGACGGTTGAGGACATTAATGTCACATTATTACAAAGAAGACAAGTTCACAGCTCAATTAGAACTGTCTCATCAAATGTGCAGTTGTCTCCCAACAGTGCACCGGCCGGTCTCTCTCTGTATGAGAACATCCACACGAAGAAGGACAAGTTGAACCTCCACAGTAAGGTCCAGATACTCCGACAGATAGCGATTGGTATGGGCTATCTACATGCGAAGGATGTCGTCTTGAGAAAACTCAACACCAAGAATGTTTTCCTGACTCCCAAGGTCAAAATAAGTGCCATGGATTTTGGGTTTGCGGAGTCTAAATATGACAGGTAAATGCCATTCATTGTCTGACGAAATCCGAAGTTGTTTTTTATTACATGTTTTGTAAAGTTACAAAACATTTTTACCATATCTTCATGAATGATAAGCTAATAAGCGTCTAAAACATTCTTATTGAAATATGTTAAAACTTAAAAAGAATTCATCGTTCATTCTTTTGTTACCTTTTCGAGTACCTACAATGCAATCAATAATAGACAGTGAAGTGAAATAGACGCCTGATTTTCAAACGGGCAAAGTTGTTCAAAACTGTTTGATACTTTGTCATCAAATGCTATTTCCGAATCACATACGTCGGGTACAGACCAAGGGAGACAACATATACTTACTGTAATAGTCCTTAAACATGATAATGTTTTATACATCGGGAAGAGTAGGGGGTGGTCCTTGGACTTTAGAAACTCTTTTAATATAAGTGGACATATTCCTTCAACATCAACATGCGTTTGATGAACATTAACATAAATACTGTTGACTCAGGGGGACGTACTCCTCGATTCCACAAGGACATCTCACTTATGTGGCTCCTGAAATTCTTGCTACCATGGTACCCGTCCCTCCGCGTCTGGTGACGTCATCAACCTACACCAATGAGACTGATGTATTTGCTTTCGGGTAAGTTTTTGTAACGTGATCCTCATTTGAGCATACCCTTAATGTTTTCAATAAATATGTTTTGTATATTTTATTCGCTTTCTATTAGAAACATTTTCATTCCGAAATTATGCTCCTCAAGCAGTTTCCTTTAACACTGACATAACCCACGAATGTAGTTTTCATAGGCCGATAGGCTCTACCAGCAACCTCACTGGATAGCAGGTAGAGAGCGACTATGGTTAAAACAGGTAAGAGATATACCCATACTTTGGCGAGTGTATCGAATGATAACCTACACTTTCCCCCGTGGGGCCCGTACGAGGACCAGCCGAGAAAGGCTCCATGCAGTATGGGTATATCTGTCTTATACCCCACTTACGGTCGAGTGTAAACGGATACTATTTCATAATATTTCTAAACAAATACAGCTGTAAACAAGCTTGTGTATGAAACGCACAACCCAAAAAGGGCCTCATCTGTGACAACTCCCGGGTACACTCAGCCCTTGCTGCGTTGTATGGTTACCCATGTTTGGGGCTCGAAATCTAATTGATATGGCCCAATGACGGTATTGTCAACGCAGACGCACGTGCATCTCAGTGCATGGCTAATGTCAACATGGCCAAAGTTTAGAGAAAACAGAAGCTGTCCGTTTGTTAAGACATTTTGCACCCAAAATTAAATAACATTCTTATATAAAAAGAAATATATATTTTTATGATAATATATTATACAACGTATTATATGTTATTCATTTGGTCATGAAAAAATGAACAAACTTTCAACTGGCCTCGTGGTCTAACGGTTAGTTCGTTCGGCCAGAAAGCAACAGGATATAGGTTCGATCCCAGGTTTTAACATTTTTAAGTGTCTTATATGCTCATATATAATCACGTAGATTTGGTCATTTAGAAAATTTACTCCATTGATTTCTCAGTTGTTAAATCACACTTGTGACGTCATCCTATTGTTCTTTCACTCCATTATTTTTCAGTAATGGAGAGTTACACATCACATCATATTTTTGAAGTAGAAATTTAATTTCTTAAACTTTTTTTAAAGCAATTTTGATAAAAGAGCAATAATCTGAGTGTAATTTAAGTAGGGTAATATCCTCGTAACTCACCATTCCTTAAAAATAATGGGCCTCGGCTCCATTATTTTTAAGGAATGGAGAGTTACTCTGACATTACCCTCTACGTAAAAAGTGTAGATATATTAGAAAGTGTAGGTATATCAGAAAAAGAAGGTGTATCGGCTAATACACCTACACTTGTAACAAAAGAAACCATAGCAACGAGACTGAAGTGAGGTATAAGGGGGATTTGCGCATATACAGTACTGTATGCATGGTTTGTGCTATGTTGCGGTTATTTCGCATGTCGCACACATGTTCTAATTACGCTTTAACGATTGAAATCGCTTGCAAGAATTGTTTTCACCTATTTTTAATGTCGACATCTGCTAGCGTCCCGGCCGACTGAAACATCAACAAACGCCGCCATCTTGTATATCTGGTGTTTGCATCGACCAATCAAATTGCGTCATACGATTCTAAAAATAGATACAGCGCGCGGCGTTAATTTATTCATGGTGACCCCGCATGTTGACTATGTCGAGACCCAGCAAGTGAGGGAAATCCAACTCGATATCGTAATTATAACGTTGGTAAAACGTAGGTAAAAAACCCTTCCCCCCTATATAAAATAGAGTTAAGGAGCACGGGCAGCCATGTTGCCGATCTAAGGGTCCATTCAACATTAGGTCAAAAGTTACGCTAAGAATTAGTGACATTCACAATTGAACGCACGTACTTATCAATTATAAATTTCTCCGCAATACCTGGCTGATTTCCAACATATGTCACCCCTAAGTTACTTTAATAGCTCTTCAAACTCGAAAATCGACCACAAATACCTCTCCCGTGAACGTTAGCCCGCAGTAGATACCCCTTCGAACGATCTGATTGGTCCGTTGAGCTGGCTCTGTATTTCATATTTCAAAGTTGTTGAACTCATAGTGAAGCAATTTTCGAAATATTCTGTCATCTCGCCACGCCGTTGTGTTCGTTTACCTATACGTTATTAGTAGTTCAGCTCAACGGACCAATCAATACGCACAATACCATATTATTCTACATATAAGTAAGTATATAAACATAACGCATATATTCATACCCGTCCGTTCATATCGTACTGCCACAGGAGTAAAAACGGTGTGAGAATGTATCAAACGTACTAAGAACGAATAGAACATAACGAGGGCCTATCCTAAACGTTTTATTTAGAACAAATTTACGTGAAATAGCAGCTGAAAGTGCGTATTTTGATCGAGTTACATCTGTGTGTGCACGGGGTGGACGGGGTGCAAGAACGTATTACAATTGCTTTTCTGACTGCACAGGGTCCTCACTCGTCCTTATAAGTAATTATATAAGATCGAAGGACGGTAATTCCGTTCGAAGTACGACAGATTCGTTTTTAGTACGTTTGTACTCATTCCAATTTCAGAACGGGAAGAACGTTTGACATGTCCAACGGAGCAACCCGCCGTTTTAGTACGTCCAAAGCATTTCATAAAGTTCGCAAATAGTTGCCACTCCCTTGTCGGACAGTTCGAGCCCGTTCTAAAAAAATCAAGAACTTAGTGAGAACGATTTTTGTGTAAAGTGGGTATAAAATTCTTATCAAAGGATATGGCTTCATATTGCATATACCTAAATTTTAATAATGTTGATGATTTTTACAGAAAGAGACTTGATTGCGGCAGCCATGATAACGTGCATATCACTTTGGTATTCATAAGATCAACATTCTCTTTTTTAATGATGTATTCTCTAAATAAATTTTGAAATTTAAGTGAATCATATTTAAACAAAATAAGTTTAGCTTTAAATGATAAAAAGATGGATTCGGAAAACTCTGTGACACAAGGCAAAGGTTATGCAAAGGCGATCAGAAAGAGTTATGTTCGACTGACAAATGATATAAAATACCACCCTGAGATTCTTTTTCAGAAGGGATCCTCCTCGGGGTACATATAGCATAAAAATCCTTATTTTTAACTTGATGACAGATTGTAACTTAATTTTTATAAATAACAGTAAAAATAAGTTCAAAAAACACAAAATAAGTGTTTTCCGAACGTGTGACCACCCTGTGTAGAGCCCCATCCCGGTGCAAACCAAGGGACGTAACTCTAATCTCACCACTTATCAATCTGTCATTGACCAGACAAGACGTGTTTTTTGTTTGAGAGACCTTTTGACTTGAGTTCGCTATTTCTGACGAAAATGGACAAGACTAAGAATACTGTATGTGTGGTAACCCCTTTTTATTCGTAGAGGCGAATGTTTAGGTTACTTATATGGTTTTTGTCGCGTTGTAACTTCGTTTTTCAATTCGCACGTGCTTCGAATTGAACGAGTAATGGCGGATGAAAAACGCTCAAAATGGCGGATCTCAAACAAAATGCAATGTAATAGTACTTTGCTATTCTTGTATTGAGATTTGTTTGTTTTGAAGGTTCTTTATCGTGCTTCGCATTGTAGGGCAGCACTTTACTGACGAGGATTTCTCCCTGTTTGAATTTTTCATTCTCGGGGTCATCGTCTCAGTCGGCAAGATGTACTAGGTATATTCATGCTTTATTTCTTTCAGTGGCTTACTATTTATTACTTGCCTAGTGCTTAGTTATTATAGTATCGCCTCTGCGTTTTGTTTGTATGATGCACTTTTATGAAACATAAACATTGCACTTACACACATGCATTCCCCTAACATTCTGTGTTTGACTTGCAGTCATTCACCGAATGTACGGGGTGTAAGGCCCGGTTGCCCCCGGCCGACAAGCACGATCGTTGTTTGGTTTGCCTCGTCGAGGATGAGCATGACGACCAGGCCTGCGATTTGTGTCTCAACTTCACGCCTAGAGCCAAGAAGGAAAGGGGTATGGATACCCTGTTCTACAGGAACCTCCAGAAGGCGGCCCAGGAACTTAAGGGTTCGATCCCTCCCTCTAAAGAAAAGAGGAAGGGTGGTAAGGGCAAGGGTAAAGGTAAAAAAAGGGTGAGTTCCTCTCCTATCCCCTCTTCGTCATCAGAGGAGGTGGCTATGGAGGTGGGATCACCTGCTGTGGGGGATACATCACGCCCCCCAGTTCTTTCACCACAAACTCACACACCTGTTCGCACTTCTACTAAAACTAATCCTAATTTGGATGCAGAGACTATCTCAGCTCTCATCCAGGGGCAAATGACGGGGATAGTGGGGACGATGATGGCGCAGCTCCGTAAGGAGTTGTCTGTCGTCGCCCTGCCTGAACCTGATGCTCCAGGGTCGGCCTGCACTAGTGTTGGTAAAGACTCCGGGACCGTTACTGAACCGGGCGCAGGCCCCGGCAAGGTAGCGGTACCCGACGAAGGCATCCGTGAGACTGCTCCGGCTCTGCCTCGTACTCAGGTAAACAAAGCCCCCTCGTCGGTGCAAGGCACTCCGGTACCGAGCACGTCGAGGGGCACCGGTAACCCCAAGGGTAAGGGCGCCGGCGCTTCGGCGTCGGTGCAGTCGCTGCCTCGTGGGCCGGCTCCGGTTGGGGAACGGGCACCGGTGGGTGGCACCGGGTTTCGCATCCCTCTCAAACGGGCTGTCCGTGATCGGTCTCTAGATACCGCGTCGCTATTGAGTGGCTCCGGTGACGGGGATCGGTCAGAGGATGGCTCCGATTTGTCCGAGGAGGATGAGGAATCCGGTCGTTCAGTATCGCTCGCCGAGCTTCTGAGGGAGACGCGGGATCGCATAGCGATCGCTATCCCTCAGACGCTTGTTCCCGTCCCGGAGCAGGTCACCGAGGAATTCCGTCTTCCGGGGGAGGCTTTCGCTCTCAGCAAGCCTCCGGCGACAAGGCTCCGCATAATTGATAGCTTGTTGGTTGAGGCGATCAATCCTCTCCTATCTGGTTCCCGTACGAAGGCTGATCTGCCTGAACTGAATAAGAGGTACCAGTTGGGGGAGGAGGGTCTCTTCGATCTTCCGGTTATCGACGAATGCGTCCTAACTTCTGTCACCCTGTCTAGCGCTCAGGCGCAGCCTTCTCTAGGCAAGCAGGGCCGGCGACTGCCTCCATTTCCGGTGCAAGCTGCCATGTTCAAGGCCGAGTTCCGTGCCCATGAGGACACGTTCAGGAACGGAGCCCAACAACTTAAGGTGGCGGTGCACGGGGCCTACCTTGCTGCTATGCAGGCTAAGGACCAGGCGGAGATGCAGGAACTGGGCACTAAGGTGACCACGTTCCAGAAGCAGCTGGCAGAAGTTTCTAGCTATCTGACCCTGGACTCAATTCGGAGTGCCGCGAGCCAGATAATGGGCGCAGTTATGGGGATGCGCCGGCTGTGGCTGTCGACGTCGAAGTACTCACAGTCCACACGCCTCACACTGCAGAACCTGCCTTTCAGGTTGGGGTCCACCCTCTTCCCTGGATCGAAGGCTGTAGTTAAGGAAGCCGCCGAGCAAAAGGTTGCCTTCGAGGACTCTAAGGTGCTCCTCGAGGACCCTGCTCCGCAAGAAAAGCGAGCGCGGCCTTCCCCCCTTGATGGTCTCTACCCCGCGCCGGGGGGTGCGAGCCAGGCTTCTTGGAACGCTCCTATGGGTAACAAGAAGAAGTACAAGGGGAAGGGAAAGAAAGGGCACTTCCGTGGGGGCCAAAAGGGCCAGCGGAATTTTCGGAACCGAGGCAAGCAAAACAAGCAAACCTAGGTTCTCCGAAGCCCGTGTCACCACCCAAAAGTCCAGCAGCTCGAATGCTGCCGGAGACGGGGGTACACTGTCTTTCCAGAGATCTTCCAGTGGGGGGCAGACTATCTCACTTCGTCTCAGAATGGGAGAAAGTCACCTCGAATACCTGGGTCATGTCCACACTCAGGGAGGGCCACTTACCACTTTGGAAGTACGACCCGACGACTTTCTCCGGGATACGGCACACGAAGGTGCCCGAGTTGCCCGAGAAGGCGGAAGTCCTTCATGCCGAGGTGCAGGCTTTGCTAGACAAAGCAGCCATCGAAGTAGTACCACAGGGTCAGGAATTGAGCGGTTACTATTCAACCTACTTCCTGGTACCCAAGAAGGACGGAGGGTTCAGACCTATCCTCAATTTGAAGTATCTCAATCGCAGTCTTCAGGTTCCAACATTCAAGATGGAAACCCTGAGGACGGTGATAGCATCAGTAGAGAGGGGGGATTGGCTGTCGTCAATAGACCTCAAGGATGCTTATCTGCATGTTCCAATGCACCCCGACTTCAAGGAGTTTCTTCGGTTCTCCTTCGACGGGACGTGCTACCAGTTCCGGGTGTTACCCTTCGGCATTTCGACTGCTCCGAGGGTATTCACCAAGCTGATGTTGGTACCGGCACAGGCCGCCAGGTCGCAGGGCAGGTGTTGTCACCCGTACCTAGACGACTGGCTGATCAGAGCCTTGTCTCAAGAACTAAATCAGGAGGCCACCCAGCAGGTGTTAGACATCTTGCTCAAGCTGGGTTGGATCATCAACCTGAAGAAGTCAGACATCGCCCCCAGGCAGGACCTGGTCTTTCTGGGCGCAAGGTTCGATACGGCCTCCGGTTCTGTATCCCTGGCCCCGGACAGGGTGTCCAGGGTGATCGGGGCAGTCCACTTGTTCCTTCAGTCGCCCACCCACACAGCCAGGACTTGGCTGCAGTTGTTGGGTCATATGGCGGCGACAGTGGACGTGGTTTGGAGAGCTAGCTTGAGAATGAGACCTGTTCAGCAAGCGCTGGCACGAATGTAGTCACACTCGGACAACTTCGAGAAGGTTCTGACCACACCGGTTTGGGTGCTAGAGCACCTTCGGTGTTGGGTCTCCGAAAGCAACCTTCTCAAGGGTCTATCGCTAGAGCCTCCAAAGCCTTCGGTCATAGTCCAGACAGACGCTTCCCTATCAGGCTGGGGGGGAGTCCTGGACGACCAGACAGCCTCGGGCCTTTGGTCGCAGGAGGAGTCGAAATTGCACATCAACGTGCTGGAGCTCAGAGCAGTTCGACGTGTGTTCGAGTGCTTCAAGGAGCACAGCCCTATCCTACATTCTGAAACAGGGCGGCACAGTGTCTCCATCTCTCCTTCAGGAGTCGTGGCAGTTCCTACTGTGGTGCGACCAGTTCAGCATTCAGGTGGTTCCTGTTTATCTCCCGGGAGTGGACAACGTCCGTGCGGACGCCTTGTCTCGGCGCATCCTAACACCTCACGAGTGGATGCTCGACCAGGGGATATTCGGAACTATCTCCCTGTTGTTCGGGTCGTTCCAGGTGGATCTGTTTGCGTCAGGGATGACGAATCAGATACCTGTGTTCTGCTCAAGAATACCAGATCCAAGGGCTCTAGCCAGAGACGCCTTCGCGATCGACTGGTCGGACAGAGTACTGTGGGCGTTCCCTCCGGTACCTCTGATCCCCAGGGTTCTTTCTCAGTTGACCAATCAACCAGCTCGCCTCCTAGTGCTTGTGGCGCCACTTTGGACGGCTCAGAGCTGGTTCCCGTCCGTTCTCGGGTTTCTCGTGCAGCCTCCTGTACTGTTACCCTCGAGACCAGGATTCAGTGGGTGGCTTGGCCACTGTCCGGAATCGCCTCCAGGAGAGCGGTATTCCTGCACGAGTTGCAGACACAATACTGGCTTCGAGGAGGGATTCGACAAACCTTCAATATGAAGATCGATGGGCCTGTTATGCGCGCTGGTGTGGCTATAGAGGGCTTCTCGATCCCTTTTCTCCAGATCTAGTCACTGTTTTGGAGTTCCTCCAGTCCAGGTTAGATGCTGGTTTAGCCGCATCGACCGTCAGGGGATACTCTACGGCTATTTCTGCTTTCCACATACCGGTGGACGGTGCTCTTTTGGGATCTCATCCACTGGTACAGCGTTTCCTAGCAGGTGTGGACAGAAAACGTCCGGTTGTCCGGCGTATCAGCCCTACCTGGGACCTTTCTTTTGTTTTAGATTGGCTCTCAGGTCCGGGGTTCAGAGATTTGAATTCACTGTCACTACAGCTTTTGACGTGGAAGACCGCCTTTTTGGTGGCTCTGGCGTCGGGCAGGCGGGTAGGCGATATTCATGCGA
Organism: Gibbula magus; assembly: GCA_936450465.1. Classification (NCBI taxonomy): domain Eukaryota; kingdom Metazoa; phylum Mollusca; class Gastropoda; order Trochida; family Trochidae; genus Gibbula; species Gibbula magus. Next base: position 151,618 of record OW388289.1, on the reverse strand, counting down.
TGTCTGGTGATCCCGAACTGACTGTCTTTCATAGAGACAGGGTCAGTATCAGGCTGCTCAACAGCTATCGTCCCAAGGTCGACCACACGTTCCATGTGACGGCTCCTATCGAACTGCCGACTCTTATGCAGCCGGCCTCTTCGGGGTCCACTGGGAACCAGGCGCACATTTTGGATGTGCGCAAGGTTCTTAAGATATATATCAAACGTACCAGGGCTATCCGTAAAGATCAGCAACTTTTCTGTTGTTATGGAGGTAGCAAGCCTGGTTTGCCGGCATCGAAGCAGTCAATATCCAGGTGGATAGTGTCTGCAATTGTCATGGGCTACGTTCACAAGGGCTTAGAAGCCCCAGGTCAGTTGAAAGCTCACTCGGTTAGAGCGGTTGCGACGTCTAAGGCGTTCGCTGCGTCTCTGCCCATCGAGGAGATCTGCTCCGCCGCTATCTGGAGCCGGCCGAGCACGTTCATTCGACATTACCAACTAGACAGGCACTCTAGGGAGCGCGCTCGGTTTGGTCAGTCGGTTCTCTCCGGTGGGCAGAGTTGAAACTCTCTAGCTGATTGAGCTTTCGAGTTACTTGTTGTTGTTACAAGTTATGTTCAGTTTGGTTCAGTTCAGTTGCTGTTTGAAAGCTAACTAACTAACAATTGTTCATTTTTAATAACCAGTTATGTCACTGTTTTGGGCATTTTTTATCCCTTACAGCAGGTGTCCCTAGGTCACTGCCTTGTTTGGGAAGTACTTCCTCCTATTATTCCCCAATAGTCTTTTTGGAAAAAAAAGAGGGGGGGGGGGGGGGGGGGGGTATTTGGCCTGGATAACGGTAAATTAGGCTGGTTAGCCAATTTGGTTAGTCCCCAAGGGATCACCCATCCTCAGCCCTCGGCGCGGGAGGTCACGTGATCTGGTAAGTGTGACACCTTTCTTGGATTGAGTAGAGCACTGTTAGGGGGATTTTAGTGTACAGACAGAATCCACATCCTAAGTCTTCTTTGGGAGTCTGCCTTATGCTATATGTACCCCAAGGAGGATCCCTTCTGAAAAAGAATCGAACCAACCTGCAGAGGTTGCAGATTCTTTGAAGGGATCCTCCTTGGGGTACGGCCACCAACCTCCCCTTATTCTGTCTGACTGGGTTAGATTGATAAGTGGTGAGATTAGAGTTACGTCCCTTGGTTTGCACCGGGATGGGGCTCTACACAGGGTGGTCACACGTTCGGAAAACACTTATTTTGTGTTTTTTGAACTTATTTTTACTGTTATTTATAAAAATTAAGTTACAATCTGTCATCAAGTTAAAAATAAGGATTTTTATGCTATATGTACCCCAAGGAGGATCCCTTCAAAGAATCTGCAACCTCTGCAGGTTGGTTCGAATTTCTTTAAAATGCAGGAATAACATAAATATGATGTAGTAATTTCCACTATAAATATCACTTTATTGTCAAATTAATTTGACTGTGTATTACACTAAATATTTACACTGTTAATTAAAAAGCGTCACTGAGAACTTTGCACGATGTATTCAATCGATTTTATTTTGACAGCCTTTACTAACAAACACATTGTCGTATCAAAAAGATGTTACTCGTATTTTTACATGGATATAAAATTATTCATCGGCATAGGATTGACTACAAGAAAATAGTTTGTTCCGTTTGGACCACTTGCATGCACGCCTTCTTGACTGCATGGCGGCACATCGACAGTCTATACATTACTAAGACAACAGCCATGGCATATAATGAACATTATCAAGCAATCAATCAATTACATTATGAATCAATCAAACTGTAGAAGAGTAACAACCATATTTATAAAATATTTTATTTTACTATCTTCACAAAATGGCAAATTCGAATTCATCCCTACACTCAGACCCGGTGACGCTAATTTTATTCATAGTGACCTCGCGGGTGATGGGGGTCGTTTCTGATTGTTGTTTCGAAAAGTGCCGAGGAGTGAAATGTTTATCTAGAAATATAAAACAGAACACCGTTGATAGAAAAATGTAAGTCATGAAATGTTTTAAAACATTATCAAGTAGTGATTCTCGGCATTTCAAGCGAAGTGTCACATCAAAATAAACACATAAGATTTCCACCCAGTTTTAACCACAGCCTTTTTTCTGTCGTTAGTATGCGGCGGTGTGTGGGATAGAGCATTCGGACGACAGAGGTTTCTATTTTCATCATAGTTTTAAGACATTAATGATGAGACAATGTTTCTCAATGCATTATATGTACAGTTAGACCTCGTAATCCGGTAACCCGGCCATCAGTTTATATATCAGGGACCGCATTCAAACCATCATCACCTGAGATGAAACTAACGTATATAACATTGTTCGAACTATTCACATACAGGACAACCTGTTCTTAATCTTGTATGATAATGTCAGGACTGTGATGTACGAAGTGCTGGTTGAACAGTTCCCCTACAATGACGTCATGCTGTCCATAATCTTGTATTATATTGTCAGGACTGTGATGTACGAAGTGCTGGTTGATTATTCCTCTACAATGACGTCATGCTGTTCTAAATCTTGTTTTATATTGTCAGGCCTGTGATGTACGAAGTGCTGGCTGAACAGTTCCCCTACAATGACGTCATGCTGTTCTTAATCTTGTATTATAATGTCAGGACTGTGATGTACGAAGTGCTGGTTGAACACTTCCTCAACAATGACGTCATGATGTTCTTAATCTTGTATTATAATGTCAGGACTGTGATGTATGAAGTGTTGGCTGAACACTTCCTCAACAATGACGTCATGATGTTCTTAATCTTGTATTATAATGTCAGGACTGTGATGTATGAAGTGTTGGCTGAACACTTCCTCAACAATGACGTCATGCTGTTCTTAATCTTGTATTATAATGTCAGGACTGTGATATACGAAGTGCTGGTTGAACACTTCCTCAACAATGACGTCATGCTGTTCTTAATCTTGTATTATAATGTCAGGACTGTGATGTACGAAGTGCTGGCTGAACACTTCCTCAACAATGACGTCATGCTGTTCTCAATATTGTATTATAATGCCAAGTCTGTGATGTACGAAGTGCTGGTTGAACACTTCCTCAACAATGACGTCATGCTGTTCTTAATATTGTATTCTAATGTCAGGGCTGTGATGTACGAAGTGCTGGCTGAACACTTCCTCACGCAATGACGTCATGCTGTTCTTAATCTTGTATTATAATGTCAGGCCTGTGATGTACGAAGTGTTGGTTGAACACTTCCTCAACAATGATGTCATGCTGTTCTTAATCTTGTATTATATTGCCAGGACTGTGATGTACGAAGTGCTGGCTGAACAGTTCCCCTACAATGACGTCCCTGTTGAGAGTTTGATCTGGCAGGTTTGTAAAGGGCGCAGACAGGACCTTGTGGATCTCAAGTGCACTTCCGGCCTGAAGGTTAGTTATCTCTTCGTCCAATATATACAGATTGCTCGTTAAACAGATAAAAAATGACACACTTAATAATTATAAAACTTGTATTCGTAAAATTTGTCAAAATAGCAGAGTATAAACTGTCCTGAGTTCCCTCAATTGACTAAGTTCAGTATCTTTATCACATTGTTCAGTGTGTATTCATTCAGTGCTGTAAAAAAGAATATGCGATGTTCATGTATCTGATGCAGTTTCATCAATTTCACGACTTAAAAATAAATAGAACTTTGTATTCATGTCCAATAAATATTTGGTTTACGACCCTCGTACCCCTGGCTCCCACTCGGGGCATGTCAATATTCAGGCACTCACAGTATAACACAGGAACTCACACGCCATACTTGAACTTTTCTCGTCACATACCATTGATTGAGATACAATGCAAGGTTTAGCAAGCTCGTGTCCAATCAAAACATCAGAACATTTTGTAATCACTTCATGTTTAAAAGCAATGCATCTGTCCGTAAAACGTTGATTTGACATTCAATGTATTTTAAACTTTAGGTTGAAATAGATTCGCTTACGAAATGGATTTTGTCACTTTGCAACTTTTCAGAGGGTCGCCAGAACCTATTTATCATTTTTACAACACACTCGCCGATAATATTTAACAGAAATGTCAGTTGTCAAATGAAAATGATCTTGTTGTTTTCATAATCTCTTTTATTTTTAGCAATTTTAGTACAATTTTTATTTCTGGAGAAGGTTTAATTACTGGTAAGATTACCTCCAAAATTGTTGATGGTTATTTTTAAATCCCATATTAAGAAATTCAAATTTACAATCGCAATCAAGTTCTTTGAAAAATGTATGATAATAAACCTAATTTCTTTGACATTAGAGAATGAAAGGGCTTTTTCGAAATTCCATAATAATCGCATTTAAAAATAATTACAATCTTGTTAACTCAAATAACATGACCGAAGATGTTATTTGTGTTGTGAGTTATTTCCAAATCGATTTAATATGAAAAACATGTTTGTTTTCCATAGGATTTAATAGAAGACTGCTGGGCACACGAGCCGGTCTACCGACCTGACTTCCCGGAGCTGAGCAAGGAGCTTCTAAAAAATGTAATTACAAAAATATTTGTTTTAATATTGATGTTTAAGATGTCAATTTAATGGTAATTGTCATGTAAATTGAGACATCAAAGTAAAACTGTTTACATTGTATATCCGTCCGTCCATTCGTCCGTCTGTGCGTCCGGGCTTTAGTTTACCTGACCATAACTCGAAACTATTTGAGGTCGGAGCTAATCAAACAAGGCTATATGAAATTTAATATGTGAAACAATGGTAAATTCAAAATGTAATTTTTGGGGTTTGCATCTTCTTTGGATTTGGACTTTTTGCCATTTCCGTGGAAACGCAACTGAGAATTAAGTTTCGGGAACATAAATTTGAAACATTACGGCTTAGTTCAGTTAAACTTGTGACGGAGAACGGTATTCTTGTATCAGGTGAATTTATTATCATTAGCTTAAAACAAATTGTCACCACACATATATAGCTGAATGTCTGATTCTGTTTTTCTATCTTCAGTTGGTTAACATAACTAGTCCAATATGTCCTATGATCTTTAAGTAAGTCAACCTACAAAGGATACATGTATTTTCAATGTTAGTTATCAATGAATGTGTTTATGCTTACCAAACGTACTCACTTGCAGTCCCCGATGTACAAGCGACACAGTTCCTCTGAACCTGAGAGACTCCACAGAACAACCAGCTTCATCAACCGACTCTCGCCCTTCTGACTTCAGCAGCCCGGTTACACCTTCTCGCCCTTCTGACTACAGCAGCCCAGTTACAGCTTCATCAACCGACTCTCGCCCTTCTGACTACAGCAGCCCAGTTACGCCTTCATCAACCGACTCTCGCCCTTCTGAGTACAGCCGCCCGGTTACACCTTCTCGCCCTTCTGACTACAGCAGCCCAGTTACGCCTTCATCAACCGACTCTCGCCCTTCTGACTACAGCAGCCCAGTTAAACCTTCAATCGACTCTCGCCCTTCTGACTACAGCAGCCCAGTTACACCTTCAACCCACTCTCGCCCTTCTGACTACAGCAGCCCAGTTACACCTTCAACCGACTCTCGCCCTTCTGACTACAGCAGCCCAGTTACACCTTCAACCCACTCTCGCCCTTCTGACTAGTGACTACAGCAGCCCCGTTACACCTTCAACCGACTCTCGCCCTTCTGACTACAGCAGCCCAGTTACACCTTCAACTGACTCTCGCCCTTCTGACTACAGCAGCCCAGTTACGCCTTCAGCCCACTCTCGCCTTTCTGACTATTGACTACAGCAGCCCCGTTACGCCTTCAATCGAATCTCGCCCTTCTGACTACAGCAGCCCAGTTACGCCTTCAACCGACTCTCGCCCTTCTGACTACAGCAGCCCAGTACCAGCTCGTTTCGTTCTGAGGCGGGAGATGATGCAAAGATTAAGTAGATTGAGACAATGTGGTCATCCTCGCACTAGTATTCTGTATTCTGCAAAACATGGTATCAACGGAACTTGGTAGTTGAGGTATCTGATGTATTGTGTTAAAGATGACACTCATCTGAACTTGATAGTTAACTTATTCTGAAGTACTGAGGGCGATGATTAATTGAACCTTTTTGTACTTTCTTATTCTTGAATACTTTTTTTATGAGAGCAGAAAATAGAACTTCGTACATACCGAAATACATACTGAAATACCGATGAAAACATGACACCTATACATAATTTCGTCTACTGAAAAAGTTTATAGAATAAATTTATGTTTTTCATAGAACACTGACAACAAGAAAACAAAACGAACATTGATCAAGCTTACTTTCCAAAACTCTTTTATTCTGAAACACTTAAAATTGGATCGAATCTATTCGTACTATCGTATCTTGAAAGAAGTTTATCTGGTAACCGGAAATAGTTGATGTGTTGCAAAAACTCCCCACCTGATGCTTATTCAGAACAACCTGGAAGTTGGCACAGCTGAAGGAAAGAAAGGATGAACAATGTTAGTTCTAATTGTGAAATACTGGAGTGAAGGACATTAATATTGACATGTTTTGAATTCTGAAACAAGGAGATTGTCGCATCAATGTGACAGTCAAATGTAAGATAAGATAGAAATATAACTTCTTGTGTCCAATTCTGAAATACATATTTCACGGAGTTATTTTTGCTTTTTTCCCATTACTAAAACCATTATTGATAATCATTTTTGAAGATGTAGGAAATACGCCTCGAGAAGGCTTTGTGTGTACCATATACAGAGAGGTGAACTTACTATAGTTACCGGACCTTGTATACCCGGTCATCCGCACGGTTATATATAAATTCTTCTCTTTGCATTTCAATGCAAATGATGATTCGTTTAACCGTACGACTTGCTATCCGGACGATTTTCATCTCAAACCAAATTATACGGATAAACGGGGTCTCATGTACACGTGGATTACAACTTCCTGCTGCTTCATTGTTTACTGCCACATTCATTCAAAGGAACACGATCCTGCGAAGAAAATACTTGCAAGATGAATTATATCATTTACAAATTCATTAATGAAGAGTGTACGACAACTAATCCAACCGTACGTAAGGTCTAAGCCGACGCCAGAAGTTCATCACACCAGAGGACTTTGTTCGTTTGATATGGCTGAAAAATTACTTTTGCTGGAGTCAGTTCAAGGTTGCGTTTGTTTGTATATATATATATATATATATATATATATATATATATATATATATATATATATATATATAATTTCTCCTAGATGCTGGAGGTTTAAGAGATATGTCGACTTTTCTCCTAGATGCTGGAGGTTTAAGAGATATGTTGACTTTTCTCCTAGATGCTGGAGGTTTAAGAGATATGTCGACTTTTCTCCTAGATGCTGGAGGTTTAAGAGATATGTCGACTTTTCTCTTAGTTGCTGGAGGTTTAAGAGATATGTCGACTTTTCTCCTAGATGCTGGAGGTTTGAGAGGTATGTCGACTTTTCTCCTAGATGCTTGAGGTTTAAGAGATATGTCGACTTTTCTCCTAGATGCTGGAGGTTTAAGAGATATGTCGACTTTTCTCCTAGATGCTGGAGGTTTAAGAGATATGTCGATTTTTGTCTTAGTTGCTGGAGGTTTAAGAGATATGTCGACTTTTCTCCTAGATGCTGGAGGTTTGAGAGATATGTCGACTTTTCTCCTAGATGCTGGAGGTTTAAGAGATATGTCGACTTTTCTCCTAGATGCTGGTGGTTTGAGAGATATGTCGACTTTTCTCTTAGTTGCTGAAGGTTTAAGAGATATGTCGACTTTTCTTATAGATGCTGGAGGTTTGAGAAACACCTCCTGGAAAATGTAGATAAAATGCATACTGGCCCTTTAAGACGGTCATATTAATCTGATGATGATGACAATATAGTTATTACAATAATGGAACGTGTGGACATTTAGATATTGTTTTGTAAATTCAGATTATCCAATGAGAAATACACACCTTGATAGAAAATAGGACAATATGGAAGACTTGTGAAACATCTTTTTTAACTTGTTATAGAAAATATCAAACTGAAATCGATTTCATCAATCGATTCTCAATAGAACTAACCCTATCGGGTACAACTACCTAGGCTTCATTTCTAATCGATTCTCAATAGAACAACTAGGCTGTACCATTAGGATATATTATAATTCAAGATATAATTTTATTCATCTAATCATACAATTGAGTGTGTTATCTGATAAATAATTATGCAAATCAGGTCATGCAAAATTCCATACACTTCATGCGAAACCTAAAATTGTTTAAATACCACGATCATGAGTTCACGGTAGAATTTCCACTTGCCTGAATATTCGAAAAGAACAATCACTACAGTGCGTTAATTTTAAACAAGGTGAAACTAATTGTATATTTGTAGCAAATCATACAAAACTTCAGTGCACCATTGACTAACAGCATATAGCGAGTAGCTCATGTTATGTGTACACAATAATCTTGATGTGTGACCATGTTATGTGTACACAATCATCTTGATGTGTGGCTTACCAGTAGCCCATGTTATGTGTACACAATAATATTGATGTGTGGCTTACCAGTAGCCCATGTTATGTGTACACTATAATCTTGAGAGATAAACGGCTTGCCATCGAATCTCCTACACCCATACGCCTAAAAAAACCCTCATATCGTCTAAACTAAATGCAGAGTGTCACTTCATCACCCCCGTTGTATAGTATGGTACAGTCCACTGAATTTACTCATTGTTTTGAAGGACTGGATTGATTTTTCGATGAATTAATCTGATGTTTTCATAGTGGTATCTGATTCTTGGTGTCCTGGATTTCTGTTTTAGGTTTTGACTATTTTAACATTATTACTGTTACAGTAATTTATGTGATAGTGAATGTTAATATTATGAAGGTAGGTCAAGTGATTTGACTGATTTAGCGGTACCTAAACACTGAAAGTTGAGTTTTACTAAGTTGAACACAACAAACAAATATATACAGGTTGGATACTAATACGTTTATTAAAAATGCATCATTATGAAAAGTGTTTAAAACTTCTCACATTGTTTTGGTGCCATATCAAATAAAAATGAACTTTTGGTTGCCACTCCTCAGCTATTATTCAGCTAAATAATTGGCCTTTTCTACAGATAGATATTTTTATTGTAATTGAAATTATGTTAAAATTGAGAGACATACAAATGTACGCTTATACTAGTGTAAACATTACTAACTAATATATAAAAGAACCAAATATGAACATAGGTTTCCTTAATTTATAGATATAAATTTTGATACATAGTTCAAAGCTATTACTATAAAACCTAGAACATTGCTTTACGTAAGTAAAAACATTTTTAAATTATGTAAGGTATTCATAAAAATGGAATCATTTGATGCAATATTCCACATGGGTACATATTCATTATATTTAGGTAGATGATTCGAAATAAAATATAAAATCTGATGAAAAGTTTCAAACCGTTACCACATTGTCCAAACCGTTACTACGATATGTCCTAAGCATTTATTTTATAAAAGAAAATTTATAACTTAACCTGACAAAAATATTTTAATTTTAATCCTTTAAAAAAATAATATATATTAATGTATACAATTCCACTTTAGCAAATAGTTTTAAAATTAAACTTGTTTCTAGATACGTCCAAATCGTAACTATTTTTTGTCTAAAAACCGTTACCTCCAACCTTTATTTTAAAGTTATTACGTCAAAACTTCCTCAAACAGTAAAGTTCCGGTTTGAAAAAAGAAAGAAAAGACATTTATAACACATATTACATAAAATACATCGGTAACGGAATGGAAAACCTACCAATTTTTAAAATGACTCATTTACAGTGCTATTATTACATTGTCATCATTCATAAATTCATTTCTGTGCATATGCTATGAAATTACATTGTCATCATTGTGACAATCAAAGTGAAATTAAAATCATTTGATCTTTAGTTATTCTGTCTTTGTTATCTTGTTGTTAAAGTTCATTATTTTCTTAAGGGATCAGGGTGCCAGTGTGATGTGCACTCATTCATAAATTTGTTTTGATAGTAGTGTAGGCAATATGGGGTGTAGGCGATACGAGGACAGGCCTCCTTGGTCGCAGCCGAAGACAATGTGGAATATACAAGGGTCTTGCAGTCCCGTCTTACAGTCCCGTACACCGTGTAACGAATTTATTACCCTTCAGATCTATGATATATACTTATTTCACTCATTTCCGATTAAATATAAAGACTATATAGCTGTTTCCGTTTGTGATAAAAACTCACTCATATTGTGCACATTGTGAAAAAGCGAAAACGCTGTTTATATAGAGTTTGCCGCTCTATATCTAGGGAGATAACTTTGCGACTAAAAATAATCGATTTAACGTTTATTAACATATGAAGAATAACCTAGAGACACATGTTTTTATGTAATTAAATTATTTACACAATCAAAATAAAAAATATATAGAGGTTGAAATCACCTTACTAAAGTTTGTTATATTATAATTTAACATTTTGGAGTAAATGTCATTTTATATACTTACCTTGTTGAAAAACCAACATTGCCCAACCCTTCCCCCCTGAAACGTTCCTCAACATAGATCACGCAGAATTAAAAGGGACGCTACCCGGTATAGGTGGCGCTCGAGCCACGTGACATCGGTGACATCATTCTATAGGCCTATAGAAATAGCGCTACAACAGCCGAACCACCTGTGGTTGTAGCTGCCGCTCTGTAAGGGGAGAGCTGTCTTGGTGAGAGAGAGAGCGTCTGCGAGGACGTTCGTGGCCCATAGAATTCTGATTGCCCGAAGCTGTCTACTAGCTCAAACAGAGCTGGTCTAGCCTTGACAATTGTCTATCCAGACTGCGACCCCACAGTGTAACTGACCAGAGGTCGATCGTCAGGCGAACTGCTTCCAACTCCAAGACATTGGAAGGACTGTCCCTCTGAGCCTGTGACCACTGGCGCAGTGTAAGGAAGTTGGTAAGGATCATGTCCGCGAAAATAGCGAGACTATCCGTAGTCGGCACTAGGTCCTATTTGTCCAAATTTTGAGCCAACCTGGACGCATGAACAGTCGCATAACGAGGTCCTGTTGAACCCCAAGAACGCCTCGAATGGTCGGTTGGAGTATTTGGTCTGACAACCACAGGGGAGTAGAACCCCGAGGTCAGATCTGAGTGCGGTTCACGCAGCCGCCTCCTTGGAGTATCGTACTCTTCCTTCCCGTCAACACCCTAGTAATAGGCGGGCTGCTGGAGTGAAAGAACTCACAGAGGGGAGAACAGAGGGTACGCGAACTGGCGAAGATCACTCTTTGCAGTTGCGAGGGGTGACAATCACATGCTGACACAACTCACGAGGCAGTCAGCATAGCGAGACGCTGACCTTCAAATAGAAAGCTAGTGAGAGTAACACTCAGGAGACCAAGGCTAAGGCTGGCGAGAGCATGACTCACCCACAGACGAGTCCACCTGGGAGCCGACACTTCCATGTCGGAGGGCGAACCCCAACCTACTAACACAACCTGCGATCAACTCCGCAAAACGGAGAATCATAGACTCAAGGTTAGGAGACCGCCAGTCGAAGGCTCGCTCGCGAGACGCTCATACGCGAGCAAGCCAGACACTGAGGAGAGGGGAGAGCGAACACTCACACGCGAGCGTAACCCGCGATCAACCCACCAAGCGGGTCAAGGCATGTCTAACGAGAGTCAACGCTCACACGCAAGCAAGCCGGACACTGAGATTCACGCTTGCAAGGCGGAGAGCGAACACTCACACTCGAGCGTAACCCGCGATCAAACCTCAAAGTGGGTTAAAGCATGGCTAGCGAGAGCCAACGCTCACTCGCAGGCGAGCAGAGAAATGTAGCACGAGAAATCCCCCTACAGAAAGACAAGACAGGCAACCCAATACCCATACCAACCCCGACCAAAAAGTCGAGTGATTAGCAAGAATTAGTTCAGCTGCATGGGCAGGAGGGGAGTACATGGAATCAAGATAAGGAAATATAACAAACAAATGTAAACTTTCATTTATTTATCAGTGAACACAGCAAAAAAACGAGAGAGAACACACGCGTGACTGTATGATTGCTCAACAAAATAGGGAACCGATGTCCATTGGCTCCTATACCTATGCTTGGTAGCGTCCCTTTTTATTCTGTGTGATCTATGTTGAGGAACGCTTCAGGGGGAAGCGTTGGGCAATGTTGATTTTTCAAACCTGATAAGTGTAAAACATAGTTAATTTCGATTCTGAACTTCCGAGGCGAGCTACCGTTTAACTTTCGCATTACATCTAAGGTCAAGGTCATCCGTAAGACCCATTTAGTTTGTCACATGACCAATCTTCACGGGTCATATGGATCGTTCACTCTGACGAATCCGCCTACACAGTATCGTATGCTTTGACTATTGACCAATCAGAATTCAACAGATTTATCTAACGGTTAATAAAGTGTAAAAACAATGGCAACAAACGCAACTCACAAATAAATACCATTTAGTCTGAAATATGTCGTTATCTAAACTAGTGTCCAAAAGAAACGATACCATCTATTTTTTAAAATATCTTTTTACAAAGTGATTTTGTTCGTATGAACACATGGTTTTGCGTATCCCACATCCCAAAATGAAGTGTATTCAATCGAAAATACCGAGAACATTTTATCACATCCGAAGAAATGGTTCACTTTGTGAGAATGACATTATTTTAGGTAGCATAGTTTGCAACTGCAGAGAAAGTGTATAAAACGGCTGACCATACACGTTGGAATCAAAGCAACAAAAAGCACACAAGAAAATATCGGTTTTGACAGCCATTGAGAGTGAGAGAGTCGTTGGAATTGTCACATAGCGAGTCTCACACGCCGACGACGCCAGAAGGTTCGGTTGCGCACGCATAGCAGTCACCAGGTTAACGCAACGGTTCCGTGATAGAGATCGGACAACATGCAGGTCGAGAAGAAGGTGATTACACTTATTGAAGACCGCCACATCCGGGTATTTCATCTCTAAAACCCATTCATCATTACGACGTTAACGTCAAAGACGTCACTGAGACACGTGATTAGCAGACAAACTTGGTAAAAGAGATTGACGGCTCATGATATCTGAACACGTCGTCCATACCACAAACCGTTCCTGGGGCGTCAACAAAGAGTAAACAAACAGACGAATTCAACGTTGGCAACAGAGAGACTGAGCAATGGTCATGCTCTCATATGGGAGCAGATTTTGCATCTTCAAGAACAATGGTAGACAGCGTGTGTACCGAAGAATTAGTGACCTTTATGCTCTGACTTGCGTCCATCAAGTCAGCCCATTGCCTCCTTGATGAATAACAAAGCTTATCTTCTGACGTCATCCGACGTCTGACGTCATCAACCCATAGACGTGTACTTGCCCGTTCTGACGCTCGGGATGGACATAACGAATACAAATGTGACTTAGTGACCTCTCTTTTGACATTTTCAACATTTGTCTCAGTCATTTGTGTGAATGAAATTTTCATTTTCAGACCCCTTACGTCAATACAGACCTGTACAAATGAATGCAAAGTACTGATTGAAATGAATTTTGTACACATGTTAAATGAACGAAATCTCAAAAGAATAATACCAATTCTAGATTTCTGTGTCGTTAAGTTTTCCTGTAATGGTCGTTCAAAGACGTGGTATCGTTTCTTTTGGACACTAGTTTAGTAGGCCGAATGCACCAAGCAACGTTGAAACAAAAGTTAGTTCCCTTCCTCAAGTCTATGACGTTTTAAAAGTTTTTATTTTTGTATAGATAATTATAACTACGTAATTTAAACATTCCATATGAACAGGAAATCGAGGATCTTTTGTCATTTTAAAGAGTCGAGTACATGGTCTTTTTAAAAATAATTTTTTTGTAAGTGCTTTTTCAAGGCAGTTCACATTATTATATCGCCGACATAATGACCTTCATATTGCTGTACTGTCAATGCTATTTAAGAGGTGGTTAGCCGTGCAAAGGCTCCCATGATGCAATTTATATACCAAATATACGATCTTAATAGTAAGCAATCACACTCGGTTATTATTCTCTATATACTTCAAAGTAATTTGCTTACGTTTCTTGTCAAGATAATGTTGATGTGAACTCGATGATAACACAATGAGGTAATAACCGCCGCCATAAACAATTTTAAGTATATATCAAAACATGATATGAATATCAATATTAAAATCTTCAACACTGACAATGTGATGATCCTTAATATGAGTATATTCACTCGAAACAGATGTTCTTCCGGTCATATTACCGGTCCTCAACTCCGTTACAATACATGCTGTTTACATGACTAAGACCTAGCTTAATGAAGAATGGGATTTGTTCCAGTCCACTTTTGTAGTGCAATCAACGACGTCCTTCAAATTCAAAAAGTTTCTTTCAAACATAGCTGTTACTGTTAGTGTCGAAAGGGGAAAATCGTAAATTATTGTCGTGTTTGAAATATTTCTTAACTTTTCTTAAACTTCGTTATTTATGAAATTGAGGTTATTTTTTAGGTGTATTTGAGAAGTACCTGATGTTAATGTGTCCGAGGAAGCCGGTGAAATTCTTTTACTTGTAAATTAAATAAAAAAGCAAGTTCTGGGTTTTGACGTCTTACTAATATAAAATGTTTCGGTCATGTCTGCTTATCCAGTGAATAGTTACCACCAGTGTAAGCTTCACATTATAACTATACCTTTCTGTCTCACTGGCCGTCCTTCCTGAAAGTTGTCCGACCATATCCCTAAATTAAAGCGAGGCACTGACAACATCAACAAAGTTGAAATCCAACGTCATGTCACCCACGATCCTTGAATATCACGACCTGTGTTTTATGACACTTAATAATACGAGATGTAAAATACAACTATTCTTGTGTGGACATAACCACCTTCAACCCTGTAAAACAACTTCTTTATTGTACAGATACACGACGTTTCGGTGAGTATTCGAGATCACTCCTTCATCAGGCGCAATGTGAGCATATATTCCGAAACATCGTCCATCTACACAATATAAACAGTTGTTATAGAGTCATGTTTTCTTTATTGGTTTTGGAGTTGGATATTATATGGGAAGAGATTTCACAACCTGTTAATTGGTTTATGAACAATTATTTGAACAATGAACACTAGTGACAATATTGTTAAAACTGCCTACTTTACGTTCATTCAAGAAAATGAAGACACGTGCTAATCGATATCAGATATCAGCCTTGATAACGTGAACCAGGGTAAGCATGCAGATGATGAGTGCTGTGTTCGCCTCTCCACTTGTACTGGATGTATTTTCATCAAGGCATCGCCAGTCGACAAAATACCTGACCAACTTGTTTTTATCAAGATCACATGAGTTAATCAATCACAATTGTACACAGTTAGTCACACGTGTAAGGATATTCTAAGTGTCTCCTACGAGTTTTTAAAACTGCGCTCAACTCTGCGTTAATGACAGATTTAAAAACATATCTAGGATCTGTGAAATATTGATGAACTTTATTGTAACGGTTCAAGTGGATAGAACTCCCTATACTTCGCATCAATTCACCTTAGTTTTATAAACAGTTATTAACTACAGTTTTGAAGTATCACACCTTTGAAGACATTAATGTCGCCCATATAAATAATTTTGTGAAGCCATTACCAAAAGAACTTTATCGCAAGCCCTGCTACGTATTAAGCAGAAGCTTGATATACTGATGTTCACGCAAATGAACCAAGATGTGGCCATAGAATCACGTTCTAGATATCGATCAATATGGGGTTTGGCTTTAAAGCGCAGGCTATATTGATTTAAAGAATACCCGAAAAGAAAACATTTACCGTCCACTTCAGATTGAGATGTGACTGGGTTTTTACATCCATGTGTACTTTTGGCAATGGACATTAACAGCTTCGGGACTATTTGCTTAGATTGAGTGAGTGAGTTATTGTTTGACGACACTTGAGGAATATTGCGACCATTAGCGGCGGTATTTGCTCAGAAATAGCAACTGGGCAATCTGAGAAAGAGATGTTCAAGGCGATATTTGCTCAGGCATAACAACTGACCAATCTGAGAAAGAGATATCAAGGCGATACTTACTTAGGCATAACTGACCAATCTGAGAAAGCGATGATGCAGGCGATATTTGCTCAGACATAACAACTGACCAATCTGAGAAAGAGATGTTCAAGGCGATATTTGCTCAGACATAACAACTGACCAACCTGAGAAAGCGATTATGCAGGCGATATTTGCTCAGACATAGCAACTGACCAATCTGAGAAAGAGATGATGAAACGATATTTGCTCAGACATAACAACTGACCAATCTGAGAAAGCGATGATGCGGGCGATATTTGCTCAGACATAACAACTGACCAATCTGAGAAAGAGATATCAAGGCGATACTTACTTAGGCATAACTGACCAATCTGAGAAAGCGATGATGCAGGCGATATTTGCTCAGGCATAACAACTGACCAATCTGAGAAAGAGATGTTCAAGGCGATATTTGCTCAGACATAACAACTGACCAACCTGAGAAAGCGATTATGCAGGCGATATTTGCTCAGACATAACAACTGACCAATCTGAGAACGAGATGTTCAAGGCGATATTTGCTCAGAAATAGCAACTGACCAATCTGAGAAAGATATTTTCAAGGCGATATTTGCTCAGACATAACAACTGACCAATCTGAGAAAGAGATTTTCAAGGCGATATTTGCTCAGACATAGCAACTGACCAATCTGAGAAAGAGATTTTCAAGGCGATATTTGCTCAGACATAACAACTGACCAATCTGAAAAAGAGATGTTCAAGGCGATATTTGCTCAGACATAACAGCTGACCAATCTGAGAAAGAATTTTTTCAAAGGCGATATTTGCTCAGACATAACAACTCACCAATCTGAGAAAGCGACTATGCAGGCGATATTTGCTTAGACATAACAACTCACCAATCTGAGAAAGCGATGATGCGGGCGATATTTGCTTAGACAAAACAATTGGCCATCTGAGAAAGAGATGTTCAAGGCGATATTTGCTCAGACATAACAACTGACCAATCTGAGAAAGAGATTTTCAAGGCGATATTTGCTCAGACATAACAACTGACCAATCTGAGAAAGAGATTTTCAAGGCGATATTTGCTCAGACATAACAACTGACCAATCTGAGAAAGAGATGTTCAAGGCGATTTTTGCTCAGACATAACAACTGGGCAATCTGAGAAAGAGATATCAAGACGATATTTACTCAGACATAACAACTGACCAACCTGAGAAAGAGATGTTCAAGGCGATATTTGCTCAGACATAACAACTGACCAATCTGAGAAAGAATTTTTTCAAAGGCGATATTTGCTCAGACATAACAACTCACCAATCTGAGAAAGCGATGATGCGGGCGATATTTGCTTAGACAAAACAATTGGCCATCTGAGAAAGAGATTTTCAAGGCGATATTCGCTCAGACATAACAACTAATCACTCTGAGAAAGAGATGATGAAACGATATTTGCTCAGACAATAACAACTGGCCAATCTGAGAAATAGATGTTCAAGGCGATATTTGCTCAATCATAACAACTGACCAATCTGAGAAAGAGATGTTCAAGGCGATATTTGCTCAGACATAACAACTGACCAACCTGAGAAAGAGATTTTCAAGGCGATATTTGCTCAGACATAACAACTGACCAGTCTGAGAAAGAGATGTTCAAGGCGCATGTTGCATGCTTCCATATTCAGGAGAATGTCCATTTTTGATTCCCCCCCCCTTAAATTTATAATTCATTTAATTACCCATTCCTCCTGCGTGCTTAGTGCGAAGCGGGGAATATAATGTTCGGCTCTGTAATGGAATATAAATTCAGGTTAAATTCAGGGCCCGTCAATTTTACTGACTTTGACATTATTTTTCAATTTTGCAGTTTTAATTTACGGCGTGAGATCATGTCACCTTGTGACAAACTACTTGTTTAAGTTATTAATTCGTTTGGTCATTCAATTAAATTTCAATTATTTTATTTAGGTTTGTAGGCCATTGGCCATTGGCCATTGGCCATTTAAAAATGACAATTGTGTAGAGCAGACAATACAATTTTACAAATACATTAATTAATTTGATGAATTAACATATTTTCTTTGCTCAAGCGCTTCTCGTATGTAATTAGAAAAAAATTACAAGGGTATTTCTATTTGCTAGTTAATACATTATGATATTTAGAAACCAAATCTACCTGACCATTTCCAGGAATATATTTATCTCTTATTACATTAAAAGCATTACACTCAAACAAAAAATGGATAGCATTTCAGTCACACCAAGTTCAGACAATTTACAAGTCATATCTACATTCACACCTCTTATATTACAACGCAATGGAAGTTAATTTAACCGCAGTAGACAAATTTATACAGTGATGAAGCAGGACTAAATAGGCATATGCACCTAGATCTGCTGTCAATACGGAGTCTGCGGAAGTCCTTAGCTTGCCGTGACAGATGCTGGTGGTAGTTCCAGTTGTGTGACCTCTTGTGGGTTGACATGGTTACTGGTCGTCAGTGACCAATACAATTTAAGTATTTTGTATTAAAGTGATTAAAATATATATGAGGGCGCTGACTTGGTAGTTGGTTTATCTCTTTGAATCAACAAGGTATCATTAAGGATGGTAGAATATTCTATTTACATTGTTGATTGGGACCATGCCTGAAGAATGTCAGAGGTTTCTTCCCTGATAAAGACCAGCTAGGTTCAGCTGTAATGAGATCTGATTGATGATAGACTGAACTGTGTCACCCTCACCCAGATCTAATAAAACGTCTCATTTATTTGACTATGGTCTTAATATTCGTAATGGTACATTGTGAAAATTAGTCTCCAAGATTGACAGTATGTTCGAGTTAGAATGAATGTTATTCGATTGAGCACATTATGTGAAATTCAATGTTAAACAGCTTTCCATAACTGCTGAGTGAATCAGAAATGGAACGAACGTTAATGCTGTTGATGATAATTAAGAATGAAAACAATCTAATTAAAATCATATCTTTGATTCGTTCCTAAGCCTAGACCTATTTAGGTAGTCACTAATCCAGGATCTGACGGAGCTCCATGGGCTTCAGTCAGTTCTTGGATGAGTGACAACCAACCTTTTTAAAGCTTAACCTTGGGAACGAATCAAATGTATGATTTTAATGAGATGGAATGAAACGCGATACACCTATATTTTGTCTAGTGTGGAAACAGATGTACACTTTCTCGTGACTGAGATAACATAACTTAGGTTATAGTTGTCCTCGAAGCTCATCGAACATGGTATCAATTTAAACGTTATTTCGTCTGATCGTTTAACAGTATATTTAACATTCGTTTAAATCCATTGTAAAACTAATTACATGGAAAGCAATCATCAATGATCTCCATTAGCCAATAAGTAATGTTTTTACAGAGCAGCCTGGTTTTTTAAACAAAAAAATCAAAATAAAGGCTTTTTCTGGAAAAGACATTTAAGCATGTGTTTGTAATGATATTACACGTGTTTAGAGTGGTTTGAGGCCAAATTCATGGGGAAAATGGATTTCCCCCAAAAGTACGTACCTAAACTCCGAGTTTAGGGACCTACTTTTTTCATTTTAAAAAAAAAATTTCAAAATAAAGGCTTTTTCTGGAAAAGACATTTAAGAGTGTGTCTGTAATGATATTACACGTGTTTAGAGTGGTTTGAGGCCAAATTCATGGGGAAAATTGATTTCACCCAAAAGTACGTACCTAAACTCCGAGTTTGGGTACGTACTTTTTTCATTTAAAAAAAAAAAATCAAAATAAAGGCTTTTTCTGGAAAAGTCATTTAAGAGTTTGTTTGTAATGAGATTACACGTGTTTGGAGTGGTTTGAGGCCAAATTCATGGGGAAAATGGATTTCACCCAAAAGTACGTACCTAAACTCCGAGTTTAGTTACCTACTTTTTTCAGTTTAAAAAAAAAAATCAAAATAAAGGCTTTTTGTAGAAAATTCATTTAAGAGTGTGTTCGTAATGATATTACAGGTGTTAAGAGTGGTTTGAGGCCAAATTCATGGGGGAAATGGATTTCACCCAAAAGTACGTACCTTAACTCCGAGTTTAGGTACGTAATTTTTCATTTTTTAAAAAAAAACTCAAAATAAAGGCTTTTTCTTGAAAAGACATTTAAGAGTGTGTTTGTAATAATATTACACGTGCTTAGAGTGGTTTGAGGCCAAATTCATGGGGGAAATGGATTTCACCAAAAAGTACGTACCTAAACTCCGAGTTTAGGTACTTTTTTCATTTTAAAAAAAAAAATCAAAATAAAGGCTTTTTCTGGAAAAGACATTTAAGAGTGTATTTGTAATGATATTACACGTGTTTAGAGTGGTTTGAGGCAAAATTCATGGGGGAAATGGATTTCACCCAAAAGTACGTACCTAAACTCCGAGTTCAGGTACGTACTTTTTTCAATTTTAAAAAAAAATTCAAAATAAAGGCTTTTTCTGGAAAAGACATTTAAGAGTGTGTTTGTAATGATATTACACGTGTTTAGAGTGGTTTGAGGCCAAATTCATGGGGAAAATTGATTTCACCCAAAAGTACGTACCTAAACTCCGAGTTTGGGTACGTACTTTTTTCATTAAAAAAAAAAAAATCAAAATAAAGGCTTTTTCTGGAAAAGACATTTAAGAGTTTGTTTGTAATGAGATTACACGTGTTTGGAGTGGTTTGAGGCCAAATTCATGGGGAAAATGGATTTCACCCAAAAGTACGTACCTAAACTCCGAGTTTAGGTACCTACTTTTTTCAGTTTAAAAAAAAAAATCAAAATAAAGGCTTTTTGTAGAAAATTCATTTAAGAGTGTGTTCGTAATGATATTACAGGTGTTAAGAGTGGTTTGAGGCCAAATTCATGGGGGAAATGGATTTCACCCAAAAGTACGTACCTTAACTCCGAGTTTAGGTACGTAATTTTTCATTTTTTAAAAAAAAACTCAAAATAAAGGCTTTTTCTTGAAAAGACATTTAAGAGTGTGTTTGTAATAATATTACACGTGCTTAGAGTGGTTTGAGGCCAAATTCATGGGGGAAATGGATTTCACCAAAAAGTACGTACCTAAACTCCGAGTTTAGGTACTTTTTTCATTTTAAAAAAAAAAATCAAAATAAAGGCTTTTTCTGGAAAAGACATTTAAGAGTGTATTTGTAATGATATTACACGTGTTTAGAGTGGTTTGAGGCCAAATTCATGGGGGAAATGGATTTCACCCAAAAGTACGTACCTAAACTCCGAGTTCAGGTACGTACTTTTTTCATTTTTAAAAAAAAATTCAAAATAAAGGCTTTTTCTGGAAAAGACATTTAAGAGTGTGTTTGTAATGATATTACACGTGTTTAGAGTGGTTTGAGGCCAAATTCATGGGGAAAATGGATTTCACCCAAAAGTACGTACCTTAACTCCGAGTTTAGGTACGTACTTTTTCAATATTAAAAAAAAAATTCAAAATAAAGGCTTTTTCTTGAAAAGACATTTAAGAGTGTGTTTGTAATGATATAACACGTGCTTAGAGTGTTTTGAGGCCAAATTCATCGGGAATGGATTTCACCCAAAAGTACGTACCTAAACTCCGAGTTTAGGTACTTTTTTCATTTAAAAAAACAAACAAAACAAAATAAAAGTTTTTTCTGGAAAAGACATTTATGAGTGTGTTTGTAATGATATTACACGTGTTTAGAGTGGTTTGAGGCCAAATTCATGGGGGAAATGGATTTCACCAAAAAGTACGTACCTAAACTCCGACTTTAGGTAATTTTTTCAATTTTAAAAAAATTCAAAATAAAGGCTTTTTCTGGAAAAGACATTTAAGAGTGTGTTTGTAATGATATTACACGTGTTTAGAGTGGTTTGAGGCCAAATTCATGGGGAAAATGGATTTCACCCAAAAGTACGTACCTAAACTCCGAGTTTAGGTACATACTTTTTTCATTTAAAAAAAAAAAAATCAAAATAAAGGCTTTTTCTGGAAAAGACATTTAAGAGTTTGTTTGTAATGAGATTACACGTGTTTGGAGTGGTTTGAGGCCAAATTCATGGGGAAAATGGATTTCACCCAAAAGTACGTACCTAAACTCCGAGTTTAGATACGTACTTTTTTCATTTACAAAAAAAAATTCAAAATAAAGGCTTTTTGTAGAAAATTCATTTAAGAGTGTGTTCGTTATGATATTACACGTGTTTAGAGTGGTTTGAGGCCAAATTCATGGGGAAAATGGATTTCACAGAAAAATACGTACCTTAACTCCGAGTTTAGGTACGTACATTTTTTATTTTTTTTTTTTAAATTCAAAATAAAGGCTTTTTCTGGAAAAGACATTTAAGAGTGTGTTTTAATGATATTACACGTGCTTAGAGTGGTTTGAGGCCAAATTCATGGGGAATGGATTTCACCCAAAAGTACGTACCTAAACTCCGAGTTTAGGTTATTTTTTCATTTAAAAAAACCAAAACAAAATAAAAGTTTTTTCTGGAAAAGACATTTAAGAGTGTGTTTGTAATGAGATTACACGTGTTTAGAGTGGTTTGAGGCCAAATTCATGGGGGAAATGGATTTCACCAAAAAGTACGTACCTAAACTCCGACTTTAGGTAATTTTTTCAATTTTAAAAAAAATTCAAAATAAAGGCTTTTTCTGGAAAAGACATTTAAGAGTGTGTTTGTAATGATATTACACGTGTTTAGAGTGGTTTGAGGCCAAGTTCATGGGGAAAATGGATTTCACAGAAAAATACGTACCTTAACTCCGAGTTTAGGTACGTACATTTTTTTATTTTTTTTTTAAATTCAAAATAAAGGCTTTTTCTGGAAAAGACATTTAAGAGTGTGTTTGTAATGATATTACACGTGTTTAGAGTGGTTTGAGGCCAAATTCATTGGGGAAATGGATTTCGCCAAAAAGTACGTACCTAAACTCCGAGTTTAGGTAATTTTTTCATTTTTAAAAAAAAAAATCAAAATAAAGGCTTTTTCTGGAAAAGACATTTAAGAGTGTGTTTGTAATGATATTACACGTGTTTAGAGTGGTTTGAGGCCAAATTCACGGGGAAAATGGATTTCACCAAAAAGTACGTACCTAAACTCCGAGGTTAGGTACCTACTTTTTTCATTTAAAAAAAAATAAATTCAAAATAAAGGCTTTTTCTGGAAAAGACATTTAAGAGTGTGTTCGTAATGATATTACACGTGTTTAGAGTGGTTTGAGGCCAAGTTCATGGGGAAAATGGATTTCACAGAAAAATACGTACCTTAACTCCGAGTTTAGGTACGTACATTTTTTTTTTTTTTTTTTAAATTCAAAATAAAGGCTTTTTCTGGAAAAGACATTTAAGAGTGTGTTTGTAATGATATTACACGTGTTTAGAGTGGTTTGAGGCCAAATTCATTGGGGAAATGGATTTCGCCAAAAAGTACGTACCTAAACTCCGAGTTTAGGTAATTTTTTCATTTTTAAAAAAAAAAATCAAAATAAAGGCTTTTTCTGGAAAAGACATTTAAGAGTGTGTTTGTAATGATATTACACGTGTTTAGAGTGGTTTGAGGCCAAATTCACGGGGAAAATGGATTTCACCAAAAAGTACGTACCTAAACTCCGAGGTTAGGTACCTACTTTTTTCATTTAAAAAAAAAAAATTCAAAATAAAGGCTTTTTCTGGAAAAGACATTTAAGAGTGTGTTTGTAATGATATTACACGTGTTTAGAGTGGTTTGAGGCCAAATTCATGGGGAAAATGGATTTCACCCAAAAGTACGTACCTAAACTCCGAGTTTAGGTACCTACTTTTTTCATTTAAAAAAAAAAAATTCAAAATAAAGGCTTTTTCTGGAAAAGACATTTAAGAGTGTGTCTGTAATGATATTACACGTGTTTAGAGTGGTTTGAGGCCAAATTCATGGGGGAAATGGATTTCACCCAAAAGTACGTACCTAAACTCCGAGTTTAGGCACCTACTTTTTTCATTTGAAAAAAAAAATTCAAAATAAAGCCTTTTTGTAGAAACTTTATTTAAGAGTGTGTTCGTAATGATATTACACGTGTTTAGAGTGGTTTGAGGCCAAATTCATGGGGAAAATGGATTTCACAAAAAAGTACGTACCTTAATTCCTAGTTAAGGTACGTACTTTTTCATTTTTTTAAAAAAAATTCAAAATAAAGGCTTTTTCTTAAAAAGACATTTATGAGTGTGTTTGTAATGATATAACAAATGCTTAGAGTGGTTTGAGGCCAAATTCATGGGGGAAATGGATTTCCCCGAAAAGTACGTACCTAAACTAAGAGTTTAGGTACTTTTTTCATTTAAAAAAAAAAAATCAAAATAAAGGCTTTTTCTGGAAAAGACATTTAAGAGTGTGTTTGTAATGATATTACACGTGCTTAGAGTGGTTTGAGGCCAAATTCATGGGGAATGGATTTCACCCAAAAGTACGTACCTAAACTCCGAGGTTAGGTACCTTCTTTTTCATTTTTTTAAAAAAAATTCAAAATAAAGGCTTTTTCTTGAAAAGACATTTAAGAGTGTGTTTGTAATGATATAACACGTGCTTAGAGTGGTTTGAGGCCAAATTCATGGGGAATGGATTTCACCCAAAAGTACGTACCTAAACTCCGAATTTAGGTACTTTTTTCATTTTTTAAAAATAAATTCAAAATAAAGGCTTTTTCTGTAAAAGACATTTAAGAGTGTGTTTGTAATGATATTACACGTGTTTAGAGTGGTTTGAGGCCAAATTCATGGGGAAAATGGATTTCACCCAAAAGTACGTACCTAAACTCCGAGTTAAGTTACCTACTTTTTTCATTTAAAATTTTTTTTCAAAATAAAGGCTTTTTCTGGAAAAAAACATTTAAGAGTGTGTTTGTAATGATATTACACGTGTTTAGAGTGGTTTGAGGCCAAATTCATGGGGGAAATGGATTTCACCAAAAAGTACGTACCTTAACTCCGAGTTTAGGTACGTACATTTTTTTTTTTTTTTAAATTCAAAATAAAGGCTTTTTCTGGAAAAGACATTTAAGAGTGTGTTTGTAATGATATTACACGTGTTTAGAGTGGTTTGAGGCCAAATTCATGGGGCAAATGGATTTCACCCAAAAGTACGTACCTAAACTCCGAGTTTAGGTACCTACTTTTTTCATTTAAAAAAAAAATTTCAAAATAAAGGCTTTTTCTGGAAAAGACATTTAAGAGTGTGTCTGTAATGATATTACACGTGTTTAGAGTGGTTTGAGGCCAAATTCATTGGGGAAATTGATTTCACCCAAAAGTACGTACCTTAATTCCTAGTTTAGGGACGTACTTTTTCATTTTTTTAAAAAAAATTCAAAATAAAGGCTTTTTCTTAAAAAGACATTTATGAGTGTGTTTGTAATGATATAACACGTGCTTAGAGTGGTTTGAGGCCAAATTCATGGGGAATGGATTTCACCCAAAAGTACGTACCTAAACTCCGAGTTTAGGTTCTTTTTTCATTTAAAAAAACCAAAACAAAATAAAAGTTTTTTTCTGGAAAAGACATTTAAGAGTGTGTTTGTAATGATATTACACGTGTTTAGAGTGGTTTGAGGCCAAATTCATGGGGGAAATGGATTTCACCAAAAAGTACGTACCTAAACTCCGAGTTTAGGTACGTACTTTTTTCATTTACAAAAAAAAATTCAAAATAAAGGCTTTTTGTAGAAAATTCATTTAAGAGTGTGTTCGTTATGATATTACACGTGTTTAGAGTGGTTTGAGGCCAAATTCATGGGGAAAATGGATTTCACAGAAAAATACGTACCTTAACTCCGAGTTTAGGTACGTACATTTTTTTATTTTTTTTTTAAATTCAAAATAAAGGTTTTTTCTGGAAAAGACATTTAAGAGTGTGTTTTAATGATATTACACGTGCTTAGAGTGGTTTGAGGCCAAATTCATGGGGAATGGATTTCAACCAAAAGTACGTACCTAAACTCCGAGTTTAGGTTATTTTTTCATTTAAAAAAACCAAAACAAAATAAAAGTTTTTTCTGGAAAAGACATTTAAGAGTGTGTTTGTAATGATATTACACGTGTTTAGAGTGGTTTGAGGCCAAATTCATGGGGGAAATGGATTTCACCAAAAAGTACGTACCTAAACTCCGACTTTAGGTAATTTTTTCAATTTTAAAAAAAATTCAAAATAAAGGCTTTTTCTGGAAAAGACATTTAAGAGTGTGTTTGTAATGATATTACACGTGTTTAGAGTGGTTTGAGGCCAAATTCATGGGGAAAATGGATTTCACCCAAAAGTAAGTACCTATACTCCGAGTTTAGGTACATACTTTTTTCATTTTAAAAAAAAAAATCAAAATAAAGGCTTTTTCTGGAAAAGACATTTAAGAGTTTGTTTGTAATGAGATTACACGTGTTTGGAGTGGTTTGAGGGCAAATTCATGGGGAAAATGGATTTCACCCAAAAGTACGTACCTAAACTCCGAGTTTAGGTACCTACTTTTTTCATTTACAAAAAAAAATTCAAAATAAAGGCTTTTTCTGGAAAAGACATTTAAGAGTGTGTCTGTAATGATATTACACGTGTTTAGAGTGGTTTGAGGCCAAGTTCATGGGGAAAATGGATTTCACAGAAAAATACGTACCTTAACTCCGAGTTTAGGTACGTACATTTTTTTATTTTTTTTTAAAATTCAAAATAAAGGCTTTTTCTGGAAAAGACATTTAAGAGTGTGTTTGTAATGATATTACACGTGTTTAGAGTGGTTTGAGGCCAAATTCATGGGGGAAATGGATTTCGCGAAAAAGTACGTACCTAAACTCCGAGTTTAGGTAATTTTTTCATTTTTAAAAAAAAAAATCAAAATAAAGGCTTTTTCTGGAAAAGACATTTAAGAGTGTGTTTGTAATGATATTACACGTGTTTAGAGTGGTTTGAGGCCAAATTCACGGGGAAAATGGATTTCACCAAAAAGTAGGTACCTAAACTCCGAGGTTAGGTACGTACTTTTTTCATTTAAAAAAAAAAAATTCAAAATAAAGGCTTTTTCTGGAAAAGACATTTAAGAGTGTGTTTGTAATGATATTACACGTGTTTAGAGTGGTTTGAGGCCAAATTCATGGGGAAAATGGATTTCACCCAAAAGTACGTACCTAAACTCCGAGTTTAGGTACCTACTTTTTTCATTTAAAAAAAAAAAATTCAAAATAAAGGCTTTTTCTGGAAAAGACATTTAAGAGTGTGTCTGTAATGATATTACACGTGTTTAGAGTGGTTTGAGGCCAAATTCATGGGGAAAATGGATTTCACCCAAAAGTACGTACCTAAACTCCGAGTTTAGGTTATTTTTTCATTTAAAAAAACCAAAACAAAATAAAAGTTTTTTCTGGAAAAGACATTTAAGAGTGTGTTTGTAATGATATTACACGTGTTTAGAGTGGTTTGAGGCCAAATTCATGGGGGAAATTGATTTCACCAAAAAGTACGTACCTAAACTCCGACTTTAGGTAATTTTTTCAATTTTAAAAAAAATTCAAAATAAAGGCTTTTTCTGGAAAAGACATTTAAGAGTGTGTTTGTAATGATATTACACGTGTTTAGAGTGGTTTGAGGCCAAAATCATGGGGAAAATGGATTTCACCCAAAAGTAAGTACCTATACTCCGAGTTTAGGTACATACTTTTTTCATTTAAAAAAAAAAATCAAAATAAAGGCTTTTTCTGGAAAAGACATTTAAGAGTTTGTTTGTAATGAGATTACACGTGTTTGGAGTGGTTTGAGGGCAAATTCATGGGGAAAATGGATTTCACCCAAAAGTACGTACCTAAACTCCGAGTTTAGGTACCTACTTTTTTCATTTACAAAAAAAAATTCAAAATAAAGGCTTTTTCTGGAAAAGACATTTAAGAGTGTGTTCGTAATGATATTACACGTGTTTAGAGTGGTTTGAGGCCAAGTTCATGGGGAAAATGGATTTCACAGAAAAATACGTACCTTAACTCCGAGTTTAGGTACGTACATTTTTTTATTTTTTTTTTAAATTCAAAATAAAGGCTTTTTCTGGAAAAGACATTTAAGAGTGTGTTTGTAATGATATTACACGTGTTTAGAGTGGTTTGAGGCCAAATTCATGGGGGAAATGGATTTCGCCAAAAAGTACGTACCTAAACTCCGAGTTTAGGTAATTTTTTCATTTTTAAAATAAAAAATCAAAATAAAGGCTTTTTCTGGAAAAGACATTTAAGAGTGTGTTTGTAATGATATTACACGTGTTTAGAGTGGTTTGAGGCCAAATTCACGGGGAAAATGGATTTCACCAAAAAGTACGTACCTAAACTCCGAGGTTAGGTACCTACTTTTTTCATTTAAAAAAAAAAAAATTCAAAATAAAGGCTTTTTCTGGATAAGACATTTAAGAGTGTGTTTGTAATGATATTACACGTGTTTAGAGTGGTTTGAGGCCAAATTCATGGGGAAAATGGATTTCACCCAAAAGTACGTACCTAAACTCCGAGTTTAGGTACCTACTTTTTTCATTTAAAAAAAAAAAATTCAAAATAAAGGCTTTTTCTGGAAAAGACATTTAAGAGTGTGTCTGTAATGATATTACACGTGTTTAGAGTGGTTTGAGGCCAAATTCATGGGGGAAATTGATTTCACCCAAAAGTACGTACCTAAACTCCGAGTTTAGGCACCTACTTTTTTCATTTGAAAAAAAAAATTCAAAATAAAGCCTTTTTGTAGAAAATTTATTTAAGAGTGTGTTCGTAATGATATTACACGTGTTTAGAGTGGTTTGAGGCCAAATTCATGGGGAAAATGGATTTCACAAAAAAGTACGTACCTTAATTCCTAGTTAAGGTACGTACTTTTTCATTTTTTTAAAAAAAATTCAAAATAAAGGCTTTTTCTTAAAAAGACATTTATGAGTGTGTTTGTAATGATATAACAAATGCTTAGAGTGGTTTGAAGCCAAATTCATGGGGGAAATGGATTTCCCCGAAAAGTACGTACCTAAACTAAGAGTTTAGGTACTTTTTTCATTTAAAAAAAAAAAATCAAAATAAAGGCTTTTTCTGGAAAAGACATTTAAGAGATTGTTTGTAATGATATTACACGTGTTTAGAGTGGTTTGAGACCAAATTCATGGCTAAAATGGATTTCACCCAAAAGTACGTACCTAAACTCCGAGGTTAGGTACCTACTTTTTAATTTTTTTTAAAAAAATTCAAAATAAAGGCTTTTTCTTGAAAAGACATTTAAGAGTGTGTTTGTAATGATATAACACGTGCTTAGAGTGGTTTGAGGCCAAATTCATGGGGAATGGATTTCACCCAAAAGTACGTACCTAAACTCCGAATTTAGGTACTTTTTTCATTTTTTAAAAATAAATTCAAAATAAAGGCTTTTTCTGTAAAAGACATTTAAGAGTGTGTTTGTAATGATATTACACGTGTTTAGAGTGGTTTGAGGCCAAATTCATGGGGAAAATGGATTTCACCCAAAAGTACGTACCTAAACTCCGAGTTAAGTTACCTACTTTTTTCATTTAAAAAAAATTTTCAAAATAAAGGCTTTTTCTGGAAAAAACATTTAAGAGTGTGTTTGTAATGATATTACACGTGTTTAGAGTGGTTTGAGGCCAAATTCATGGGGCAAATGGATTTCACCCAAAAGTACGTACCTAAACTCCGAGTTTAGGTACCTACTTTTTTCATTTAAAAAAAAAATTTCAAAATAAAGGCTTTTTCTGGAAAAGACATTTAAGAGTGTGTCTGTAATGATATTACACGTGTTTAGAGTGGTTTGAGGCCAAACTCATGGGGAAAATGGATTTCACCCAAAAGTACGTACCTTAATTCCTAGTTTAGGGACGTACTTTTTCATTTTTTAAAAAAAAATTCAAAATAAAGGCTTTTTCTTAAAAAGACATTTATGAGTGTGTTTGTAATGATATAACACGTGCTTAGAGTGGTTTGAGGCCAAATTCATGGGGAATGGATTTCACCCAAAAGTACGTACCTAAACTCCGAGTTTAGGTTCTTTTTTCATTTAAAAAAACCAAAACAAAATAAAAGTTTTTTTCTGGAAAAGACATTTAAGAGTGTGTTTGTAATGATATTACACGTGTTTAGAGTGGTTTGAGGCCAAATTCATGGGGGAAATGGATTTCACCAAAAAGTACGTACCTAAACTCCGAGTTTAGGTAATTTTTTCATTTTTTAAAAAATAAATTCAAAATAAAGGCTTTTTCTGGAAAAGACATTCAAGAGTGTGTTTGTAATGATATTACACGTGTTTAGAGAGGTTTGAGGCCAAATTCATAGGGAAAATGGATTTCACCCAAAAGTACGTACCTAAACTCCGAGTTTAGGTAACTAATTTTTTCATTTTTTTTTTAAAAATTCAAAATAAAGGCTTTTTCTGGAAAAGACATTTAAAAGTGTGTTTGTAATGATATTACACGTGTTTAGAGTGGTTTGAGGCCAAATTCATGGGGGAAAATGTATTTCACCCAAAAGTACGTACCTTAACTCCGAGTTTAGTTACGTACTTTTTCATTTAAAAAAAACAAAACAAAATAAATGTTTTTTTCTGGAAAAGACATTTAAGAGTGTGTTTGTAATGATATTACACGTGTTTAGAGTGGTTTGAGGCCAAATTCATGGGGAAAATGGATTTCACAAAAAAGTACGTACCTTAATTCCTAGTTTAGGTACGTACTTTTTCATTTTTTAAAAAAAAATTCAAAATAAAGGCTTTTTCTTAAAAAGACATTTATGAGTGTGTTTGTAATGATATAACACGTTCTTAGAGGAGTTTGAGGCCAAATTCATGGGGGAAATGGATTTCCCCGAAAAGTACGTACCTAAACTCCGAGTTTAGGTACTTTTTTCATCTAAAAAAAAAAATTCAAAATAAAGGCTTTTTCTGGAAAAGACATTTAAGAGTGTGTTTGTAATGATATTACACGTGTTTAGAGTGGTTTGAGGCCAAATTCATGGGGGAAATGGATTTCGCCAAAAAGTACGTACCTAAACTCCGAGTTTAGGTAATTTTTTCATTTTTAAGAAAAAAAATCAAAATAAAGGCTTTTTCTGGAAAAGACATTTAAGAGTGTGTTTGTAATGATATTACACGTGTTTAGAGTGGTTTGAGGCCAAATTCACGGGGAAAATGGATTTCACCAAAAAGTACGTACCTAAACTCCGAGGTTAGGTACCTACTTTTTTCATTTAAAAAAAAAAAAATTCAAAATAAAGGCTTTTTCTGGAAAAGACATTTAAGAGTGTGTTTGTAATGATATTACACGTGTTTAGAGTGGTTTGAGGCCAAATTCATGGGGAAAATGGATTTCACCCAAAAGTACGTACCTAAACTCCGAGTTTAGGTACCTACTTTTTTCATTTAAAAAAAAATAATTCAAAATAAAGGCGTTTTTCTGGAAAAGACATTTAAGAGTGTGTCTGTAATGATATTACACGTGTTTAGAGTGGTTTGAGGCCAAATTCATGGGGGAAATTGATTTCACCCAAAAGTACGTACCTAAATTCCGAGTTTAGGCACCTACTTTTTTCATTTGAAAAAAAAAATTCAAAATAAAGCCTTTTTGTAGAAAATTTATTTAAGAGTGTGTTCGTAATGATATTACACGTGTTTAGAGTGGTTTGAGGCCAAATTCATGGGGAAAATGGATTTCACAAAAAAGTACGTACCTTAATTCCTAGTTTAGGTACGTACTTTTTCATTTTTTTAAAAAAAATTCAAAATAAAGGCTTTTTCTTAAAAAGACATTTATGAGTGTGTTTGTAATGATATAACACGTGCTTAGAGTGGTTTGAGGCCAAATTCATGGGGGAAATGGATTTCCCCGAAAAGTACGTACCTAAACTCCGAGTTAAGTAATTTTTTCATTTTAAAAAAAAAAATCAAAATAAAGGCTTTTTCTTGAAAAGACATTTAAGAGTGTGTTTGTAATGATATTACACGTGTTTAGAGTGGTTTGAGGCCAAATTCATGGGGGAAATGGATTTCACCAAAAAATACGTACCTAAACTCCGAGTTTAGGTACTTTTTTCATTTAAAAAAAAAAATTCAAAATAAAGGCTTTTTCTGGAAAAGACATTTAAGAGTGTGTTTGTAATGATATTACACTTGTTTAGAGTGGTTTGAGACCAAATTCATGGGGAAAATTAATTTCACCCAAAAGTACGTACCTAAACTCCGAGTTTAGGTACGTACTTTTTCATTTTTTAAAAAAAAATTCAAAATAAAGGCTTTTTCTTGAAAAGACATTTAAGAGTGTGTTTGTAATGATATAACACGTGCTTAGAGTGGTTTGAGGCTAAATTCATGGGGAATGGATTTCACCCAAAAGTACGTACCTAAACTCCGAATTTAGGTACTTTTTTCATTTAAAAAAAACAAAACAAAATAAAAGTTTTTTCTGGAAAAGACATTTAAGAGTGTGTTTGTAATGATATTACACGTGTTTAGAGTGGT
This sequence comes from Gibbula magus, assembly GCA_936450465.1. Lineage (NCBI taxonomy): Eukaryota > Metazoa > Mollusca > Gastropoda > Trochida > Trochidae > Gibbula > Gibbula magus. The sequence goes on along the minus strand of OW388289.1, from coordinate 119,085 downwards.
TTGAGGCCAAATTCATGGGGGAAATGGATTTCACCAAAAAGTACATACCTAAACTCCGAGTTTTGGTCATTTTTTTATTTTTTAAAAATAAATTCAAAATAAAGGCTTTTTCTGTAAAAGACATTTAAGAGTGTGTTTGTAATGATATTACACGTGCTTAGAGTGGTTTGAGGCCAAATTCATTGGGGGAAATGGATTTCACCCAAAAGTACGTACCTAAACTCCGAATTTAGGTACTTTTTTCATTTAAAAAAACCAAAACAAAATAAAAGTTTTTTCTGGAAAAGACATTTAAGAGTGTGTTTGTAATGATATTACACGTGTTTAGAGTGGTTTGAGGCCAAATTCATGGGGGAAATGGATTTCACCAAAAAGTACGTACCTAAACTCCGAGTTTTGGTCATTTTTTTATTTTTTAAAAATAAATTCAAAATAAAGGCTTTTTCTGTAAAAGACATTTAAAAGTGTGTTTGTAATGATATTACACGTGTTTAGAGTGGTTTGAAGCCAAATTCATGGGGAAAATGGATTTCACCCAAAAGTACGTACCTAAACTCCGAGGTTAGGTACCTACTTTTTTCATTTAAAAAACAAAAAATTCAAAATAAAGGCTTTTTCTGGAAAAAACATTTAAGAGTGTGTTTGTAATGATATTACACGTGTTTAGAGTGGTTTGAGGCCAAATTCATGGGGAAAATGGATTTCACCCAAAAGTACGTACCTAAACTCCGAGTTTAGGTACCTACTTTTTTCATTGAAAAAAAAATAATTCAAAATAAAGGCTTTTTCTGGAAAAGACATTTAAGAGTGTGTCTGTAATGATATTACACGTGTTTAGAGTGGTTTGAGGCCAAATTCATGGGGGAAATTGATTTCACCCAAAAGTACGTACCTAAACTCCGAGTTTAGGCACCTACTTTTTTCATTTGAAAAAAAAAATTCAAAATAAAGCCTTTTTGTAGAAAATTTATTTAAGAGTGTGTTCGTAATGATATTACACGTGTTTAGAGTGGTTTGAGGCCAAATTCATGGGGAAAATGGATTTCACAAAAAAGTACGTACCTTAATTCCTAGTTTAGGTACGTACTTTTTCATTTTTTAAAAAAAAATTCAAAATAAAGGCTTTTTCTTAAAAAGACATTTATGAGTGTGTTTGTAATGATATAACACGTGCTTAGAGTGGTTTGAGGCCAAATTCATGGGGGAAATGGATTTCCCCGAAAAGTACGTACCTAAACTCCGAATTTAGGTACTTTTTTCATTTAAAAAAACCAAAACAAAATAAAAGTTTTTTCTGGAAAAGACATTTAAGAGTGTGTTTGTAATGATATTACACGTGTTTAGAGTGGTTTGAGGCCAAATTCATGGGGGAAATGGATTTCACCAAAAAGTACATACCTAAACTCCGAGTTTTGGTCATTTTTTTATTTTTTAAAAATAAATTCAAAATAAAGGCTTTTTCTGTAAAAGACATTTAAGAGTGTGTTTGTAATGATATTACACGTGTTTAGAGTGGTTTGAGGCCAAATTCATGGGGAAAATGGATTTCACCCAAAAGTACGTACCTAAACTCCGAGGTTAGGTACCTACTTTTTTCATTTAAAAAAAAAAAAATTCAAAATAAAGGCTTTTTCTGGAAAAGACATTTAAGAGTGTGTTTGTAATGATATTACACGTGTTTAGAGTGGTTTGAGGCCAAATTCATGGGGAAAATGGAATTCACCCAAAAGTACGTACCTAAACTCCGAATTTAGGTACGTACTTTTTCATTTTTTTAAAAAACATTCAAAATAAAGGCTTTTTCTTGAAAAGACATTTAAGAGTGTGTTTGTAATGATATTACACGTGCTTAGAGTGGTTTGAGGCCAAATTCATGGGGGAAATGGATTTCACCCAAAAGTACGTACCTAAACTCCGAATTTAGGCACCTACTTTTTTCATTTGAAAAAAAAAATTCAAAATAAAGCCTTTTTGTAGAAAATTTATTTAAGAGTGTGTTCGTAATGATATTACACGTGTTTAGAGTGGTTTGAGACCAAATTCATGGGGAATATGGATTTCACCCAAAAGTACGTACCTAAACTCCGAGTTTAGGTACGTACTTTTTCATTTTTTAAAAAAAAATTCAAAATAAAGGCTTTTTCTTGAAAAGACATTTAAGAGTGTGTTTGTAATGATATAACACGTGCTTAGAGTGGTTTGAGGCTAAATTCATGGGGAATGGATTTCACCCAAAAGTACGTACCTAAACTCCGAATTTAGGTACTTTTTTCATTTAAAAAAACCAAAACAAAATAAAAGTTTTTTCTGGAAAAGACATTTAAGAGTGTGTTTGTAATGATATTACACGTGTTTAGAGTGGTTTGAGGCCAAATTCATGGGGGAAATGGATTTCCCCAAAAAGTACATACCTAAACTCCGAGTTTTGGTCATTTTTTTATTTTTTAAAAATAAATTCAAAATAAAGGCTTTTTCTGTAAAAGACATTTAAGAGTGTGTTTGTAATGATATTACACGTGTTTAGAGTGGTTTGAGGCCAAATTCATGGGGAAAATGGATTTCACCCAAAAGTACGTACCTAAACTCCGAGGTTAGGTACCTACTTTTTTCATTTAAAAAAAAAATAATTCAAAATAAAGGCTTTTTCTGGAAAAGACATTTAAGAGTGTGTTTGTAATGATATTACACGTGTTTAGAGTGGTTTGAGGCCAAATTCATGGGGAAAATGGATTTCACCCAAAAGTACGTACCTAAACTCCGAATTTAGGTACGTACTTTTTCATTTTTTTGAAAAACATTCAAAATAAAGGCTTTTTCTTGAAAAGACATTTAAGAGTGTGTTTGTAATGATATTACACGTGCTTAGAGTGGTTTGAGGCCAAATTCATGGGGGAAATGGATTTCACCCAAAAGTACGTACCTAAACTCCGAATTTAGGTACTTTTTTCATTTAAAAAAACCAAAACAAAATAAAAGTTTTTTCTGGAAAAGACATTTAAGAGTGTGTTTGTAATGATATTACACGTGTTTAGAGTGGTTTGAGGCCAAATTCATGGGGGAAATTGATTTCACCAAAAAGTACGTACCTAAACTCCGAGTTTTGGTCATTTTTTTATTTTTTAAAAATAAATTCAAAATAAAGGCTTTTTCTGTAAAAGACATTTAAAAGTGTGTTTGTAATGATATTACACGTGCTTAGAGTGGTTTGAGGCCAAATTCATGGGGGAAATGGATTTCACCCAAAAGTACGTACCTAAACTCCGAATTTAGGTACTTTTTTCATTTAAAAAAACCAAAACAAAATAAAAGTTTTTTCTGGAAAAGACATTTAAGAGTGTGTTTGTAATGATATTACACGTGTTTAGAGTGGTTTGAGGCCAAATTCATGGGGGAAATTGATTTCACCAAAAAGTACGTACCTAAACTCCGAGTTTTGGTCATTTTTTTATTTTTTAAAAATAAATTCAAAATAAAGGCTTTTTCTGTAAAAGACATTTAAAAGTGTGTTTGTAATGATATTACACGTGTTTAGAGTGGTTTGAAGCCAAATTCATGGGGAAAATGGATTTCACCCAAAAGTACGTACCTAAACTCCGAGGTTAGGTACCTACTTTTTTCATTTAAAAAAAAAAATTCAAAATAAAGGCTTTTTCTGTAAAAGACATTTAAGAGTGTGTTTGTAATGATATTACACGTGTTTAGAGTGGTTTGAGGCCAAATTCATGGGGAAAATGGATTTCACCCAAAAGTACGTACCTAAACTCCAAGGTTAGGTACCTACTTTTTTCATTTAAAAAAAAAAAAATTCAAAATAAAGGCTTTTTCTGGAAAAGACATTTAAGAGTGTGTTTGTAATGATATTACACGTGTTTAGAGTGGTTTGAGGCCAAATTCATGGGGAAAATGGATTTCACCCAAAAGTACGTACCTAAACTCCGCGTTTAGGTACCTACTTTTTTCATTTAAAAAAAAATAATTCAAAATAAAGGTTTTTTCTGGAAAAGACATTTAAGAGTGTGTCTGTAATGATATTACACGTGTTTAGAGTGGTTTGAGGCCAAATTCATGGGGGAAATTGATTTCAACCAAAAGTACGTACCTAAACTCCGAGTTTAGGCACCTACTTTTTTCATTTGAAATTTTTTTTTCAAAATAAAGCCTTTTTGTAGAAAATTTATTTAAGAGTGTGTTCGTAATGATATTACACGTGTTTAGAGTGGTTTGAGGCCAAATTCATGGGGAAAATGGATTTCACAAAAAAGTACGTACCTTAATTCCTAGTTTAGGTACGTACTTTTTCATTTTTTTAAAAAAAATTCAAAATAAAGGCTTTTTCTTAAAAAGACATTTATGAGTGTGTTTGTAATGATATAACACGTGCTTAGAGTGGTTTGAGGCCAAATTCATGGGGGAAATGGATTTCCCCGAAAAGTACGTACCTAAACTCCGAGTTTAGGCACCTACTTTTTTCATTTAAAAAAAAAAATTCAAAATAAAGGCTTTTTCTGTAAAAGACATTTAAGAGTGTGTTTGTAATGATATTACACTTGTTTAGAGTGGTTTGAGACCAAATTCATGGGGAAAATGGATTTCACCCAAAAGTACGTACCTAAACTCCGAGTTTAGGTACGTACTTTTTCATTTTTTAAAAAAAAATTCAAAATAAAGGCTTTTTCTTGAAAAGACATTTAAGAGTGTGTTTGTAATGATATAACACGTGCTTAGAGTGGTTTGAGGCTAAATTCATGGGGAATGGATTTCACCCAAAAGTACGTACCTAAACTCCGAATTTAGGTACTTTTTTCATTTAAAAAAACCAAAACAAAATAAAAGTTTTTTCTGGAAAAGACATTTAAGAGTGTGTTTGTAATGATATTACACGTGTTTAGAGTGGTTTGAGGCCAAATTCATGGGGGAAATGGATTTCACCAAAAAGTACATACCTAAACTCCGAGGTTAGGTACCTACTTTTTTCATTTAAAAAAAAATAAATTCAAAATAAAGGCTTTTTCTGTAAAAGACATTTAAGAGTGTGTTTGTAATGATATTACACGTGTTTAGAGTGGTTTGAGGCCAAATTCATGGGGAAAATGGATTTCACCCAAAAGTACGTACCTAAACTCCGAGGTTAGGTACCTACTTTTTTCATTTAAAAAAAAAAAAATTCAAAATAAAGGCTTTTTTCTGGAAAAGACATTTAAGAGTGTGTTTGTAATGATATTACACGTGTTTAGAGTGGTTTGAGGCCAAATTCATGGGGAAAATGGATTTCACCCAAAAGTACGTACCTAAACTCCGAGTTTAGGTACATACTTTTTTCATTTAAAAAAAAAAATCAAAATAAAGGCTTTTTCTGGGAAAGACATTTAAGAGTGTGTTTGTAATGATATTACACGTGTTTTGAGTGGTTTGAGGCCAAATTCATGGGGAAAATGGATTTCACCCAAAAGTACGTACCTAAACTCCGAATTTAGGTACGTACTTTTTCATTTTTTTGAAAAACATTCAAAATAAAGGCTTTTTCTTGAAAAGACATTTAAGAGTGTGTTTGTAATGATATTACACGTGCTTAGAGTGGTTTGAGGCCAAATTCATGGGGGAAATGGATTTCACCCAAAAGTACGTACCTAAACTCCGAATTTAGGTACTTTTTTCATTTAAAAAAACCAAAACAAAATAAAAGTTTTTTCTGGAAAAGACATTTAAGAGTGTGTTTGTAATGATATTACACGTGTTTAGAGTGGTTTGAGGCCAAATTCATGGGGGAAATGGATTTCGCCAAAAAGTACGTACCTAAACTCCGAGTTTTGGTCATTTTTTTATTTTTTAAAAATAAATTCAAAATAAAGGCTTTTTCTGTAAAAGACATTTAAGAGTGTGTTTGTAATGATATTACACGTGTTTAGAGTGGTTTGAAGCCAAATTCATGGGGAAAATGGATTTCACCCAAAAGTACGTACCTAAACTCCGAGGTTAGGTACCTACTTTTTTCATTTAAAAAAAAAAATTCAAAATAAAGGCTTTTTCTGTAAAAGACATTTAAGAGTGTGTTTGTAATGATATTACACGTGTTTAGAGTGGTTTGAGGCCAAATTCATGGGGAAAATGGATTTCACCCAAAAGTACGTACCTAAACTCCAAGGTTAGGTACCTACTTTTTTCATTTAAAAAAAAAAAAATTCAAAATAAAGGCTTTTTCTGGAAAAGACATTTAAGAGTGTGTTTGTAATGATATTACACGTGTTTAGAGTGGTTTGAGGCCAAATTCATGGGGAAAATGGATTTCACCCAAAAGTACGTACCTAAACTCCGCGTTTAGGTACCTACTTTTTTCATTTAAAAAAAAATAATTCAAAATAAAGGCTTTTTCTGGAAAAGACATTTAAGAGTGTGTTTGTAATGATATTACACGTGTTTAGAGTGGTTTGAGGCCAAATTCATGGGGAAAATGGATTTCACCCAAAAGTACGTACCTAAACTCCGAATTTAGGTACGTACTTTTTCATTTTTTTGAAAAACATTCAAAATAAAGGCTTTTTCTTGAAAAGACATTTAAGAGTGTGTTTGTAATGATATTACACGTGCTTAGAGTGGTTTGAGGCCAACTTCATGGGGGAAATGGATTTCACCCAAAAGTACGTACCTAAACTCCGAATTTAGGTACTTTTTTCATTTAAAAAAACCAAAACAAAATAAAAGTTTTTTCTGGAAAAGACATTTAAGAGTGTGTTTGTAATGATATTACACGTGTTTAGAGTGGTTTGAGGCCAAATTCATGGGGGAAATTGATTTCACCAAAAAGTACGTACCTAAACTCCGAGTTTTGGTCATTTTTTTATTTTTTAAAAATAAATTCAAAATAAAGGCTTTTTCTGTAAAAGACATTTAAAAGTGTGTTTGTAATGATATTACACGTGTTTAGAGTGGTTTGAAGCCAAATTCATGGGGAAAATGGATTTCACCCAAAAGTACGTACCTAAACTCCGAGGTTAGGTACCTACTTTTTTCATTTAAAAAAAAAAATTCAAAATAAAGGCTTTTTCTGTAAAAGACATTTAAGAGTGTGTTTGTAATGATATTACACGTGTTTAGAGTGGTTTGAGGCCAAATTCATGGGGAAAATGGATTTCACCCAAAAGTACGTACCTAAACTCCAAGGTTAGGTACCTACTTTTTTCATTTAAAAAAAAAAAAATTCAAAATAAAGGCTTTTTCTGGAAAAGACATTTAAGAGTGTGTTTGTAATGATATTACACGTGTTTAGAGTGGTTTGAGGCCAAATTCATGGGGAAAATGGATTTCACCCAAAAGTACGTACCTAAACTCCGCGTTTAGGTACCTACTTTTTTCATTTAAAAAAAAATAATTCAAAATAAAGGTTTTTTCTGGAAAAGACATTTAAGAGTGTGTCTGTAATGATATTACACGTGTTTAGAGTGGTTTGAGGCCAAATTCATGGGGGAAATTGATTTCAACCAAAAGTACGTACCTAAACTCCGAGTTTAGGCACCTACTTTTTTCATTTGAAAAAAATTTTTCAAAATAAAGCCTTTTTGTAGAAAATTTATTTAAGAGTGTGTTCGTAATGATATTACACGTGTTTAGAGTGGTTTGAGGCCAAATTCATGGGGGAAATTGATTTCACCCAAAAGTACGTACCTAAACTCCGAGTTTAGGCACCTACTTTTTTCATTTGAAAAAAAAATTTCAAAATAAAGCCTTTTTCTGGAAAAGACATTTAAGAGTGTGTTTGTAATGATATTACACTTGTTTAGAGTGGTTTGAGGCCAAATTCATGGGGAAAATGGATTTCACCCAAAAGTACGTACCTAAACTCCGAATTTAGGTACGTACTTTTTCATTTTTTTGAAAAACATTCAAAATAAAGGCTTTTTCTTGAAAAGACATTTAAGAGTGTGTTTGTAATGATATTACACGTGCTTAGAGTGGTTTGAGGCCAACTTCATGGGGGAAATGGATTTCACCCAAAAGTACGTACCTAAACTCCGAATTTAGGTACTTTTTTCATTTAAAAAAACCAAAACAAAATAAAAGTTTTTTCTGGAAAAGACATTTAAGAGTGTGTTTGTAATGATATTACACGTGTTTAGAGTGGTTTGAGGCCAAATTCATGGGGGAAATTGATTTCACCAAAAAGTACGTACCTAAACTCCGAGTTTTGGTCATTTTTTTATTTTTTAAAAATAAATTCAAAATAAAGGCTTTTTCTGTAAAAGACATTTAAAAGTGTGTTTGTAATGATATTACACGTGTTTAGAGTGGTTTGAAGCCAAATTCATGGGGAAAATGGAATTCACCCAAAAGTACGTACCTAAACTCCGAGGTTAGGTACCTACTTTTTTCATTTAAAAAAAAAAATTCAAAATAAAGGCTTTTTCTGTAAAAGACATTTAAGAGTGTGTTTGTAATGATATTACACGTGTTTAGAGTGGTTTGAGGCCAAATTCATGGGGAAAATGGATTTCACCCAAAAGTACGTACCTAAACTCCAAGGTTAGGTACCTACTTTTTTCATTTAAAAAAAAAAAAATTCAAAATAAAGGCTTTTTCTGGAAAAGACATTTAAGAGTGTGTTTGTAATGATATTACACGTGTTTAGAGTGGTTTGAGGCCAAATTCATGGGGAAAATGGATTTCACCCAAAAGTACGTACCTAAACTCCGCGTTTAGGTACCTACTTTTTTCATTTAAAAAAAAATAATTCAAAATAAAGGTTTTTTCTGGAAAAGACATTTAAGAGTGTGTCTGTAATGATATTACACGTGTTTAGAGTGGTTTGAGGCCAAATTCATGGGGGAAATTGATTTCAACCAAAAGTACGTACCTAAACTCCGAGTTTAGGCACCTACTTTTTTCATTTGAAAAAAAAATTTCAAAATAAAGCCTTTTTGTAGAAAATTTATTTAAGAGTGTGTTCGTAATGATATTACACGTGTTTAGAGTGGTTTGAGGCCAAATTCATGGGGGAAATTGATTTCAACCAAAAGTACGTACCTAAACTCCGAGTTTAGGCACCTACTTTTTTCATTTGAAAAAAAAATTTCAAAATAAAGCCTTTTTCTGGAAAAGACATTTAAGAGTGTGTTTGTAATGATATTACACGTGTTTAGAGTGGTTTGAGACCAAATTCATGGGGAAAATGGATTTCACCCAAAAGTACGTACCTAAACTCCGAGTTTAGGTACGTACTTTTTCATTTTTTTAAAAAAAATTCAAAATAAAGGCTTTTTCTTGAAAAGACATTTAAGAGTGTGTTTGTAATGATATAACACGTGCTTAGAGTGGTTTGAGGCTAAATTCATGGGGAATGGATTTCACCCAAAAGTACGTACCTAAACTCCGAATTTAGGTACTTTTTTCATTTAAAAAAACCAAAACAAAATAAAAGTTTTTTCTGGAAAAGACATTTAAGAGTGTGTTTGTAATGATATTACACGTGTTTAGAGTGGTTTGAGGCCAAATTCATGGGGGAAATGGATTTCACCAAAAAGTACATACCTAAACTCCGAGGTTAGGTACCTACTTTTTTCATTTAAAAAAAAATAAATTCAAAATAAAGGCTTTTTCTGTAAAAGACATTTAAGAGTGTGTTTGTAATGATATTACACGTGTTTAGAGTGGTTTGAGGCCAAATTCATGGGGAAAATGGATTTCACCCAAAAGTACGTACCTTAACTCCGAGTTTAGGTACATACTTTTTTCATTTAAAAAAAAAATCAAAATAAAGGCTTTTTCTGGGAAAGACATTTAAGAGTGTGTTTGTAATGATATTACACGTGTTTAGAGTGGTTTGAGGCCAAATTCATGGGGAAAATGGATTTCACCCAAAAGTACGTACCTAAACTCCGAATTTAGGTACGTACTTTTTCATTTTTTTGAAAAACATTCAAAATAAAGGCTTTTTCTTGAAAAGACATTTAAGAGTGTGTTTGTAATGATATTACACGTGCTTAGAGTGGTTTGAGGCCAAATTCATGGGGGAAATGGATTTCACCCAAAAGTACGTACCTAAACTCCGAATTTAGGTACTTTTTTCATTTAAAAAAACCAAAACAAAATAAAAGTTTTTTCTGGAAAAGACATTTAAGAGTGTGTTTGTAATGATATTACACGTGTTTAGAGTGGTTTGAGGCCAAATTCATGGGGGAAATGGATTTCATCAAAAAGTACGTACCTAAACTCCGAGTTTTGGTCATTTTTTTATTTTTTAAAAATAAATTCAAAATAAAGGCTTTTTCTGTAAAAGACATTTAAGAGTGTGTTTGTAATGATATTACACGTGTTTAGAGTGGTTTGAAGCCAAATTCATGGGGAAAATGGATTTCACCCAAAAGTACGTACCTAAACTCCGAGGTTAGGTACCTACTTTTTTCATTTAAAAAAAAAAATTCAAAATAAAGGCTTTTTCTGTAAAAGACATTTAAGAGTGTGTTTGTAATGATATTACACGTGTTTAGAGTGGTTTTAGGCCAAATTCATGGGGAAAATGGATTTCACCCAAAAGTACGTACCTAAACTCCAAGGTTAGGTACCTACTTTTTTCATTTAAAAAAAAAAAAATTCAAAATAAAGGCTTTTTCTGGAAAAGACATTTAAGAGTGTGTTTGTAATGATATTACACGTGTTTAGAGTGGTTTGAGGCCAAATTCATGGGGAAAATGGATTTCACCCAAAAGTACGTACCTAAACTCCGCGTTTAGGTACCTACTTTTTTCATTTAAAAAAAAATAATTCAAAATAAAGGCTTTTTCTGGAAAAGACATTTAAGAGTGTGTCTGTAATGATATTACACGTGTTTAGAGTGGTTTGAGGCCAAATTCATGGGGGAAATTGATTTCACCCAAAAGTACGTACCTTAATTCCTAGTTTAGGTACGTACTTTTTCATTTTTTTAAAAAAAATTCAAAATAAAGGCTTTTTCTTAAAAAGACATTTATGAGTGTGTTTGTAATGATATAACACGTGCTTAGAGTGGTTTGAGGCCAAATTCATGGGGGAAATGGATTTCCCCGAATAGTACGTACCTAAACTAAGAGTTTAGGTACTTTTTTCATTTAAAAAAAAAAATTCAAAATAAAGGCTTTTCTGGAAAAGACATTTAAGAGTGTGTTTGTAATGATATTACACGTGTTTAGAGTGGTTTGAGGCCAAATTCATGGGGGAAATGGATTTCACCCAAAAGTACGTACCTAAACTCCGAGTTTAGGTACGTACTTTTTCATTTTTTTAAAAAAAATTCAAAATAAAGGCTTTTTCTTGAAAAGACATTTAAGAGTGTGTTTGTAATGATATAACACGGGCTTAGAGTGGTTTGAGGCCAAATTCATGGGTAATGGATTTCACCCAAAAGTACGTACCTAAACTCCGAATTTAGGTACTTTTTTCATTTAAAAAAACCAAAACAAAATAAAAGTTTTTTCTGGAAAAGACATTTAAGAGTGTGTTTGTAATGATATTACACGTGTTTAGAGTGGTTTGAGGCCAAATTCATGGGGGAAATGGATTTCACCAAAAAGTACGTACCTAAACTCCGAGTTTAGGTCATTTTTTCATTTTTTAAAAATAAATTCAAAATAAAGGATTTTTCTGTAAAAGACATTTAAGAGTGTGTTTGTAATGATATTACACGTGTTTAGAGTGGTTTGAGGCCAAATTCATGGGGAAAATGGATTTCACCCAAAAGTACGTACCTAAACTCCAAGGTTAGGTACCTACTTTTTTCATTTAAAAAAAAAAATTCAAAATAAAGGCTTTTTCTGGAAAAGACATTTAAGAGTGTGTTTGTAATGATATTACACGTGTTTAGAGTGGTTTGAGGCCAAATTCATGGGGAAAATGGATTTCACCCAAAAGTACGTACCTAAACTCCGCGTTTAGGTACCTACTTTTTTCATTTAAAAAAAAATAATTCAAAATAAAGGCTTTTTCTGCAAAAGACATTTAAGAGTGTGTCTGTAATGATATTACACGTGTTTAGAGTGGTTTGAGGCCAAATTCATGGGGGAAATTGATTTCACCCAAAAGTACGTACCTAAACTCCCAGTTTAGGCACCTACTTTTTTCATTTGAAAAAAAAAATTCAAAATAAAGCCTTTTTGTAGAAAATTTATTTAAGAGTGTGTTCGTAATGATATTACACGTGTTTAGAGTGGTTTTGGGCCAAATTCATGGGGAAAATGGATTTCACCCAAAAGTACGTACCTTAATTCCTAGTTTAGGTACGTACTTTTTCATTTTTAAAAAAAAAATTCAAAATAAAGGCTTTTTCTTAAAAAGACATTTATGAGTGTGTTTGTAATGATATAACACGTGCTTAGAGTGGTTTGAGGCCAAATTCATGGGGGAAATGGATTTCACCCAAAAGTACGTACCTAAACTCCAAGGTTAGGTACCTACTTTTTTCATTTAAAAAAAAAAAAATTCAAAATAAAGGCTTTTTCTGGAAAAGACATTTAAGAGTGTGTTTGTAATGATATTACACGTGTTTAGAGTGGTTTGAGGCCAAATTCATGGGGAAAATGGATTTCACCCAAAAGTACGTACCTAAACTCCGAGTTTAGGTACATACTTTTTTCATTTAAAAAAAAAAAATCAAAATAAAGGCTTTTTCTGGAAAAGACATTCAAGAGTTTGTTTGTAATGAGATTACACGTGTTTGGAGTGGTTTGAGGCCAAATTCATGGGGAAAATGGATTTCACCCAAAAGAACGTACCTTAACTCCGAGTTTATGTACGTACTTTTTCATATTTTTTTTTAAAAATTCAAAATAAAGGCTCTTTCTTGAAAAGACATTTAAGAGTTTGTTTGTAATGATATTACACGTGTTTGGAGTGGTTTGAGGCCAAATTCATAGGGAAAATGGATTTCACCCAAAAGTACGTACCTAAACTCCGAGGTTAGCTACCTACTTTTTTCATTTAAAAAAAGAAAATTCAAAATAAAGGCTCTTTCTTGAAAAGACACTTAAGAGTTTGTTTGTAATGATATTACACGTGTTTGGAGTGGTTTGAGGCCAAATTCATGGGGAAAATGGATTTCACCCAAAAGTACGTACCTTAACTCCGAGTTTATGTACGTACTTTTTCATATTTTTTTTAAAATTCAAAATAAAGGCATTTTCTTGAAAAGACATTTAAGAGTTTGTTTGTAATGATATTACACGTGTTTGGAGTGGTTTGAGGCCAAATTCATAGGGAAAATGGATTTCACCCAAAAGTACGTACCTAAACTCCGAGTTTAGGTACGTACTTTTTTCATTTTAAAAAAGAAAATTCAAAATAAAGGCTCTTTCTTGAAAAGACATTTAAGAGTTTGTTTGTAATGATATTACACGTGTTTGGAGTGGTTTGAGGCCAAATTCATGGGGAAAATGGATTTCACCCAAAAGTACGTACCTTAACTCCAAGTTTATGTACGTACTTTTTCATATTTTTTTTAAAATTCAAAATAAAGGCTTTTTCTTGAAAAGACATTTAAGAGTGTGTTTGTAATGATATAACACGTGCTAAGAGTGGTTTGAGGCCAAATTCATGGGGGAATGGATTTCACCCAAAAGTACGTACCTAAACTCCGAGTTTAGGTACGTACTTTTTTCATTTTAAAAAAGAAAATTCAAAATAAAGGCTTTTTCTGGAAAAGACATTTAAGAGTGTGTTTGTAATGATATTACACGTGTTTAGAGTGGTTTGAGGCCAAATTCATGGGGAAAATGGATTTCACAAAAAAGTACGTACCTTAATTCCTAGTTTAGGTACGTACTTTTTCATTTTTTTAAAAAAAAATTCAAAATAAAGGCTTTTTCTTAAAAAGACATTCATGAGTGTGTTTGTAATGATATAACACGTGCTTAGAGTGGTTTGAGGCCAAATTCATGGGGGAAATGGATTTCACCCAAAAGTACGTACCTAAACTCCGAGTTAAGGTACTTTTTTCATTTAAAAAAAGAAATTCAAAATAAAGGCTTTTCCTGGAAAAGACATTTAAGAGTGTGTTTGTAATGATATTACACGTGTTTAGAGTGGTTTGAGACCAAATTCATGGGGAAAATGGATTTCACCCAAAAGTACGTACCTAAACTCCGAGTTTAGGTACGTACTTTTTCATTTTTTAAAAAAAAATTCAAAATAAAGGCTTTTTCTTGAAAAGACATTTAAGAGTGTGTTTGTAATGATATAACACCTGCTTAGAGTGGTTTGAGGCTAAATTCATGGGGAATGGATTTCACCCAAAAGTACGTACCTAAACTCCGAATTTAGGTACTTTTTTCATTTAAAAAAACCAAAACAAAATAAAAGTTTTTTCTGGAAAAGACATTTAAGAGTGTGTTTGTAATGATATTACACGTGTTTAGAGTGGTTTGAGGCCAAATTCATGGGGAAAATGGATTTCACCAAAAAGTACGTACCTAAACTCCGAGTTTAGGTAATTTTTTCATTTTTTAAAAATAAATTCAAAATAAAGGATTTTTCTGTAAAAGACATTTATGAGTGTGTTTGTAATGATATAACACGTGCTTAGAGTGGTTTGAGGCCAAATTCATGGGGGAAATGGATTTCCCCGAAAAGTAAGTACCTAAACTAAGAGTTTAGGTACTTTTTTCATTTAAAAAAAAAAAATCAAAATAAAGGCTTTTTCTGTAAAAGACATTTAAGAGTGTGTTTGTAATGATATTACACGTGTTTAGAGTGGTTTGAGGCCAAATTCATGGGGAAAATGGATTTCACCCAAAAGTACGTACCTAAACTCCAAGGTTAGGTACCTACTTTTTTCATTTAAAAAAAAAAAAATTCAAAATAAAGGCTTTTTCTTGAAAAGACATTTAAGAGTGTGTTTGTAATGATATTACACGTGTTTAGAGTGTTTTGAGGCCAAATTCATTGGGAAAATGGATTTCACCCAAAAGTACGTACCTAAACTCCGCGTTTAGGTACCTACTTTTTTCATTTAAAAAAAAATAATTCAAAATAAAGGCTTTTTCTGGAAAAGACATTTAAGAGTGTGTTTGTAATGATATTACACGTGTTTAGAGTGGTTTGAGGCCAAATTCATGGGGGAAATTGATTTCACCCAAAAGTACGTACCTAAACTCCGAGTTTAGGCACCTACTTTTTTCATTTGAAAAAAAAAATTCAAAATAAAGCCTTTTTGTAGAAAATTTATTTAAGAGTGTGTTCGTAATGATATTACACGTGTTTAGAGTGGTTTTGGGCCAAATTCATGGGGAAAATGGATTTCACCCAAAAGTACGTACCTTAATTCCTAGTTTAGGTACGTACTTTTTCATTTTTTAAAAAAAAATTCAAAATAAAGGCTTTTTCTTAAAAAGACATTCATGAGTGTGTTTGTAATGATATAACACGTGCTTAGAGTGGTTTTAGGCCAAATTCATGGGGGAAATGGATTTCCCCGAAAAGTACGTACCTAAACTAAGAGTTTAGGTACTTTTTTCATTTAAAAAAAAAAATTCAAAATAAAGGCTTTTCTGGAAAAGACATTTAAGAGTGTGTTTGTAATGATATTACACGTGTTTAGAGTGGTTTGAGGCCAAATTCATGGGGGAAATGGATTTCACCCAAAAGTACGTACCTAAACTCCGAGTTTAGGTACGTACTTTTTCATTTTTTTTTAAAAAATTCAAAATAAAGGCTTTTTCTTGAAAAGACATTTAAGAGTGTGTTTGTAATGATATAACACGTGCTTAGAGTGGTTTGAGGCCAAATTCATGGGGAATGGATTTCACCCAAAAGTACGTACCTAAACTCCGAATTTAGGTACTTTTTTCATTTAAAAAAAACCAAAACAAAATAAAAGTTTTTTCTGGAAAAGACATTTAAGAGTGTGTTTGTAATGATATTACACGTGTTTAGAGTGGTTTGAGGCCAAATTCATGGGGGAAATGGATTTCACCAAAAAGTACGTACCTAAACTCCGAGTTTAGGTCATTTTTTCATTTTTTAAAAATAAATTCAAAATAAAGGCTTTTTCTTAAAAATACATTTAAGAGTGTGTTTGTAATGATATTACACGTGTTTAGAGTGGTTTGAGGCCAAATTCATGGGGAAAATGGATTTCACCCAAAAGTACGTACCTAAACTCCGAGGTTAGGTACCTACTTTTTTCATTTAAAAAAAAAAAATTCAAAATAAAGGCTTTTTCTGGAAAAGACATTTAAGAGTGTGTTCGTAATGATATTACACGTGTTTAGAGTGGTTTTGGGCCAAATTCATGGGGAAAATGGATTTCACCCAAAAGTACGTACCTTAATTCCTAGTTTAGGTACGTACTTTTTCATTTTTTAAAAAAAAATTCAAAATAAAGGCTTTTTCTTAAAAAGACATTCATGAGTGTGTTTGTAATGATATAACACGTGCTTAGAGTGGTTTTAGGCCAAATTCATGGGGGAAATGGATTTCCCCGAAAAGTACGTACCTAAACTAAGAGTTTAGGTACTTTTTTCATTTAAAAAAAAAAATTCAAAATAAAGGCTTTTCTGGAAAAGACATTTAAGAGTGTGTTTGTAATGATATTACACGTGTTTAGAGTGGTTTGAGGCCAAATTCATGGGGGAAATGGATTTCACCCAAAAGTACGTACCTAAACTCCGAGTTTAGGTACGTACTTTTTCATTTTTTTTAAAAAAATTCAAAATAAAGGCTTTTTCTTGAAAAGACATTTAAGAGTGTGTTTGTAATGATATAACACGTGCTTAGAGTGGTTTGAGGCCAAATTCATGGGGAATGGATTTCACCCAAAAGTACGTACCTAAACTCCGAATTTAGGTACTTTTTTCATTTAAAAAAAACCAAAACAAAATAAAAGTTTTTTCTGGAAAAGACATTTAAGAGTGTGTTTGTAATGATATTACACGTGTTTAGAGTGGTTTGAGGCCAAATTCATGGGGGAAATGGATTTCACCAAAAAGTACGTACCTAAACTCCGAGTTTAGGTCATTTTTTCATTTTTTAAAAATAAATTCAAAATAAAGGCTTTTTCTTAAAAATACATTTAAGAGTGTGTTTGTAATGATATTACACGTGTTTAGAGTGGTTTGAGGCCAAATTCATGGGGAAAATGGATTTCACCCAAAAGTACGTACCTAAACTCCGAGGTTAGGTACCTACTTTTTTCATTTAAAAAAAAAAAATTCAAAATAAAGGCTTTTTCTGGAAAAGACATTTAAGAGTGTGTTTGTAATGATATTACACGTGTTTAGAGTGGTTTGAGGCCAAATTCATGGGGAAAATGGATTTCACCCAAAAGTACGTACCTAAACTCCGAGTTTAGGTACATACTTTTTTCATTTAAAAAAAAAAAATCAAAATAAAGGCTTTTTCTGGAAAAGACATTCAAGAGTTTGTTTGTAATGAGATTACACGTGTTTGGAGTGGTTTGAGGCCAAATTCATGGGGAAAATGGATTTCACCCAAAAGAACGTACCTTAACTCCGAGTTTATGTACGTACTTTTTCATATTTTTTTTTAAAAATTCAAAATAAAGGCTCTTTCTTGAAAAGACATTTAAGAGTGTGTTTGTAATGATATTACACGTGTTTAGAGTGGTTTGAGGCCAAATTCATGGGGAAAATGGATTTCACCCAAAAGTACGTACCTAAACTCCGAATTTAGGTACGTACTTTTTCATTTTTTTGAAAAACATTCAAAATAAAGGCTTTTTCTTGAAAAGACATTTAAGAGTGTGTTTGTAATGATATTACACGTGCTTAGAGTGGTTTGAGGCCAAATTCATGGGGGAAATGGATTTCACCCAAAAGTACGTACCTAAACTCCGAGTTTAGGAACTTTATTCATTTTTTCATTTAAAAAAAAAAAAATCAAAATAAAGGCTTTTTCTGGAAAAGACATTTAAGAGTTTGTTTGTAATGATATTACACGTGTTTAGAGTGGTTTGAGGCCAAATTCATGGGGAAAATGGATTTCACCCAAAAGTACGTACCTTAACTCCGAGTTTAGGTACGTACTTTTTCATTCTTTTAAATAAAATTCAAAATAAAGGCTTTTTCTTGAAAAGACATTTAAGAGTGTGTTTGTAATGATATAACACGTGCTTAGAGTGGTTTGAGGCCAAATTCATGGGGGAAATGGATTTCACCCAAAAGTACGTACCTAAACTCCGAATTTAGGTACTTTTTTCATTTAAAAAAACCAAAACAAAATAAAAGTTTTTTCTGGAAAAGACATTTAAGAGTGTGTTTGTAATGATATTACACGTGTTTAGAGTGGTTTGAGGCCAAATTCATGGGGAAAATGGATTTCACCCAAAAGTACGTACCTAAACTCCGAATTTAGGTACGTACTTTTTCATTTTTTTGAAAAACATTCAAAATAAAGGCTTTTTCTTGAAAAGACATTTAAGAGTGTGTTTGTAATGATATTACACGTGCTTAGAGTGGTTTGAGGCCAAATTCATGGGGGAAATGGATTTCACCCAAAAGTACGTACCTAAACTCCGAATTTAGGTACTTTTTTCATTTAAAAAAACCAAAACAAAATAAAAGTTTTTTCTGGAAAAGACATTTAAGAGTGTGTTTGTAATGATATTACACGTGTTTAGAGTGGTTTGAGGCCAAATTCATGGGGGAAATGGATTTCACCAAAAAGTACGTACCTAAACTCCGAGTTTTGGTCATTTTTTTATTTTTTAAAAATAAATTCAAAATAAAGGCTTTTTCTGTAAAAGACATTTAAGAGTGTGTTTGTAATGATATTACACGTGTTTAGAGTGGTTTGAAGCCAAATTCATGGGGAAAATGGATTTCACCCAAAAGTACGTACCTAAACTCCGAGGTTAGGTACCTACTTTTTTCATTTAAAAAAAAAAATTCAAAATAAAGGCTTTTTCTGGAAAAGACATTTAAGAGTGTGTTTGTAATGATATTACACGTGTTTAGAGTGGTTTGAGGCCAAATTCATGGGGAAAATGGATTTCACCCAAAAGTACGTACCTAAACTCCGAGTTTAGGTACATACTTTTTTCATTTAAAAAAAAAAATCAAAATAAAGGCTTTTTCTGGGAAAGACATTCAAGAGTTTGTTTGTAATGAGATTACACGTGTTTGGAGTGGTTTGAGGCCAAATTCATGGGGAAAATGGATTTCACCCAAAAGAACGTACCTTAACTCCGAGTTTATGTACGTACTTTTTCATATTTTTTTTTAAAAATTCAAAATAAAGGCTCTTTCTTGAAAAGACATTTAAGAGTTTGTTTGTAATGATATTACACGTGTTTGGAGTGGTTTGAGGCCAAATTCATAGGGAAAATGGATTTCACCCAAAAGTACGTACCTAAACTCCGAGGATAGGTACCTACTTTTTTCATTTAAAAAAAAATAATTTCAAAATAAAGGCTTTTTCTGGAAAAGACATTTAAGAGTGTGTTTGTAATGATATTACACGTGTTTAGAGTGGTTTGAGGCCAAATTCATGGGGAAAATGGATTTCACCCAAAAGTACGTACCTAAACTCCGAATTTAGGTACGTACTTTTTCATTTTTTTGAAAAACATTCAAAATAAAGGCTTTTTCTTGAAAAGACATTTAAGAGTGTGTTTGTAATGATATTAAACGTGCTTAGAGTGGTTTGAGGCCAAATTCATGGGGGAAATGGATTTCACCCAAAAGTACGTACCTAAACTTCGAGTTTAGGAACTTTTTTCATTTTTTCATTTTTAAAAAAAAAAAAATCAAAATAAAGGCTTTTTCTGGAAAAGACATTTAAGAGTTTGTTTGTAATGATATTACACGTGTTTAGAGTGGTTTGAGGCCAAATTCATGGGGAAAATGGATTTCACCCAAAAGTACGTACCTTAACTCCGAGTTTAGGTACGTACTTTTTCATTCTTTTAAATAAAATTCAAAATAAAGGCTTTTTCTTGAAAAGACATTTAAGAGTGTGTTTGTAATGATATAACACGTGCTTAGAGTGGTTTGAGGCCAAATTCATGGGGGAAATGGATTTCACCCAAAAGTACGTACCTAAACTCCGAATTTAGGTACTTTTTTCATTTAAAAAAAACAAAACAAAATAAAAGTTGTTTCTGGAAAAGACATTTAAGAGTGTGTTTGTAATGATATTACACGTGTTTAGAGTGGTTTGAGGCCAAATTCATGGGGGAAATGGATTTCACCAAAAAGTACATACCTAAACTCCGAGTTTTGGTCATTTTTTTATTTTTTAAAAATAAATTCAAAATAAAGGCTTTTTCTGTAAAAGACATTTAAGAGTGTGTTTGTAATGATATTACACGTGTTTTGAGTGGTTTGAGGCCAAATTCATGGGGAAAATGGATTTCACCCAAAAGTACGTACCTAAACTCCGAGGTTAGGTACCTACTTTTTTCATTTAAAAAAAAATAAATTCAAAATAAAGGCTTTTTCTGGAAAAGACATTTAAGAGTGTGTTTGTAATGATATTACACGTGTTTAGAGTGGTTTGAGGCCAAATTCATGGGGAAAATGGATTTCACCCAAAAGTACGTACCTAAACTCCGAGTTTAGGTATATACTTTTTTCATTTAAAAAAAAAAATCAAAATAAAGGCTTTTTCTGGGAAAGACATTCAAGAGTTTGTTTGTAATGAGATTACACGTGTTTGGAGTGGTTTGAGGCCAAATTCATGGGGAAAATGGATTTCACCCAAAAGAACGTACCTTAACTCCGAGTTTATGTACGTACATTTTCATATTTTTTTTTAAAAATTCAAAATAAAGGCTCTTTCTTGAAAAGACATTTAAGAGTTTGTTTGTAATGATATTACACGTGTTTGGAGTGGTTTGAGGCCAAATTCATAGGGAAAATGGATTTCACCCAAAAGTACGTACCTAAACTCCGAGGTTAGGTACCTACTTTTTTCATTTAAAAAAAAAAAAATTCAAACTAAAGGCTTTTTCTGGAAAAGACATTTAAGAGTGTGTTTGTAATGATATTACACGTGTTTAGAGTGGTTTGAGGCCAAATTCATGGGGAAAATGGATTTCACCCAAAAGTACGTACCTAAACTCCGAGTTTAGGTACCTACTTTTTTCATTTAAAAAAAAAAAATTCAAAATAAAGGCTCTTTCTTGAAAAGACATTTAAGAGTTTGTTTGTAATGATATTACACGTGTTTGGAGTGGTTTGAGGCCAAATTCATGGGGAAAATGGATTTCACCCAAAAGTACGTTCCTTAACTCCGAGTTTATGTACGTACTTTTTCATATTTTTTTTTAAAAATTCAAAATAAAGTCTCTTTCTTGAAAAGACATTTAAAAGTTTGTTTGTAATGATATTACACGTGTTTGGAGTGGTTTGAGGCCAAATTCATGGGGAAAATGGATTTCACCCAAAAGTACGTACCTTAACTCCGAGGTTAGGTACGTACTTTTTCATTTTTTTTTTTTAAATTCAAAATAAAGGCTTTTTCTTGAAAAGACATTTAAGAGTGTGTTTGTAATGATATAACACGTGCTAAGAGTGGTTTGAGGCCAAATTCATGGGGAAAATGGATTTCACCCAAAAGTACGTACCTAAACTCCGAGTTCAGGTACGTACTTTTTTCATTTTAAAAAAAAAATTCAAAATAAAGGCTTTTTCTTGAAAAGACATTTAAGAGTGTGTTTGTAATGATATAACACGTGCTAAGAGTGGTTTGAGGCCGAATTCATGGGGGAAATGGATTTCACCAAAAAGTACGTACCTAAACTCCGAGTTTAGGTAATTTTTTCATTTTAAAAAAAAAATCAAAATAAAGGCTTTTTCTGGAAAAGACATTTAAGAGTGTGTTTGTAATGATATTACACGTGTTTAGAGTGGTTTGAGGCCAAATTCATGGGAAAATGGATTTCACCCAAAAGTACGTACCTAAACTGCGAGTTTAGGTACCTACTTTTTTCATTTAAAAAAAAAAAATTCAAAATAAAGGCTTTTTCTGGAAAAGACATTTAAGAGTGTGTTTGTAATGATATTACACGTGTTTAGAGTGGTTTGAGGCCAAATTCATGGGGAAAATTGATTTCACCCAAAAGTACGTACCTAAACTCCTAGTTTAGTTACCTACTTTTTTCATTTAAAAAAAAAAAAATCAAAATAAAGGCTTTTTCTGGAAAAGACATTTAAGAGTTTGTTTGTAATGAGATTACACGTGTTTGGAGTGGTTTGAGGCCAAATTCATGGGGAAAATGGATTTCACCCAAAAGTACGTACCTAAACTCCGAGGTTAGGTACCTACTTTTTTCATTTAAAAAAAAAAAAATTCAAACTAAAGGCTTTTTCTGGAAAAGACATTTAAGAGTGTGTTTGTAATGATATTACACGTGTTTAGAGTGGTTTGAGGCCAAATTCATGGGGAAAATGGATTTCACCCAAAAGTACGTACCTAAACTCCGAGTTTAGGTACCTACTTTTTTCATTTAAAAAAAAAAAATTCAAAATAAAGGCTCTTTCTTGAAAAGACATTTAAGAGTTTGTTTGTAATGATATTACACGTGTTTGGAGTGGTTTGAGGCCAAATTCATGGGGAAAATGGATTTCACCCAAAAGTACGTTCCTTAACTCCGAGTTTATGTACGTACTTTTTCATATTTTTTTTTAAAAATTCAAAATAAAGTCTCTTTCTTGAAAAGACATTTAAAAGTTTGTTTGTAATGATATTACACGTGTTTGGAGTGGTTTGAGGCCAAATTCATGGGGAAAATGGATTTCACCCAAAAGTACGTACCTTAACTCCGAGGTTAGGTACGTACTTTTTCATTTTTTTTTTTAAATTCAAAATAAAGGCTTTTTCTTGAAAAGACATTTAAGAGTGTGTTTGTAATGATATAACACGTGCTAAGAGTGGTTTGAGGCCAAATTCATGGGGAAAATGGATTTCACCCAAAAGTACGTACCTAAACTCCGAGTTCAGGTACGTACTTTTTTCATTTTAAAAAAAAAATTCAAAATAAAGGCTTTTTCTTGAAAAGACATTTAAGAGTGTGTTTGTAATGATATAACACGTGCTAAGAGTGGTTTGAGGCCGAATTCATGGGGGAAATGGATTTCACCAAAAAGTACGTACCTAAACTCCGAGTTTAGGTAATTTTTTCATTTTAAAAAAAAAATCAAAATAAAGGCTTTTTCTGGAAAAGACATTTAAGAGTGTGTTTGTAATGATATTACACGTGTTTAGAGTGGTTTGAGGCCAAATTCATGGGGAAAATGGATTTCACCCAAAAGTACGTACCTAAACTGCGAGTTTAGGTACCTACTTTTTTCATTTAAAAAAAAAAAATTCAAAATAAAGGCTTTTTCTGGAAAAGACATTTAAGAGTGTGTTTGTAATGATATTACACGTGTTTAGAGTGGTTTGAGGCCAAATTCATGGGGAAAATTGATTTCACCCAAAAGTACGTACCTAAACTCCTAGTTTAGTTACCTACTTTTTTCATTTAAAAAAAAAAAAATCAAAATAAAGGCTTTTTCTGGAAAAGACATTTAAGAGTTTGTTTGTAATGAGATTACACGTGTTTGGAGTGGTTTGAGGCCAAATTCATGGGGAAAATGGATTTCACCCAAAATTACGTACCTAAACTCCGAGTTTAGGTACGTACTTTTTTCATTTAAAAAAAAAATTCAAAATAAAGGCTTTTTGTAGAAAAATCAGTTGAGAGTGTGTTCGTAATGATATTACACGTGTTTAGAGTGGTTTGAGGCCAAATTCATGGGGAAAATGGATTTCACCCCAAAATACGTACCTTAACTCCGAGTTTAGGTACGTACTTTTTCATTTTTTTTTTAAAAATTCAAAATAAAGGCTTTTCTTGAAAAGACATTTAAGAGTTTGTTTATAATGATATTACACGTGTTTGGAGTGGTTTGAGGCAAAATTCATGGGGGAATATATTTCACCCAAAAGTACGTACCTAAACTCCGAGTTTAGATACATACTTTTTTCATTTAAAAAAAAAAAAATCAAAATAAAGGCTTTTTCTGGAAAAGACATTTAAGAGTTTGTTTGTAATGAGATTACACGTGTATGGAGTGGTTTGAGGCCAAATTCATGGGGAAAATGGATTTCTCCCAAAAGTACGTACCTAAACTCCGAGTTTAGGTACGTACTTTTTTCATTTTAAAAAAAAAAATTCAAAATAAAGGCTTTTAGTAGAAAATTCATTTAAGAGTGTGTTTGTAATGATATTACACGTGTTTAGAGTGGTTTGAGGCCAAATTCATGGGGAAAATGGATTTCACCCAAAAATACGTACCTTAACTCCGAGTTTAGGTACGTACATTTTTTTATTTTTTTTAAAATTCAAAATAAAGGCTTTTTCTGGAAAAGACATTTAAGAGTGTGTTTGTAATGATATTACACGTGTTTAGAGTGGTTTGAGGCCAAATTCATGGGGAAAATGGATTTCACCCAAAAGTACGTACCTTAACTCCGAGTTTAGGTACGTACTTTTTCATTTTTTTATTAAAAATTCAAAATAAAGGCTTTTTCTTGAAAAGACATTGAAGAGTGTGTTTGTAATGATATTACACGTGTTTAGAGTGGTTTGAGGCCAAATTCATGGGGAAAATGGATTTCACCCAAAAGTACGTACCTAAACTCCGAGTTTAGGTACCTACTTTTTTCATTTAAAAAAAAAAAAAATTCAAAATAAAGGCTTTTTCTGGAAAAGACATTTAAGAGTGTGTTTGTAATGATATTACACGTGTTTAGAGTGGTTTGAGGCCAAATTCATGGGGAAAATGGATTTCACCCAAAAGTACGTACCTAAACTCCGAGTTTAGGTACCTACTTTTTTCATTTAAAAAAAAAAAAATTCAAAATAAAGGCTCTTTCTTGAAAAGACATTTAAGAGTTTGTTTGTAATGATATTACACGTGTTTGGAGTGGTTTGAGGCCAAATTCATGGGGAAAATGGATTTCACACAAAAGTACGTACCTTAACTCCGAGTTTATGTACGTACTTTTTCATATTTTTTTTAAAACATTCAAAATAAAGGCTCTTTCTTGAAAAGACATTTAAGAGTTTGTTTGTAATGATATTACACGTGTTTGGAGTGGTTTGAGGCCAAATTCATGGGGAAAATGGATTTCACCCAAAAGTACGTACCTTAACTCCGAGTTTAGGTACGTACTTTTTCATTTTTTTTTTTAAAATTCAAAATAAAGGCTTTTTCTTGAAAAGACATTTAAGAGTGTGTTTGTAATGATATAACACGTGCTAAGAGTGGTTTGAGGCCAAATTCATGGGGGAATGGATTTCACCCAAAAGTACGTACCTAAACTCCGAGTTTAGGTACGTACTTTTTTCATTTTAAAAAAGAAAATTCAAAATAAAGGCTTTTTCTGGAAAAGACATTTAAGAGTGTGTTTGTAATGATATTACACGTGTTTAGAGTGGTTTGAGGCCAAATTCATGGGGAAAATGGATTTCACCCAAAAGTACGTACCTTAACTCCGAGTTTAGGTACGTACTTTTTCATTTTTTTTTTTAAAATTCAAAATAAAGGCTTTTTCTTGAAAAGACATTTAAGAGTGTGTTTGTAATGATATAACACGTGCTAAGAGTGGTTTGAGGCCAAATTCATGGGGGAATGGATTTCACCCAAAAGTACGTACCTAAACTCCGAGTTCAGGTACGTACTTTTTTCATTTTAAAAAAAAAATTCAAAATAAAGGCTTTTTCTTGAAAAGACATTTAAGAGTGTGTTTGTAATGATATAACACGTGCTAAGAGTGGTTTGAGGCCAAATTCATGTGGGAATGGATTTCACCCAAAAGTACGTACCTAAACTCCGAGTTTAGGTACTTTTTTCATTTAAAAAAAACAAAACAAAATAAATGTTTTTTTCTGGAAAAGACATTTAAGAGTGTGTTTGTAATGATATTACACGTGTTTAGAGTGGTTTGAGGCCGAATTCATGGGGGAAATGGATTTCACCAAAAAGTACGTACCTAAACTCCGAGTTTAGGTAATTTTTTCATTTTAAAAAAAAAATCAAAATAAAGGCTTTTTCTGGAAAAGACATTTAAGAGTGTGTTTGTAATGATATTACACGTGTTTAGAGTGGTTTGATGAAAAATTCATGGGGAAAATGGATTTCACCCAAAAGTACGTACCTAAACTGCGAGTTTAGTTACCTACTTTTTTCATTTAAAAAAAAAAAATTCAAAATGAAGGCTTTTTCTGGAAAAGACATTTAAGAGTGTGTTTGTAATGATATTACACGTGTTTAGAGTGGTTTGAGGCCAAATTCATGGGGAAAATTGATTTCACCCAAAAGTACGTACCTAAACTCCTAGTTTAGTTACCTACTTTTTTCATTTAAAAAAAAAAATCAAAATAAAGGCTTTTTCTGGAAAAGACATTTAAGAGTTTGTTTGTAATGAGATTACACGTGTTTGGAGTGGTTTGAGGCCAAATTCATGGGGAAAATGGATTTCACCCAAAATTACGTACCTAAACTCCGAGTTTAGGTACGTACTTTTTTCATTTAAAAAAAAAATTCAAAATAAAGGCTTTTTGTAGAAAAATCAGTTGAGAGTGTGTTCGTAATGATATTACACGTGTTTAGAGTGGTTTGAGGCCAAATTCATGGGGAAAATGGATTTCACCCCAAAATACGTACCTTAACTCCGAGTTTAGGTACGTACTTTTTCATTTTTTTTTTAAAAATTCAAAATAAAGGCTTTTTCTTGAAAAGACATTTAAGAGTTTGTTTATAATGATATTACACGTGTTTGGAGTGGTTTGAGGCAAAATTCATGGGGGAATATATTTCACCCAAAAGTACGTACCTAAACTCCGAGTTTACCTACTTTTTTCATTTAAAAAAAAAAATTCAAAATAAAGGCTTTTTCTGGAAAAGACATTTAAGAGTGTGTTTGTAATGATATTACACGTGTTTAGAGTTGTTTGAGGCCACATTCATGGGGAAAATTGATTTCACCCAAAAGTACTTACCTAAACTCCGAGTTTAGATACATACTTTTTTCATTTAAAAAAAAAAAAATCAAAATAAAGGCTTTTTCTGGAAAAGACATTTAAGAGTTTGTTTGTAATGAGATTACACGTGTATGGAGTGGTTTGAGGCCAAATTCATGGGGAAAATGGATTTCGCCCAAAAGTACGTACCTAAACTCCGAGTTTAGGTACGTACTTTTTCATTTTTTTATTAAAAATTCAAAATAAAGGCTTTTTCTTGAAAAGACATTGAAGAGTGTGTTTGTAATGATATAACACGTGTTTAGAGTGGTTTGAGGCCAAATTCATGGGGAAAATGGATTTCACCCAAAAGTACGTACCTAAACTCCGAGTTTAGGTACCTACTTTTTTCATTTAAAAAAAAAAAAATTCAAAATAAAGGCTTTTTCTGGAAAAGACATTTAAGAGTGTGTTTGTAATGATATTACACGTGTTTAGAGTGGTTTGAGGCCAAATTCATGGGGAAAATGGATTTCACCCAAAAGTACGTACCTAAACTCCGAGTTTAGGTACGTACTTTTTCATTTTTTTATTAAAAATTCAAAATAAAGGCTTTTTCTTGAAAAGACATTGTATTACACGTGTTTGGAGTGGTTTGAGGCCAAATTCATGGGGAAAATGGATTTCACCCAAAAGTACGTACCTTAACTCTGAGTTTAGGTACGTACTTTTTCATTTTTTTTTTTAAAATTCAAAATAAAGGCTTTTTCTTGAAAAGACATTTAAGAGTGTGTTTGTAATGATATAACACGTGCTAAGAGTGGTTTGAGGCCAAATTCATGGGGGAATGGATTTCACCCAAAAGTACGTACCTAAACTCCGAGTTTAGGTACGTACTTTTTTCATTTTAAAAAAGAAAAGTAATGATATTACACGTGTTTAGAGTGGTTTGAGGCCAAATTCATGGGGAAAATGGATTTCACCCAAAAGTACGTACCTTAACTCCGAGTTTAGGTACGTACTTTTTCATTTTTTTTTTTAAAATTCAAAATAAAGGCTTTTTCTTGAAAAGACATTTAAGAGTGTGTTTGTAATGATATAACACGTGCTAAGAGTGGTTTGAGGCCAAATTCATGGGGGAATGGATTTCACCCAAAAGTACGTACCTAAACTCCGAGTTTAGGTACTTTTTTCATTTAAAAAAAACAAAACAAAATAAATGTTTTTTTCTGGAAAAGACATTTAAGAGTGTGTTTGTAATGATATTACACGTGTTTAGAGTGGTTTGAGGCCGAATTCATGGGGGAAATGGATTTCACCAAAAAGTACGTACCTAAACTCCGAGTTTAGGTAATTTTTTCATTTTAAAAAGAAAATCAAAATAAAGGCTTTTTCTGGAAAAGACATTTAAGAGTGTGTTTGTAATGATATTACACGTGTTTAGAGTGGTTTGAGGCCAAATTCATGGGGAAAATGGATTTCACCCAAAAGTACGTACCTAAACTCCGAGTTTAGGTACCTACTTTTTTCATTTAAAAAAAAAAATTCAAAATAAAGGCTTTTTCTGGAAAAGAAATTTAAGAGTGTGTTTGTAATGATATTACACGTGTTTAGAGTGGTTTGAGGCCAAATTCATGGGGAAAATTGATTTCACCCAAAAGTACGTACCTAAACTCCGAGTTTAGGTACGTACTTTTTTCATTTCAAAAAAAAAATTCAAAATAAAGGCTTTTTGTAGAAAAATCAGTTGAGAGTGTGTTCGTAATGATATTACACGTGTTTAGAGTGGTTTGAGGCCATATTCATTGGGAAAATGGATTTCACCCCAAAATACGTACCTTAACTCCGAGTTTAGGTACGTACTTTTTCATTTTTTTTAAAAAAATTCAAAATAAAGGCTTTTTCTTGAAAAGACATTTAAGAGTTTGTTTATAATGATATTACACGTGTTTGGAGTGGTTTGAGGCAAAATTCATGGGGGAATGGATTTCACCCAAAAGTACGTACCTAAACTCCGAGTTTACCTACTTTTTTCATTTTAAAAAAAAAATTCAAAATAAAGGCTTTTTCTGGAAAAGACATTTAAGAGTGTGTTTGTAATGATATTACACGTGTTTAGAGTTGTTTGAGGCCACATTCATGGGGGAAATTGATTTCACCCAAAAGTACGTACCTAAACTCCGAGTTTAGATACATACTTTTTTCATTTAAAAAAAAAAAATCAAAATAAAGGCTTTTTCTGGAAAAGACATTTAAGAGTTTGTTTGTAATGAGATTACACGTGTATGGAGTGGTTTGAGGCCAAATTCATGGGGAAAATGGATTTCGCCCAAAAGTACGTACCTAAACTCCGAGTTTAGGTACGTACTTTTTTCATTTAAAAAAAAAAATTCAAAATAAAGGCTTTTTGTAGAAAATTCATTTAAGAGTGTGTTTGTAATGATATTACACGTGTTTAGAGTGGTTTGAGGCCAAATTCATGGGGAAAATGGATTTCACCCAAAAATACGTACCTTAACTCCGAGTTTAGGTACGTACATTTTTTTATTTTTTTTAAAATTCAAAATAAAGGCTTTTTCTGGAAAAGACATTTAAGAGTGTGTTTGTAATGATATTACACGTGTTTAGAGTGGTTTGAGGCCAAATTCATGGGGAAAATGGATTTCACCCAAAAGTACGTACCTTAACTCCGAGTTTAGGTACGTACTTTTTCATTTTTTTATTAAAAATTCAAAATAAAGGCTTTTTCTTGAAAAGACATTGAAGAGTGTGTTTGTAATGATATAACACGTGTTTAGAGTGGTTTGAGGCCAAATTCATGGGGAAAATGGATTTCACCCAAAAGTACGTACCTTAACTCCGAGTTTAGGTACCTACTTTTTTCATTTAAAAAAAAAAAAAATTCAAAATAAAGGCTTTTTCTGGAAAAGACATTTAAGAGTGTGTTTGTAATGATATTACACGTGTTTAGAGTGGTTTGAGGCCAAATTCATGGGGAAAATGGATTTCACCCAAAAGTACGTACCTAAACTCCGAGTTTAGGTACCTACTTTTTTCATTTAAAAAAAAAAAAATTCAAAATAAAGGCTCTTTCTTGAAAAGACATTTAAGAGTTTGTTTGTAATGATATTACACGTGTTTGGAGTGGTTTGAGGCCAAATTCATGGGGAAAATGGATTTCACCCAAAAGTACGTACCTTAACTCCGAGTTTAGGTACGTACTTTTTCATTTTTTGTTTTAAAATTCAAAATATAGGCTTTTTCTTGAAAAGACATTTAAGAGTGTGTTTGTAATGATATAACACGTGCTAAGAGTGGTTTGAGGCCAAATTCATGGGGGAATGGATTTCACCCAAAAGTACGTACCTAAACTCCGAGTTTAGGTACGTACTTTTTTCATTTTAAAAAAGAAAATTCAAAATAAAGGCTTTTTCTGGAAAAGACATTTAAGAGTGTGTTTGTAATGATATTACACGTGTTTAGAGTGGTTTGAGGCCAAATTCATGGGGAAAATGGATTTCACCCAAAAGTACGTACCTTAACTCCGAGTTTAGGTACGTACTTTTTCATTTTTTTTTTTAAAATTCAAAATAAAGGCTTTTTCTTGAAAAGACATTTAAGAGTGTGTTTGTAATGATATAACACGTGCTAAGAGTGGTTTGAGGCCAAATTCATGGGGGAATGGATTTCACCCAAAAGTACGTACCTTAACTCCGAGTTTATGTACGTACTTTTTCATATTTTTTTTAAAACATTCAAAATAAAGGCTCTTTCTTGAAAAGACATTTAAGAGTTTGTTTGTAATGATATTACACGTGTTTGGAGTGGTTTGAGGCCAAATTCATGGGGAAAATGGATTTCACCCAAAAGTACGTACCTTAACTCCGAGTTTAGGTACGTACTTTTTCATTTTTTTTTTAAAATTCAAAATAAAGGCTTTTTCTTGAAAAGACATTTAAGAGTGTGTTTGTAATGATATAACACGTGCTAAGAGTGGTTTGAGGCCAAATTCATGGGGGAATGGATTTCACCCAAAAGTACGTACCTAAACTCCGAGTTCAGGTACGTACTTTTTTCATTTTTAAAAAAAAATTCAAAATAAAGGCTTTTTCTTGAAAAGACATTTAAGAGTGTGTTTGTAATGATATAACACGTGCTAAGAGTGGTTTGAGGCCAAATCCATGTGGGAATGGATTTCACCCAAAAGTACGTACCTAAACTCCGAGTTTAGGTACGTACTTTTTTCATTTAAAAAAAAAAATTCAAAATAAAGGCTTTTTGTAGAAAAATCAGTTGAGAGTGTGTTCGTAATGATATTACACGTGTTTAGAGTGGTTTGAGGCCAAATTCATGGGGAAAATGGATTTCACCCCAAAATACGTACCTAAACTCCGAGTTTAGGTACGTACTTTTTCATTTTTTTTTTAAAAATTCAAAATAAAGGCTTTTTCTTGAAAAGACATTTAAGAGTTTGTTTATAATGATATTACACGTGTTTGGAGTGGTTTGAGGCAAAATTCATGGGGGAATGGATTTCACCCAAAAGTACGTACCTAAACTCCGAGTTTACCTACTTTTTTCATTTAAAAAAAAAATTCAAAATAAAGGCTTTTTCTGGAAAAGACATTTAAGAGTGTGTTTGTAATGATATTACACGTGTTTAGAGTGGTTTGAGGCCAAATTCATGGGGAAAATTGATTTCACCCAAAAGTACGTACCTAAACTCCGAGTTTAGGTACATACTTTTTTCATTTTTAAAACAAAAAATCAAAATAAAGGCTTTTTCTGGAAAAGACATTTAAGAGTTTGTTTGTAATGAGATTACACGTGTTTGGAGTGGTTTGAGGCCAAATTCATGGGGAAAATGGATTTCACCCAAAAGTACGTACCTAAACTCCGAGTTTAGGTACGTACTTTTTTCATTTTTTTTTTTAAAATTCAAAATAAAGGCTTTTTCTTGAAAAGACATTTAAGAGTGTGTTTGTAATGATATAACACGTGCTAAGAGTGGTTTGAGGCCAAATTCATGGGGGAATGGATTTCACCCAAAAGTACGTACCTAAACTCCGAGTTTAGGTACTTTTTTCATTTAAAAAAAACAAAACAAAATAAATGTACGTACCCAAAAGTACGTACCTTAACTCCGAGTTTAGGTACGAACTTTTTCATTTTTTTTTTAAAAATTCAAAATAAAGGCTTTTTCTTGAAAAGACATTTAAGAGTGTGTTTGTAATGATATAACACGTGCTAAGAGTGGCTTGAGGCCAAATTCATGGGGGAATGGATTCCACCCAAAAGTACGTACCTAAACTCCGAGTTTAGGTAATTTTTTCATTTTAAATAAAAAAAATCAAAATAAAGGCTTTTTCTGGAAAAGACATTTAAGAGTGTGTTTGTAATGATATAACACGTGCTAAGAGTGGTTTGAGGCCAAATTCATGGGGGAATGGATTTCACCCAAAAGTACGTATCTGAACTCCGAGTTTAGGTACTTTTTTCATTTAAAAAAAACCAAAAAAAATAAATGTTTTTTTCTGGAAAAGACATTTAAGAGTGTGTTTGTAATGATATTACACGTGTTTAGAGTGGTTTGAGGCCAAATTCATGGGGAAAATGGATTTCACCCAAAAGTACGTACCTTAACTCCGAGTTTAGGTACGTACTTTTTCATTTTTTTTTTTAAATTCAAAATAAAGGCTTTTTCTTGAAAAGACATTTAAGAGTGTGTTTGTAATGATATAACACGTGCTAAGAGTGGTTTGAGGCCAAATTCATGGGGGAATGGATTTCACCCAAAAGTACGTACCTTAATTCCTAGTTTAGGTACGTACTTTTTCATTTTTTTAAAAAAAATTCAAAATAAAGGCTTTTTCTTGAAAAGACATTTAAGAGTTTGTTTATAATGATATTACACGTGTTTAAATTGGTTTGAGGCCAAATTCATGGGGAACATGGATTTCACCCAAAAGTACGCACCTTAACTCCGAGTTTAGGTACGTACTTTTTCATTTATTTTTTTTAAAAATTCAAAATAAAGGCTTTTTCTTGAAAAGACATTTAAGAGTGTGTTTGTAATGATATTACACGTGTTTAGAGTGGTTTGAGGCCAAATTCATGGGGAAAATGGATTTCACCCAAAAGTACGTACCTTAACTCCGAGTTTAGGTACGTGCTTTTTCATTTTTCTTTTAAAAATTCAAAATAAAGGTTTTTTGTAGAAAATTCATTTAAGAGTGTGTTCGTAATGATATTACACGTGTTTAGAGTGGTTTGAGGCCAAATTCATGGGGGAAATGGATTTCACCAAAAAGTACGTACCTAAACTCCGAGTTTAGTTACCTACTTTTTTCATTTTAAAAAAAAAATTCAAAATAAAGGCTTTTTCTTGAAAAGACATTTAAGAGTGTGTTTGTAATGATATTACACGTGTTTAGAGTGGTTTGAGGCCAAATTCATGGGGGAAATGGATTTCACCCAAAAGTACGTACCTTAACTCCGAGTTTAGGTACGTACTTTTTCATTTTTTTTTTTTAAATTCAAAATAAAGGCTTTTTCTTGAAAAGACATTTAAGAGTGTGTTTGTAATGATATAACACGTGCTAAGAGTGGTTTGAGGCCAAATTCATGGGGGAATGGATTTCACCCAAAAGTACGTACCTTAATTCCTAGTTTAGGTACGTACTTTTTCATTTTTTTAAAAAAAATTCAAAATAAAGGCTTTTTCTTGAAAAGACATTTAAGAGTTTGTTTATAATGATATTACACGTGTTTAAAGTGGTTTGAGGCCAAATTCATGGGGAACATGGATTTCAACCAAAAGTACGTACCTTAACTCCGAATTTAGGTACATACTTTTTCATTTTTTTTTTTTAAATTCAAAATAAAGGCTTTTTCTTGAAAAGACATTTAAGAGTGTGTTTGTAATGATATAACACGTGCTAAGAGTGGTTTGAGGCCAAATTCATGGGGGAATGGATTTCACCCAAAAGTACGTACCTAAACTCGGAGTTTAGGTACTTTTTTCATTTAAAAAAACAAAAACAAAATAAATGGTTTTTTTCTGGAAAAGACATTTAAGAGTGTGTTTGTAATGATATTACACGTGTTTAGATTGGTTTGAGGCCAAATTCATGGGGGAAATGGATTTCACCAAAAAGTACGTACCTAAACTCCGAGTTTAGGTATTTTTTTCATTTTAAAAAAAAAATCAAAATAAAGGCTTTTTCTGGATAAGACATTTAAGAGTGTGTTTGTAATGATATTACACGTGTTTAGAGTTTTTTGAGGCCAAATTCATGGGGAAATGGATTTCACCCAAAAGTACGTACCTAAACTCCGAGTTTAGTTACCTACTTTTTTCATTTTAAAAAAAAAATTCAAAATAAAGGCTTTTTATGGAAAAGACATTTAAGAGTGTGTTTGTAATGATATTGCACGTGTTTAGAGTGGTTTGAGGCCAAATTCATGGGGAAAATGGATTTCACCCAAAAGTACGTACCTTAACTCCGAGTTTAGGTACGTACTTTTTCATTTTTTTTTTTTTAAAATTCAAAATAAAGGCTTTTTCTTGAAAAGACATTTAAGAGTGTGTTTGTAATTATATAACACGTGCTAAGAGTGGCTTGAGGCCAAATTCATGGGGGAATGGATTCCACCCAAAAGTACGTACCTAAACTCCGAGTTTAGGTAATTTTTTCATTTTAAATAAAAAAAATCAAAATAAAGGCTTTTTCTGGAAAAGACATTTAAGAGTGTGTTTGTAATGATATTACACGTGTTTAGAGTGGTTTGAGGCCAAATTCATGGGGGAATGGATTTCACCCAAAAGTACGTACCTTAATTCCTAGTTTAGGTACGTACTTTTTCATTTTTTTAAAAAAAATTCAAAATAAAGGCTTTTTCTTGAAAAGACATTTAAGAGTTTGTTTATAATGATATTACACGTGTTTAAAGTGGTTTGAGGCCAAATTCATGGGGAACATGGATTTCAACCAAAAGTACGTACCTTAACTCCGAATTTAGGTACATACTTTTTCATTTTTTTTTTTAAATTCAAAATAAAGGCTTTTTCTTGAAAAGACATTTAAGAGTGTGTTTGTAATGATATAACACGTGCTAAGAGTGGTTTGAGGCCAAATTCATGGGGGAATGGATTTCACCCAAAAGTACGTACCTAAACTCCGAGTTTAGGTACTTTTTTCATTTAAAAAAAACAAAACAAAATAAATGTACGTACCCAAAAGTACGTACCTTAACTCCGAGTTTAGGTACGAACTTTTTCATTTTTTTTTTAAAAATTCAAAATAAAGGCTTTTTCTTGAAAAGACATTTAAGAGTGTGTTTGTAATGATATAACACGTGCTAAGAGTGGCTTGAGGCCAAATTCATGGGGGAATGGATTCCACCCAAAAGTACGTACCTAAACTCCGAGTTTAGGTAATTTTTTCATTTTAAATAAAAAAAATCAAAATAAAGGCTTTTTCTGGAAAAGACATTTAAGAGTGTGTTTGTAATGATATAACACGTGCTAAGAGTGGTTTGAGGCCAAATTCATGGGGGAATGGATTTCACCCAAAAGTACGTATCTAAACTCCGAGTTTAGGTACTTTTTTCATTTAAAAAAAACAAAAAAAAATAAATGTTTTTTTCTGGAAAAGACATTTAAGAGTGTGTTTGTAATGATATTACACGTGTTTAGAGTGGTTTGAGGCCAAATTCATGGGGAAAATGGATTTCACCCAAAAGTACGTACCTTAACTCCGAGTTTAGGTACGTACTTTTTCATTTTTTTTTTAAAATTCAAAATAAAGGCTTTTTCTTGAAAAGACATTTAAGAGTGTGTTTGTAATGATATAACACGTGCTAAGAGTGGTTTGAGGCCAAATTCATGGGGGAATGGATTTCACCCAAAAGTACGTACCTTAATTCCTAGTTTAGGTACGTACTTTTTCATTTTTTTAAAAAAAATTCAAAATAAAGGCTTTTTCTTGAAAAGACATTTAAGAGTTTGTTTATAATGATATTACACGTGTTTAAATTGGTTTGAGGCCAAATTCATGGGGAACATGGATTTCACCCAAAAGTACGCACCTTAACTCCGAGTTTAGGTACGTACTTTTTCATTTATTTTTTTTAAAAATTCAAAATAAAGGCTTTTTCTTGAAAAGACATTTAAGAGTGTGTTTGTAATGATATTACACGTGTTTAGAGTGGTTTGAGGCCAAATTCATGGGGAAAATGGATTTCACCCAAAAGTACGTACCTTAACTCCGAGTTTAGGTACGTGCTTTTTCATTTTTCTTTTAAAAATTCAAAATAAAGGTTTTTTGTAGAAAATTCATTTAAGAGTGTGTTCGTAATGATATTACACGTGTTTAGAGTGGTTTGAGGCCAAATTCATGGGGGAAATGGATTTCACCAAAAAGTACGTACCTAAACTCCGAGTTTAGTTACCTACTTTTTTCATTTTAAAAAAAAAATTCAAAATAAAGGCTTTTTCTTGAAAAGACATTTAAGAGTGTTTTTGTAATGATATTACACGTGTTTAGAGTGGTTTGAGGCCAAATTCATGGGGGAAATGGATTTCACCCAAAAGTACGTACCTTAACTCCGAGTTTAGGTACGTACTTTTTCATTTTTTTTTTTAAAATTCAAAATAAAGGCTTTTTCTTGAAAAGACATTTAAGAGTGTGTTTGTAATGATATAACACGTGCTAAGAGTGGTTTGAGGCCAAATTCATGGGGGAATGGATTTCACCCAAAAGTACGTACCTTAATTCCTAGTTTAGGTACGTACTTTTTCATTTTTTTAAAAAAAATTCAAAATAAAGGCTTTTTCTTGAAAAGACATTTAAGAGTTTGTTTATAATGATATTACACGTGTTTAAAGTGGTTTGAGGCCAAATTCATGGGGAACATGGATTTCAACCAAAAGTACGTACCTTAACTCCGAATTTAGGTACATACTTTTTCATTTTTTTTTTTTAAATTCAAAATAAAGGCTTTTTCTTGAAAAGACATTTAAGAGTGTGTTTGTAATGATATAACACGTGCTAAGAGTGGTTTGAGGCCAAATTCATGGGGGAATGGATTTCACCCAAAAGTACGTACCTAAACTCGGAGTTTAGGTACTTTTTTCATTTAAAAAAAACAAAACAAAATAAATGGTTTTTTTCTGGAAAAGACATTTAAGAGTGTGTTTGTAATGATATTACACGTGTTTAGATTGGTTTGAGGCCAAATTCATGGGGGAAATGGATTTCACCAAAAAGTACGTACCTAAACTCCGAGTTTAGGTAATTTTTTCATTTTAAAAAAAAAATCAAAATAAAGGCTTTTTCTGGATAAGACATTTAAGAGTGTGTTTGTAATGATATTACACGTGTTTAGAGTTTTTTGAGGCCAAATTCATG
Source organism: Gibbula magus (assembly GCA_936450465.1). NCBI lineage: Eukaryota > Metazoa > Mollusca > Gastropoda > Trochida > Trochidae > Gibbula > Gibbula magus. Next base: position 81,747 of record OW388289.1, on the reverse strand, counting down.
GGGAAATGGATTTCACCCAAAAGTACGTACCTAAACTCCGAGTTTAGTTACCTACTTTTTTCATTTTAAAAAAAAAATTCAAAATAAAGGCTTTTTATGGAAAAGACATTTAAGAGTGTGTTTGTAATGATATTACACGTGTTTAGAGTGGTTTGAGGCCAAATTCATGGGGAAAATGGATTTCACCCAAAAGTACGTACCTTAACTCCGAGTTTAGGTACGTACTTTTTCATTTTTTTTTTTTTTAAATTCAAAATAAAGGCTTTTTCTTGAAAAGACATTTAAGAGTGTGTTTGTAATTATATAACACGTGCTAAGAGTGGCTTGAGGCCAAATTCATGGGGGAATGGATTCCACCCAAAAGTACGTACCTAAACTCCGAGTTTAGGTAATTTTTTTCATTTTAAATAAAAAAAATCAAAATAAAGGCTTTTTCTGGAAAAGACATTTAAGAGTGTGTTTGTAATGATATTACACGTGTTTAGAGTGGTTTGAGGCCAAATTCATGGGGAAAATGGATTTCACCCAAAAGTACGTACCTTAACTCCGAGTTTAGGTACGTACTTTTTCATATTTTTTTTTAAAATTCAAAATAAAGGCTTTTTCTTGAAAAGACATTTAAGAGTGTGTTTGTAATGATATAACACGTGCTAAGAGTGGTTTGAGGCCAAATTCATGGGGGAATGGATTTCACCCAAAAGTACGTACCTTAATTCCTAGTTTAGGTACGTACTTTTTCATTTTTTTAAAAAAAATTCAAAATAAAGGCTTTTTCTTGAAAAGACATTTAAGAGTTTGTTTATAATGATATTACACGTGTTTAAATTGGTTTGAGGCCAAATTCATGGGGAACATGGATTTCACCCAAAAGTACGTACCTTAACTCCGAGTTTAGGTACGTACTTTTTCATTTATTTTTTTTAAAAAATCTAAATAAAGGCTTTTTCTTGAAAAGACATTTAAGAGTGTGTTTGTAATGATATTACACGTGTTTAGAGTGGTTTGAGGCCAAATTCATGGGGAAAATGGATTTCACCCAAAAGTACGTACCTTAACTCCGAGTTTAGGTACGTGCTTTTTCATTTTTCTTTTAAAAATTCAAAATAAAGGTTTTTTGTAGAAAATTCATTTAAGAGTGTGTTCGTAATGATATTACACGTGTTTAGAGTGGTTTGAGGCCAAATTCATGGGGGAAATGGATTTCACCAAAAAGTACGTACCTAAACTCCGAGTTAAGTAATTTTTTCATTTTAAAAAAAAAAATCAAAATAAAGGCTTTTTCTTGAAAAGACATTTAAGAGTGTGTTTGTAATGATATTACACGTGTTTAGAGTGGTTTGAGGCCAAATTCATGGGGGAAATGGATTTCACCAAAAAGTACGTACCTAAACTCCTAGTTTAGGTAATTTTTTCATTTTAAATAAAAAAAATCAAAATAAAGGCTTTTTCTGGAAAAGACATTTAAGAGTGTGTTTGTAATGATATTACACGTGTTTAGAGTGGTTTAAGGCCAAATTCATGGGGAAAATAGATTTCACCCAAAAGTACGTACCTTAACTCCGAGTTTAGGTACGTACTTTTTCATTTTTTTTTTTAAAATTCAAAATAAAGGCTTTTTCTTGAAAAGACATTTAAGAGTGTGTTTGTAATGATATAACACGTGCTAAGAGTGGTTTGAGGCCAAATTCATGGGGGAATGGATTTCACCCAAAAGTACGTACCTAAACTCGGAGTTTAGGTACTTTTTTCATTTAAAAAAAACAAAACAAAATAAATGTTTTTTTTCTGGAAAAGACATTTAAGAGTGTGTTTGTAATGATATATCACGTGTTTAGATTGGTTTGAGGCCAAATTCATGGGGGAAATGGATTTCACCAAAAAGTACGTACCTAAACTCCGAGTTTAGGTAATTTTTTCATTTTAAAAAAAAATCAAAATAAAGGCTTTTTCTGGATAAGACATTTAAGAGTGTGTTTGTAATGATATTACACGTGTTTAGAGTTTTTTGAGGCCAAATTCATGGGGAAAATGGATATCCCAAAAGTACGTACCTAAACTCCGAGTTTAGTTACCTACTTTTTTCATTTTAAAAAAAAAATTCAAAATAAAGGCTTTTTATGGAAAAGACATTTAAGAGTGTGTTTGTAATGATATTACACGTGTTTAGAGTGGTTTGAGGCCAAATTCATGGGGAAAATGGATTTCACCCAAAAGTACGTACCTTAACTCCGAGTTTAGGTACGTACTTTTTCATTTTTTTTTTTAAAATTCAAAATAAAGGCTTTTTCTTGAAAAGACATTTAAGAGTGTGTTTGTAATGATATAACACGTGCTAAGAGTGGTTTGAGGCCAAATTCATGGGGGAATGGATTTCACCCAAAAGTACCTTAATTCCTAGTTTAGGTACGTACTTTTTCATTTTTTTTAAAAAAAATCAAAATAAAGGCTTTTTCTTGAAAAGACATTTAAGAGTTTGTTTATAATGATATTACACGTGTTTAAAGTGGTTTGAGGCCAAATTCATGGGGAACATGGATTTCACCCAAAAGTACGTACCTTAACTCCGAGTTTAGGTACGTACTTTTTCATTTTTTTTTTTAAAATTCAAAATAAAGGCTTTTTCTTGAAAAGACATTTAAGAGTGTGTTTGTAATGATATAACACGTGCTAAGAGTGGTTTGAGGCCAAATTCATGGGGGAATGGATTTCACCCAAAAGTACGTACCTTTACTCCGAGTTTAGGTACGTACTTTTTCATTTTTTTTTAAAAAATTCAAAATAAAGGTTTTTTGTAGAAAATTCATTTAAGAGTGTGTTCGTAATGATATTACACGTGTTTAGAGTGGTTTGAGGCCAAATTCATGGGGGAAATGGATTTCACCCAAAAGTACGTACCTAAACTCCGAGTTTAGGTAATTTTTTCATTTAAAAAAAAAAAATCAAAATAAAGGCTTTTTCTGGAAAAGACATTTAAGAGTGTGTTTGTAATGATATTACACGTGTTTAGAGTGGTTTGAGGCCAAATTCATGGGGAAAATGGATTTCACCCAAAAGTACGTACCTTAACTCCGAGTTTAGGTACGTACTTTTTCATTTTTTTTTTTAAAATTCAAAATAAAGGCTTTTTCTTGAAAAGACATTTAAGAGTGTGTTTGTAATGATATAACACGTGCTAAGAGTGGTTTGAGGCCAAATTCATGGGGGAATGGATTTCACCCAAAAGTACGTACCTTAATTCCTAGTTTAGGTACGTACTTTTTCATTTTTAAAAAAAAAAATCAAAATAAAGGCTTTTTCTGGAAAAGAGATTTAAGAGTGTGTTTGTAATGATATTACACGTGTTTAGAGTGGTTTGAGGCCAAATTCATGGGGGAAATGGATTTCACCAAAAAGTACGTACCTAAACTCCGAGTTTAGGTAATTTTTTCATTTTAAATAAAAAAAATCAAAATAAAGGCTTTTTCTGGAAAAGACATTTAAGAGTGTGTTTGTAATGATATTACACGTGTTTAGAGTGGTTTGAGGCCAAATTCATGGGGAAAATGGATTTCACCCAAAAATACGTACCTTAACTCCGAGTTTAGGTACGTACATTTTTTTATTTTTTTTAAAATTCAAAATAAAGGCTTTTTCTGGAAAAGACATTTAAGAGTGTGTTTGTAATGATATTACACGTGTTTAGAGTGGTTTGAGGCCAAATTCATGGGGAAAATGGATTTCACCCAAAAGTACGTACCTTTACTCCGAGTTTAGGTACGTACTTTTTCATTTTTTTTTTAAAAATTCAAAATAAAGGTTTTTTGTAGAAAATTCATTTAAGAGTGTGTTCGTAATGATATTACACGTGTTTAGAGTGGTTTGAGGCCAAATTCATGGGGGAAATGGATTTCACCCAAAAGTACGTACCTAAACTCCGAGTTTAGGTAATTTTTTCATTTAAAAAAAAAAATCAAAATAAAGGCTTTTTCTGGAAAAGACATTTAAGAGTGTGTTTGTAATGATATTACACGTGTTTAGAGTGGTTTGAGGCCAAATTCATGGGGAAAATGGATTTCACCCAAAAGTACGTACCTTAACTCCGAGTTTAGGTACGTACTTTTTCATTTTTTTTTTTAAAATTCAAAATAAAGGCTTTTTCTTGAAAAGACATTTAAGAGTGTGTTTGTAATGATATAACACGTGCTAAGAGTGGTTTGAGGCCAAATTCATGGGGGAATGGATTTCACCCAAAAGTACGTACCTTAATTCCTAGTTTAGGTACGTACTTTTTCATTTTTAAAAAAAAAAATCAAAATAAAGGCTTTTTCTTGAAAAGACATTTAAGAGTTTGTTTATAATGATATTACACGTGTTTAAAGTGGTTTGAGGCCAAATTCATGGGGAACATGGATTTCACCCAAAAGTACGTACCTTAACTCCGAGTTTAGGTACGTACTTTTTCATTTTTTTTTTTTTAAATTCAAAATAAAGGCTTTTTCTTGAAAAGACATTTAAGAGTGTGTTTGTAATGATATAACACGTGCTAAGAGTGGTTTGAGGCCAAATTCATGGGGGAATGGATTTCACCCAAAAGTACGTACCTAAACTCCGAGTTTAGGTACTTTTTTCATTTAAAAAAAACAAAACAAAATAAATGTTTTTTTCTGGAAAAGACATTTAAGAGTGTGTTTGTAATGATATTACACGTGTTTAGAGTGGTTTGAGGCCAAATTCATGGGGGAAATGGATTTCACCAAAAAATACGTACCTAAACTACGAGTTTAGGTAATTTTTTCATTTTAAATAAAAAAAATCAAAATAAAGGCTTTTTCTGGAAAAGACATTTAAGAGTGTGTTTGTAATGATATTACACGTGTTTAGAGTGGTTTGAGGCCAAATTCATGGGGAAAATGGATATCCCAAAAGTACGTACCTAAACTCCGAGTTTAGTTACCTACTTTTTTCATTTTAAAAAAAAAATTCAAAATAAAGGCTTTTTCTGGAAAAGACATTTAAGAGTGTGTTTGTAATGACATTACACGTGTTTAGAGTGGTTTGAGGCCAAATTCATGGGGAAAATGGATTTCACCCAAAAATACGTACCTTAACTCCGAGTTTAGGTACGGACATTTTTTTATTTTTTTTAAAATTCAAAATAAAGGCTTTTTCTGGAAAAGACATTTAAGAGTGTGTTTGTAATGATATTACACGTGTTTAGAGTGGTTTGAGGCCAAATTCATGGGGAAAATGGATTTCACCCAAAAGTACGTACCTAACCTCCGAGTTCAGTTACCTACTTTTTTCATTTAAAAAAAAAATTCAAAATAAAGGCTTTTTCTGGAAAAGACATTTAAGAGTGTGTTTGTAATGATATTACACGTGTTTAGAGTGGTTTGAGGCCAAATTCATGGGGAAAATTGATTTCACCCAAAAGTACGTACCTAAACTCCGAGTTTAGGTACATACTTTTTTCATTTTTAAAACAAAAAATCAAAATAAAGGCTTTTTCTGGAAAAGACATTTAAGAGTTTGTTTGTAATGAGATTACACGTGTTTGGAGTGGTTTGAGGCCAAATTCATGGGGTAAATGGATTTCGCCCAAAAGTACGTACCTAAACTCCGAGTTTAGGTACGTACTTTTTTCATTTTTAAAAAAAAATTCAAAATAAAGGATTTTTGTAGAAAATTCATTTAAGATTGTGTTCGTAATGATATTACACGTGTTTAGAGTGGTTTGAGGTCAAATTCATGGGGAAAATGGATTTCACAGAAAAATACGTACCTTAACTCCGAGTTTAGGTACGTACATTTTTTATTTTTTTTTTAAAATTCAAAATAAAGGCTTTTTCTGGAAAAGACATTTAAGAGTGTGTTTGTAATGATATTACACGTGTTTAGAGTGGTTTGAGGCCAAATTCATGGGGGAATGGATTTCACCCAAAAGTACGTACCTAAACTCCGAGTTTAGGTACTTTTTTCATTTAAAAAAAACAAAACAAAATAAATGTTTTTTCTGGAAAAGACATTTAAGAGTGTTATATTGATATTACACGTGTTTAGAGTGGTTTGAGGCCAAATTCATGGGGAAAATGGATTTCACCCAAAAGTACGTACCTAAACTCCGAGTTCAGTTACCTACTTTTTTCATTTAAAAAAAAAATTCAAAATAAAGGCTTTTTCTGGAAAAGACATTTAAGAGTTTGTTTGTAATGAGATTACACGTGTTTGGAGTGGTTTGAGGCCAAATTCATGGGGAAAATGGATTTCGCCCAAAAGTACGTACCTAAACTCCGAGTTTAGGTACGTACTTTTTTCATTTTAAAAAAAAAAATTCAAAATAAAGGCTTTTTGTAGAAAATTCATTTAAGATTGTGCTCGTAATGATATTACACGTGTTTAGAGTGGTTTGATTTCAAATTCATGGGGAAAATGGATTTCACCCAAAAATACGTACCTTAACTCCGAGTTTAGGTACGTACATTTTTTTATTTTTTTTTAAATTCAAAATAAAGGCTTTTTCTGGAAAAGACATTTAAGAGTGTGTTTGTAATGATATAACACGTGTTTAGAGTGGTTTGAGGCCAAATTCATGGGGAAAATGGATTTCACCCAAAAGTACGTACCTTAACTCCGAGTTAAGGTACGTACTTTTTCATTTTTTTTTTAAAATTCAAAATAAAGGCTTTTTCTTGAAAAGACATTTAAGAGTGTGTTTGTAATGATATAACACGTGCTAAGAGTGGTTTGAGGCCAAATTCATGGGGGAATGGATTTCACCCAAAAGTACGTACCTAAACTCCGAGTTTAGGTACTTTTTTCATTTAAAAAAAACAAAACAAAATAAATGTTTTTTCTGGAAAAGACATTTAAGAGTGTTATATTGATATTACACGTGTTTAGAGTGGTTTGAGGCCAAATTCATGGGGAAAATGGATTTCACCCAAAAGTACGTACCTAAACTCCGAGTTCAGTTACCTACTTTTTTCATTTAAAAAAAAAATTCAAAATAAAGGCTTTTTCTGGAAAAGACATTTAAGAGTTTGTTTGTAATGAGATTACACGTGTTTGGAGTGGTTTGAGGCCAAATTCATGGGGAAAATGGATTTCGCCCAAAAGTACGTACCTAAACTCCGAGTTTAGGTACGTACTTTTTTCATTTTAAAAAAAAAAATTCAAAATAAAGGCTTTTTGTAGAAAATTCATTTAAGATTGTGCTCGTAATGATATTACACGTGTTTAGAGTGGTTTGATTTCAAATTCATGGGGAAAATGGATTTCACCCAAAAATACGTACCTTAACTCCGAGTTTAGGTACGTACATTTTTTTATTTTTTTTTAAATTCAAAATAAAGGCTTTTTCTGGAAAAGACATTTAAGAGTGTGTTTGTAATGATATAACACGTGTTTAGAGTGGTTTGAGGCCAAATTCATGGGGAAAATGGATTTCACCCAAAAGTACGTACCTTAACTCCGAGTTAAGGTACGTACTTTTTCATTTTTTTTTTAAAATTCAAAATAAAGGCTTTTTCTTGAAAAGACATTTAAGAGTGTGTTTGTAATGATATAACACGTGCTAAGAGTGGTTTGAGGCCAAATTCATGGGGGAATGGATTTCACCCAAAAGTACGTACCTAAACTCCGAGTTTAGGTACTTTTTTCATTTAAAAAAAACAAAACAAAATAAATGTTTTTTCTGGAAAAGACATTTAAGAGTGTTATATTGATATTACACGTGTTTAGAGTGGTTTGAGGCCAAATTCATGGGGAAAATGGATTTCGCCCAAAAGTACGTACCTAAACTCCGAGTTTAGGTACGTACTTTTTTCATTTTTTTTAAAAAAATTCAAAATAAAGGTTTTTTGTAGAAAATTCATTTAAGAGTGTGTTCGTAATGATATTACACGTGTTTAGAGTGGTTTGAGGCCAAATTCATGGGGAAAATGGATTTCACCCAAAAGTACGTACCTAAACTCCGAGTTCAGTTACCTACTTTTTTCATTTAAAAAAAAAATTCAAAATAAAGGCTTTTTCTTGAAAAGACATTTAAGAGTGTGTTTGTAATGATATAACACGTGCTAAGAGTGGTTTGAGGCCAAATTCATGGGGGAATGGATTTCACCCAAAAGTACGTACCTAAACTCCGAGTTTAGGTACGTACTTTTTTCATTTTTTTTTTTAAAATTCAAAATAAAGGTTTTTTGTAGAAAATTCATTTAAGAGTGTGTTCGTAATGATATTACACGTGTTTAGAGTGGTTTGAGGCCAAATTCATGGGGAAAATTGATTTCACCCAAAAGTACGTACCTAAACTCCGAATTCAGTTACCTACTTTTTTCATTTAAAAAAAAAATTCAAAATAAAGGCTTTTTCTTGAAAAGACATTTAAGAGTGTGTTTGTAATGATATAACACGTGCTAAGAGTGGTTTGAGGCCAAATTCATGGGGGAATGGATTTCACCCAAAAGTACGTACCTAAACTCCGAGTTTAGGTACTTTTTTCAATTAAAAAAAAACAAAACAAAATAAAAAAAAATTCTGGAAAAGACATTTAAGAGTGTGTTCGTAATGATATTACACGTGTTTAGAGTGGTTTGAGGCCAAATTCATGGGGAAAATGGATTTCACCCAAAAGTACGTACCTAAACTCCGAGTTTAGTTACCTACTTTTTTCATTTAAAAAAAAAAATTCAAAATAAAGGCTTTTTCTGGAAAAGACATTTAAGAGTGTGTTTGTAATGATATTACACGTGTTTAGAGTGGTTTGAGGCCAAATTCATGGGGAAAATGGATTTCACCCAAAAGTACGTACCTTAACTCCGAGTTTAGGTACGTACTTTTTCATTTTTTTTTTAAAAATTCAAAATAAAGGTTTTTTCTTGAAAAGACATTTAAGAGTGTGTTTGTAATGATATAACACGTGCTAAGAGTGGTTTGAGGCCAAATTCATGGGGGAATGGATTTCACCCAAAAGTACGTACCTAAACTCCGAGTTTAGGTACTTTTTTCATTTAAAAAAAACAAAACAAAATAAATGTTTTTTCTGGAAAAGACATTTAAGAGTGTTATATTGATATTACACGTGTTTAGAGTGGTTTGAGGCCAAATTCATGGGGAAAATTGGTTTCACCCAAAAGTACGTACCTTAACTCCGAGTTTAGGTACGTACTTTTTCATATTTTTTTTTAAAAATTCAAAATAAAGGCTTTTTCTGGAAAAGACATTTAAGAGTGTGTTTGTAATGAGATTACACGTGTTTGGAGTGGTTTGAGGCCAAATTCATGGGGAAAATGGATTTCGCCCAAAAGTACGTACCTAAACTTCAAGTTTAGGTACGTACTTTTTTCATTTTTTTTTTAAAAATTCAAAATAAAGGTTTTTTGTAGAAAATTCATTTAAGAGTGTGTTCGTAATGATATTACACGTGTTTAGAGTGGTTTGAGGCCAAATTCATGGGGAAAATGGATTTCACCCAAAAGTACGTACCTAAACTCCGAGTTCAGTTACCTACTTTTTTCATTTAAAAAAAAAATTCAAAATAAAGGCTTTTTCTGGAAAAGACATTTAAGAGTGTGTTTGTAATGATATTACAAGTGTTTAGAGTGGTTTGAGGCCAAATTCATGGGGAAAATTGATTTCACCCAAAAGTACGTACCTTAACTCCGAGTTTAGGTACATACTTTTTTCATTTTAAAAAAAAAAATTCAAAATAAAGGCTTTTTCTGGAAAAGACATTTAAGATTTTGTTTGTAATGAGATTACACGTGTTTGGAGTGGTTTGAGGCCAAATTCATGGGGAAAATGGATTTCGCCCAAAAGTACGTACCTAAACTCCGAGTTTAGGTACGTGCTTTTTCATTTTTCTTTTAAAAATTCAAAATAAAGGTTTTTTGTAGAAAATTCATTTAAGAGTGTGTTCGTAATGATATTACACGTGTTTAGAGTGGTTTGAGGCCAAATTCATGGGGGAAATGGATTTCATCAAAAAGTACGTACCTAAACTCCGAGTTAAGTAATTTTTTCATTTTAAAAAAAAAATATCAAAATAAAGGCTTTTTCTTGAAAAGACATTTAAGAGTGTGTTTGTAATGATATTACACGTGTTTAGAGTGGTTTGAGGCCAAATTCATGGGGGAAATGGATTTCACCAAAAAGTACGTACCTAAACTCCTAGTTTAGGTAATTTTTTCATTTTAAATAAAAAAAATCAAAATAAAGGCTTTTTCTGGAAAAGACATTTAAGAGTGTGTTTGTAATGATATTACACGTGCTAAGAGTGGTTTGAGGCCAAATTCATGGGGGAATGGATTTCACCCAAAAGTACGTACCTAAACTCCGAGTTTAGGTACGTACTTTTTTCATTTTTTTTTTAAAAATTCAAAATAAAGGTTTTTTGTAGAAAATTCATTTAAGAGCGTGTTCGTAATGATATTACACGTGTTTAGAGTGGTTTGAGGCCAAATTCATGGGGAAAATGGATTTCACCCAAAAGTACGTACCTAAACTCCAAGTTCAGTTACCTACTTTTTTCATTTAAAAAAAAAATTCAAAATAAAGGCTTTTTCTGGAAAAGACATTTAAGAGTGTGTTTGTAATGATATTACACGTGTTTAGAGTGGTTTGAGGCCAAATTCATGGGGAAAATTGATTTCACCCAAAAGTACGTACCTTAACTCCGAGTTTAGGTACATAATTTTTTCATTTTAAAAAAAAAATTCAAAATAAAGGCTTTTTCTGGAAAAGACATTTAAGAGTTTGTTTGTAATGATATTACACGTGTTTGGAGTGGTTTGAGGCCAAATTCATGGGGAAAATGGATTTCGCCCAAAAGTACGTACCTAAACTCCGAGTTTAGGTACGTACTTTTTTCATTTTTAAAAAAAAAATTCAAAATAAAGGCTTTTTGTAGAAAATTCATTTAAGATTGTGTTCGTAATGATATTACACGTATTTAGAGTGGTTTGAGGCCAAATTCATGGGGAAAATGGATTTCACCCCAAAATACGTACCTTAACTCCGAGTTTAGGTACGTACATTTTTTTATTTTTTTTTTAAATTCAAAATAAAGGCTTTTTCTGGAAAAGACATTTAAGAGTGTGTTTGTAATGATATTACACGTGTTTAGAGTGGTTTGAGGCCAAATTCATGGGGAAAATTGATTTCACCCAAAAGTACGTACCTAAACTCCGGAGTTTAGGTACATACTTTTTTCATTTAAAAAAAAAAAAATCAAAATAAAGGCTTTTTCTGGAAAAGACATTTAAGAGTTTGTTTGTAATGATATTACACGTGTTTGGAGTGGTTTGAGGCCAAATTCATGGGGAAAATGGATTTCGCCCAAAAGTACGTACCTAAACTTCAAGTTTAGGTACGTACTTTTTTCATTTTTTTTTAAAAAATTCAAAATAAAGGTTTTTTGTAGAAAATTCATTTAAGATTGTGTTCGTAATGATATTACACGTATTTAGAGTGGTTTGAGGCCAAATTCATGGGGAAAATGGATTTCACCCAAAAATACGTACCTTAACTCCGAGTTTAGGTACGTACATTTTTTTTTTTTTTTTTTTAAATTCAAAATAAAGGCTTTATCTGGAAAATACATTTAAGAGTGTGTTTGTAATGATATTACACGTGTTTAGAGTGGTTTGAGGCCAAATTAATGGGGAAAATGGATTTCACCCAAAAGTACGTACCTTAACTTCGAGTTAAGGTACGTACTTTTTCATTTTTTTCTTTAAAATTCAAAATAAAGGCTTTTTCTTGAAAAGACATTTAAGAGTGTGTTTGTAATGATATAACACGTGCTAAGAGTGGTTTGAGGCCAAATTCATGGGGGAATGGATTTCACCCAAAAGTACGTACCTAAACTCCGAGTTTAGGTGCGTACTTTTTTCATTTTTTTAAAAAAAATTCAAAATAAAGGCTTTTTGTAGAAAATTCATTTAAGAGTGTGTTCGTAATGATATTACACGTGTTTAGAGTGGTTTGAGGCCAAATTCATGGGGAAAATGGATTTCACCCAAAAGTACGTACCTAAACTCCGAGTTCAGTTACCTACTTTTTTCATTTAAAAAATTTTTTCAAAATAAAGGCTTTTTCTGGAAAAGACATTTAAGAGTGTGTTTGTAATGATATTACACGTGTTTAGAGTGGTTTGAGGCCAAATTCATGGGGAAAATTGATTTCACCCAAAAGTACGTACCTTAACTCCGAGTTTAGGTACATACTTTTTTCATTTTAAAAAAAAAAATTCAAAATAAAGGCTTTTTCTGGAAAAGACATTTAAGAGTTTGTTTGTAATGAGATTACACGTGTTTGGAGTGGTTTGAGGCCAAATTCATGGGGAAAATGGATTTCGCCCAAAAGTACGTAACTAAACTCCGAGTTTAGGTACGTACTTTTTTCATTTTAAAAAAAAAAAATCAAAATAAAGGCTTTTTGTAGAAAATTCATTTAAGATTGTGTTCGTAATGATATTACACGTATTTAGAGTGGTTTGAGGCCAAATTCATGGGGAAAATGGATTTCACCCAAAAATACGTACCTAAACTCCGAGTTCAGTTACCTACTTTTTTCATTTAAAAAAAAAATTCAAAATAAAGGCTTTTTCTGGAAAAGACATTTAAGAGTGTGTTTGTAATGATATTACACGTGTTTAGAGTGGTTTGAGGCCAAATTCATGGGGAAAATTGATTTCACCCAAAAGTACGTACCTTAACTCCGAGTTTAGGTACATGCTTTTTTCATTTTTAAAAAAAAAATTCAAAATAAAGGCTTTTTCTGGAAAAGACATTTAAGAGTTTGTTTGTAATGAGATTACACGTGTTTGGAGTGGTTTGAGGCCAAATTCATGGGGAAAATGGATTTCGCCCAAAAGTACGTACCTAAACTCCGAGTTTAGGTACGTACATTTTTTTTTTTTTTTTTTAAATTCAAAATAAAGGCTTTTTCTGGAAAAGACATTTAAGAGTGTGTTTGTAATGATATTACACGTGTTTAGAGTGGTTTGAGGCCAAAGTCATTGGGAAAATGGATTTCACCCAAAAGTACGTACCTTAACTCCGAGTTTAGGTACGTACTTTTTCATTTTTTTTTTAAAAATTCAAAATAAAGGCTTTTTCTTGAAAAAACATTTAAGAGTGTGTTTGTAATGATATAACACGTGTTTGGAGTGGTTTGAGGCCAAATTCATGGGGAAAATGGATTTCGCCCAAAAGTACGTACCTAAACTCCGAGTTTAGGTACGTACTTTTTTCATTTTTAAAAAAAAATTTCAAAATAAAGGCTTTTTGTAGAAAATTCATTTAAGATTGTGTTCGTAATGATATTACACGTGTTTAGAGTGGTTTGAGGCCAAATTCATGGGGAAAATGGATTTCACCCAAAAATACGTACCTTAACTCCGAGTTTAGGTACGTACATTTTTTATTTTTTTTTAAATTCAAAATAAAGGCTTTTTCTGGAAAAGACATTTAAGAGTGTGTTTGTAATGATATTACACGTGTTTAGAGTGGTTTGAGGCCAAATTCATGGGGAAAATGGATTTCACCCAAAAGTACGTACATTAACTCCGAGTTTAGGTACATACTTTTTTCATTTTTAAAAAAAAAATTCAAAATAAAGGCTTTTTCTGGAAAAGACATTTAAGAGTTTGTTTGTAATGAGATTACACGTGTTTGGAGTGGTTTGAGGCCAAATTCATGGGGAAAATGGATTTCACCCAAAAGTACGTACCTTAACTCCGAGTTTAGGTACGTACTTTTTCATTTTTTTTTTAAAAATTCAAAATAAAGGCTTTTTCTGGAAAAGACATTTAAGAGTGTGTTTGTAATGATATTACACGTGTTTAGAGTGGTTTGAGGCCAAATTCATTGGGAAAATGGATTTCACCCAAAAGTACGTACCTTAACTCCGAGTTTAGGTACGTACTTTTTCATTTTTTTTTAAAAAATTCAAAATAAAGGCTTTTTCTTGAAAAAACATTTAAGAGTGTGTTTGTAATGATATAACACGTGCTAAGAGTGGTTTGAGGCCAAATTCATGTGGGAATGGATTTCACCCAAAAGTACGTACCTAAACTCCGAGTTTAGTTACTTTTTTCAATTAAAAAAAAACAAAACAAAATAAATGTTTTTTCTGGAAAAGACATTTAAGAGTGTGTTTGTAATGATATTACACGTGTTTAGAGTGGTTTGAGGCCAAATTCATGGGGAAAATGGATTTCACCCAAAAGTACGTACCTAAACTCCGAGTTAAGTTACCTACTTTTTTCATTTAAAAAAAAAATTCAAAATAAAGGCTTTTTCTGGAAAAGACATTTAAGAGTGTGTTTGTAATGATATTACACGTGTTTAGAGTGGTTTGAGGCCAAATTCATGGGGAAAATGGATTTCGCCCAAAAGTACGTACCTAAACTCCGAGTTTAGGTACTTTTTTCAATTTTTTTCAATGATATTACACGTGTTTAGAGTGGTTTGAGGCCAAATTTGGATTTCACCCAAAAGTACGTACCTCAACTCCGGAGTTTAGGTACATACTTTTTTCATTTAAAAAAAAAAAAATCAAAATAAAGGCTTTTTCTGGAAAAGACATTTAAGAGTTTGTTTGTAATGAGATTACACGTGTTTGGAGTGGTTTGAGGCCAAATTCATGGGGAAAATGGATTTCGCCCAAAAGTACGTACCTAAACTCCGAGTTTAGGTACGTACTTTTTTCATTTTTAAAAAAAAATTTCAAAATAAAGGCTTTTTGTAGAAAATTCATTTAAGATTGTGTTCGTATTGATATTACACGTGTTTAGAGTGGTTTGAGGCCAAATTCATGGGGAAAATGGATTTCACCCAAAAATACGTACCTTAACTCCGAGTTTAGGTACGTACATTTTTTATTTTTTTTTAAATTCAAAATAAAGGCTTTTTCTGGAAAAGACATTTAAGAGTGTGTTTGTAATGATATTACACGTGTTTAGAGTGGTTTGAGGCCAAATTCATGGGGAAAATGGATTTCACCCAAAAGTACGTACATTAACTCCGAGTTTAGGTACGTACTTTTTCATTTTTTTTTTTAAAATTCAAAATAAAGGCTTTTTCTGGAAAAGACATTTAAGAGTGTGTTTGTAATGATATAACACGTGCTAAGAGTGGTTTGAGGCCAAATTCATGGGGGAATGGATTTCACCCAAAAGTACATACCTAAACTCCGAGTTTAGGTACTTTTTTCATTTAAAAAAAACAAAAACAAAATAAATGTTTTTTCTGGAAAAGACATTTAAGAGTGTTATATTGATATTACACGTGTTTAGAGTGGTTTGAGGCCAAATTCATGGGGAAAATGGATTTCACCCAAAAGTACGTACCTAAACTCCGAGTTTAGGTACGTACTTTTTTCATTTTTAAAAAAAAATTCAAAATAAAGGCTTTTTCTGAAAAAGACATTTAAGAGTTTGTTTGTAATGAGATTACACGTGTTTGGAGTGGTTTGAGGCCAAATTCATGGGGAAAATGGATTTCGCCCAAAAGTACGTACCTTAACTCCGAGTTTAGGTACGTACATTTTTATTTTTTTTTTTTAAATTCAAAATAAAGGCTTTTTCTGGAAAATTCATTTAAGATTGTGTTCGTAATGATATTACACGTGTTTAGAGTGGTTTGAGGCCAAATTCATGGGGAAAAGGGATTTCATACAAAAATACGTACCTTAACTCCGAGTTTAGGTACGTACATTTTTTATTTTTTTTTTTAAATTCAAAATAAAGGCTTTTTCTGGAAAAGACATTTAAGAGTGTGTTTGTAATGATATTACACGTGTTTAGAGTGGGTTGAGGCCAAATTCATGGGGAAAATGGATTTCATCCAAAAGTACGTACCTTAACTCCGAGTTTAGGTACGTACTTTTTCATTTTTTTTTTAAAAATTCAAAATAAAGGTTTTTTGTAGAAAATTCATTTAAGAGTGTGTTCGTAATGATATTACACGTGTTTAGAGTTGTTTGAGGCCAAATTCATGGGGAAAAGGGATTTCACCCAAAAGTACCTACCTAAACTCCGAGTTCAGTTACCTACTTTTTTCATTAAAAAAAAAAATTCAAAATAAAGGCTTTTTCTGGAAAAGACATTTAAGAGTTTGTTTGTAATGAGATTACACGTGTTTGGAGTGGTTTGAAGCCAAATTCATTGGGAAAATGGATTTCGCCTAAAAGTACGTACCTAAACTCCAAGTTTAGGTACGTACTTTTTTCATTTAAAAAAAAAAAAATTCAAAATAAAGGCTTTTTGTAGAAAGTTCATTTAAGATTGTGTTCGTAATGATATTACACGTGTTTAGAGTGGTTTGAGGCCAAATTCATGGGGAAAATGGATTTCACGCAAAAATACGTACCTTAACTCCGAGTTTAGGTACGTACAATTTTTTTTTTTTTTTTTTAAATTCAAAATAAAGGCTTTTTCTGGAAAAGACATTTAAGAGTGTGTTTGTAATGATATAACACGTGCTAAGAGTGGTTTGAGGCCAAATTCATTGGGAAAATGGATTTCACCCAAAAGTACGTACCTAAACTCCGAGTTTAGTTACTTTTTTCATTTAAAAAAAAACAAACAAAATAAATGTTTTTTCTGGAAAAGACATTTAAGAGTGTGTTTGTAATGATATTACACGTGTTTAGAGTGGTTTGAGGCCAAATTCATGGGGAAAATGGATTTCACCCAAAAGTACGTACCTAAACTCCGAGTTTAGGTAATTTTTTCATTTAAAAAAGAAAAATCAAAATAAAGGCTTTTTCTGGAAAAGACATTTAAGAGTGTGTTCGTAATGATATTACACGTGTTTAGAGTGGTTTGAGGCCAAATTCATGGGGAAAATGGATTTCACCCAAAAGTACGTACCTAAACTCCGAGTTAAGTTACCTGCTTTTTTCATTTAAAAAAAAAATTCAAAATAAAGGCTTTTTCTGGAAAAGACATTTAAGAGTTTGTTTGTAGTGATATTACAAGTGTTTAGAGTGGTTTGAGGCCAAATTCATGGGGAAAATGGATTTCACCCAAAAGTACGTACCTAAACTCCGAGTTAAGTTACCTACTTTTTTCATTTAAAAAAAAATCAAAATAAAGGCTTTTTCTGGAAAAGACATTTAAGAGTTTGTTTGTAATGAGATTACACGTGTTTGGAGTGGTTTGAGGCCAAATTCATTGGGAAAATGGATTTCGCCCAAAAGTACGTACCTAAACTCCGAGTTTAGGTACGTACTTTTTTCATTTTTAAAAAAAAAATTCAAAATAAAGGCTTTTTGTAGAAAGTTCATTTAAGATTGTGTTCGTAATGATATTACACGTGTTTAGAGTGGTTTGAGGCCAAATTCATGGGGAAAATGGATTTCACCCAAAAGTACGTACCTAAACTCCGAGTTAAGTTACCTGCTTTTTTCATTTAAAAAAAAAATTCAAAATAAAGGCTTTTTCTGGAAAAGACATTTAAGAGTTTGTTTGTAATGATATTACACGTGTTTAGAGTGGTTTGAGGCCAAATTCATGGGGAAAATGGATTTCACCCAAAAGTACGTACCTAAATTCCGAGTTAAGTTACCTGCTTTTTTCATTTAAAAAAAAAATTCAAAATAAAGGCTTTTTCTGGAAAAGACATTTAAGAGTTTGTTTGTAATGATATTACACGTGTTTAGAGTGGTTTGAGGCCAAATTCATGGGGAAAATGGATTTCACCCAAAAGTACGTACCTAAACTCCGAGTTAAGTTACCTACTTTTTTCATTTAAAAAAAAATCAAAATAAAGGCTTTCTCTGGAAAAGACATTTAAGAGTTTGTTTGTAATGAGATTACACGTGTTTGGAGTGGTTTGAGGCCAAATTCATTGGGAAAATGGATTTCGCCCAAAAGTACGTACCTAAACTCCGAGTTTAGGTACGTACTTTTTTCATTTTTAAAAAAAAAATTCAAAATAAAGGCTTTTTGTAGAAAGTTCATTTAAGATTGTGTTCGTAATGATATTACACGTGTTTAGAGTGGTTTGAGGCCAAATTCATGGGGAAAATGGATTTCACCCAAAAATACGTGCCTTAACTCCGAGTTTAGGTACGTACATTTTTTTTTTTTTTTTTTAAATTCAAAATAAAGGCTTTTTCTGGAAAAGACATTTAAGAGTGTGTTTGTAATGATATTACACGTGTTTAGAGTGGTTTGAGGCCAAATTCATGGGGAAAATGGATTTCACCCAAAAGTACGTACATTAACTCCGAGTTTAGTTATTTTTTTCATTTAAAAAAAAACAAACAAAATAAATGTGTTTTCTGGAAAAGACATTTAAGAGTGTGTTTGTAATGATATTACACGTGTTTAGAGTGGTTTGAGGCCAAATTCATGGGGAAAATGGATTTCACCCAAAAGTACGTACCTAAACTCCGAGTTAAGTTACCTACTTTTTTCATTTAAATTTGTTTTTCAAAATAAAGGCTTTTTCTGGAAAAGACATTTAAGAGTGTGTTTGTAATGATATTACACGTGTTTAGAGTGGTTTGAGGCCAAATTCATGGGGGAAATGGATTTCACCAAAAAGTACGTACCTAAACTCCGAGTTTAGGTAATTTTTTCATTTAAAAAAAAAAAAATCAAAATAAAGGCTTTTTCTGGAAAAGACATTTAAGAGTGTGTTTGTAATGATATTACACGTGTTTAGAGTGGTTTGAGGCCAAATTCATGGGGAAAATGGATTTCACCCAAAAATACGTACCTTAACTCCGAGTTTAGGTACGTACATTTTTTTTTTTTTTTAAATTCAAAATAAAGGCTTTTTCTGGAAAAGACATTTAAGAGTGTGTTTGTAATGATATTACACGTGTTTAGAGTGGTTTGAGGCCAAATTCATGGGGAAAATGGATTTCACCCAAAAGTACGTACCTAAACTCCGAGTTTAGGTACTTTTTTCATTTAAAAAAACCAAAACAAAAAAAATGTTTTTTCTGGAAAAGACATTTAAGAGTGTGTTTGTAATGATATTACACGTGTTTAGAGTGGTTTGAAGCCAAATTCATGGGGAAAATGGATTTCGCCCAAAAGTACGTACCTAAACTCCGAGTTTAGGTACGTACTTTTTTCATTTTTTAAAAAAAAATTCAAAATAAAGGCTTTTTGTAGAAAATTCATTTAAGAGTGTGTTCGTAATGATATTACACGTGTTTAGAGTGGTTTGAGGCCAAATTCATGGGGGAAATGGATTTCACCCAAAAATACGTACCTTAACTCCGAGTTTGGCTACGTACATTTTTTTATTTTTTTTTTAAATTCAAAATAAAGGCTTTTTCTGGAAAAGACATTTAAGAGTGTGTTTGTAATGATATTACACGTGTTTAGAGTGGTTTGAGGCCAAATTCATGGGGAAAATGGATTTCACCCAAAAGTACGTACATTAACTCCGAGTTTAGGTACTTTTTTCATTTTAAAAAAAACAAACAAAATAAATGTTTTTTCTGGAAAAGACAT
The DNA here is from genome assembly GCA_936450465.1 of Gibbula magus. Lineage (NCBI taxonomy): Eukaryota > Metazoa > Mollusca > Gastropoda > Trochida > Trochidae > Gibbula > Gibbula magus. Next base: position 62,288 of record OW388289.1, on the reverse strand, counting down.
TTAAGAGTGTGTTTGTAATGATATTACACGTGTTTAGAGTGGTTTGAGGCCAAATTCATGGGGAAAATGGATTTCACCCAAAAGTACGTACCTAAACTCCGAGTTAAGTTACCTACTTTTTTCATTTAAAATTTTTTTTCAAAATAAAGGCTTTTTCTGGAAAAGACATTTAAGAGTGTGTTTGTAATGATATTACACGTGTTTAGAGTGGTTTGAGGCCAAATTCATGGGGGAAATGGATTTCACCAAAAAGTACGTACCTAAACTCCGAGTTTAGGTAATTTTTTCATTTAAAAAAAAAAAAATCAAAATAAAGGCTTTTTCTGGAAAAGACATTTAAGAGTGTGTTTGTAATGATATTACACGTGTTTAGAGTGGTTTGAGGCCAAATTCATGGGGAAAATGGATTTCACCCAAAAGTACGTACCTAAACTCCGAGTTAAGTTACCTACTTTTTTCATTTAAAAAAAAAATTCAAAATAAAGGCTTTTTCTGGAAAAGACATTTAAGAGTTTGTTTGTAATGATATTACACGTGTTTAGAGTGGTTTGAGGCCAAATTCATGGGGAAAATGGATTTCACCCAAAAATACGTACCTTAACTCCGAGTTTAGGTACGTACATTTTTTTTTTTTTTTAAATCCAAAATAAAGGCTTTTTCTGGAAAAGACATTTAAGAGTGTGTTTGTAATGATATTACACGTGTTTAGAGTGGTTTGAGGCCAAATTCATGGGGAAAATGGATTTCACCCAAAAGTACGTACCTAAACTCCGAGTTTAGGTACTTTTTTCATTTAAAAAAACCAAAACAAAATAAATGTTTTTTCTGGAAAAGACATTTAAGAGTGTGTTTGTAATGATATTACACGTGTTTAGAGTGGTTTGAAGCCAAATTCATGGGGAAAATGGATTTCGCCCAAAAGTACGTACCTAAACTCCGAGTTTAGGTACGTACTTTTTTCATTTTTTAAAAAAAAAATCAAAATAAAGGCTTTTTGTAGAAAATTCATTTAAGAGTGTGTTCGTAATGATATTACACGTGTTTAGAGTGGTTTGAGGCCAAATTCATGGGGAAAATGGATTTCACCCAAAAATACGTACCTTAACTCCAAGTTTAGCTACGTACATTTTTTTATTTTTTTTTAAATTCAAAATAAAGGCTTTTTCTGGAAAAGACATTTAAGAGTATGTTTGTAATGATATTACACGTGTTTAGAGTGGTTTGAGGCCAAATTCATGGGGAAAATTGATTTCACCCAATAGTACGTACCTAAACTCCGAGTTTAGGTACATACTTTTTTCATTTTTAAAAAAAAAAATCAAAATAAAGGCTTTTTCTGGAAAAGACATTTAAGAGTTTGTTTGTAATGAGATTACACGTGTTTGGAGTGGTTTGAGGCCAAATTCATGGGGAAAATGGATTTCACCCAAAAGTACGTACCTAAACTCCGAGTTTAGGTACGTACTTTTTTCATTTTTAAAAAAAAAATTCAAAATAAAGGCTTTTTGTAGAAAATTCATTTAAGAGTGTGTTCGTAATGATATTACACGTGTTTAGAGTGGTTTGAGGCCAAATTCATGGGGAAAATTGATTTCACCCAAAAGTAAGTACCTAAACTCCGAGTTTAGGTACATACTTTTTTCATTTTTTAAAAAAAAAAATCAAAATAAAGGCTTTTTCTGGAAAAGACATTTAAGAGTTTGTTTGTAATGAGATTACACGTGTTTGGAGTGGTTTGAGGCCAAATTCATGGGGAAAATGGATTTCACCCAAAAGTACGTACCTAAACTCCGAGTTTAGGTACGAACTTTTTTCATTTTTTCATTTAAAAAACAAAAATTCAAAATAAAGGCTTTTTGTAGAAAATTCATTTAAGAGTGTGTTCGTAATGATATTACACGTGTTTAGAGTGGTTTGAGGTCAAATTCATGGGGAAAATGGATTTCACCCAAAAATACGTACCTTAACTCCGAGTTTAGGTACGTACATTTTTTTTTTTTTAAAATTCAAAATAAAGGCTTTTTCTGGAAAAGACATTTAAGAGTGTGTTTGTAATGATATTACACGTACTTAGAGTGGTTTGAGGCCAAATTCATGGGGAATGGATTTCACCCAAAAGTACGTACCTTAACTCCGAGTTTAGGTACTTTTTTCATTTAAAAAAACCAAAACAAAATAAAAGTTTTTTCTGGAAAAGACATTTAAGAGTGTGTTTGTAATGCTATTACAAGTGTTTAGAGTGGTTTGAGGCCAAATTCATGGGGGAAATGGATTTCACCAAAAAGTACGTACCTTAACTCCGAGTTTAGGTACTTTTTTCATTTAAAAAAAACAAAACAAAATAAAAGTTTTTTCTGGAAAAGACATTTAAGAGTGTGTTTGTAATGAGATTACACGTGTTTCGAGTGGTTTGAGGCCAAATTCATGGGGAAAATTGATTTCACCCAAAAGTACGTACCTAAACTCCGAGTTTAGGTACATACTTTTTTCATTTTAAAAAAAAAAAATCAAAATAAAGGCTTTTTGTAGAAAATTCATTTAAGAGTGTGTTCGTAATGATATTACACGTGTTTAGAGTGGTTTGAGGCAAAATTCATGGGGAAAATGGATTTCACCCAAAAATACGTACCTTAACTCCGAATTTAGGTACGTACATTTTTTTATTTTTTTTTAAATTCAAAATAAAGGCTTTTTCTTGAAAAGACATTTAAGAGTGTGTTTGTAATGATATAACACGTGTTTAGAGTGGTTTGAGGCCAAATTCATGGGGGAATGGATTTCACCCAAAAGTACGTACCTAAACTCCCAGTTTAGGTAATTTTTTCATTTAAAAAAAAAAAATCAAAATTAAGGCTTTTTCTGGAAAAGACATTTAAGAGTGTGTTTGTAATGATATTACACGTGTTTAGAGTGGTTTGAGGCCAAATTCATGGGGGAAATGGATTTCACCAAAAAGTACGTACCTAAACTCCGAGATTAGGTAATTTTTTCATTTAAAAAAAAAAAATCAAAATAAAGGCTTTTTCTGGAAAAGACATTTAAGAGTGTGTTTGTAATGATATTACACGTGTTTAGAGTGGTTTGAGGCCTAATTCATGGGGAAAATGGATTTCACCGAAAAGTACGTACCTAAACTCCCAGTTTAGTTACCTACTTTTTTCATTTAAAAAAAAATAATTCAAAATAAAGTCTTTTTCTGGAAAAGACATTTAAGAGTGTGTTTGTAATGATATTACATGTGTTTAGAGTGGTTTGAGGCCAAATTCATGGGGAAAATTGATTTCACCCAAAAGTACGTACCTAAACTCCGAGTTTAGGTACGTACTTTTTTCATTTTTAAAAAAAAAATCAAAATAAAGGCTTTTTGTAAGAAATTCATTTAAGAGTGTGTTCGTAATGATATTACACGTGTTTAGAGTGGTTTGAGGTCAAATTCATGGGGAAAATGGATTTCACCCAAAAATACGTACCTTAACTCGGAGTTTAGGTACGTACATTTTATTTTTTTTTTAAATTCAAAATAAAGGCTTTTTCTGGAAAAGACATTTAAGAGTTTGTTTGTAATGATATAACACGTGTTTAGAGTGGTTTGAGGCCAAATTCATGGGGAATGGATTTCACCCAAAAGTACGTACCTAAACTCCGAGTTTAGGTACTTTTTTCATTTAAAAAAAACAAAACAAAATAAAAGTTTTTTCTGGAAAAGACATTTAAGAGTGTGTTTGTAATGATATTACACGTGTTTAGAGTGGTTTGAGGCCAAATTCATGGGGGAAATGGATTTCACCAAAAAGTACGTACCTAAACTCCGAGTTTAGGTAATTTTTTCATTTTTTAAAAATAAATTCAAAATAAAGGCTTTTTCTGGAAAAGACATTTAAGAGTGTGTTTGTAATGATATTACACGTGTTTGGAGTGGTTTGAGGCCAAATTCATGGGGAAAATGGATTTCACCCAAAAATACGTACCTAAACTCCGAGTTTAGGTACGTACTTTTTTCATTTTTAAAAAAAAAATACAAAATAAAGGCTTTTTGTAGAAAATTCATTTAAGAGTGTGTTCGTAATGATATTACACGTGTTTAGAGTGGTTTGAGGCCAAATTCATCTGGAAAATGGATTTCACCCAAAAATACGTACCTTAACTCAGAGTTTAGGTACGTACATTTTTTTATTTTTTTTTAAAATTCAAAATAAAGGCTTTTTCTGGAAAAGACATTTAAGAGTGTGTTTGTAATGATATTACACGTGCTTAGAGTGGTTTGAGGCCAAATTCATGGGGAATGGATTTCATCCAAAAGTACGTACCTAAACTCCGAGTTTAAGTACTTTTTTCATTTAAAAAAAAAAAAACAAAATAAAAGTTTTTTCTGGAAAAGACATTTAAGAGTGTGTTTGTAATGATATTACACGTGTTTAGAGTGGTTTGAGGCCAAATTCATGGGGAAAATGGATTTCACCCAAAAGTACGTACCTTAACTCCGAGTTTAGGTACGTACTTTTTCAATTTTTTTTTTTAAAATTCAAAATAAAGGCTTTTTCTTGAAAAGACATTTAAGAGTGTGTTTGTAATGATATAACACGTGCTAAGAGTGGTTTGAGGCCAAATTCATGGGGGAATTGATTTCACCCAAAAGTACGTACCTAAACTCCGAGTTTAGGTACTTTTTTCATTAAAAAAAACAAAACAAAATAAATGTTTTTTCTGGAAAAGACATTTAAGAGTGTGTTTGTAATGATATTACACGTGTTTAGAGTGGTTTGAGGCCAAATTCATGGGGGAAATGGATTTCACCAAAAAGTACGTACCTAAACTCCGAGTTTAGGTAATTTTTTCATTTAAAAAAAAAAAATCAAAATAAAGGCTTTTTCTGGAAAAGACATTTAAGAGTGTGTTTGTAACGATATTACACGTGTTTAGAGTGGTTTGAGGCCAAATTCACGGGGAAAATGGATTTCACCCAAAAGTACGTACCTAAACTCCCAGTTTAGTTACCTACTTTTTTCATTTAAAAAAAAAAAATCAAAATAAAGGCTTTTTCTGGAAAAGACATTTAAGAGTGTGTTTGTAATGATATTACACGTGTTTAGAGTGGTTTGAGGCCAAATTCATGGGGAAAATTGATTTCACCCAAAAGTACGTACCAAAACTCCGAGTTTAGGTACATACTTTTTTATTTTAAAAAAAAAAAATCAAAATAAAGGCTTTTTCTGGAAAAGACATTAAAGAGTTTGTTTGTAATGAGATTACACGTGTTTGGAGTGGTTTGAGGCCAAATTCATGGGGAAAATGGATTTCACCCAAAAGTACGTACCTAAACTCCGAGTTTAGGTACGTACTTTTTTCATTTTTAAAAAAAAAATCAAAATAAAGGCTTTTTGTAGAAAATTCATTTAAGAGTGTGTTCGTAATGATATTACACGTGTTTAGAGTGGTTTGAGGCCAAATTCATGGGGAAAATGGATTTCACCCAAAAATACGTACCTTAACTCCGAGTTTAGGTACGTACATTTTTTTTTTTTTTTTTAAATTCAAAATAAAGGCTTTTTCTGGAAAAGACATTTAAGAGTGAGTTTGTAATGATATTACACGTGCTTAGAGTGGTTTGAGGCCAAATTCATGGGGAATGGATTTCACCCAAAAGTACGTACCTAAACTCCGAGTTTAGGTACTTTTTTCATTTAAAAAAAACAAAACAAAATAAAAGTTTTTTCTGGAAAAGACATTTAAGAGTGTGTTTGTAATGATATTACACGTGTTTAGAGTGGTTTGAGGCCAAATTCATGGGGGAAATGGATTTCACCAAAAAGTACGTACCTAAACTCCGAGTTTAGGTAATTTTTTCATTTCTTAAAAATGAATTAAAAATAAAGGCTTTTTCTGGAAAAGACATTTAAGAGTGTGTTTGTAATGATATTACACGTGTTTAGAGTGGTTTGAGGCCAAATTCATGGGGAAAATTGATTTCACCCAAAAGTACGTACCTAAACTCCGAGTTTAGGTACATACTTTTTTCATTTTTTAAAAAAAAAATCATAATAAAGGCTTTTCTGGAAAAGACATTTAAGAGTTTGTTTGTAATGAGATTACACGTGTTTGGAGTGGTTTGAGGCCAAATTCATGGGGAAAATGGATTTCACCCAAAAGTCCGTACCTAAACTCCAAGTTTAGGTACGTACTTTTTTCATTTAAAAAAAAAATCAAAATAAAGGCTTTTTCTGGAAAAGACATTTAAGAGTTTGTTTGTAATGAGATTACACGTGTTTGGAGTGGTTTGAGGCCAAATTCATGGGGTAAATTGATTTCACGCAAAAATACGTACCTGAACTCCGAGTTTAGGTACGTACATTTTTTTTTTTTTTAAAATTCAAAATAAAGGCTTTTTCTGGAAAAGACATTTAAGAGTGTGTTTGTAATGATATTACACGTGCTTAGAGTGATTTGAGGCCAAATTCATGGGGAATGGATTTCACCCAAAAGTACGTACATAAACTCCGAGTTTAGGTACTTTTTTCATTTAAAAAAACAAAACAAAATAAAAGTTTTTTCTGGAAAAGACATTTAAGAGTTTGTTTGTAATGATATTACACGTGTTTAGAGTGGTTTAAGGCCAAATTCATGGGGGAAATGGATTTCACCAAAAAGTACGTACCTAAACTCCGAGTTTAGGTAATTTTTTCATTTTTTAAAAATAAATTCAAAATAAAGGCTTTTTCTGGAAAAGACATTTAAGAGTGTGTTTGTAATGATATTACACGTGTTTAGAGTGGTTTGAGGCCAAATTCATGGGGAAAATGGATTTCACTCAAAAGTACGTACCTTAACTCCGAGGTTAGGTACGTACTTTTTCATTTTTTTTTTAAAAATTCAAAATAAAGGCTTTTTCTTGAAAAGACATTTAAGAGTGTGTTTGTAATGATATTACACGTGTTTAGAGTGTTTTGAGGCCAAATTCATGGGGAAAATGGATTTCACCCAAAAGTACGTACCTAAACTCCGCGTTTAGGTACCTACTTTTTTCATTTAAAAAAAAATAATTCAAAATAAAGGCTTTTTCTGGAAAAGACATTTAAGAGTGTGTTTGTAATGATATTACACGTGTTTAGAGTGGTTTGAGGCCAAATTCATGGGGAAAATGGATTTCACCCAAAAGTACGTACCTTAACTCCGTGTTTAGGTACGTACTTTTTCATTTTTTTTTTAAAAATTCAAAATAAAGGCTTTTTCTTGAAAAGACATTTAAGAGTGTGTTTGTAATGATATAACACGTGCTTAGAGTGGTTTGAGGCCAAATTCATGGGGGAGTGGATTTCACCCAAATGTACGTACCTAAACTCCGAGTTTAGGTACTTTTTTCATTAAAAAAAAACAAAACAAAATAAATGTTTTTTCTGGAAAAGACATTTAAGAGTGTGTTTGTAATGATATTACACGTGTTTAGAGTGGTTTGAGGCCAAATTCATGGGGAAAATGGATTTCACCCAAAAGTACGTACCTAAACTCCGAGTTTAGGTACATACTTTTTTCATTTTTTTAAAAAAAAATCATAATAAAGGCTTTTCTGGAAAAGACATTTAAGAGTTTGTTTGTAATGAGATTACACGTGTTTGGAGTGGTTTGAGGCCAAATTCATGGGGAAAATGGGTTTCACCCAAAAGTCCGTACCTAAACTCCAAGTTTAGGTACGTACTTTTTTCATTTAAAAAAAAAAATCAAAATAAAGGCTTTTTCTGGAAAAGACATTTAAGAGTTTGTTTGTAATGAGATTACACGTGTTTGGAGTGGTTTGAGGCCAAATTCATGGGGAAAATTGATTTCACGCAAAAATACGTACCTGAACTCCGAGTTTAGGTACGTACATTTTTTTTTTTTTTAAAATTCAAAATAAAGGCTTTTTCTGGAAAAGACATTTAAGAGTGTGTTTGTAATGATATTACACGTGCTTAGAGTGATTTGAGGCCAAATTCATGGGGAATGGATTTCACCCAAAAGTACGTACATAAACTCCGAGTTTAGGTACTTTTTTCATTTAAAAAAACAAAACAAAATAAAAGTTTTTTCTGGAAAAGACATTTAAGAGTTTGTTTGTAATGATATTACACGTGTTTAGAGTGGTTTAAGGCCAAATTCATGGGGGAAATGGATTTCACCAAAAAGTACGTACCTAAACTCCGAGTTTAGGTAATTTTTTCATTTTTTAAAAATAAATTCAAAATAAAGGCTTTTTCTGGAAAAGACATTTAAGAGTGTGTTTGTAATGATATTACACGTGTTTAGAGTGGTTTGAGGCCAAATTCATGGGGAAAATGGATTTCACTCAAAAGTACGTACCTTAACTCCGAGGTTAGGTACGTACTTTTTCATTTTTTTTTTAAAAATTCAAAATAAAGGCTTTTTCTTGAAAAGACATTTAAGAGTGTGTTTGTAATGATATAACACGTGTTTAGAGTGGTTTGAGGCCAAATTCATGGGGAAAATGGATTTCACCCAAAAGTACGTACCTTAACTCCGTGTTTAGGTACGTACTTTTTCATTTTTTTTTTAAAAATTCAAAATAAAGGCTTTTTCTTGAAAAGACATTTAAGAGTGTGTTTGTAATGATATAACACGTGCTTAGAGTGGTTTGAGGCCAAATTCATGGGGGAGTGGATTTCACCCAAATGTACGTACCTAAACTCCGAGTTTAGGTACTTTTTTCATTAAAAAAAAACAAAACAAAATAAATGTTTTTTCTGGAAAAGACATTTAAGAGTGTGTTTGTAATGATATTACACGTGTTTAGAGTGGTTTGAGGCCAAATTCATGGGGAAAATGGATTTCACCCAAAAGTACGTACCTAAACTCCGAGTTTAGGTACATACTTTTTTCATTTTTTAAAAAAAAATCATAATAAAGGCTTTTCTGGAAAAGACATTTAAGAGTTTGTTTGTAATGAGATTACACGTGTTTGGAGTGGTTTGAGGCCAAATTCATGGGGAAAATGGATTTCACCCAAAAGTCCGTACCTAAACTCCAAGTTTAGGTACGTACTTTTTTCATTTAAAAAAAAAAATCAAAATAAAGGCTTTTTCTGGAAAAGACATTTAAGAGTTTGTTTGTAATGAGATTACACGTGTTTGGAGTGGTTTGAGGCCAAATTCATGGGGAAAATTGATTTCACGCAAAAATACGTACCTTAACTCCGAGTTTAGGTACGTACATTTTTTTTTTTTTTAAAATTCAAAATAAAGGCTTTTTCTGGAAAAGACATTTAAGAGTGTGTTTGTAATGATATTACACGTGCTTAGAGTGATTTGAGGCCAAATTCATGGGGAATGGATTTCACCCAAAAGTACGTACATAAACTCCGAGTTTAGGTACTTTTTTCATTTAAAAAAACAAATCAAAATAAAAGTTTTTTCTGGAAAAGACATTTAAGAGTTTGTTTGTAATGATATTACACGTGTTTAGAGTGGTTTAAGGCCAAATTCATGGGGGAAATGGATTTCACCAAAAAGTACGTACCTAAACTCGGAGTTTAGGTAATTTTTTCATTTTTTAAAAATAAATTCAAAATAAAGGCTTTTTCTGGAAAAGACATTTAAGAGTGTGTTTGTAATGATATTACACGTGTTTAGAGTGGTTTGAGGCCAAATTCATGGGGAAAATGGATTTCACTCAAAAGTACGTACCTTAACTCCGAGGTTAGGTACGTACTTTTTCATTTTTTTTTTAAAAATTCAAAATAAAGGCTTTTTCTTGAAAAGACATTTAAGAGTGTGTTTGTAATGATATAACACGTGTTTAGAGTGGTTTGAGGCCAAATTCATGGGGAAAATGGATTTCACCCAAAAGTACGTACCTTAACTCCGTGTGTAGGTACGTACTTTTTCATTTTTTTTTTTAAAATTCAAAATAAAGGCTTTTTCTTGAAAAGACATTTAAGAGTGTGTTTGTAATGATATAACACGTGCTTAGAGTGGTTTGAGGCCAAATTCATGGGGGAGTGGATTTCACCCAAAAATACGTACCTTAACTCCGAGTTTAGGTACGTACATTTTTATTTTATTTTTTTTAAATTCAAAATAAAGGCTTTTTCTGGAAAAGACATTTAAGAGTTTGTTTGTAATGATATAACACGTGTTTAGAGTGGTTTGAGGCCAAATTCATGGGGAATGGATTTCACCCAAAAGTACGTACCTAAACTCCGAGTTTAGGTACTTTTTTCATTTAAAAAAAACAAAACAAAATAAAAGTTTTTTCTGGAAAAGACATTTAAGAGTGTGTTTGTAATGATATTACACGTGTTTAGAGTGGTTTGAGGCCAAATTCATGGGGGAAATGGATTTCACCAAAAAGTACGTACCTAAACTCCGCGTTTAGGTAATTTTTTCATTTTTTAAAAATAAATTCAAAATAAAGGCTTTTTCTGGAAAAGACATTTAAGAGTGTGTTTGTAATGATATTACACGTGTTTAGAGTGGTTTGAGGCCAAATTCATGGGGAAAATTGATTTCACCCAAAAGTACGTACCTAAACTCCGAGTTAAGGTACATACTTTTTTCATTTTAAAAAAAAAAAATCATAATAAAGGCTTTTTCTGGAAAAGACATTTAAGAGTTTGTTTGTAATGAGATTACACGTGTTTGGAGTGGTTTGAGGCCAAATTCATGGGGAAAATGGATTTCACCCAAAAATACGTACCTAAACTCCGAGTTTAGGTACGTACTTTTTTCATTTTTAAAAAAAAAATACAAAATAAAGGCTTTTTGTAGAAAATTCATTTAAGAGTGTGTTCGTAATGATATTACACGTGTTTAGAGTGGTTTGAGGCCAAATTCATCTGGAAAATGGATTTCACCCAAAAATACGTACCTTAACTCAGAGTTTAGGTACGTACATTTTTTTATTTTTTTTTAAAATTCAAAATAAAGGCTTTTTCTGGAAAAGACATTTAAGAGTGTGTTTGTAATGATATTACACGTGCTTAGAGTGGTTTGAGGCCAAATTCATGGGGAATGGATTTCATCCAAAAGTACGTACCTAAACTCCGAGTTTAAGTACTTTTTTCATTTAAAAAAAACAAAAGAAAATAAAAGTTTTTTCTGGAAAAGACATTTAAGAGTGTGTTTGTAATGATATTACACGTGTTTAGAGTGGTTTGAGGCCAAATTCATGGGGGAAATGGATTTCACCAAAAAGTGCGTACCTAAACTCCGAGTTTAGGTAATTTTTTCATTTTTTAAAAATAAATTCAAAATAAAGGCTTTTTCTGGAAAAGACATTTAAGAGTGTGTTTGTAATGATATTACACGTGTTTAGAGTGGTTTGAGGCCAAATTCATGGGGAAAATTGATTTCACCCAAAAGTACGTACCTAAACTCCGAGTTTAGGTACATACTATTTTAATTTTTTTAAAAAAAATCAAAATAAAGGCTTTTTCTGGAAAAGACATTTAAGAGTTTGTTTGTAATGAGATTACACGTGTTTGGAGTGGTTTGAGGCCAAATTCATGGGGAAAATGGATTTCACCCAAAAATACGTACCTAAACTCCGAGTTTAGGTACGTACTTTTTTCATTTTTAAAAAAAAAATACAAAATAAAGGCTTTTTGTAGAAAATTCATTTAAGAGTGTGTTCGTAATGATATTACACGTGTTTAGAGTGGTTTGAGGCCAAATTCATCTGGAAAATGGATTTCACCCAAAAATACGTACCTTAACTCATAGTTTAGGTACGTACATTTTTTTATTTTTTTTTAAAATTCAAAATAAAGGCTTTTTCTGGAAAAGACATTTAAGAGTGTGTTTGTAATGATATTACACGTGCTTAGAGTGGTTTGAGGCCAAATTCATGGGGAATGGATTTCATCCAAAAGTACGTACCTAAACTCCGAGTTTAAGTACTTTTTTCATTTAAAAAAAACAAAACAAAATAAAAGTTTTTTCTGGAAAAGACATTTAAGAGTGTGTTTGTAATGATATTACACGTGTTTAGAGTGGTTTGAGGCCAAATTCATGGGGGAAATGGATTTCACCAAAAAGTGCGTACCTAAACTCCGAGTTTAGGTAATTTTTTCATTTTTTAAAAATAAATTCAAAATAAAGGCTTTTTCTGGAAAAGACATTTAAGAGTGTGTTTGTAATGATATTACACGTGTTTAGAGTGGTTTGAGGCCAAATTCATGGGGAAAATTGATTTCACCCAAAAGTACGTACCTAAACTCCGAGTTTAGGTACATACTATTTTAATTTTTTTAAAAAAAATCAAAATAAAGGCTTTTTCTGGAAAAGACATTTAAGAGTTTGTTTGTAATGAGATTACACGTGTTTGGAGTGGTTTGAGGCCAAATTCATGGGGAAAATGGATTTCACCCAAAAATACGTACCTAAACTCCGAGTTTAGGTACGTACTTTTTTCATTTTTAAAAAAAAAATACAAAATAAAGGCTTTTTGTAGAAAATTCATTTAAGAGTGTGTTCGTAATGATATTACACGTGTTTAGAGTGGTTTGAGGCCAAATTCATCTGGAAAATGGATTTCACCCAAAAATACGTACCTTAACTCAGAGTTTAGGTACGTACATTTTTTTATTTTTTTTTAAAATTCAAAATAAAGGCTTTTTCTGGAAAAGACATTTAAGAGTGTGTTTGTAATGATATTACACGTGCTTAGAGTGGTTTGAGGCCAAATTCATGGGGAATGGATTTCATCCAAAAGTACGTACCTAAACTCCGAGTTTAAGTACTTTTTTCATTTAAAAAAAACAAAACAAAATAAAAGTTTTTTCTGGAAAAGACATTTAAGAGTGTGTTTGTAATGATATTACACGTGTTTAGAGTGGTTTGAGGCCAAATTCATGGGGGAAATGGATTTCACCAAAAAGTGCGTACCTAAACTCCGAGTTTAGGTAATTTTTTCATTTTTTAAAAATAAATTCAAAATAAAGGCTTTTTCTGGAAAAGACATTTAAGAGTGTGTTTGTAATGATATTACACGTGTTTAGAGTGGTTTGAGGCCAAATTCATGGGGAAAATTGATTTCACCCAAAAGTACGTACCTAAACTCCGAGTTTAGGTACATACTATTTTAATTTTTTTAAAAAAAATCAAAATAAAGGCTTTTTCTGGAAAAGACATTTAAGAGTTTGTTTGTAATGAGATTACACGTGTTTAGAGTGGTTTGAGGCCAAATTCATGGGGAAAATGGATTTCACCCAAAAATACGTACCTAAACTTCGAGTTTAGGTACTTTTTTCATTTAAAAAAAACAAAACAAAATAAAAGTTTTTTCTGGAAAAGACATTTAAGAGTGTGTTTGTAATGATATTACACGTGTTTAGAGTGGTTTGAGGCCAAATTCATGGGGGAAATGGATTTCACCAAAAAGAACGTACCTAAACTCCGCGTTTAGGTAATTTTTTCATTTTTTAAAAATAAATTCAAAATAAAGGCTTTTTCTGGAAAAGACATTTAAGAGTGTGTTTGTAATGAAATTACACGTGTTTAGAGGGGTTTGAGGCCAAATTCATGGGGAAAATTGATTTCACCCAAAAGTACGTACCTAAACTCCGAGTTAAGGTACATACTTTTTTCATTTTAAAAAAAAAAATCATAATAAAGGCATTTTCTGGAAAAGACATTTAAGAGTTTGTTTGTAATGAGATTACACGTGTTTGGAGTGGTTTGAGGCCAAATTCATGGGGAAAATGGATTTCACCCAAAAATACGTACCTAAACTCCGAGTTTAGGTACGTACTTTTTTCATTTTTAAAAAAAAAATACAAAATAAAGGCTTTTTGTAGAAAATTCATTTAAGAGTGTGTTCGTAATGATATTACACGTGTTTAGAGTGGTTTGAAGCCAAATTCATCTGGAAAATGGATTTCACCCAAAAATACGTACCTTAACTCCGAGTTTAGGTACGTACATTTTTTTTTTTTTTTTTTTAAATTCAAAATAAAGGCTTTTTCTTGAAAAGACATTTAAGAGTGTATTTGTAATGATATTACACGTGCTTAGAGTGGTTTGAGGCCAAATTCATGGTAAATGGATTTCACCCAAAAGTACGTACCTAAACTCCGAGTTTAGGTACTTTTTTCATTTTAAAAAAACAAAACAAAATATAAGTTTTTTATGGAAAAGACATTTAAGAGTGTGTTTGTAATGATATTACACGTGTTTAGAGTGGTTTGAGGCCAAATTCATGGGGAATGGATTTCATCCAAAAGTACGTACCTAAACTCCGAGTTTAAGTACTTTTTTCATTTAAAAAAAACAAAACAAAATAAAAGTTTTTTCTGGAAAAGACATTTAAGAGTGTGTTTGTAATGATATTACACGTGTTTAGAGTGGTTTGAGGCCAAATTCATGGGGGAAATTGATTTCACCAAAAAGTGCGTACCTAAACTCCGAGTTTAGGTAATTTTTTCATTTTTTAAAAATAAATTCAAAATAAAGGCTTTTTCTGGAAAAGACATTTAAGAGTGTGTTTGTAATGATATTACACGTGTTTAGAGTGGTTTGAGGCCAAATTCATGGGGAAAATTGATTTCACCCAAAAGTACGTACCTAAACTCCGAGTTTAGGTACATACTATTTTAATTTTTTTTAAAAAAATCAAAATAAAGGCTTTTTCTGGAAAAGACATTTAAGAGTTTGTTTGTAATGAGATTACACGTGTTTAGAGTGGTTTGAGGCCAAATTCATGAGGAAAATGGATTTCACCCAAAAATACGTACCTAAACTTCGAGTTTAGGTACTTTTTTCATTTAAAAAAAACAAAACAAAATAAAAGTTTTTTCTGGAAAAGACATTTAAGAGTGTGTTTGTAATGATATTACACGTGTTTAGAGTGGTTTGAGGCCAAATTCATGGGGGAAATGGATTTCACCAAAAAGAACGTACCTAAACTCCGCGTTTAGGTAATTTTTTCATTTTTTAAAAATAAATTCAAAATAAAGGCTTTTTCTGGAAAAGACATTTAAGAGTGTGTTTGTAATGATATTACACGTGTTTAGAGGGGTTTGAGGCCAAATTCATGGGGAAAATTGATTTCACCCAAAAGTACGTACCTAAACTCCGAGTTAAGGTACATACTTTTTTCATTTAAAAAAAAAATCATAATAAAGGCTTTTTCTGGAAAAGACATTTAAGAGTTTGTTTGTAATGAGATTACACGTGTTTGGAGTGGTTTGAGGCCAAATTCATGGGGAAAATGGATTTCACCCAAAAATACGTACCTAAACTCCGAGTTTAGGTACGTACTTTTTTCATTTTTAAAAAAAAAATACAAAATAAAGGCTTTTTGTAGAAAATTCATTTAAGAGTGTGTTCGTAATGATATTACACGTGTTTAGAGTGGTTTGAAGCCAAATTCATCTGGAAAATGGATTTCACCCAAAAATACGTACCTTAACTCCGAGTTTAGGTACGTACATTTTATTTTTTTTTTTTTTAAATTCAAAATAAAGGCTTTTTCTTGAAAAGACATTTAAGAGTGTGTTTGTAATGATATTACACGTGCTTAGAGTGGTTTGAGGCCAAATTCATGGGGAATGGATTTCACCCAAAAGTACGTACCTAAACTCCGAGTTTAGGTACTTTTTTCATTATAAAAAAACAAAACAAAATATAAGTTTTTTATGGAAAAGACATTTAAGAGTGTGTTTGTAATGATATTACACGTGTTTAGAGTGGTTTGAGGCCAAATTCATGGGGGAAATGGATTTCACCAAAAAGTACGTACCTAAACTCCGAGTTTAGGTACATACTTTTTTCATTTTTAAAAAAAAAATCAAAATAAAGGCTTTATTTTGAATTTTTTTTTTAAAAATGAAAAAAGTATGTACCTAAACTCGGAGTTTAGGTACGTACTTTTGGGTGAAATCCATTTTCCCCATGAATTTGGCCTCAAACCACTCTAAACACGTGTAATATCATTACAAACACACTCTTAAATGTCTTTTCCAGAAAAAACATTTATTTTGTTTTGGTTTTTTTTAATGAAAAAAGTACCTAAACTCGGAGTTTAGGTACGTACATTTGGTGAAATCCATTTCCCCCATGAATTTGGCCTCAAACCACTCTAAACACGTGTAATATCATTACAAACACACTCTTAAATGTCTTTTCCAGAAAAAACTTTTATTTTGTTTTGTTTTTTTTAAATGAAAAAAGTACCTAAACTCGGAGTTTAGGTACGTACTTTTGGGTGAAATCCATTTTCCCCATGAATTTGGCCTCAAACCACTCTAAACACGTGTAATATCATTACAAACAAACTCTTAAATGTCTTTTCCAGAAAAAGCCTTTATTTTGAATTTTTTTTTTAAATGAAAAAAGTAGGTAACTTAACTCGGAGTTTAGGTACGTACTTTTGGGTGAAATCCATTTTCCCCATGAATTTGGCCTCAAACCACTCTAAACACGTGTAATATCATTACAAACACACTCTTAAATGTCTTTTCCAGAAAAAGCCTTTATTATGATTTGTTTTTAAAAAAATGAAAAAAGTATGTACCTAAACTCGGAGTTTAGGAACGTACTTTTGGGTGAAATCAATTTTCCCCATGAATTTGGCCTCAAACCACTCTAAACACGTGTAATATCATTACAAACACACTCTTAAATGTCTTTTCCAGAAAAAGCCTTTATTTTGAATTTATTTTTAAAAAATGAAAAAATTACCTAAACTCGGAGTTTAGGTACGTACTTTTTGGTGAAATCCATTTCCCCCATGGATTTGGCCTCAAACCACTCTAAACACGTGTAATATCATTACAAACACACTCTTAAATGTCTTTTCCATAAAAAACTTATATTTTGTTTTGTTTTTTTAAAATGAAAAAAGTACCTAAACTCGGAGTTTAGGTACGTACTTTTGGGTGAAATCCATTCCCCATGAATTTGGCCTCAAACCACTCTAAGCACGTGTAATATCATTACAAACACACTCTTAAATGTCTTTTCAAGAAAAAGCCTTTATTTTGAATTTAAAAAAAAAATAAATAAAATGTACGTACCTAAACTCGGAGTTAAGGTACGTATTTTTGGGTGAAATCCATTTTCCAGATGAATTTGGCTTCAAACCACTCTAAACAGGTGTAATATCATTAAGAACACACTCTTAAATGAATTTTCTACAAAAAGCCTTTATTTTGTATTTTTTTTTTAAAAATGAAAAAAGTACGTACCTAAACTCGGAGTTTAGGTACGTATTTTTGGGTGAAATCCATTTTCCCCATGAATTTGGCCTCAAACCACTCCAAACACGTGTAATCTCATGACAAACAAACTCTTAAATGTCTTTTCCAGAAAAAGCCTTTATTTTGATTTTTTTTTTAAAAATGAAAAAAGTATGTACCTAAACTCGGAGTTTAGGTACGTACTTTTGGGTGAAATCCATTTTCCCCATGAATTTGGCCTCAAACCACTCTAAACACGTGTAATATCATTACAAACACACTCTTAAATGTCTTTTCCAGAAAAAACATTTATTTTGTTTTGGTTTTTTTTAATGAAAAAAGTACCTAAACTCGGAGTTTAGGTACGTACATTTGGTGAAATCCATTTCCCCCATGAATTTGGCCTCAAACCACTCTAAACACGTGTAATATCATTACAAACACACTCTTAAATGTCTTTTCCAGAAAAAACTTTTATTTTGTTTTGTTTTTTTTAAATGAAAAAAGTACCTAAACTCGGAGTTTAGGTACGTACTTTTGGATGAAATCCATTCCCCATGAATTTGGCCTCAAACCACTCTAAGCACGTGTAATATCATTACAAACAAACTCTTAAATGTCTTTTCCAGAAAAAGCCTTTATTATGATTTGTTTTTAAAAAAATGAAAAAAGTATGTACCTAAACTCGGAGTTTAGGAACGTACTTTTGGGTGAAATCAATTTTCCCCATGAATTTGGCCTCAAACCACTCTAAACACGTGTAATATCATTACAAACACACTCTTAAATGTCTTTTCCAGAAAAAGCCTTTATTTTGAATTTATTTTTAAAAAATGAAAAAATTACCTAAACTCGGAGTTTAGGTACGTACTTTTTGGTGAAATCCATTTCCCCCATGAATTTGGCCTCAAACCACTCTAAACACGTGTAATATCATTACAAACACACTCTTAAATGTCTTTTCCATAAAAAACTTATATTTTGTTTTGTTTTTTTAAAATGAAAAAAATACCTAAACTCGGAGTTTAGGTACGTACTTTTGGGTGAAATCCATTCCCCATGAATTTGGCCTCAAACCACTCTAAGCACGTGTAATATCATTACAAACACACTCTTAAATGTCTTTTCAAGAAAAAGCCTTTATTTTGAATTTAAAAAAAAAAAAATAAAATGTACGTACCTAAACTCGGAGTTTAGGTACGTATTTTTGGGTGAAATCCATTTTCCCCATGAATTTGGCCTCAAACCACTCCAAACACGTGTAATCTCATTGCAAACAAACTCTTAAATGTCTTTTCCAGAAAAAGCCTTTATTATGATTTTTTTTTTTAAAATGAAAAAAGTATGTACCTTAACTCGGAGTTTAGGTACGTACTTTTGGGTGAAATCAATTTTCCCCATGAATTTGGCCTCAAACCCCTCTAAACACGTGTAATATCATTACAAACACACTCTTAAATGTCTTTTCCAGAAAAAGCCTTTATTTTGAATTTATTTTTAAAAAATGAAAAAATTACCTAAACGCGGAGTTTAGGTACGTTCTTTTTGGTGAAATCCATTTCCCCCATGAATTTGGCCTCAAACCACTCTAAACACGTGTAATATCATTACAAACACACTCTTAAATGTCTTTTCCAGAAAAAGCCTTTATTATGATTTTTTTTTTTAAAATGAAAAAAGTATGTACCTTAACTCGGAGTTTAGGTACGTACTTTTGGGTGAAATCAATTTTCCCCATGAATTTGGCCTCAAACCCCTCTAAACACGTGTAATATCATTACAAACACACTCTTAAATGTCTTTTCCAGAAAAAGCCTTTATTTTGAATTTATTTTTAAAAAATGAAAAAATTACCTAAACGCGGAGTTTAGGTACGTTCTTTTTGGTGAAATCCATTTCCCCCATGAATTTGGCCTCAAACCACTCTAAACACGTGTAATATCATTACAAACACACTCTTAAATGTCTTTTCCAGAAAAAAACTTTTATTTTGTTTTGTTTTTTTTAAATGAAAAAAGTACCTAAACTCGAAGTTTAGGTACGTATTTTTGGGTGAAATCCATTTTCCCCATGAATTTGGCCTCAAACCACTCTAAACACGTGTAATCTCATTACAAACAAACTCTTAAATGTCTTTTCCAGAAAAAGCCTTTATTTTGATTTTTAAAAAAAAAATTAAAATAGTATGTACCTAAACTCGGAGTTTAGGTACGTACTTTTGGGTGAAATCAATTTTCCCCATGAATTTGGCCTCAAACCACTCTAAACACGTGTAATATCATTACAAACACACTCTTAAATGTCTTTTCCAGAAAAAGCCTTTATTTTGAATTTATTTTTAAAAAATGAAAAAATTACCTAAACTCGGAGTTTAGGTACGTACTTTTTGGTGAAATCCATTTCCCCCATGAATTTGGCCTCAAACCACTCTAAACACGTGTAATATCATTACAAACACACTCTTAAATGTCTTTTCCAGAAAAAACTTTTATTTTGTTTTGTTTTTTTTAAATGAAAAAAGTACCTAAACTCGGAGTTTAGGTACGTACTTTTGGATGAAATCCATTCCCCATGAATTTGGCCTCAAACCACTCTAAGCACGTGTAATATCATTACAAACACACTCTTAAATGTCTTTTCCAGAAAAAGCCTTTATTTTGAATTTTAAAAAAAAATAAAAAAATGTACGTACCTAAACTCGGAGTTAAGGTACGTATTTTTGGGTGAAATCCATTTTCCAGATGAATTTGGCCTCAAACCACTCTAAACACGTGTAATATCATTACGAACACACTCTTAAATGAATTTTCTACAAAAAGCCTTTATTTTGTATTTTTTTTTTAAAAATGAAAAAAGTACGTACCTAAACTCGGAGTTTAGGTACGTATTTTTGGGTGAAATCCATTTTCCCCATGAATTTGGCCTCAAACCACTCCAAACACGTGTAATCTCATTACAAACAAACTCTTAAATGTCTTTTCCAGAAAAAGCCTTTATTATGATTTTTTTTTTTTAAAATGAAAAAAGTATGTACCTTAACTCGGAGTTTAGGTACGTACTTTTGGGTGAAATCAATTTTCCCCATGAATTTGGCCTCAAACCACTCTAAACACGTGTAATATCATTACAAACACACTCTTAAATGTCTTTTCCAGAAAAAGCCTTTATTTTGAATTTATTTTTAAAAAATGAAAAAATTACCTAAACGCGGAGTTTAGGTACGTACTTTTTGGTGAAATCCATTTCCCCCATGAATTTGGCCTCAAACCACTCTAAACACGTGTAATATCATTACAAACACACTCTTAAATGTCTTTTCCAGAAAAAACTTTTATTTTGTTTTGTTTTTTTTTAAATGAAAAAAGTACCTAAACTCGGAGTTTGGGTACGTACTTTTGGGTGAAATCCATTCCCCATGAATTTGGCCTCAAACCACTCTAAACACGTGTTATATCATTACAAACAAACTCTTAAATGTCTTTTCCAGAAAAAGCCTTTATTTTGAATTTAAAAAAAATAAAATAAAAATGTACGTACCTAAACTCGGAGTTAAGGTACGTATTTTTGGGTGAAATCCATTTTCCCCATGAATTTGGCCTCAAACCACTCTAAACACGTGTAATATCATTACGAACACACTCTTAAATGAATTTTCTACAAAAAGCCTTTATTTTGATTTTTTTTTTAAAAATGAAAAAAAATACGTACCTAAACTCGGAGTTTAGGTACGTACTTTTGGGTGAAATCCATTTTCCCCATGAATTTGGCCTCAAACCACTCCAAACACGTGTAATCTCATTACAAACAAACTCTTAAATGTCTTTTCCAGAAAAAGCCTTTATTTTGATTTTTTTTTTAAAAATGAAAAAAGTATGTACCTAAACTCGGAGTTTAGGTACGTACTTTTGGGTGAAATCCATTTTCCCCATGAATTTGGCCTCAAACCACTCTAAACACGTGTAATATCATTACAAACACACTTTTAAATGTCTTTTCCAGAAAAAACATTTATTTTGTTTTGATTTTTTTTAATGAAAAAAGTACCTAAACTCGGAGTTTAGGTACGTACATTTGGGTGAAATCCACTCCCCCATGAATTTGGCCTCAAACCACTCTTAGCACGTGTTATATCATTACAAACACACTCTTAAATGTCTTTTCCAGAAAAAGCCTTTATTTTGAATTTTAAAAAAAAAAAAAAAAATGTACGTACCTAAACTCGGAGTTAAGGTACGTATTTTTCTGTGAAATCCATTTTCCCCATGAATTTGACCTCAAACCACTCTAAACACGTGTAATATCATTACGAACACAATCTTAAATGAATTTTCTACAAAAATCCTTTATTTTGAATTTTTTTTTAAAAATGAAAAAAGTACGTACCTAAACTCGGAGTTTAGGTACGTACTTTTGGGCGAAATCCATTTCCCCCATGAATTTGGCCTCAAACCACTCTAAACACGTGTAATATCATTACGAACACAATCTTAAATGAATTTTCTACAAAAATCCTTTATTTTGAATTTTTTTTTAAAAATGAAAAAAGTATGTACCTAAACTCGGAGTTTAGGTACGTACTTTTGGGTGAAATCAATTTTCCCCATGAATTTGGCCTCAAACCACTCTAAACACGTGTAATATAATTACAAACACACTCTTAAATGTCTTTTCCAGAAAAAGCCTTTATTTTGAATTTTTTTTTTAAATGAAAAAAGTAGGTAACTGAACTCGGAGGTTAGGTACGTACTTTTGGGTGAAATCCATTTTCCCCATGAATTTGGCCTCAAACCACTCTAAACACGTGTAATATCATTACAAACACACTCTAAAATGTCTTTTCCAGAAAAAGCCTTTATTTTGATTTTTTTTTTAAAAATGAACAATTTACCTAAACTCGGAGTTTAGGTACGTACTTTTTGGTGGAATCCATTTTCCCCATGAATTTGGCCTCAAACCACTCTAAACACGTGTAATATCATTACGAACACACTCTTAAATGAATTTTCTACAAAAAACCTTTATTTTGTATTTTTTTTTTTAAAATGAAAAAAGTACGTACCTAAACTCGGAGTTTAGGTACGTATTTTTGGGTGAAATCCATTTTCCCCATGAATTTGGCCTCAAACCACTCCAAACACGTGTAATCTCATGACAAACAAACTCTTAAATGTCTTTTCCAGAAAAAGCCTTTATTTTGATTTTTTTTTTAAAAATGAAAAAAGTATGTACCTAAACTCGGAGTTTAGGTACGTACTTTTGGGTGAAATCCATTTTCCCCATGAATTTGGCCTCAAACCACTCTAAACACGTGTAATATCATTACAAACACACTCTTAAATGTCTTTTCCAGAAAAAACATTTATTTTGTTTTGGTTTTTTTTAATGAAAAAAGTACCTAAACTCGGAGTTTAGGTACGTACATTTGGTGAAATCCATTTCCCCCATGAATTTGGCCTCAAACCACTCTAAACACGTGTAATATCATTACAAACACACTCTTAAATGTCTTTTCCAGAAAAAACTTTTATTTTGTTTTGTTTTTTTTAAATGAAAAAAGTACCTAAACTCGGAGTTTAGGTACGTACTTTTGGATGAAATCCATTCCCCATGAATTTGGCCTCAAACCACTCTAAGCACGTGTAATATCATTACAAACAAACTCTTAAATGTCTTTTCCAGAAAAAGCCTTTATTATGATTTGTTTTTAAAAAAATGAAAAAAGTATGTACCTAAACTCGGAGTTTAGGAACGTACTTTTGGGTGAAATCAATTTTCCCCATGAATTTGGCCTCAAACCACTCTAAACACGTGTAATATCATTACAAACACACTCTTAAATGTCTTTTCCAGAAAAAGCCTTTATTTTGAATTTATTTTTAAAAAATGAAAAAATTACCTAAACTCGGAGTTTAGGTACGTACTTTTTGGTGAAATCCATTTTCCCCATGAATTTGGCCTCAAACCACTCTAAACACGTGTAATATCATTACAAACAAACTCTTAAATGTCTTTTCCATAAAAAACTTATATTTTGTTTTGTTTTTTTAAAATGAAAAAAATACCTAAACTCGGAGTTTAGGTACGTACTTTTGGGTGAAATCCATTCCCCATGAATTTGGCCTCAAACCACTCTAAGCACGTGTAATATCATTACAAACACACTCTTAAATGTCTTTTCAAGAAAAAGCCTTTATTTTGAATTTAAAAAAAAAAAAATAAAATGTACGTACCTAAACTCGGAGTTAAGGTACGTATTTTTGGGTGAAATCCATTTTCCAGATGAATTTGGCTTCAAACCACTCTAAACACGTGTAATATCATTACGAACATACTCTTAAATGAATTTTCTACAAAAAGCCTTTATTTTGTATTTTTTTTTTAAAAATGAAAAAAGTACGTACCTAAACTCGGAGTTTAGGTACGTATTTTTGGGTGAAATCCATTTTCCCCATGAATTTGGCCTCAAACCACTCCAAACACGTGTAATCTCATTGCAAACAAACTCTTAAATGTCTTTTCCAGAAAAAGCCTTTATTATGATTTTTTTTTTAAAATGAAAAAAGTATGTACCTTAACTCGGAGTTTAGGTACGTACTTTTGGGTGAAATCAATTTTCCCCATGAATTTGGCCTCAAACCCCTCTAAACACGTGTAATATCATTACAAACACACTCTTAAATGTCTTTTCCAGAAAAAGCCTTTATTTTGAATTTATTTTTAAAAAATGAAAAAATTACCTAAACGCGGAGTTTAGGTACGTTCTTTTTGGTGAAATCCATTTCCCCCATGAATTTGGCCTCAAACCACTCTAAACACGTGTAATATCATTACAAACACACTCTTAAATGTCTTTTCCAGAAAAAAACTTTTATTTTGTTTTGTTTTTTTTAAATGAAAAAAGTACCTAAACTCGAAGTTTAGGTACGTATTTTTGGGTGAAATCCATTTTCCCCATGAATTTGGCCTCAAACCACTCTAAACACGTGTAATCTCATTACAAACAAACTCTTAAATGTCTTTTCCAGAAAAAGCCTTTATTTTGATTTTAAAAAAAAAAATTAAAATAGTATGTACCTAAACTCGGAGTTTAGGTACGTACTTTTGGGTGAAATCAATTTTCCCCATGAATTTGGCCTCAAACCACTCTAAACACGTGTAATATCATTACAAACACACTCTTAAATGTCTTTTCCAGAAAAAGCCTTTATTTTGAATTTATTTTTAAAAAATGAAAAAATTACCTAAACTCGGAGTTTAGGTACGTACTTTTTGGTGAAATCCATTTCCCCCATGAATTTGGCCTCAAACCACTCTAAACACGTGTAATATCATTACAAACACACTCTTAAATGTCTTTTCCAGAAAAAACTTTTATTTTGTTTTGTTTTTTTTAAATGAAAAAAGTACCTAAACTCGGAGTTTAGGTACGTACTTTTGGATGAAATCCATTCCCCATGAATTTGGCCTCAAACCACTCTAAGCACGTGTAATATCATTACAAACACACTCTTAAATGTCTTTTCCAGAAAAAGCCTTTATTTTGAATTTTAAAAAAAAATAAAAAAATGTACGTACCTAAACTCGGAGTTAAGGTACGTATTTTTGGGTGAAATCCATTTTCCAGATGAATTTGGCCTCAAACCACTCTAAACACGTGTAATATCATTACGAACACACTCTTAAATGAATTTTCTACAAAAAGCCTTTATTTTGTATTTTTTTTTTAAAAATGAAAAAAGTACGTACCTAAACTCGGAGTTTAGGTACGTATTTTTGGGTGAAATCCATTTTCCCCATGAATTTGGCCTCAAACCACTCCAAACACGTGTAATCTCATTACAAACAAACTCTTAAATGTCTTTTCCAGAAAAAGCCTTTATTATGATTTTTTTTTTTTAAAATGAAAAAAGTATGTACCTTAACTCGGAGTTTAGGTACGTACTTTTGGGTGAAATCAATTTTCCCCATGAATTTGGCCTCAAACCACTCTAAACACGTGTTATATCATTACAAACACACTCTTAAATGTCTTTTCCAGAAAAAGCCTTTATTTTGAATTTATTTTTAAAAAATGAAAAAATTACCTAAACGCGGAGTTTAGGTACGTACTTTTTGGTGAAATCCATTTCCCCCATGAATTTGGCCTCAAACCACTCTAAACACGTGTAATATCATTACAAACACACTCTTAAATGTCTTTTCCAGAAAAAACTTTTATTTTGTTTTGTTTTTTTTTAAATGAAAAAAGTACCTAAACTCGGAGTTTAGGTACGTACTTTTGGGTGAAATCCATTCCCCATGAATTTGGCCTCAAACCACTCTAAACACGTGTTATATCATTACAAACAAACTCTTAAATGTCTTTTCCAGAAAAAGCCTTTATTTTGAATTTAAAAAAAATAAAATAAAAATGTACGTACCTAAACTCGGAGTTAAGGTACGTATTTTTGGGTGAAATCCATTTTCCCCATGAATTTGGCCTCAAACCACTCTAAACACGTGTAATATCATTACGAACACACTCTTAAATGAATTTTCTACAAAAAGCCTTTATTTTGATTTTTTTTTTAAAAATGAAAAAAAATACGTACCTAAACTCGGAGTTTAGGTACGTACTTTTGGGTGAAATCCATTTTCCCCATGAATTTGGCCTCAAACCACTCCAAACACGTGTAATCTCATTACAAACAAACTCTTAAATGTCTTTTCCAGAAAAAGCCTTTATTTTGATTTTTTTTTTAAAAATGAAAAAAGTATGTACCTAAACTCGGAGTTTAGGTACGTACTTTTGGGTGAAATCCATTTTCCCCATGAATTTGGCCTCAAACCACTCTAAACACGTGTAATATCATTACAAACACACTTTTAAATGTCTTTTCCAGAAAAAACATTTATTTTGTTTTGATTTTTTTTAATGAAAAAAGTACCTAAACTCGGAGTTTAGGTACGTACATTTGGGTGAAATCCACTCCCCCATGAATTTGGCCTCAAACCACTCTTAGCACGTGTTATATCATTACAAACACACTCTTAAATGTCTTTTCCAGAAAAAGCCTTTATTTTGAATTTTAAAAAAAAAAAAAAAATGTACGTACCTAAACTCGGAGTTAAGGTACGTATTTTTCTGTGAAATCCATTTTCCCCATGAATTTGACCTCAAACCACTCTAAACACGTGTAATATCATTACGAACACAATCTTAAATGAATTTTCTACAAAAATCCTTTATTTTGAATTTTTTTTTAAAAATGAAAAAAGTACGTACCTAAACTCGGAGTTTAGGTACGTACTTTTGGGCGAAATCCATTTCCCCCATGAATTTGGCCTCAAACCACTCTAAACACGTGTAATATCATTACGAACACAATCTTAAATGAATTTTCTACAAAAATCCTTTATTTTGAATTTTTTTTTAAAAATGAAAAAAGTATGTACCTAAACTCGGAGTTTAGGTACGTACTTTTGGGTGAAATCAATTTTCCCCATGAATTTGGCCTCAAACCACTCTAAACACGTGTAATATAATTACAAACACACTCTTAAATGTCTTTTCCAGAAAAAGCCTTTATTTTGAATTTTTTTTTTAAATGAAAAAAGTAGGTAACTGAACTCGGAGGTTAGGTACGTACTTTTGGGTGAAATCCATTTTCCCCATGAATTTGGCCTCAAACCACTCTAAACACGTGTAATATCATTACAAACACACTCTTAAATGTCTTTTCCAGAAAAAGCCTTTATTTTGATTTTTTTTTTTAAAATGAAAAAATTACCTAAACTCGGAGTTTAGGTACGTACTTTTTGGTGAAATCCATTTCCCCCATGAATTTGGCCTCAAACCACTCTAAACACGTGTAATATCATTACGAACACACTCTTAAATGAATTTTCTACAAAAAACCTTTATTTTGAATTTTAAAAAAAAAAATGAAAAAGTACGTACCTAAACTCGGAGTTAAGGTACGTACTTTTGGGTGAAATCCATTTTCCCCATGAATTTGGCCTCAAACCACTCTAAACACGTGTAATATCATTACAAACACACTCTTAAATGTCTTTTCCAGAAAAAGCCTTTATTTTGAATTTTAAAAAAAATAAAAAAATGTCCGTACCTAAACTGGGAGTTAAGGTACGTATTTTTGGGTGAAATCAATTTTCCCCATGAATTTGGCCTCAAACCACTCTAAACACGTGTAATGTCATTACAAACACACTCTTAAATGTCTTTTCCAGAAAAAGCCTTTATTTTGAATTTTTTTTTTAAATGAAAAAAGTAGGTAACTTAACTCGGAGTTTAGGTACGTACTTTTGGGTGAAATCCATTTTCCCCATGAATTTGGCCTCAAACCACTCTAAACACGTGTAATATCATTACAAACACACTCTTAAATGTCTTTTCCAGAAAAAGCCTTTATTTTGATTTTTTTTATTTAAAATGAAAAAATTACCTAATCTCGGAGTTTAGGTACGTACTTTTTGGTGAAATCCATTTCCCCCATGAATTTGGCCTCAAACCACTCTAAACACGTGTAATATCATTACAAACACACTCTTAAATGTCTTTTCCAGAAAAAGCCTTTATTTTGATTTTTTTTATTTAAAATGAAAAAATTACCTAAAGTCGTAGTTTAGGTACGTATTTTTTGGTGAAATCCATTTCCCCCATGAATTTGGCCTCAAACCACTCTAAACACGTGTAATATCATTACAAACACACTCTTAAATGTCTTTTCCAGAAAAAAACATTTATTTTGTTTTGGTTTTTTTAAATGAAAAAAGTACCTAAACTCGGAGTTTAGGTACGTACTTTTGGGTGAAATCCATTCCCCCATGAATTTGGCCTCAAACCACTCTTAGCACGTGTTATATCATTACAAACACACTCTTAAATGTCTTTTCCAGAAAAAAACATTTATTTTGTTTTGGTTTTTTTAAATGAAAAAAGTACCTAAACTCGGAGTTTAGGTACGTACTTTTGGGTGAAATCCATTCCCCCATGAATTTGGCCTCAAACCACTCTTAGCACGTGTTATATCATTACAAACACACTCTTAAATGTCTTTTTAAGAAAAAGCCTTTATTTTGAATTTAAAAAAAAATAAAAAAATGTCCGTACCTAAACTGGGAGTTAAGGTACGTATTTTTGGGTGAAATCCATTTTCCCCATGAATTTGGCCTCAAACCACTCTAAACACGTGTAATGTCATTACAAACACACTCTTAAATGTCTTTTCCAGAAAAAGCCTTTATTTTGAATTTTTTTTTTAAATGAAAAAAGTAGGTAACTTAACTCGGAGTTTAGGTACGTACTTTTGGGTGAAATCCATTTTCCCCATGAATTTGGCCTCAAACCACTCTAAACACGTGTAATATCATTACAAACACACTCTTAAATGTCTTTTCCAGAAAAAGCCTTTATTTTGATTTTTTTTATTTAAAATGAAAAAATTACCTAATCTCGGAGTTTAGGTACGTACTTTTTGGTGAAATCCATTTCCCCCATGAATTTGGCCTCAAACCACTCTAAACACGTGTAATATCATTACAAACACACTCTTAAATGTCTTTTCCAGAAAAAGCCTTTATTTTGATTTTTTTTATTTAAAATGAAAAAATTACCTAAAGTCGTAGTTTAGGTACGTATTTTTTGGTGAAATCCATTTCCCCCATGAATTTGGCCTCAAACCACTCTAAACACGTGTAATATCATTACAAACACACTCTTAAATGTCTTTTCCAGAAAAAAACATTTATTTTGTTTTGGTTTTTTTAAATGAAAAAAGTACCTAAACTCGGAGTTTAGGTACGTACTTTTGGGTGAAATCCATTCCCCCATGAATTTGGCCTCAAACCACTCTTAGCACGTGTTATATCATTACAAACACACTCTTAAATGTCTTTTTAAGAAAAAGCCTTTATTTTGAATTTAAAAAAAAAAAAATGAAAAAGTACGTACCTAAACTCGGAGTTAAGGTACGTACTTTTGGGTGAAATCCATGTTCCCCATGAATTTGGCCTCAAACCACTTTAAACACGTGTAATATCATTATAAACAAACTCTTAAATGTCTTTTCAAGAAAAAGCCTTTATTTTGATTTTTTTTTAAAAAAATGAAAAAGTACGTACCTAAACTAGGAATTAAGGTACGTACTTTTGGGTGAAATCCATTCCCCCATGAATTTGGCCTCAAACCACTCTTAGCACGTGTTATATCATTACAAACACACTCTTAAATGTCTTTTCAAGAAAAAGCCTTTATTTTGAATTTAAAAAAAAAAAATGAAAAAGTACGTACCTAAACTCGGAGTTAAGGTACGTACTTTTGGGTGAAATCCATTTTCCCCATGAATTTGGCCTCAAACCACTCTAAACACGTGTAATATCATTACAAACACACTCTTAAATGTCTTTTCCAGAAAAAGCCTTTATTTTGATTTTTTTTTTTAAAATGAAAAAATTACCTAAACTCGGAGTTTAGGTACGTACTTTTGGGTGAAATCCATTTCCCCCATGAATTTGGCCTCAAACCACTCTAAAGACGTGTAATATCATTACGAACACACTCTTAAATGAATTTTCTACAAAAAACCTTTATTTTGAATTTTAAAAAAAAAAATGAAAAAGTACGTACCTAAACTCGGAGTTAAGGTACGTACTTTTGGGTGAAATCCATTTTCCCCATGAATTTGGCCTCAAACCACTCTAAACACGTGTAATATCATTACAAACACACTCTTAAATGTCTTTTCCAGAAAAAGCCTTTATTTTGATTTTTTTTTTTAAAATGAAAAAATTACCTAAACTCGGAGTTTAGGTACGTACTTTTGGGTGATATCCATTTCCCCCATGAATTTGGCCTCAAACCACTCTAAAGACGTGTAATATCATTACGAACACACTCTTAAATGAATTTTCTACAAAAAACCTTTATTTTGAATTTTTAAAAAAAAAATGAAAAAGTACGTACCTAAACTCGGAGTTTAGGTACGTACTTTTGGGTGAAATCCATTTTCCCCATGAATTTGGCCTCAAACCACTCTAAACACGTGTAATATCATTACAAACACACTCTTAAATGTCTTTTCCAGAAAAAGCCTTTATTTTGAATTTTAAAAAAAATAAAAAAATGTCCGTACCTAAACTCGGAGTTAAGGTACGTATTTTTGGGTGAAATCCATTTTCCCCATGAATTTGGCCTCAAACCACTCTAAACACGTGTAATATCATTACAAACACACTCTTAAATGTCTTTTCCAGAAAAAGCCTTTATTTTGATTTTTTTTATTTAAAATGAAAAAATTACCTAAACTCGGAGTTTAGGTACGTACTTTTTGGTGAAATCCATTTCCCCCATGAATTTGGCCTCAAACCACTCTAAACACGTGTAATATCATTACAAACACACTCTTAAATGTCTTTTCCAGAAAAAGCCTTTATTTTGATTTTTTTTATTTAAAATGAAAAAATTACCTAAACTCGTAGTTTAGGTACGTATTTTTTGGTGAAATCCATTTCCCCCATGAATTTGGCCTCAAACCACTCTAAACACGTGTAATATCATTACAAACACACTCTTAAATGTCTTTTCAAGAAAAAGCCTTTATTTTGATTTTTTTTAAAAAAAATGAAAAAGTACGTACCTAAACTAGGAATTAAGGTACGTACTTTTGGGTGAAATCCATTCCCCCATGAATTTGGCCTCAAACCACTCTTAGCACGTGTTATATCATTACAAACACACTCTTAAATGTCTTTTCAAGAAAAAGCCTTTATTTTGAATTTTAAAAAAAAAAATGAAAAAGTACGTACCTAAACTCGGAGTTAAGGTACGTACTTTTGGGTGAAATCCATTTTCCCCATGAATTTGGCCTCAAACCACTCTAAACACGTGTAATATCATTACAAACACACTCTTAAATGTCTTTTCCAGAAAAAAACATTTATTTTGTTTTGTTTTTTTTAAATGAAAAAAGTACCTAAACTCGGAGTTTAGGTACGTACTTTTGGGTGAAATCCATTCCCCCATGAATTTGGCCTCAAACCACTCTTAGCACGTGTTATATCATTACAAACACACACTTAAATGTCTTTTCAAGAAAAAGCCTTTATTTTGAATTTTTAAAAAAAAAAAATGAAAAAGTACGTACCTAAACTCGGAGTTAAGGTACGTACTTTTGGGTGAAATCCATTTTCCCCATGAATTTGGCCTCACACCACTCTAAACACGTGTAATATCATTACAAACACACTCTTAAATGTCTTTTCCATAAAAAGCCTTTATTTTGAATTTTTTTTTTAAAATGAAAAAAGTAGGTAACTAAACTCGGAGTTTAGGTACGTACTTTTGGGTGAAATCCATTTTCCCCATGAATTTGGCCTCAAAAAACTCTAAACACGTGTAATATCATTACAAACACACTCTTAAATGTCTTATCCAGAAAAAGCCTTTATTTTGATTTTTTTTTTAAAATGAAAAAATTACCTAAACTCGGAGTTTAGGTACGTACTTTTTGGTGAAATCCATTTCCCCCATGAATTTGGCCTCAAACCAATCTAAACACGTGATATATCATTACAAACACACTCTTAAATGTCTTTTCCAGAAAAAAAACATTTATTTTGTTTTGTTTTTTTTAAATTAAAAAAGTACCTAAACTCCGAGTTTAGGTACGTACTTTTGGGTGAAATCCATTCCCCCATGAATTTGGCCTCAAACCACTCTTAGCACGTGTTATATCATTACAAACACACTCTTAAATGTCTTTTCAAGAAAAAGCCTTTATTTTGAATTTTAAAAAAAAATATGAAAAAGTACGTACCTAAACTCGGAGTTAAGGTACGTACTTTTGGGTGAAATCTATTTTCCCCATGAATTTGGCCTCAAACCACTCTAAACACGTGTAATATCATTACAAACACACTCTTAAATGTCTTTTCCAGAAAAAGCCTTTATTTTGATTTTTTTTATTTAAAATGAAAAAATTACCTAAACTAGGAGTTTAGGTACGTACTTTTTGGTGAAATCCATTTCCCCCATGAATTTGGCCTCAAACCACTCTAAACACGTGTAATATCATTACAAACACACTCTTAAATGTCTTTTCAAGAAAAAGCCTTTATTTTGATTTTTTTTTTTTAAATGAAAAAATTACTTAACTCGGAGTTTAGGTACGTACTTTTTGGTGAAATCCATTTCCCCCATGAATTTGGCCTCAAACCACTCTAAACACGTGTAATATCATTACGAACACACTCTTAAATGAATTTTCTACAAAAAACCTTTATTTTGAATTTTTAAAAGAAAAATGAAAAAGCACGTACCTAAACTCGGAGTTAAGGTATGTACTTTTGGGTGAAATCCATTTTCCCCATGAATTTGGCCTCAAACCACTCTAAACACGTGTAATATCATTACAAACACACTCTTAAATGTCTTTTCAAGAAAAAGCCTTTATTTTGAATTTTTAAAAAAAATAAATGAAAAAGTACGTACCTAAACTCGGAGTTAAGGTACGTACTTTTGGGTGAAATCCATGTTCCCCATGAATTTGGCCTCAAACCAATTTAAACACGTGTAATATCATTATAAACAAACTCTTAAATGTCTTTTCAAGGAAAAGCCTTTATTTTGAATTTTTTTTAAAAAAATGAAAAAGTACGTACCTAAACTAGGAATTAAGGTACGTACTTTTGGGTGAAATCCATTCCCCCATGAATTTGGCCTCAAACCACTCTTAGCACGTGTTATATCATTACAAACACACTCTTAAATGTCTTTTCAAGAAAAAGCCTTTATTTTGAATTTTAAAAAAAAATATGAAAAAGTACGTACCTAAACTCGGAGTTAAGGTACGTACTTTTGGGTGAAATCCATTTTCCCCATGAATTTGGCCTCAAACCACTCTAAACACGTGTAATATCATTACAAACACACTCTTAAATGTCTTTTCCAGAAAAAAACATTTATTTTTTTTTTTTTTTTTTAAATGAAAAAAGTACCTAAACTCGGAGTTTAGATACGTACTTTTGGGTGAAATCCATTCCCCCATGAATTTGGTCTCAAACCACTCTTAGCACGTGTTATATCATTACAAACACACTCTTAAATGTCTTTTCCAGAAAAAGCCTTTATTTTGATTTTTTTTATTTAAAATGAAAAAATTACCTAAACTCGGAGTTTAGGTACGTACTTTTGGGTGGAATCCATTCCCCCATGAATTTGGCCTCAAGCCACTCTTAGCACGTGTTATATAATTACAAACACACTCTTAAATGTCTTTTCAAGAAAAAGCCTTTATTTTGAATTTAAAAAAAAAAAAAATGAAAAAGTACGTACCTAAACTCGGAGTTTAGGTACGTACTTTTGGGTGAAATCCATTTTCCCCATGAATTTGGCCTCAAACCACTCCAAACACGTGTAATCTCATTACAAACAAACTCTTAAATGTCTTTCCAGAAAAAGCCTTTATTTTGATTTTTTTTTTTAAAATGAAAAAAGTATGTACCTAAACTCGGAGTTTAGGTACGTACTTTTGGGTGAAATCCATTTTCCCCATGAATTTGGCCTCAAACCACTCTAAACACGTGTAATATCATTACAAACACACTCTTAAATGTCTTTTCCAGAAAAAACATTTATTTTGTTTTGGTTTTTTTTAATGAAAAAAGTACCTAAACTCGGAGTTTAGGTACGTACATTTGGTGAAATCCATTTCCCCCATGAATTTGGCCTCAAACCACTCTAAACACGTGTAATATCATTACAAACACACTCTTAAATGTCTTTTCCAGAAAAAACTTTTATTTTGTTTTGTTTTTTTTAAATGAAAAAAGTACCTAAACTCGGAGTTTAGGTACGTACTTTTTGGTGAAATCCATTTCCCCTATGAATTTGGCCTCAAACCACTCTAAACACGTGTAATATCATTACAAACACACTCTTAAATGTCTTTTCCATAAAAAACTTATATTTTGTTTTGTTTTTTTAAAATGAAAAAAGTACCTAAACTCGGAGTTTAGGTACGTACTTTTGGGTGAAATCCATTCCCCATGAATTTGGCCTCAAACCACTCTAAGCACGTGTAATATCATTACAAACACACTCTTAAATGTCTTTTCAAGAAAAAGCCTTTATTTTGAATTTAAAAAAAAAAAAATAAAATGTACGTACCTAAACTCGGAGTTAAGGTACGTATTTTTGGGTGAAATCCATTTTCCAGATGAATTTGGCTTCAAACCACTCTAAACACGTGTAATATCATTACGAACACACTCTTAAATGAATTTTCTACAAAAAGCCTTTATTATGATTTTTTTTTTTAAAATGAAAAAAGTATGTACCTTAACTCGGAGTTTAGGTACGTACTTTTGGGTGAAATCAATTTTCCCCATGAATTTGGCCTCAAACCCCTCTAAACACGTGTAATATCATTACAAACACACTCTTAAATGTCTTTTCCAGAAAAAGCCTTTATTTTGAATTTATTTTTTAAAATGAAAAAAGTATGTACCTTAACTCGGAGTTTAGGTACGTACTTTTGGGTGAAATCAATTTTCCCCATGAATTTGGCCTCAAACCCCTCTAAACACGTGTAATATCATTACAAACACACTCTTAAATGTCTTTTCCAGAAAAAGCCTTTATTTTGAATTTATTTTTAAAAAATGAAAAAATTACCTAAACGCGGAGTTTAGGTACGTTCTTTTTGGTGAAATCCATTTCCCCCATGAATTTGGCCTCAAACCACTCTAAACACGTGTAATATCATTACAAACACACTCTTAAATGTCTTTTCCAGAAAAAACTTTTATTTTGTTTTGTTTTTTTTAAATGAAAAAAGTACCTAAACTCGAAGTTTAGGTACGTATTTTTGGGTGAAATCCATTTTCCCCATGAATTTGGCCTCAAACCACTCTAAACACGTGTAATCTCATTACAAACAAACTCTTAAATGTCTTTTCCAGAAAAAGCCTTTATTTTGATTTTTAAAAAAAAAATTAAAATAGTATGTACCTAAACTCGGAGTTTAGGTACGTACTTTTGGGTGAAATCAATTTTCCCCATGAATTTGGCCTCAAACCACTCTAAACACGTGTAATATCATTACAAACACACTCTTAAATGTCTTTTCCAGAAAAAGCCTTTATTTTGAATTTATTTTTAAAAAATGAAAAAATTACCTAAACTCGGAGTTTAGGTACGTACTTTTGGGTGAAATCCATTCCCCATGAATTTGGCCTCAAACCACTCTAAGCACGTGTAATATCATTACAAACACACTCTTAAATGTCTTTTCAAGAAAAAGCCTTTATTTTGAATTTAAAAAAAAATAAATAAAATGTACGTACCTAAACTCGGAGTTAAGGTACGTATTTTTGGGTGAAATCCATTTTCCAGATGAATTTGGCTTCAAACCACTCTAAACACGTGTAATATCATTACGAACACACTCTTAAATTAATTTTCTACAAAAAGCCTTTATTATGATTTTTTTTTTTAAAATGAAAAAAGTATGTACCTTAACTCGGAGTTTAGGTACGTACTTTTGGGTGAAATCAATTTTCCCCATGAATTTGGCCTCAAACCCCTCTAAACACGTGTAATATCATTACAAACACACTCTTAAATGTCTTTTCCAGAAAAAGCCTTTATTTTGAATTTATTTTTTAAAATGAAAAAAGTATGTACCTTAACTCGGAGTTTAGGTACGTACTTTTGGGTGAAATCAATTTTCCCCATGAATTTGGCCTCAAACCACTCTAAACACGTGTAATATCATTACAAACACACTCTTAAATGTCTTTTCCAGAAAAAGCCTTTATTTTGAATTTATTTTTAAAAAATGAAAAAATTACCTAAACGCGGAGTTTAGGTACGTACTTTTTGGTGAAATCCATTTCCCCCATGAATTTGGCCTCAAACCACTCTAAACACGTGTAATATCATTACAAACACACTCTTAAATGTCTTTTCCAGAAAAAACTTTTATTTTGTTTTGTTTTTTTTAAATGAAAAAAGTACCTAAACTCGAAGTTTAGGTACGTATTTTTGGGTGAAATCCATTTTCCCCATGAATTTGGCCTCAAACCACTCTAAACACGTGTAATCTCATTACAAACAAACTCTTAAATGTCTTTTCCAGAAAAAGCCTTTATTTTGATTTTTTTAAAAAAATTTAAAATAGTATGTACCTAAACTCGGAGTTTAGGTACGTACTTTTGGGTGAAATCAATTTTCCCCATGAATTTGGCCTCAAACCACTCTAAACACGTGTAATATCATTACAAACACACTCTTAAATGTCTTTTCCAGAAAAAGCCTTTATTTTGAATTTATTTTTAAAAAATGAAAAAATTACCTAAACTCGGAGTTTAGGTACGTACTTTTTGGTGAAATCCATTTCCCCCATGAATTTGGCCTCAAACCACTCTAAACACGTGTAATATCATTACAAACACACTCTTAAATGTCTTTTCCAGAAAAAACTTTTATTTTGTTTTGTTTTTTTTAAATGAAAAAAGTACCTAAACTCGGAGTTTAGGTACGTACTTTTGGATGAAATCCATTCCCCATGAATTTGGCCTCAAACCACTCTAAGCACGTGTAATATCATTACAAACACACTCTTAAATGTCTTTTCCAGAAAAAGCCTTTATTTTGAATTTTAAAAAAAAATAAAAAAATGTACGTACCTAAACTCTGAGTTAAGGTACGTATTTTTGGGTGAAATCCATTTTCCAGATGAATTTGGCCTCAAACCACTCTAAACACGTGTAATATCATTACGAACACACTCTTAAATGAATTTTCTACAAAAAGCCTTTATTTTGAATTTTTTTTTTTAAAATGAAAAAAGTACGTACCTAAACTCGGAGTTTAGGTACGTATTTTTGGGTGAAATCCATTTTCCCCATGAATTTGGCCTCAAACCACTCCAAACACGTGTAATCTCATTACAAACAAACTCTTAAATGTCTTTTCCAGAAAAAGCCTTTATTATGATTTTTTTTTTTTAAAATGAAAAAAGTATGTACCTTAACTCGGAGTTTAGGTACGTACTTTTGGGTGAAATCAATTTTCCCCATGAATTTGGCCTCAAACCACTCTAAACACGTGTAATATCATTACAAACACACTCTTAAATGTCTTTTCCAGAAAAAGCCTTTATTTTGAATTTATTTTTAAAAAATGAAAAAATTACCTAAACGCGGAGTTTAGGTACGTACTTTTTGGTGAAATCCATTTCCCCCATGAATTTGGCCTCAAACCACTCTAAACACGTGTAATATCATTACAAACACACTCTTAAATGTCTTTTCCAGAAAAAGCCTTTATTTTGAATTTATTTTTAAAAAATGAAAAAATTACCTAAACGCGGAGTTTAGGTACGTACTTTTGGGTGAAATCCATTCCCCATGAATTTGGCCTCAAACCACTCTAAACACGTGTTATATCATTACAAACAAACTCTTAAATGTCTTTTCCAGAAAAAGCCTTTATTTTGATTTTTTTTTTAAAAATGAAAAAAGTACGTACCTAAACTCGGAGTTTAGGTACGTACTTTTGGGTGAAATCCATTTTCCCCATGAATTTGGCCTCAAACCACTCCAAACACGTGTAATCTCATTACAAACAAACTCTTAAATGTCTTTTCCAGAAAAAGCCTTTATTTTGATTTTTTTTTTAAAAATGAAAAAAGTATGTACCTAAACTCGGAGTTTAGGTACGTACTTTTTGGTGAAATCCATTTCCCCCATGAATTTGGCCTCAAACCACTCTAAACACGTGTAATATCATTACAAACACACTCTTAAATGTCTTTTCCAGAAAAAACATTTATTTTGTTTTGTTTTTTTTTAATGAAAAAAGTACCTAAACTCGGAGTTTAGGTACGTACATTTGGGTGAAATCCACTCCCCCATGAATTTGGCCTCAAACAACTCTTAGCACGTGTTATATCATTACAAACACACTCTTAAATGTCTTTTCAAGAAAAAGCCTTTATTTTGAATTTTTAAAAAAAAAATGAAAAAGTACGTACCTAAACACGGAGTTAAGGTACGTACTTTTGGGTGAAATCCATTTTCCCCATGAATTTGGCCTCAAACCACTCTAAACACGTGTTATATCATTACAAACACACTCTTAAATGTCTTTTCAAGAAAAAGCCTTTATTTTGAATTTTTAAAAAAAAAATGAAAAAGTACGTACCTAACCTCGGAGTTAAGGTACGTACTTTTGAGTGAAATCCATTTTCCCCATGAATTTGGCCTCAAACCACTCTAAACACGTGTAATATCATTACAAACACATTCTTAAATGTCTTTTCCAGAAAAAGCCTTTATTTTGAATTTATTTTTAAAAAATGAAAAAATTACCTAAACTCGGAGTTTAGGTACGTACTTTTTGGTGAAATCCATTTCCCCCATGAATTTGGCCTTAAACCACTCTAAACACGTGTAATATCATTACAAACAAACTCTTAAATGTCTTTTCCAGAAAAAACTTTTATTTTGTTTTGTTTTTTTAAATGAAAAAAGTACCTAAACTCGGAGTTTAGGTACGTACTTTTGGGTGAAATCCATTCCCCATGAATTTGGCCTCAAATCACTCTAAGCACGTGTAATATCATTACAAACACACTCTTAAATGTCTTTTCCAGAAAAAGCCTTTATTTTGAATTTAAAAAAAAAAAAAAAATGTACGTACCTAAACTCGGAGTTCAGGTACGTATTTTTGCGTGAAATCAATTTTCCCCATGAATTTGGCCTCAAACCACTCCAAACACGTGTAATCTCATTACAAACAAACTCTTAAATGTCTTTTCCAGAAAAAGCCTTTATTTTGATTTTTTTTTTTAAATGAAAAAAGTACGTACCTAAACTTGGAGTTTAGGTACGGACTTTTGGGTGAAATCCATTTTCCCCATGAATTTGGCCTCAAACCACTCCAAACACGTGTAATCTCATTACAAACAAACTCTTAAATGTCTTTTCCAGAAAAGCCTTTATTATGATTTTTTTTTAAAAAAATGAAAAAAGTATGTACCTAAACTCGGAGTTTAGGTACGTACTTTTGGGTGAAATCAATTTTCCCCATGAATTTGGCCTCAAACCACTCTAAACACGTGTAATATCATTACAAACACACTCTTAAATGTCTTTTCCAGAAAAAGCCTTTATTTTGAATTCATTTTTAAGAAATGAAAAAATTACCTAAACTCGGAGTTTAGGTACGTACTTTTTGGTGAAATCCATTTCCCCCATGAATTTGGCCTCAAACCACTCTAAACACGTGTAATATCATTACAAACACACTCTTAAATGTCTTTTCCAGAAAAAACTTTTATTTTGTTTTGTTTTTTTTAAATGAAAAAAGTACCTAAACTCGGAGTTTAGGTACGTACTTTTGGGTGAAATCCATTCCCCATGAATTTGGCCTCAAACCACTCTAAGCACGTGTAATATCATTACAAACTCACTCTTAAATGTCTTTTCCAGAAAAAGCCTTTATTTTGAATTTAAAAAAATAAATAAAAATGTACGTACCTAAACTCGGAGTTAAGGTACGTATTTTTGGGTGAAATCCATTTTCCCCATGAATTTGGCCTCAAACCACTCTAAACACGTGTAATATCATTACGAACACACTCTTAAATGAATTTTCTACAAAAAGCCTTTATTTTGATTTTTTTTTTAAAAATGAAAAAAGTACGTACCTAAACTCGGAGTTTAGGTACGTACTTTTGGGTGAAATCCATTTTCCCCATGAATTTGGCCTCAAACCACTCCAAACACGTGTAATCTCATTACAAACAAACTCTTTAATGTCTTTTCCAGAAAAAGCCTTTATTTTGATTTTTTTTTTTAAAAATAAAAAAGTATGTACCCAAACTCGGAGTTTAGGTACGTACTTTTGGGTGAAATCAATTTTCCCCATGAATTTGGCCTCAAACCACTCTAAACACGTGTAATATCATTACAAACACACTCTTAAATGTCTTTTCCAGAAAAAGCCTTTATTTTGAATTTTTTTTTTTAAATGAAAAAAGTAGGTAACTAAACTTTGAGTTTAGGTACGTACTTTTGGGTGAAATCCATTTTCCCCGTGAATTTGGCCTCAAACCACTCTAAACACATGTAATATCGTTACAAACACACTCTTAAATGTATTTTCCAGAAAAAGCCTTTATTTTGATTTTTTTTTTTTAAATGAAAAAATTACCTAAACTCGGAGTTTAGGTACGTACTTTTTGGTGAAATCCATTTCCCTCATGAATTTGGCCTCAAACCACTCTAAACACGTGTAATATCATTACAAACACACTCTTAAATGTCTTTTCCAGAAAAAACATTTATTTTGTTTTGTTTTTTTTAATGAAAAAAGTACCTAAACTCGGAGTTTAGGTACGTACTTTTGGGTGAAATCAATTCCCCCATGAATTTGGCCTCAAACCACTCTTAGCACGTGTTATATCATTACAAACACACTCTTAAATGTCTTTTCAAGAAAAAGCCTTTATTTTGAATTTTAAAAAAAAAAATTGAAAAAGTACGTACCTAAACTCGGAGTTAAGGTACGTACTTTTGGGCGAAATCCATTTTCCCCATGAATTTGGCCTCAAACCACTCTAAACACGTGTAATATCATTACAAACACACTCTTAAATGTCTTTTCCAGAAAAAGCCTTTATTTTGAATTTATTTTTAAGAAATGAAAAAATTACCTAAACTCGGAGTTTAGGTACGTACTTTTTGGTGAAATCCATTTCCCCCATGAATTTGGCCTCAAACCACTCCAAACACGTGTATTCTCATTACAAACAAACTCTTAAATGTCTTTTCCAGAAAAAGCCTTTATTTTGATTTTTTTTTTAAAAATGAAAAAGGTATGTACCTAAACTGGGTGTTTAGGTACGTACTTTTGGGTGAAATCCATTCCCCATGAATTTGGCCTCAAACCACTCTAAGCACGTGTAATATCATTACAAACACACTCTTAAATGTCTTTTCCAGAAAAAGCCTTTATTTTGAATTTAAAAAAAAGAAAAAAATGTACGTACCTAAACTCCGAGTTAAGGTACGTATTTTTGGGTGAAATCCATTTTCACCATGAATTTGACCTCAAACCACTCTAAACACGTGTAATATCATTACGAACACACTCTTAAATGAATTTCTTACAAAAAGCCTTTATTTTGATTTTTTTTTTAAAAATGAAAAAAGTACGTACCTAAACTCGGAGTTTAGGTACGTACTTTTGGGTGAAGTCCATTTTCAACATGAATTTGGCCTCAAACAACTCCAAACACGTGTAATCTCATTACAAACAAACTCTTAAATGTCTTTTCCAGAAAAAGCCTTTATTTTGATATTTTTTTTTTTAAATAAAAAAAGTATGTACCTAAACTCGGAGTTTAGGTACGTACTTTTGGGTGAAATCAATTTTCCCCATGAATTTGGCCTCAAACCACTCTAAACACATGTAATATCATTACAAACACACACTCTTAAATGTCTTTTCCAGAAAAAGCCTTTATTTTGATTTTTTTTTTTTAAATGAAAAAATTACCTAAACTCGGAGTTTAGGTACGTACTTTTTGGTGAAATCCATTTCCCCCATGAATTTGGCCTCAAACCACTCTAAACACGTGTAATATCATTACAAACACACTCTTAAATGTCTTTTACAGAAAAAGCCTTAATTTTGATTTTTTTTTTTTAAATGAAAAAATTACCTAAACTGGGAGTTTAGGTACGTATTTTTGGGTGAAATCCATTTTCCCCATGAATTTGGCCTCAAACCACTCTAAACACGTGTAATATCATTACGAACACACTCTTAAATGAATTTTCTACAAAAAGCCTTTATTTTGATTTTTTTTTTTTTAAATGAAAAAAGTATGTACCTAAACTTGGAGTTTAGGTACGTACTTTTGGGTGAAATCAATTTTCCCCATGAATTTGGCCTCAAACCACTCCAAACACGTGTAATCTCATTACAAACACACTCTTAAATGTCTTTTCCAGAAAAAACTTTTATTTTGTTTTGTTTTTTTTAAATGAAAAAATTACCTAAACTGGGAGTTTAGGTACGTATTTTTGGGTGAAATCCATTTTCCCCATGAATTTGGCCTCAAACCACTCTAAACACGTGTAATATCATTACGAACACACTCTTAAATGAATTTTCTACAAAAAGCCTTTATTTTGATTTTTTTTTTTAAAATGAAAAAAGTATGTACCTAAACTTGGAGTTTAGGTACGTACTTTTGGGTGAAATCAATTTTCCCCATGAATTTGGCCTCAAACCACTCCAAACACGTGTAATCTCATTACAAACACACTCTTAAATGTCTTTTCCAGAAAAAACTTTTATTTTGTTTTGTTTTTTTTAAATGAAAAAAGTACCTAAACTCGGAGTTAAGGTACGTACTTTTGGGTGAAATCCATTCCCCATGAATTTGGCCTCAAACCACTCTAAGCACGTGTAATATCATTACAAACACACTCTTAAATGTCTTTTCCAGAAAAAGCCTTTATTTTGAATTTAAAAAAAAAAAAAAAATGTACGTACCTAAACTCGGAGTTAAGGTACGTATTTTTGGGTGAAATCCATTTTCCCCATGAATTTGACCTCAAACCACTCTAAACACGTGTAATATCATTACGAACACACTCTTAAATGAATTTTCTACAAAAAGCCTTTATTTTGAATTTTTTTTTTAAAAATGAAAAAAGTTCGTACCTAAACTCGGAGTTTAGGTACGTACTTTTGGGTGAAATCCATTTTCAACATGAATTTGGCCTCAAACAACTCCAAACACGTGTAATCTCATTACAAACAAACTCTTAAATGTCTTTTCCAGAAAAAGCCTTTATTTTGATATTTTTTTTTTTAAATAAAAAAAGTATGTACCTAAACTTGGAGTTAAGGTACGTACTTTTGGGTGAAATCAATTTTCCCCATGAATTTGGCCTCAAACCACTCTAAACACATGTAATATCATTACAAACACACTCTTAAATGTCTTTTCCAGAAAAAGACTTTATTTTGAATTATTTTTTTTAAATGAAAAAAGTAGGTAACTAAACTGGGAGTTTAGGTACGTACTTTTCGGTGAAATCCATTTTCCCCATGAATTAGGCCTCAAACCACTCTAAACACGTGTAATATCATTACAAACACACTCTTAAATGTCTTTTCCAGAAAAAGCCTTAATTTTGATTTTTTTTTTTTTAAATGAAAAAATTACCTAAACTGGGAGTTTAGGTACGTACTTTTGGGTGAAATCCATTCCCCCATGAATTTGGCCTCAAACCACTCTAAACACGTGTTATATCATTACAAACACACTCTTAAATGTCTTTTCAAGAAAAAGCCTTTATTTTGAATTTAAAAAAAAAAAAAAAAATGTACGTACCTAAATTCGGAGTTAAGGTACGTATTTTTGGGTGAAATCCATTTTCCCCATGAATTTGGCCTCAAACCACTCTAAACACGTGTAATATCATTACGAACACACTCTTAAATGAATTTTCTACAAAAAGCCTTTATTTTGAATTTTTTTTTTAAAAATGAAAAAAGTTCGTACCTAAACTCGGAGTTTAGGTACGTACTTTTGGGTGAAATCCATTTTCAACATGAATTTGGCCTCAAACAACTCCAAACACGTGTAATCTCATTACAAACAAACTCTTAAATGTCTTTTCCAGAAAAAGCCTTTATTTTGATATTTTTTTTTTTAAATAAAAAAAGTATGTACCTAAACTCGGAGTTTAGGTACGTACTTTTGGGTGAAATCAATTTTCCCCATGAATTTGGCCTCAAACCACTCTAAACACATGTAATATCATTACAAACACACTCTTAAATGTCTTTTCCAGAAAAAGACTTTATTTTGAATTATTTTTTTTAAATGAAAAAAGTAGGTAACTAAACTGGGAGTTTAGGTACGTACTTTTCGGTGAAATCCATTTTCCCAATGAATTAGGCCTCAAACCACTCTAAACACGTGTAATATCATTACAAACACACTCTTAAATGTCTT
This sequence comes from Gibbula magus, assembly GCA_936450465.1. Taxonomy (NCBI): domain Eukaryota; kingdom Metazoa; phylum Mollusca; class Gastropoda; order Trochida; family Trochidae; genus Gibbula; species Gibbula magus. Next base: position 18,077 of record OW388289.1, on the reverse strand, counting down.
TTCCAGAAAAAGCCTTTATTTTGATTTTTTTTTTTTAAATGAAAAAATTACCTAAACTCGGAGTTTAGGTACGTACTTTTTGGTGAAATCCATTTCCCCCATGAATTTGGCCTCAAACCACTCTAAACACGTGTAATATCATTACAAACACACTCTTAAATGTCTTTTCCAGAAAAAGCCTTAATTTTGATTTTTTTTTTTTTAAATGAAAAAATTACCTAAACTGGGAGTTTAGGTACGTACTTTTGGGTGAAATCCATTCCCCCATGAATTTGGCCTCAAACCACTCTAAACACGTGTTATATCATTACAAACACACTCTTAAATGTCTTTTCAAGAAAAAGCCTTTATTTTGAATTTAAAAAAAAAAAAAAAAATGTACGTACCTAAATTCGGAGTTAAGGTACGTATTTTTGGGTGAAATCCATTTTCCCCATGAATTTGGCCTCAAACCACTCTAAACACGTGTAATATCATTACGAACACACTCTTAAATGAATTTTCTACAAAAAGCCTTTATTTTGATTTTTTTTTTTTAAAATGAAAAAAGTATGTACCTAAACTCGGAGTTTAGGTACGTACTTTTGGGTGAAATCAATTTTCCCCATGAATTTGGCCTCAAACCACTCCAAACACGTGTAATCTCATTACAAACACACTCTTAAATGTCTTTTCCAGAAAAAACTTTTATTTTGTTTTGTTTTTTTTAAATGAAAAAAGTACCTAAACTCGGAGTTAAGGTACGTACTTTTGGGTGAAATCCATTCCCCATGAATTTGGCCTCAAACCACTCTAAGCACGTGTAATATCATTACAAACACACTCTTAAATGTCTTTTCCAGAAAAAGCCTTTATTTTGAATTTAAAAAAAAAAAAAAATGTACATACCTAAACTCGGAGTTAAGGTACGTATTTTTGGGTGAAATCCATTTTCCCCATGAATTTGACCTCAAACCACTCTAAACACGTGTAATATCATTACGAACACACTCTTAAATGAATTTTCTACAAAAAGCCTTTATTTTGAATTTTTTTTTTAAAAATGAAAAAAGTTCGTACCTAAACTCGGAGTTTAGGTACGTACTTTTGGGTGAAATCCATTTTCCCCATGAATTTGGCCTCAAACCACTCCAAACACGTGTAATCTCATTACAAACAAACTCTTAAATGTCTTTTCCAGAAAAAGCCTTTATTTTGATTTTTTTTTTTAAAAAATGAAAAAAGTATGTACCTTAACTCGGAGTTTAGGTACGTACTATTGGGTGAAATCAATTTTCCCCATGAATTTGGCCTCAAACCACTCTAAACACGTGTAATATCATTACGAACACACTCTTAAATGAATTTTCTACAAAAAGCCTTTATTTTGAATTTTTTTTTTAAAAATGAAAAAAGTACGTACCTAAACTCGGAGTTTAGGTACGTACTTTTGGGTGAAATCCATGTTCCCCATTAATTTGGCCTCAAACCACTCCAAACACGTGTAATCTCATTACAAACAAACTCTTAAATGTCTTTTCCAGAAAAAGCCTTTATTTTGATTTTTTTTTTTAAAAATGAAAAAAGTATGTACCTAAACTCGGAGTTTAGGTACGTACTATTGGGTGAAATCAATTTTCCCCATGAATTTGGCCTCAAACCACTCTAAACACGTGTAATATCATTACAAACATATTCTTAAATGTCTTTTCCAGAAAAAGCCTTTATTTTGAATTTAAAAAAAAATAAAAAAATGTACGTAGCTAAACTCGGAGTTTAGGTACGTACTTTTGGGTGAAATCCATTTTCCCCATGAATTTGGCCTCAAACCACTCTAAACACGTGTAATATCATTACGAACACACTCTTAAATGAATTTTCTACAAAAAGCCTTTATTTTGATTTTTTTTTTAAAAAATGAAAAAAGTACGTACCTAAACTCGGAGTTTAGGTACGTACTTTTGGGCGAAATCCATTTTCCCCATGAATTTGGCTTCAAACCACTCTAAACACGTGTAATATCATTACAAACACACTCTTAAATGTCTTTTCCAGAAAAAGCCTTTATTTTGAATTTATTTTTTAAAATGAAAAAAGTATGTACCTTAACTCGGAGTTTAGGTACGTACTTTTGGGTGAAATCAATTTTCCCCATGAATTTGGCCTCAAACCCCTCTAAACACGTGTAATATCATTACAAACACACTCTTAAATGTATTTTCCAGAAAAAGCCTTTATTTTGAATTTATTTTTAAAAAATGAAAAAATTACCTAAACTCGGAGTTTAGGTACGCACTTTTTGGTGAAATCCATTTCCCCCATGAATTTGGCCTCAAACCACTCTAAACACGTGTAATATCATTACAAACACACTCTTAAATGTCTTTTCCAGAAAAAACTTTTATTTTGTTTTGTTTTTTTTAAATGAAAAAAGTACTTAAACTCGGAGTTTAGGTACGTACTTTTGGATGAAATCCATTCCCCATGAATTTGGCCTCAAACCACTCTAAGCACGTGTAATATCATTACAAACACACTCTTAAATGTCTTTTCCAGAAAAAGCCTTTATTTTGAATTTTAAAAAAAAATAAAAAAATGTACGTACCTAAACTCTGAGTTAAGGTACGTATTTTTGGGTGAAATCCATTTTCCCCATGAATTTGGCCTCAAACCACTCTAAACACGTGTAATATCATTACGAACACACTCTTAAATGAATTTTCTACAAAAAGCCTTTATTTTGAATTTTTTTTTAAAAAATGAAAAAAGTACGTACCTAAACTCGGAGTTTAGGTACGTACTTTTGGGCGAAATCCATTTTCCCCATGAATTTGGCTTCAAACCACTCTAAACACGTGTAATATCATTACAAACACACTCTTAAATGTCTTTTCCAGAAAAAACATTTTTTTTGTTTTGGTTTTTTTAAATGAAAAAAGTACCTAAACTCGGAGTTTAGGTACGTATTTTTGGGTGAAGTCCATTTTCCCCATGAATTTGGCCTCAAACCACTCTAAACACGTGTAATATCATTACAAACAAACTCTTAAATGTCTTTTCCAGAAAAAGCCTTTATTTTGATTTTTTTTTTTAAATGAAAAAAGTAGGTAACTTAACTCCGAGTTTAGGTACGTACTTTTGGGTGAAATCCATTTTCCCCATGAATTTGGCCTCAAACCACTCTAAACACGTGTAATATCATTACAAACACACTCTTCAATGTCTTTTCCAGAAAAAGCCTTTATTTTGATTTTTTTTTTTTTAAATGAAAAAATTACCTAAACTCGGAGTTTAGGTACGTACTTTTTGGTGAAATCCATTTCCCCCATGAATTTGGCCTCAAACCACTCTAAACACGTGTAATATCATTACAAACACACTCTTAAATGTCTTTTCCAGAAAAAGCCTTTATTTTGAAAATTTTTTTTAAATGAAAAAAGTAGGTAACTTAACTCGGAGTTTAGGTACGTACTTTTGGGTGAAATCCATTTTCCCCATGAATTTGGCCTCAAACCACTCTAAACACGTGTAATATCATTACAAACACACTCTTAAATGTCTTTTCCAGAAAAAACCTTTATTTTGTTTGTTTTTTTTTAAATGAAAAAAATAACTAAACTCGGAGTTAATGTACGTACTTTTGGGTGAAATCCATTTTCCCCATGAATTTGGCCTCAAACCACTCTAAACACGTGTAATATCATTACAAACACACTCTTAAATGTCTTTTCCAGAAAAAGCCTTTATTTTGAATTTAAAAAAAAAATAAAAAATGTACGTACCTAAACTAGGAGTTAAGGTACGTATTTTTGGGTGAAATCCATTTTCCCCATGAATTTGGCCTCAAACCACTCTAAACACGTGTAATATCATTACGAACACAATCTTAAATGAACTTTCTACAAAAAGCCTTTATTTTGAATTTTTTTTTTAAAAATGAAAAAAGTACGTACCTAAACTCGGAGTTTAGGTACGTACTTTTGGGCGAAATCCATTTTCCCAATGAATTTGGCCTCAAACCACTCCAAACACGTGTAATCTCATTACAAACAAACTCTTAAATGTCTTTTCCAGAAAAAGCCTTTATTTTGATTTTTTTTTAAATGAAAAAAGTAGGTAACTTAACTCGGAGTTTAGGTACGTACTTTTGGGTGAAATCCATTTTCCCCATGAATTTGGCCTCAAACCACTCTAAACACGTGTAATATCATTACAAACAAACTCTTAAATGTCTTTTCCAGAAAAAGCCTTTATTTTGATTTTTTTTTTTAAATGAAAAAAGCAGGTAACTTAACTCGGAGTTTAGGTACGTACTTTTGGGTGAAATCCATTTTCCCCATGAATTTGGCCTCAAACCACTCTAAACACGTGCAATATCATTACGAACACACTCTTAAATGTCTTTTCCAGAAAAAGCCTTTATTTTGATTTTTTTTTTTTTAAATGAAAAAATTACCTAAACTCGGAGTTTAGGTACGTACTTTTTGGTGAAATCCATTTCCCCCATGAATTTGGCCTCAAACCACTCTAAACACGTGTAATATCATTACAAACACACTCTTAAATGTCTTTTCCAGAAAAAGCCTTTATTTTGAAAAATTTGTTTAAATGAAAAAAGTAGGTAACTTAACTCGGAGTTTAGGTACGTACTTTTGGGTGAAATCCATTTTCCCCATGAATTTGGCCTCAAACCACTCTAAACACGTGTAATATCATTACAAACACACTCTTAAATGTCTTTTCCAGAAAAAGCCTTTATTTTGATTTTTTTTTTTTTAAATGAAAAAATTACCTAAACTCGGAGTTTAGGTACGTACTTTTTGGTGAAATCCATTTCCCCCATGAATTTGGCCTCAAACCACTCTAAACACGTGTAATATCATTACAAACACACTCTTAAATGTCTTTTCCAGAAAAAGCCTTTATTTTGAAAAACATTTTTAAATGAAAAAAGTAGGTAACTTAACTCGGAGTTTAGGTACGTACTTTTGGGTGAAATCCATTTTCCCCATGAATTTGGCCTCAAACCACTCTAAACACGTGTAATATCATTACAAACACACTCTTAAATGTCTTTTCCAGAAAAAGCCTTTATTTTGAATTTAAAAAAAAAATAAAAAATGTACGTACCTAAACTAGGAGTTAAGGTACGTATTTTTGGGTGAAATCCATTTTCCCCATGAATTTGGCCTCAAACCACTCTAAACACGTGTAATATCATTACGAACACAATCTTAAATGAACTTTCTACAAAAAGCCTTTATTTTGAATTTTTTTTTTAAAAATGAAAAAAGTACGTACCTAAACTCGGAGTTTAGGTACGTACTTTTGGGCGAAATCCATTTTCCCAATGAATTTGGCCTCAAACCACTCCAAACACGTGTAATCTCATTACAAACAAACTCTTAAATGTCTTTTCCAGAAAAAGCCTTTATTTTGATTTTTTTTTAAATGAAAAAAGTAGGTAACTTAACTCGGAGTTTAGGTACGTACTTTTGGGTGAAATCCATTTTCCCCATGAATTTGGCCTCAAACCACTCTAAACACGTGTAATATCATTACAAACAAACTCTTAAATGTCTTTTCCAGAAAAAGCCTTTATTTTGAATTTTTTTTTTAAATGAAAAAAGCAGGTAACTTAACTCGGAGTTTAGGTACGTACTTTTGGGTGAAATCCATTTTCCCCATGAATTTGGCCTCAAACCACTCTAAACACGTGCAATATCATTACGAACACACTCTTAAATGTCTTTTCCAGAAAAAGCATTTATTTTGATTTTTTTTTTTTTAAATGAAAAAATTACCTAAACTCGGAGTTTAGGTACGTACTTTTTGGTGAAATCCATTTCCCCCATGAATTTGGCCTCAAACCACTCTAAACACGTGTAATATCATTACAAACACACTCTTAAATGTCTTTTCCAGAAAAAGCCTTTATTTTGAAAAATTTGTTTAAATGAAAAAAGTAGGTAACTTAACTCGGAGTTTAGGTACGTACTTTTGGGTGAAATCCATTTTCCCCATGAATTTGGCCTCAAACCACTCTAAACACGTGTAATATCATTACAAACACACTCTTAAATGTCTTTTCCAGAAAAAGCCTTTATTTTGATTTTTTTTTTTTTAAATGAAAAAATTACCTAAACTCGGAGTTTAGGTACGTACTTTTTGGTGAAATCCATTTCCCCCATGAATTTGGCCTCAAACCACTCTAAACACGTGTAATATCATTACAAACACACTCTTAAATGTCTTTTCCAGAAAAAGCCTTTATTTTGAAAAACATTTTTAAATGAAAAAAGTAGGTAACTTAACTCGGAGTTTAGGTACGTACTTTTGGGTGAAATCCATTTTCCCCATGAATTTGGCCTCAAACCACTCTAAACACGTGTAATATCATTACGAACACACTCTTAAATGTCTTTTCCAGAAAAAGCCTTTATTTGATTTTTTTTTTTTTAAATGAAAAAATTACCTAAACTCGGAGTTTAGGTACGTACTTTTTGGTGAAATCCATTTCCCCCATGAATTTGGCCTCAAACCACTCTAAACACGTGTAATATCATTACAAACAGACTCTTAAATGTCTTTTCCAGAAAAAGCCTTTATTTTGAAAAAATTTTTTAAATGAAAAAAGTAGGTAACTTAACTCGGAGTTTAGGTACGTACTTTTGGGTGAAATCCATTTTCCCCATGAATTTGGCCTCAAACCACTCTAAACACGTGTAATATCATTACAAACACACTCTTAAATGTCTTTTCCAGAAAAAGCCTTTATTTTGATTTTTTTTTTTTTAAATGAAAAAATTACCTAAACTCGGAGTTTAGGTACGTACTTTTTGGTGAAATCCATTTCCCCCATGAATTTGGCCTCAAACCACTCTAAACACGTGTAATATCATTACAAACACACTCTTAAATGTCTTTTCCAGAAAAAGCCTTTATTTTGAAAAACATTTTTAAATGAAAAAAGTAGGTAACTTAACTCGGAGTTTAGGTACGTACTTTTGGGTGAAATCCATTTTCCCCATGAATTTGGCCTCAAACCACTCTAAACACGTGTAATATCATTACGAACACACTCTTAAATGTCTTTTCCAGAAAAAGCCTTTATTTTGATTTTTTTTTTTTTAAATGAAAAAATTACCTAAACTCGGAGTTTAGGTACGTACTTTTGGGTGAAATCCATTTTCCCCATGAATTTGGCCTCAAACCACTCTAAACACGTGTAATATCATTACAAACACACTCTTAAATGTCTTTTCCAGAAAAAGCCTTTATTTTGAATTTTTTTTTTAAATGAAAAAAGTAGGTAACTGAACTCGGAGTTTAGGTACGTACTTTTTGGTGAAATCCATTTTCCCCATGAATTTGGCCTCAAACCACTCTAAACACGTGTAATATCATTACAAACACACTCTTAAATGTCTTTTCCAGAAAAAACATTTATTTTGTTTGTTTTTTTTTAAATGAAAAAAGTAACTAAACTCGGAGTTTAGGTACGTACTTTTGGGTGAAATCCATTCCCCCATGAATTTGGCCTCAAACCACTCTTAGCACGTGTTATATCATTACAAACACACTCTTAAATGTCTTTTCCAGAAAAAGCCTTTATTTTGAATTTAAAAAAAAAAAAAAAAAAATGTACGTACCTAAACTCGGAGTTAAGGTACGTATTTTTGCGTGAAATCCATTTTCCCCATGAATTTGGCCTCAAACCACTCTAAACACGTGTAATATCATTACGAACACAATCTTAAATGAACTTTCTACAAAAAGCCTTTATTTTGAATTTTTTTTTTTTAAATGAAAAAAGTACGTACCTAAACTCGGAGTTTAGGTACGTACTTTTGGGCGAAATCCATTTTCCCAATGAATTTGGCCTCAAACCACTCCAAACACGTGTAATCTCATTACAAACAAACTCTTAAATGTCTTTTCCAGAAAAAGCCTTTATTTTGAATTTTTTTTTTTAATGAAAAAAGTAGGTAACTGAACTCGGAGTTTAGGTAGGTACTTTTGGGTGAAATCCCTTTTCCCCATGAATTTGGCCTCAAACCACTCTAAACACGTGTAATATCATTACGAACACACTCTTAAATGAATTTTCTACAAAAAACCTTTATTTTGAATTTTAAAAAAAAAAATGAAAAAGTACGTACCTAAACTCGGAGTTAAGGTACGTACTTTTGGATGAAATCCATTTTAACCATGAATTTGGCCTCAACCCACTCTAAAAACGTGTAATATCATTACAAACACACTCTTAAATGTCTTTTCCAGAAAAAGCCTTTATTTTGAATTTAAAAAAAAAAATAAAAAATGTACGTACCTAAACTCGGAGTTAAGGTACGTATTTTTGGATGAAATCCCTTTTCCCCATGAATTTGGCCTCAAACCACTCTAAACACGTGTAATATCATTACGAACACAATCTTAAATGAATTTTCCAGAAAAAGCCTTTATTTTGAATTTAAAAAAAAATAAAAAAAATGTACGTACCTAAACTCGGAGTTAAGGTACGTACTTTTGGGCGAAATCCATTTTCCCCATGAATTTGGCCTCAAACCACTCCAAACACGTGTAATCTCATTACAAACAAACTCTTAAATGTCTTTTTCAGAAAAAGCCTTTATTTTGAATTTTTTTTTAAAAATGAAAAAAGTACGTAGCTAAACTCGGAGTTTAGGTACGTACTTTTGGGTGAAATCCATTTTCCCCATGAATTTGGCCTCAAACCACTCTAAACACGTGTAATATCATTACAAACACACTCTTAAATGTCTTTTCCAGAAAAAGCCTTTATTTTGAATTTTTTTTTTAAATAAAAAAAGTAGGTAACTGAACTCGGAGTTTAGGTACGTACTTTTGGGTGAAATCCATTTTCCCCATGAATTTGGCCTCAAACCACTCTAAACACGTGTAATATCATTACGAACACGCTCTTAAATGAATTTTCTACAAAAAACCTTTATTTTGAATTTTTAAAAAAAAAATGAAAAAAGTACGTACCTACACTCGGAGTTTAGGTACGTACTTTTGGGTGAAATCCATTCCCCCATGAATTTGGCCTCAAACCACTCTTAGCACGTGTAATATCATTACAAACACACTCTTAAATGTCTTTTCCAGAAAAAGCCTTTATTTTGATTTTTTTTATTTAAAATGAAAAAATTACCTAAACTAGGAGTTTAGGTACGTACTTTTTGGTGAAATCCATTTCCCCCATGAATTTGGCCTCAAACCACTCTAAACACGTGTAATATCATTACAAACACACTCTTAAATGTCTTTTCAAGAAAAAGCCTTTATTTTGATAAATTTTTTTTAAAATGAAAAAATTACTTAACTCGGAGTTTAGGTACGTACTTTTTGGTGAAATCCATTTCCCCCATGAATTTGGCCTCAAACCACTCTAAACACGTGTAATATCATTACGAACACACTCTTAAATGAATTTTCTACAAAAAACCTTTATTTTGAATTTTTAAAAGAAAAATGAAAAAGCACGTACCTAAACTCGGAGTTTAGGTACGTACTTTTGGGCGAAATCCATTTTCCCCATGAATTTGGCCTCAAACCACTCCAAACACGTGTAATCTCATTACAAACAAAATCTTAAATGTCTTTTCCAGAAAAAGCCTTTATTTTGAATTTTTTTTTTTAAAATGAAAAAAGTATGTACCTAAACTCGGAGTTAAGGTACGTACTTTTGGGTGAAATCAATTTTCCCCATGAATTTGGCCTCAAACCACTCTAAACACTTGTAATATCATTACAAACACACTCTTAAATGTCTTTTCCAGAAAAAGCCTTTATTTTGAATTTTTTTTTTAAATGAAAAAAGTAGGTAACTGAACTCGGAGTTTAGGTACGTACTTTTGGGTGAAATCCATTTTCCCCATGAATTTGGCCTCAAACCACTCTAAACACGTGTAATATCATTACGAACACACTCTTAAATGAATTTTCTACAAAAAACCTTTATTTTGAATTTTTAAAAAAAAAATGAAAAAAGTTCGTACCTAAACTTGAAGTTTAGGTACGTACTTTTGGGCGAAATCCATTTTCCCCATGAATTTGGCCTCAAACCACTCCAAACACGTGTAATCTCATTACAAACACACTCTTAAATGTCTTTTCCAGAAAAAGCCTTAATTTTGAATTTTTAAAAAAAAAATGAAAAAAGTACGTACCTAAACTCGGAGTTTAGGTACGTACTTTTGGGCGAAATCCATTTTCCCCATGAATTTGGCCTCAAACCACTCTAAACACGTGTAATATCAATATAACACTCTTAAATGTCTTTTCCAGAAAAAACATTTATTTTGTTTTGTTTTTTTTAAATGAAAAAAGTAGGTAAACTCGGAGTTTAGGTACGTACTTTTGGGTGAAATCCATTCCCCCATGAATTTGGCCTCAAACCACTCTTAGCACGTGTTATATCATTACAAACACACTCTTAAATGTCTTTTCAAGAAAAAGCCTTTATTTTGAATTTTAAAAAAAAAAATGAAAAAGTACGTACCTTAACTCGGAGTTTAGGTACGTACTTTTGGGTGAAATCCATTTTCCCCATGAATTTGGCCTCAAACCACTCTAAACACGTGTTATATCATTACAAACACACTCTTAAATGTATTTTCCAGAAAAAGCCTTTATTTTGAATTTAAAAAAGAATAAAAAAATGTACGTACCTAAACTCGGAGTTAAGGTACGTATTTTTGGGTGAAATCCATTTTCCCCATGAATTTGAAATCAAACCACTCTAAACACGTGTAATATCATTACGAACACAATCTTAAATGAATTTTCTACAAAAAGCCTTTATTTTGAATTTTTTTTTTTTAAATGAAAAAAGTACGTACCTAAACTCGGAGTTTAGGTACGTACTTTTGGGCGAAATCCATTTTCCCCATGAATTTGGCCTCAAACCACTCCAAACACGTGTAATCTCATTACAAACAAACTCTTAAATGTCTTTTCCAGAAAAAGCCTTTATTTTGATTTTTTTTTTTAAAAATGAAAAAAGTACGTACCTAAACTCGGAGTTTAGGTACGTACTTTTGGTTGAAATCCATTTTCCCCATGAATTTTGCCTCAAACCACTCTAAACACGTGTAATATCAATATAACACTCTTAAATGTCTTTTCCAGAAAAAGCCTTTATTTTGATTTTTTTTTTTTAAAATGAAAAAAGTACGTACCTAAACTCGGAGTTTAGGTACGTACTTTTGGGTGAAATCCATTTTCCCCATGAATTTGGCCTCAAACCACTCTAAACACGTGTAATATCATTACAAACACACTCTTAAATGTCTTTTCCAGAAAAAGCCTTTATTTTGAATTTTTAAAAAGAAAAAAAAATGTACGTACCTTAACTCGGAGTTAAGGTACGTATTTTTCTGTGAAATCCATTTTCCCCATGAATTTGACCTCAAACCACTCTAAACACGTGTAATATCTTTACGAACACAATCTTAAATGAATTTTCTACAAAAATCCTTTATTTTGAATTTTTTTTTAAAAATGAAAAAAGTACGTACCTAAACTCGGAGTTTAGGTACGTACTTTTGGGCGAAATCCATTTCCCCCATGAATTTGGCCTCAAACCACTCCAAACACGTGTAATCTCATTACAAACGAACTCTTAAATGTCTTTTCCAGAAAAAGCCTTTATTTTGATTTTTTGTTTTAAAAATGAAAAAAGTATGTACCTAAACTCGGAGTTTAGGTACGTACTTTTGGGTGAAATCCATTTTCCCCATGAATTTGGCCTCAAACCACTCTAAACACGTGTAATATCATTACAAACACACTCTTAAATGTCTTTTCCAGAAAAAGCCTTTATTTTGAATTTTTTTTTTAAATGAAAAAAGTAGGTAACTGAACTCGGAGGTTAGGTACGTACTTTTGGGTGAAATCCATTTTCCCCATGAATTTGGCCTCAAACCACTCTAAACACGTGTAATATCATTACAAACACACTCTTAAATGTCTTTTCCAGAAAAAGCCTTTATTTTGATTTTTTTTTTTAAAATGAAAAAATTACCTAAACTCGGAGTTTAGGTACGTACTTTTTGGTGAAATCCATTTCCCCCATGAATTTGGCCTCAAACCACTCTAAACACGTGTAATATCATTACGAACACACTCTTAAATGAATTTTCTACAAAAAACCTTTATTTTGAATTTTTAAAAAAAAAATGAAAAAGTACGTACCTAAACTCGGAGTTAAGGTACGTACTTTTGGGTGAAATCCATTTTCCCCATGAATTTGGCCTCAAACCACTCTAAACACGTGTAATATCATTACAAACACACTCTTAAATGTCTTTTCCAGAAAAAGCCTTTATTTTGAATTTTAAAAAAAATAAAAAAATGTCCGTACCTAAACTCGGAGTTAAGGTACGTATTTTTGGGTGAAATCCATTTTCCCCATGAATTTGGCCTCAAACCACTCTAAACACGTGTAATGTCATTACAAACACACTCTTAAATGTCTTTTCCAGAAAAAGCCTTTATTTTGAATTTTTTTTTAAATGAAAAAAGTAAGTAACTTAACTCGGAGTTTAGGTACGTACTTTTGGGTGAAATCCATTTTCCCCATGAATTTGGCCTCAAACCACTCTAAACACGTGTAATATCATTACAAACACACTCTTAAATGTCTTTTCCAGAAAAAGCCTTTATTTTGATTTTTTTTATTTAAAATGAAAAAATTACCTAAACTCGGAGTTTAGGTACGTACTTTTTGGTGAAATCCATTTCCCCCATGAATTTGGCCTCAAACCACTCTAAACACGTGTAATATCATTACAAACACACTCTTAAATGTCTTTTCCAGAAAAAGCCTTTATTTTGAATTTTTTTTTTAAATGAAAAAAGTAGGTAACTTAACTCGGAGTTTAGGTACGTACTTTTGGGTGAAATCCATTTTCCCCATGAATTTGGCCTCAAACCACTCTAAACACGTGTAATATCATTACAAACACACTCTTAAATGTCTTTTCCAGAAAAAGCCTTTATTTTGAATTGTAAAAAAAATAAAAAAATGTCCGTACCTAAACTCGGAGTTAAGGTACGTATTTTTGGGTGAAATCCATTTTCCCCATGAATTTGGCCTCAAACCACTCTAAACACGTGTAATATCATTACAAACACACTCTTAAATGTCTTTTCCAGAAAAAGCCTTTATTTTGAATTGTAAAAAAAATAAAAAAATGTCCGTACCTAAACTCGGAGTTAAGGTACGTATTTTTGGGTGAAATCCATTTTCCCCATGAATGTGGCCTCAAACCACTCTAAACACGTGTAATATCATTACAAACACACTCTTAAATGTCTTTTCCAGAAAAAGCCTTTATTTTGATTTTTTTTATTTAAAATGAAAAAATTACCTAAACTCGGAGTTTAGGTACGTACTTTTTGGTGAAATCCATTTCCCCCATGAATTTGGCCTCAAACCACTCTAAACACGTGTAATATCATTACAAACACACTCTTAAATGTCTTTTCCAGAAAAAGCCTTTATTTTGATTTTTTTTATTTAAAATGAAAAAATTACCTAAACTCGTAGTTTAGGTACGTATTTTTTGGTGAAATCCATTTCCCCCATGAATTTGGCCTCAAACCACTCTAAACACGTGTAATATCATTACAAACACACTCTTAAATGTCTTTTCCAGAAAAAAAACATTTATTTTGTTTTGTTTTTTTTAAATGAAAAAAGTACCTAAACTCGGAGTTTAGGTACGTACTTTTGGGTGAAATCCATTCCCCCATGAATTTGGCCTCAAACCACTCTTAGCACGTGTTATATCATTACAAACACACTCTTAAATGTCTTTTCAAGAAAAAGCCTTTATTTTGAATTTTAAAAAAAAAAAAATGAAAAAGTACGTACCTAAACTCGGAGTTAAGGTACGTACTTTTGGGTGAAATCCATGTTCCCCATGAATTTGGCCTCAAACCACTTTAAACACGTGTAATATCATTATAAACAAACTCTTAAATGTCTTTTCAAGAAAAAGCCTTTATTTTGATTTTTTTTTAAAAAAATGAAAAAGTACGTACCTAAACTAGGAATTAAGGTACTTTTGGGTGAAATCCATTCCCCCATGAATTTGGCCTCAAACCACTCTTAGCACGTGTTATATCATTACAAACACACTCTTAAATGTCTTTTCAAGAAAAAGTCTTTATTTTGAATTCTAAAAAAAAATAATGAAAAAGTACGTACCTAAACTCGGAGTTAAGGTACGTACTTTTGGGTGAAATCCATTTTCCCCATGAATTTGGCCTCAAACCACTCTAAACACGTGTAATATCATTACAAACACACTCTTAAATGTCTTTTCCAGAAAAAAACATTTATTTTGTTTTGTTTTTTTTAAATGAAAAAAGTACCTAAACTCGGAGTTTAGGTACGTACTTTTGGGTGAAATCCATTCCCCCATGAATTTGGCCTCAAACCACTCTTAGCACGTGTTATATCATTACAAACACACACTTAAATGTCTTTTCAAGAAAAAGCCTTTATTTTGAATTTTTAAAAAAAAAAAATGAAAAAGTACGTACCTAAACTCGGAGTTAAGGTACGTACTTTTGGGTGAAATCCATTTTCCCCATGAATTTGGCCTCAAACCACTCTAAACACGTGTAATATCATTACAAACACACTCTTAAATGTCTTTTCAAGAAAAAGCCTTTATTTTGAATTTTTTTTTTAAAATGAAAAAAGTAGGTAACTAAACTCGGAGTTTAGGTACGTACTTTTGGGTGAAATCCATTTTCCCCATGAATTTGGCCTCAAAAAACTCTAAACACGTGTAATATCATTACAAACACACTCTTAAATGTCTTATCCAGAAAAAGCCTTTATTTTGATTTTTTTTATTTAAAATGAAAAAATTACCTAAACTCGTAGTTTAGGTACGTATTTTTTGGTGAAATCCATTTCCCCCATGAATTTGGCCTCAAACCACTCTAAACACGTGTAATATCATTACAAACACACTCTTAAATGTCTTTTCCAGAAAAAAAACATTTATTTTGTTTTGTTTTTTTTAAATGAAAAAAGTACCTAAACTCGGAGTTTAGGTACGTACTTTTGGGTGAAATCCATTCCCCCATGAATTTGGCCTCAAACCACTCTTAGCACGTGTTATATCATTACAAACACACTCTTAAATGTCTTTTCAAGAAAAAGCCTTTATTTTGAATTTTAAAAAAAAAAAAAATGAAAAAGTACGTACCTAAACTCGGAGTTAAGGTACGTACTTTTGGGTGAAATCCATGTTCCCCATGAATTTGGCCTCAAACCACTTTAAACACGTGTAATATCATTATAAACAAACTCTTAAATGTCTTTTCAAGAAAAAGCCTTTATTTTGATTTTTTTTTTAAAAAATGAAAAAGTACGTACCTAAACTAGGAATTAAGGTACTTTTGGGTGAAATCCATTCCCCCATGAATTTGGCCTCAAACCACTCTTAGCACGTGTTATATCATTACAAACACACTCTTAAATGTCTTTTCAAGAAAAAGTCTTTATTTTGAATTCTAAAAAAAAATAATGAAAAAGTACGTACCTAAACTCGGAGTTAAGGTACGTACTTTTGGGTGAAATCCATTTTCCCCATGAATTTGGCCTCAAACCACTCTAAACACGTGTAATATCATTACAAACACACTCTTAAATGTCTTTTCCAGAAAAAAACATTTATTTTGTTTTGTTTTTTTTAAATGAAAAAAGTACCTAAACTCGGAGTTTAGGTACGTACTTTTGGGTGAAATCCATTCCCCCATGAATTTGGCCTCAAACCACTCTTAGCACGTGTTATATCATTACAAACACACACTTAAATGTCTTTTCAAGAAAAAGCCTTTATTTTGAATTTTTTTTAAAAAAAAATGAAAAAGTACGTACCTAAACTCGGAGTTAAGGTACGTACTTTTGGGTGAAATCCATTTTCCCCATGAATTTGGCCTCAAACCACTCTAAACACGTGTAATATCATTACAAACACACTCTTAAATGTCTTTTCAAGAAAAAGCCTTTATTTTGAATTTTTTTTTTAAAATGAAAAAAGTAGGTAACTAAACTCGGAGTTTAGGTACGTACTTTTGGGTGAAATCCATTTTCCCCATGAATTTGGCCTCAAAAAACTCTAAACACGTGTAATATCATTACAAACACACTCTTAAATGTCTTATCCAGAAAAAGCCTTTATTTTGATTTTTTTTTTAAAATGAAAAAATTACCTAAACTCGGAGTTTAGGTACGTACTTTTTGGTGAAATCCATTTCCCCCATGAATTTGGCCTCAAACCAATCTAAACACGTGATATATCATTACAAACACACTCTTAAATGTATTTTCCAGAAAAAAAAACATTTATTTTGTTTTGTTTTTTTTAAATGAAAAAAGTACCTAAACTCCGAGTTTAGGTACGTACTTTTGGGTGAAATCCATTCCCCCATGAATTTGGCCTCAAACCACTCTTAGCACGTGTTATATCATTACAAACACACTCTTAAATGTCTTTTCAAGAAAAAGCCTTTATTTTGAATTTTAAAAAAAAAAATGAAAAAGTACGTACCTAAACTCGGAGTTAAGGTACGTACTTTTGGGTGAAATCTATTTTCCCCATGAATTTGGCCTCAAACCACTCTAAACACGTGTAATATCATTACAAACACACTCTTAAATGTCTTTTCCAGAAAAAGCCTTTATTTTGATTTTTTTTATTTAAAATGAAAAAATTACCTAAACTAGGAGTTTAGGTACGTACTTTTTGGTGAAATCCATTTCCCCCATGAATTTGGCCTCAAACCACTCTAAACACGTGTAATATCATTACAAACACACTCTTAAATGTCTTTTCAAGAAAAAGCCTTTATTTTGATTTTTTTTTTTAAAATGAAAAAATTACTTAACTCGGAGTTTAGGTACGTACTTTTTGGTGAAATCCATTTCCCCCATGAATTTGGCCTCAAACCACTCTAAACACGTGTAATATCATTACGAACACACTCTTAAATGAATTTTCTACAAAAAACCTTTATTTTGAATTTTTAAAAGAAAAATGAAAAAGCACGTACCTAAACTCGGAGTTAAGGTACGTACTTTTGGGTGAAATCCATTTTCCCCATGAATTTGGCCTCAAACCACTCTAAACACGTGTAATATCATTACAAACACACTCTTAAATGTCTTTTCAAGAAAAAGCCTTTATTTTGAATTTAAAAAAAAAAAATGAAAAAGTATGTACCTAAATTCGGAGTTAAGGTACGTACTTTTGGTTGAAATCCATGTTCCCCATGAATTTGGCCTCAAACCACTTTAAACACGTGTAATATCATTATAAACAAACTCTTAAATGTCTTTTCAAGAAAAAGCCTTTATTTTGAATTTTTTTTAAAAAAATGAAAAAGTACGTACCTAAACTAGGAATTAAGGTACGTACTTTTGGGTGAAATCCATTCCCCCATGAATTTGGCCTCAAACCACTCTTAGCACGTGTTATATCATTACAAACACACTCTTAAATGTCTTTTCAAGAAAAAGCCTTTATTTTGAATTTTAAAAAAAAAATGAAAAAGTACGTACCTAAACTCGGAGTTAAGGTACGTACTTTTGGGTGAAATCCATTTCCCCCATGAATTTGGCCTCAAACCACTCTAAACACGTGTAATATCATTACAAACACACTCTTAAATGTCTTTTCAAGAAAAAGCCTTTATTTTGAATTTTTTTTTTAAAATGAAAAAAGTAGGTAACTAAACTCGGAGTTTAGGTACGTACTTTTTGGTGAAATCCATTTCCCCCATGAATTTGGCCTCAAACCACTCTAAACACGTGTAATATCATTACGAACACACTCTTAAATGAATTTTCTACAAAAAACCTTTATTTTGAATTTTTAAAAGAAAAATGAAAAAGCAAGTACCTAAACTCGGAGTTAAGGTACGTACTTTTGGGTGAAATCCATTTTCCCCATGAATTTGGCCTCAAACCACTCTAAACACGTGTAATATCATTACAAACACACTCTTAAATGTCTTTTCAAGAAAAAGCCTTTATTTTGAATTTT